>CM038143.1:350248350-350940248 GCA_021437245.1 Aegilops speltoides | reverse complement strand
ATCAAGAGTCCTCTATTATCGTAATCACACTTAATATCTTTGGAACAGGACGCCACTCTATTTTAGTGGAACCGCACAAAATGATCGAATGTTGCATGCTCCGATAGCTACTTTTTTTCCCAACATGCCTTGTTGATTTAGACAGAGCTGGAGGGATGTTGCTGCCAATGAAAGCATGGATCAATTTTAATTTAACACCTTCTCACAACTCTGTCTTCAGTTGTGATGTAATTATTAGCTTTGATCTGCTAATAACTAACATGCATTAGCAAGGAAGTTAGTTTTTTATTGTTTTCGAAAGAGCATCGATGGCAAGACACGCGAAACAGAAGCTGAAAGCTCACACCATTGTACAATTTCATGTCTCGCTGGAAATTTGTATAGTACGTCAATTATGTAAACAAATGATGGAAGATTGATAGCATTGCCAGAAGCCTCTTCATCATTTGGGTCCATGTGCCATGCACAAAATTATACTCCTTCGTTCCTAAATATTTGTCTTTTTACAAATTTCAAACGGGCATATTTTAGAGTGTAGATTCACTCATTTTGCTTCGTATGTGTACTCCCTTCGTTCCTAAATATTCTATTCGTCTTTCTAGAGATTTCAACAAGTGACTACATACGGAGCAAAATGAGAGAATCTACACTCTAAAATATGTATATACATCCGTATGTGCCAGTCCATTTGAAATCTCTAAAAGGACAAATATTTGAGTAGTCACTGTTGAAATTCTAGAAAGACAAATATACTCCGAGTATATTTAAGAACCGAGGGGTAGTGCACAACCGCATGGGAGACTCAGCCCGGTCGCTGCCAGCATTAATAGTGAGTAATGAGCACCAAATCGTAAGCCCCACCTTTCACATCGTAAGTTGCTCAAGAAGCAACCATCAATACGCTCTTCTTTGAATCCGCCATACTACTCCATCCGTCATCGCTTATACAAAGCCCTTTAAAAAAAAAAAAAGATCTGTGGGACCAAGGCGACTAGCGATCGGCCTGAAAAATAGCATTGGTAGTTATAGCACGCGCCTATTACTAGTAGAGGGAATAATGCGTACACACATGCATGCAAGGCTTCCACCCCTGTACACACATGCATGCACTTACTCCAATTCGTAGTTACATGGAGAGAAAATTGTGGACTTGATTGCGTTACCACGCCTAATTAATTGAGCATTAAACCAAACGCTGCCTAAAGTCTCTTCGGTGGTGGAAATGCATTGAGAGAAATGCATCATAATGAAGCGCTACCAGAACTGTGGACGGAGGGAGGAGTAGTATGAAGGTTCAAAACCAAGTACGCCAGATGGCGGCTTGGTCAACACACCTCCTCTTGGCATATCACCGACATGTGGGACAGGAGTGTGAGCAAACCGATCTCAATTGACGGCAAAGAGCCAACCCGCTGCCTTGAGAGAGACGAGGAGCGAGAACACACGACGGGTTTGCATGGAGGCCAAGATATATTCGAGCATGGTTGGTTGATCGATATCATTCATTACATGTTGGGCTGCCGCTTTCCGCCTCTTCTCCGAATAAACGTGTACTTTATCGAGATAAAAAGAAATAAGAGTACAAACGCCCACCATGCGGTTCTAGTAGTAGTACTACTCGTACTATCGCTTGGCTCTTCGCCTCTTCGTGAAGTCGAACAATGATGGTACTCCGCATGTTGGGTACTACAAGTATGCCTCGATAACTGACACCGAATGGATGATGCATGTCCACCGAGGGTAGGTTGCATTAGTCAAAAGGCGTAGCGAGCTTCACCTTGTCCCGCAAGCTTCTCCTCGCTCGTGAGTTGACGGACACACCAAAAAGTAGTGCTAGTCCATACTCCCTCCTTTCCTAAGCATATGGCTCAATCTTTTTATGGGTAAATGAGAGAGCTTTATTCATATATAAGCATTCTTAGGACGATCAGCCAAGACACTGGTCACTAGGAAGTGAGGTACCCCACAAAAAAAGAAGTAGGAAGCGAGGTGTTTCATCAAGCCAGCTCTCGGCCACATTCAAAGTGCAGCAAGCACGGTTTGCATGAAGATGCACCGCAAGGTTTGCTGACGTGTTTACATGCTGAATAACAAAAAAAGAGGAAATATTACCGAGCGCTACTATTTGTAACATGATATGAGCCAGAATTAAGCGAGAATTGTGGTGAGTGTTCCATGCAATCAACTTCCATTATCACATGCGAGAACCCTCGAAGATAACCAAATGTGTTGAAGATTACTTTATCACAATTTAAAATTATAATAAGAGTGCGACGCCTCCATCCGGTTCCTAGTACTAGTATAGTACGCACTTTTATAGACTATATTAGTAAACTTTGCGCTTGGCTGTTCGCCAATTCGAAGTCGAACAATAGTAGCACTAGTAGTATAGTGTATGCTTCGCAACTGACACCGAATTAATCTGCAGCACGCCCACCGCCTCGAGCGAGGGAGAGCTTGCATTAGTCAAAAGTTTCTCCTTGTCCTGCGAGCCACCGCGCGCAAGTAATGCTAGTCCATACTGCCTCCTCTCCGATTAATATGGATTAATTTCAAATGAGATAAATACATTGTCTATCACTGTATATTTGTAAAAATACGGTCAGTGGATTTCATCATACGCTCAATGCACTCAATATATATATTTTTCGGTGTTTATACGGTCACTAGCTCACCCTGACTGAGTATGTGTGTGCATGCACGTGTAGGTTGAGCACTTAGCGTGATTGTGTGTGTTCCGTCGTGTGCTCGGACATGCATGCATTAGGGTGTCGCGCGCGTTTTTGCGTCCATGTGTACGTGTGACTGTTGCATACATGTAGGGGGAGTACGTGTAGGGGCCACTAAGGAGAAGTCAAATCACACAGTAAGTTAGTCGGAAGAAGCAACCATCATTTCACTCTTGAATGACACGTATGCAATATAAAATGGTTGATATGGAGAGAAAAAGAAAACCACTATATATACACTAGCAGGAGCCTAAGCTACAAGCCTGCTTGCTAAGGTTGCTCTCTTCACAAGCATAGAACGACGGGCCTGATCCCGCACTGGGGAAGGAACAATGTTCTGTAGACGCGTCGACATCGGCGAGGAGAAACCCACACGGTGCATCCCAATCGGGGTCACCGCGGTTTGGGCCGATGCCGCGTCCCAACCGCCTCTTCTAGCTACAGCCCGACGCCCTGTAGTCCATCTTCCTTTTGGAGCCGGCTTGCTCCATCGCCGTAGCTCCATCTCCATGTCGATCTTGCTCTACTTCTACCGCTTCTACTTGTGATGAGTTTATGTCTCATGAACTAGTGCCAAGATTATTATTCTAATCACACTTCTTCAATATCTTTGCCATCGTGATGCTCAGTCGATTTTAGTGGAATCGCACAAAAGCATCGATGATCCGAGGGTGCCACCGCCTTTCCTTCGACAGTTCTACCTAGCCAGGAATTAAATCATGTTTAGGGTTTAGGTTTAAGTCGAGTGAGCCCATCAGCAGTTTTTCTTTCGACACGCCTCACAACTTTTTTCTTTAGTTGTGAAGTAAATATTGGCTATGATCTGTGAATCATTGAGATGCATCAGCATGCGTGTTAGTTTTCCTTTGTATTTGATGGAATGTTGTAACGGGGCAACGTTGGAATAGGAATGAAAATGGAGTGGAAAGTTTCCGTTTTTCCGGAGAAAAAATTGAAACGGAGAGAAACCAAGGTTTCGTTTCGTTGGATCGCGCCATCGAGCGAAACCAACGTTTAAATCACGCCTGTCGTGTTCGTGTCTCACCCTCCTCCACGGCTCGACCCCACACGATCGCTCGGCATGCCACTCACCGCAAACCGAGTGTACGATAACTTTCCCGCCTGCTTGTCGATGGATCACGCCATGGAGTACTACTAGCACTACTGGAAGAGATTGACGAGTTGGGGGAGCACGGACTCCCAAAAACTTTTTACATGCATGTTGTAGCCGCTATTGCGACCTTTTGAACGCGGAGCAGCCGCAGCACCGAAGCGGCGCGGCGACGCTTCTCGGCCGGGCGCCGCTTCAATGCCGACGCCAGTGAGAGGTCGCGTCCGCTCTGGCGGGCATGAATGCGGCATCGACTGCTTGTGCGGAAGCACGCGCAGTGATGAAGAGGGTTTGGTTGGTCAGACCGACCGTGGCAGCGGTCCGGACGCGCAAACAAGAGATGATGTATGTTAATATTGCTGCGATATAATTAACAACGTAAATAATGTGCCGCTTGGACAAATATGATTGGAGATGGAGATGGAAATGGAATTTTACGTAAACATGGATATGCATGTCTATGTCTATGTGTGTGTGCGACGACTCGCGACCGGAAGCGGAGCGTGTTTTTGATCGAAGTTTTCTTTCTTGGTACGTTAGAAAATCAGTTTGTCCAATTCACATCTAGATGTTATTTAAGGATATCACATCTAAGCTCCCACAAGTATATAATGTAGCAACAAGAAACAAAAAACTAGGACAAAAAATAGACCACAAACAGAGTGGATATCAACTTAGATGTGACATAACTATGTCACATCTAGATGTGTCCTAGATGCACCCTTAAAAATTGTCCGCCAGCTTTCGCTTCATTTTTCCGGAACGCAGCGTATTCTATTTAAAACCACTGCTATGGAGAGATTTTTTACTCCATTATAGCCTCTTGTTTGATAGAGTTTCTCGCCTCGCTCTCTCACCCTCTCCATATCAAAACAAGATGACAGTGTCCACCTATCTCTCTCCTCACCGGTGGTCACAGATCCGCCGAATCCCGTCCACTGCGGGAGGTGAGGAGGTGCAGCGTTGACGCGTTGTCGCTGCCGGGCGACGGGGAGCCGATGTGCACTGCCCTCGAAGTCGGCGCTGGCGCGGACGAAGATCCTCCGCGCCTTGTTCGCTGCCGTCGTGTGGGCAGATCCCGCCTACCGCCTAAACGACATCTCGCCCACCGAGGTATAACTTCAGATCGGTCCAGCTCCCTGTGTCGCTGCGTGCGGGTTTTCTTCTATGCGACTACTCCCCAGCTCCCCATGCATAGTAGCTAGGGTTCGCTTACTGGTCCAACATCATCTACTAGTACTAGAGGAAATGCCACTCAAAAGTTGTCCTGATTTATGCCTCGGTGGAGGTATACATGTTGTTTCGACAAAAAGTACATGGTGGTTGTGCGGTCATTGTCCATATGGTGGTAGTACTATCACCGGTTAAATGAAGAAATGCTTTTTTCTCTGGTATCCTGGTTTAGTTCCCATCAAGATATAATTATGATGCTTCGCTTGTTGGTGTACTTTTCATTAACCCTTTTTATATTTTTGGAAACAGCGATGCGTGTCTCCATACCCGGCATGTCTTCCTCAATTTTAGTGGAACTGCACAAAATTGGATGGCCATTGTTGTTCCGCCTCACTGTCCTCTGCCACATGGTTCTTCCTTCATCGAGCTTGATTACTGAGAAGAAACAGACCACAATGAGGATTTGTCGAACTTCATAGGTGCCTCACCCAAACTTGATGCCAAAAGGATGATGCATCACAACGATGACCTGTTGATGCTCATGGTCGCGCCTCATGGTTGCGTCGGCTGGTGAAGCTGATCGATTTTCAATGAAAAACAAGCTGACTTCCATTAGTGCTCTTTGCTTGTTACGCACAAAGATGATATCCTTCATTAGTTCACCTTGGTTGTGTTGGAGACGCAATCGTCTTTCACGTTGGTGCAATTTTATCACACAATTGGCTATGAACCAAATGTTTCCTCGAAGAAGGATCGACGCTGGTACTAAGAGCATAAGTTTTGTATTGATTTCTAAGCCTTCTCACAACTTTGTCTCCAGCTCCCTGTAATTTTATTTGTCCAGCTATTAACTTTGATTTAAAAATGGTGTGGACTAAAACCCGGATGGACGTAGTAGCCCTCCATTTTTATTTACTCCGCATATTTGACTGAAGTCAAACTTTGTAATACTCTCCTTTCCGATAATCGAAATTAAAATTCTTTATTTGTACACACTCTCACATGTTTCTGATAATTTGGCGCATGTGTGGTTGTTCACTTAAGGGATGGTAGTGTACCACACGTGAAGGACAGGAAGTGCGACCAGGACGCGTGGGCGTGGATCGTTAGTTCATCGGAAGTAGTACTCCCTCTATACATTAAATGAAGAGTTTCGTTTCATACTTACACAATTTAAAACGATTGTTATGGAGAGAATAAGAAAACCACTCCACTATATATTAGTCGTATACACACGAGAGTACTATATGGATGCAGCTTCATTGACTTTGTGCACCTGCCTTTGGGTTTATGACAGGTGGGCCCAAAATGTGGCTGGCTCACACGTCATACAGCCAAAAGCAGATGGAGTGAAGGCACCGAGCTCATCCGCACTTACATTAGTAGAGTATATATATAAGCGGGAGCCTCAGCGCTTGTTCGCTAGGGTTTGCACTCTCCACACGCTCGCCGCAATACATATATGTTACACGCTGGAGGCTCAGTGTTCATTTGCTAGGGTTTGCTATATTCACAGTCTCTCACCCTCTCTTCACCAGATCTAAACAAGACTGTGTTGGCCTTTTGTCTCTCTCCCCCCTCACAGCTAGTGAAGGAGGCGCCCAGATCCCGTCAGACCGGAAGGGGAGGAGGTGCAAGAAAACTCTATCGCCTTCGCGAGGGAGGCAATCCACCGCTGGGTGCGCTGTTCTCTTTCACTCAAGACTGTAAGGGAGGGCCACCGACCCTTCTTCCTCACTGTCAGACGTAGTGTGGGCAGCTCCGCCTCCCGCAGCACGCCTTGCCACATCCCGACGACCCTAAGGTATAAGTTTTTTTGAAACCGCTGCTGCTTTAGCTGCATGTGGATCTTTTTCGATCTGTAGTCGAATCTAGGTCTTGGTTCAAAGAGGAAAGAAAGGTGCGGTGGGGTGGAGCATGAATCTAGGACGTGGTTCAATGAGGAAAGGAGGGAGGAAAAGTAGTATAGACTGCTATCCACCGCTTTGTTGGTCGAAAAGGGAAAAAGGGGTAACCCAAAGACACACATCTATAAGGAACCGATATCTTTGTTGAAAAGGGAAAGAAACTGGGGTCGGGTAGTTTGTGCAGACTAGATTTGCTGCCTCACATAGGAAAAAGTTCAAAGAGAACAAATATGGGACCAACACGTATATGCTGCTTGGCTACATACTCGTGATCACCCATTTATACGCAGGGCACATGGTGCTAGCATGTCCCATACAGCTATTTTGCTGTTGTTAATGTAAGAATTCCACCAGAAAATTGAAGCAATGCCACTGTTAAAAGTAAATTACATTTTTTAATGAATGTTGTTTCAAGAGAGTGTCTTTGTTAATATGAATCAATGCTACCATTTTAGAAATGCTACTATCCTACTTTGTTTTCCATCCAAGATAAGTTAGATGCTTCTTTCTGTCACCGTTTGTTTCATCCTCCTTTATCGGCAAGTAGTTGTTTCCTTTTTTGCCTCTGTTAAAACAGGGGTATCGATTCAACTTGTTGCTATTGTGACATTTTGTTTCGCTACTCAAAACACTTATGTTTTAAGAGTGTTTTGTGCAGCTTCAACTTGAATGTCACACGGTGACTTTGCTTAATTTTGGTGGAACTGCACAAAAGGAGATCGAGATTTGTTTCAAAGTGTTCCCGCCGAGTTGTTTCAAATCTTGGTCTCTACCACATGATATCTATTCAACTTGTTGCTATTATGACATTTTGCTTCGCTACGCTAAACACTTTGCTTGATTTCAAAAGAATCGCACAAAATGAGATTGGATTTCCTATTCGTGTTAGCAGATTTGTATTTTATCCTCGTTGTTCTCATGAAAGGTCAAGATGTGCCTTCATCCACATGATTGTGCAAAGGTGCTTTGAGATGTTGTGCTACTTGTATTGGTACTATTTTAAATAAATGTTGAATTGAATCTATTGTATTGTTGTCTTTTCCCATTAAGTAGTGAACAAAATGGGACCAACCTGCATATGATGCTTGTTGCTTTGTTACAACAAACTCTGATCACCCCTTTATAAGTAGATGGAAGCACATATTGTTGTTGCCCCACTCTCCCCTCGAACTGCTTTATGCTTTTCGTTAATCTAATGCCACCGGTAAAATTAAGCAATGGCACTCTCAAAATTAATTAACTATCAATCTTAGTTCAAAACTGCAACACTTGTTAGGAATGGTACTATCCTCGCTTTGTAGTTCTTTCTACATGTTTAACCAAGGTATTGTTAAGATAATGTCTCTTTAAAATGAATCATTTGCATTGTTTTAGGAATGGTACTTTTCGCTTTGTCGTTTTTATACATGTTGAACCAAGGCATTGTTAAGATAATGTCTCACCAATATGAATGAATCACACCGAGGGAGAATTGCTCCTCTCCCGCTTTGTTTCCCATTAAGACAAGTCATCAATCGTTATTTCTCGAATTGTTTCCCTTATACCTATTGTTGCTTACAACGATATCAAAATTAAAGCTCGGTTTTATTCCGACTTCGATTTTAGTTGAACTGCACAAAAGGAGCCAATGTGTCCAAGGCAAATCGCTGCGCATCGGGTCTAGTTGGTCGCTCCACTTTGCGTAAAGAAGCGACATCGGATGCGTACATTACGTATGAATGACCGAGAAGCTTTACAGAGTATTATTAGACACCGGTGACATGACTAGTCTGCAGAGACCATTGGCAATTTAACAACACGTGGAGTGCCCTGGGCAAAAAGTACCCAAACAAGTACAAGAAGCTAAGATAGGACACGATCATAGGCATTACATATTTTGAATGGGAAAATCTTGTCAAAGTTTAATCATTGATGTTAGCAAGAAGACGTTAGTTTAATATATTGGAATTGGAAAACCTTGTCAAAATTTGCTCATTGATGTTAGCAAGAAGACGTTAGTTTAATATATTGGAATTGGAAAACCTTGTCAAAATTTGCTCATTGATGTTAGCCAGAAGACATGCATTTGATATTTTTGAGTGGGACGCCCTTGCTGTGAGCAGCGTCGAGTGTTTTTTCCTATTCTTGTGTTCAATTTAGAAGTAAATAGTTACTCTGCTGAGATATTCCTGTGTTAAGAGTTTGTTCGAATATTGTCTATGTAATGCCAGGCCTTGTGTTTGATTGCAAAGTTGAGCTTGGAATGTTGTGGCATGCGGCATCACGAGCTGTTCACCGTGCCTCCTGAGAATGATGCTTCGTATTGTTTTGCATGTCGATCTAATGCCAGTGATTTGCTTGTTAAGAAGATCATCCTCTTCTGTTGTTTCCGTGCGTAAGAAGTTCATCGTCTGATGTTTCATTCATAGCCTATACGACATGTCGGGTAGGTTAGACGTGAAACCATATGATCTTCCGACCAACTCATGATATTAGGTCATGATTGGATCGTCGTTTTCCAACTAAAACCGCTTGTAAAACTGACTGTAAATTAAAGCAGATGGTCTCGGGCGAATGCGCTTGGTTGGTCGATTTCGACTAGTAAAATATCAGAAGTACTTCACACACGATAAAAACGATGAACGACACTCGGGCGATTGCTAATCCAGCCGTTAGCTACTGTTTCAGCCTTGCCCATGGATGGCATGATATGCACGTCGTGCATGTATCGTCTGGTAATGTCGTCCATATAGCAATGCTCGTAAAATATACATTGGTCTCTCAAATTACATGCGTAACCCGCCGGTTTTACTTACAGACCTCGGGTCTTCCGATGATGAGTAAATTACACTTGTATGTTAATACAGTTTTGAAATAAACCAGAGCTCCCAAGCGCGCCTTACCGCTTCATGCCGCCTCGGTTTCTCAAGGTGCTCATAGGTGTCCGATGATCCTGCTTCTGAATGAGCAGCGGGTGTCAGATCGACCTCCGTAGGGCCCGCGAGGCCCTCTCCATTGTCCTTTGAGTTGTTGCGCTCGCCGTGGCGCCGAGCATTGTTAACATGGTCAACGAACATGAGGATTAAGGAGATGACTTTATTTTGACTGGATGACACTAGGGACCCACTAGGGCCATAGCCATACGTACGCAAGTGCCTCCTTATTATGTACAACTATATTTTCTTTTCTTTCTCCTGGTTTCCTGACATCACGGTCCCACACCATTGTCAACCTATGTAGTCAATATAAATGAGAGAATTTCACAAGGTGCGGCCGACAGCTGGGACCAAGCAGCTCGAGCAGTATTTGTGTTTTTGAGGCGTGAGCACTGCAGCATTTTTCTTGGCGATGATTTCATTGTTGTTCAGAGGAGAGCAGGTATTAATCAAGCAGGTTGTGGCCTGCCTAGCCCAAAGCCGATATCTAGCCCAGATACTACTTTTTTCAAGATGAAAATGGCTAGCCCAGCTATACGTCTTTCTGAGGAATACCCAGGCAAGGTAAACTTGTTATTCTCCGCCCCGCTGTGCTGCAAATCTTTCCTAGGTTGGATGCATTAGGCTTAACAGAAAAATGGGCTTTAAAAATAATAAATGGGATGTAATTATAAA
This sequence comes from Aegilops speltoides, assembly GCA_021437245.1. Lineage (NCBI taxonomy): Eukaryota > Viridiplantae > Streptophyta > Magnoliopsida > Poales > Poaceae > Aegilops > Aegilops speltoides. The sequence goes on along the minus strand of CM038143.1, from coordinate 350,929,738 downwards.
AACTGGGCAATAACTATAAAAAATGCACCAAACATGAAATTAGTTTATAAAATATTATTTATGGATTTTGAAAATCTTAAATTTTCATTGTTGCACGCGCAATGTTTCGTTGGATTTTTACGTCATACAAATTTATATTTAATCTGAATAGAAATTTCGGGATAAAAATATTTCGGATCCCATCAAAATGTGGGAAGTTTTATTGAATTGTGTCTTCAACAGTTGGTTGAAATTATTAATCATTGTCCTAGCTAGAAAATGGGTTGTACTTTTAACAAACTGTAAAAGGGCTGTTGTAAATTCCATTAGAATTCAAAAATGGGCTGTACATTCTTACAAAAGGCAAATGGGCTATAAGTTCTCTGCCACACACTTGTGGGCCTACTAAGTGATGCGTCCCCTAAAAAAATAAGTTGACGCGTATGCAAGGCTTTGTCAATTTATTATAATCAACACACGGTTCTAGCAGCAGTGGCCGTTGGATGTCTATCCAACGGATGTCGTGTTTCTTCTTCAATCTCGAGTATTCTTAGCTTCGCCACCCAAAAATGATTCCTCCCCGACATCCGGGCGCACTGCTTGGAGGTCGACCAGGCCTACTAAGTTGGAGCGCACTAAGGGCTTTGTCAACTTAGTCAATATAAACGATTCTAGCTTCAAAGGACTGTGACAATGTCCATCCAACGGCAGTAGTGCTTCTTCAACCTCTGGTCTTCTTGGTCCAGCCGCCAAAGCAAAGCCAACAGTGTCGCCGCTTCTCCGCCTCCAAAGGGTCGGTCAGGTTGCCACGGAGGCCTCACCGCCCCATACTACTCCCACCGCCGGCCGTGCCATCCCTCCACTCACCCACACCCCTGTTATTCTCATGGGCGACGGCAGCCTCACACCGCAGCCGAACCAAGAACCCTCGTACTCTCTCCACACGGGCTTCCATCGCCAGATCTTCCCGGCTCCGCCGCCCCTTCCTAGGCGTCGCCATCGCCCACCGCCTGGTGCTCTCGGTGCGGCGTGGTCAACGTGGTCAACGATCGACTTCCATCGGAAGAGTATCAGACGTGGAGAGGCCGACAGTTGGGTCCACGGCGCCGCAAGGAAGTGCCTCCTTATTACGCCGCAAAATAATTATTCCTCCACTGACAGCAGGGACCACGGACGGGCCACCTTATTTCGTGAAAAAATGTTTCCCGACCATCGGGTACCCACCGGACAGGCCACCGATTTCATGAAAAACGCTCTCCCACTGTCCACTCGACCCACCGGAAGTGCCTCTTTATTACGCACAAAAATGAATACTCCCCGCTAGCTGGGACTCACCTTGGTGGAAGTCGACTTGTGGGTGTGGGCCTACTAAGTTGACAGGACAGGGGCTTTGTCAACTTAGTCAATATGAACGATTCTAGCTCCAAAGGACTGTGACGATGTCCATCCAACGGCCGTAGTGCTTCTTCAACCTTTGGTCTTCTTGCTCCACCGCCCAAAGCAGCGCCACGGTCGTGCTTCCTCGCTTCCTCGCCTCCCTGTGGGTCGGTCAGTCTTTGCCATGGAGGCCTCACCGCCCATACTACTCCCACCGCTGGCCGTGCCATCCCTCCACTCCACTCACCCACACCCCCGTTATTCTCATGCGACGGCAGCAAGCAAATTAACCAAGAACCTCAGACTTCTCTCCGCGTGGGCATCCACTGCCGCGTCTTTCCCGGCTCCACGTAGTCCCCTTCCTCGGCCTCGCCGTGGTGCTCTCGGCGCGGCGTGGTCAATGTGGTCAATGACCGAATTCTATGGGAAGAATACTGTACGTGAAGAGGCTGACAGCTGGGTCCACGACATCCGCAAGGAAGTGCCTCCTTATTATGCGAAAAAGAATCATTCCTCCACCTGACAGCAGGGACCCACCGGACGGGCCACCAGTATTTCGTGAAAAAATGTTTGCCCTCGATCGCTGGGACCCACCCGACGGGCCACCGATTTTGCGAAAAAACGCTCCCCTCATTGTCACTTCGCACTCCACCGAAGTGCCTCCTTATTACACACAAAAATGAATACCCCTCGCTAGCTGGGACCCACCTTGGTGGGAGGTGACTTGTGGGCCTACTAAGTTGATGGGGACGAAGGGCTTTGTCAACTTAGTCAATATAAACAATTTAGCTCCAAAGGACCGTGACGATGTCCATCCAACGGCCATAGTGCTTCTTCAACCTCTCGGTCTTCTTGCTCCACCGCCCAAACCAGCGCGGTCGTGCCTCGTGCTCCCGCCTCCCGTGGTCGGGTCAGTGATGCGGCGGAGGCCTCACCGCCTCTACAACTCCCACCGCAAGGCCATCCTCTACTCACCCACACCCTCGTTATTCTCGGCAACGGCAGCCTCACACCGCAAGCGAACCGCTGAACCTCGTTCTCTCTATGCGTGAGCATCCACCGCCGCGTTTTCCCGGCTCCGCCGCCCCTTCCTAGGCCTCGCCGCCGCCCACCGCTTCGGTGCTCTCGACGCAGCGTGGTCAACGTGGTCAAGGAACGGCTTCCATCGGACGTGGATCAGACGTGGAGAGGCCGATACCGGGTCCATGGCCACAAAGAAGGAAGTGCCTCCTTATTACGCCGCAAAATAATTATTCTCCACTTGACAATGGGACCCACCGGACGGGCCACCATATTTAGCGTAAAATGTTTCCGATCGTTGGGACCCACCAGCTACACCTTCGCACGCAAGGAAGTGCGTCCCGCAAAAAACGATTCGCTTCGACCGCCGGGACCCACTACTACATCTTCGCACGCAAGGAAGTGCGCCCAGCAAAAAATGATTCGCTTCGATCGCCGGGACCCACCAGCTACATCTTCGCACGCAGCGAAGTGCGTCCGCAAAAAAACGATTCGCCTCTCGATCGCTTCGACCCACCAACTACATTTTCACACACAAGGAACCGCCGATACCGGACCCACCGGTCGGCGTATGTAGCATTGTCATTCGTTGCGAACGTACGCATATATATACCGTGGATGTAGAGGCGTGCACGTGTCGTAGTAGAGGCGCGCACATAGCATGTACACGTACGTACATCGGCGAGGGTGCAAGAAAGAAAATATGGTCATGTACGTACATACGGGCAGGGTCTCGAATGCCTACTCGCGCATACGTACATGGCTGGGTCGGAACGAAGAAACAGCGTAGTCATCGTGTTCATGGGGAGGCAACGGAATGCGTCGTGTTCATCGGGAGGCAACAGAACGCGTGGGAGCCAACCGGCTGGGTCGAAATGGAATGCGTGGTCGTGTTCATCGGGAGGGCTTGGACGGCACAGGCGATGAAAATGAGGCCTGGCATACCGCACAACGGAGGAAACCTTGTGTTCGATCGGCCACGTTTGAAACGGGATCCTATTCATCGGGAGGGGTCTGGCGTACCGCAAAACAGAGGAAACGGACCTCCTATGGTCGAAACAGGGTCCTGTTGATCGGGAGGGCTCGCGCATCGCAAAAACGGAGGAAACGGACCTCCTACGGTCAAACGGGGTCCCGTTGATCGGGAGGGTGTGGCGATCGCCAAAGCGGATTTAAACGGACCTCCTACGGTCAAACGGGGTCCCGCTGATCGGGAGGGTGTGGCGATCGCAAAACGGACGAAAACAGACTTGTGTTGGAGCGCCACTACTCAAACGGGGAGGCATGTGGCGTCGCAAAACGGACTCAGGGATACTGTTCATCTCCACCGCCGACCTCCTCCACCTCCACGGGCCACCACGACCTCCTCCACCTCCACGGCTCCTATTCATCCAAATCCACCGCCAAGACTACTCCACAAAGCATCGCTCAACCACCCTCCACGGCACCCTCCACCGCCTACTATTCATCCAAATTCTCCACACCACGGGTCCTGCTCAACCATCCCTCCACGGCCACCCTCCACCGCTTCATCGCTCATCCAGCCCTCCACACCACGGGTTCCTGTTCACCCAGAGGCAACGCCACCGCCACTATTCATCCAACCCCCCACGCAACGCCATCGCTCATCCCAGAGGCAAGATCGATCGGCTTCGCTTAGCAGAGCAAAGGAATCGCCCATCGGGTTCGCCAACGCCATCGATCGATCGCCGGGTTCAAGAACGCTGTAGCTCGCAGCAGTAAGCGCCGGGTTCGCTTAGAGCCCAACGCCGCGCTTCGCTAGAGCCAATGCCTCGCACACACGCTGTACCTATACGAGAAAAACGCGATCGCTTCTCCCACCGTGAATCGCAACTCCCCAAATTTTCCTCCCTCGCTTCTACCACGATTTTTTCCGTCATGGACGGCCCAAAGAATGTCATGCAGCTGCGCCTCCGCCCGCCCAAGACGAAAAGCCCATTTTCATCATGATTTTTGTCATAGAAGTAGGAGCCCACCACATCTACGATGATACCGGTTTCGCACAATTATCATCATAGAAGTGTCATATGTATGATGTAAAAAAATCGCTCGCCCAAAATGTCACGGATGTGTCTTTTTTTGTAGTGGACATTTGCTATTTACGCAGCAGCGCTCAAATGTGTATTTTGCAAACGGGCGCCGCAGCGCCAAGACCGGGCCGCCCAAGTAGTTTTCAGTTCTCTGTGTTAAAGAGACAAAAAATCATGACTTATATGCGGGCTGCAGGATTCGAACTCGCGAAGCTGTGGTTCCATCGAATACACAACAACGAACCGACCATCTTCGCCTCTGTGAAATCGTAGATATTCTTTCTTGTTTGTTCTTTCCTCTTCCTTTTTCGGTTCTTTTCCTGTCATTTTTCTTTTTCTTTTTGCTTTTTATTTTTTTAAATAATGTGAGAAATATTCAGCAGATTTATAGGAACATTTCTTTTCAATTCGACGAACTTTTTTCAAAATCATTGAAATTATTTTCAAATTCGATGAACTCTTTTCTAATTCAATGAACTTTTATCAAAATCAATGAACTCTTTTCAAAATCTGATGAACTTTTTATCTAAAGCAATGAACTTTTTTCAAAATTCGTGAACTTTTATGAAAATTGATGAACTTTTTTTCAATTTTCTTGAACTATATTGAATTTTGTGAACTTTTTCGATCTGTGAACTTTTTTCAAACTCATGGACTTTTATGAAAATCGATGAACTTTTTTCAAATTTCTTGAACTATATTGAATTTTGTAAACTTTTTCGATCCGTAAACTTTTTTCAAACTCGTGAACTTTTTTAAATTCGTTAACTTTTCTGAAATTAGTGGACCTTTTCAAATTTATAAACTTTTTCTTGAACTAGTGAACTTTTTTCAATTTCTGTGAGCTTTTTTTTTAATATCTGAACAAGTACTTTTTGAAACAATTTCGTGAACTTTTTTTAATCTGGGAACTTCTAGATTTTGGACCAGCGCGGTTGTAATTGTACTTAAACATCACGCAGTACCACTTGTAAGTTTTATGAGGTTGCCGTAGTGGTTAGCGAAGCGCGTGCAGGATCCAGCGGCGCGAGTTCGAATCCCCAACACAACAAACATTTTTCCTAGGATTTTTTGCTGCTGCTGCTTGTTCGTGGGCCGGCCCAGCCCGGGGAGCCGCAGGCGCCAGGAGCGCGAACAGGCGCCTGCAGCGCCGTATAGGAGCTCCCCTCCTATTGGGCACCACAGGCGCCAGAAGTCCTCCCTGGCGCCTACTACACCACCGAGTTGGGCCGGCCCAACAAACGTGTACAAAATCGAAAAATCATAGCGTTTAAAAAATCAAAAAAAATAAATAAATGCTATTATTGACAGGTTTCGAACTCGTGCAGTTCCACTAGCGTAAGAGTTCTGCTACCACTCGAACTACTTGATACCAGTGATAGATAACAGCGCAAATTATATAATAACAAAGTTGTGTCGCTATTTTATTGCACAAAACTGTACCAATTAATATTTTTGAATTATTTAACGAAAAAATCATGAATTTGAAATGGTTCATAGATTTCGAACAAAGTTCATCAGTTTTCAAGAAAAGTTCACAAACTTGAAAAAAAGTTCATCAATTTTCAAACAAAAAGTTCATCGAAAATTTGAAAAAGTTCGTCGATTTTCAAAATTAGTTCATCAATTTTCAAGAAAAGTTCATAAACTTGAAAAAAAGTTCATCAATTTTCAAACAAAAAGTTCATCGAAAATTTGAAAAAGTTCATGGGTTTTCAAAATTAGTTCATCAATTTTCAAGAAAAGTCCACAAACTTGAAAAAAAGTTCATCAATTTTCAAACAAAAAGTTCATTGGTTTTGTAAAGTTCATCAAATTTAAAAAAAGTCCCTCAAAATTGAAAAAAGTTCATCAATTTTCTAGACAGGTTCACAAAACTTGAAAATAGTTCATCAACATTGAAAAAAGTTCATGAATTTTTTTTAAAGTTCATCAAATTTGAAAAAGAAATTCTTGAATTTTTTTAGGAAAGTTCACAAAAATAAATAAACAGTTCATGAATTTTTGAAAAAATGTCCGTTGATTGTGAAGAAAAATTTCATCGGTTTACAATCACGCATTTAAGATAAAAAATTAAAAACAAAAAGAAATAGAAAAACAGAAAAAGGAAAAGAAAAAAAAGAAAGAAAATGCGAACTGAAATAATAAGAAGGACGCAAGAAGTTATCGTGCTGGTTAGCACGGTGCGCTGTGAACGTGTAGGTCCTGGGTTCGATTCGGCGCACCTCTGAGGGATCGAAGAAGGTGAGAGTGTCTAGAGGGGGGTGATTAGACTACTCGACAAGATAAAAATTCTGTCTTTTGATAAAGAACAGATTTTGGCAGATTTTGCATAACACACAAGTCAAGTAGCACACTACACATGCAATTCTAGAGTATGGGCAGCGGAAAGTAAATTGCACAAGTAGTAAAGAGAAGTAGAGAAAATCAAACGCAATTTGGAGACGCGGTGATTTTTCTCGTGGTTCCGATAGGTGGTGCTATCGCATTTCCACGCTGATGGAGACTTCAACCCACGGAGGGTAACTACCATGAGAGTCCACGGAGGGCTCCACCCACGAAGGGTCCACGAAGAAGCAACCTTGTCTATTCCATCATGGCTCACGCCCACGGAGGCTAGCCTTACTCGGGTAGATCTTCAAGTAGGCGATCTCCTCGCCTTACAAACTTCTTGGTTCAACTCCACATCTCGACGACGGAGGCTCCCAAGCGACACCTAACCAATCTAGGAGGCACCACCTCCAAAAGGTAATAGATGTTGTAGATGATAATGAACTCCTTGCTCTTGTGCTTCAAATGATAATCTCCCCAACACTCAACTCTCCTCACCGATTTGGCTGTGGTGGAAGAAAGGATTGAGTGGAAAGCAACTTGGGAAGGCTAGAGATCAAACTTCATATGGTGGGAGTGGAGCAACTTGATCTCAACACAAGGGTAGGTAGTTCTCTTCTCGTAAATGTAAGGTAGGAGTGGTAGTTCTTTCGATGGCTCTCTCCACGAATGAAGAGGGGGTGGAGGGGTATAAATAGCCTCCACACAAAATCCAACCGCTACACACATTAGAGCAATCTCGTGGGACCGGTGGACAACTCGGTGAGACCGATAGTTCAAATAATGTGAACGTTGGGATTTTCGGTGGGACCGAATATACAATCTCTGCTAGTCCGATTCGCAATGACAAGAGCATGCCAGTTTGGTGGGACCGATTTCATCATCTCGGTGACACCGATTTGATGATGTATGTTACGAAGCTTATAACACATGTTTCGTGAGACCGAAGTTCGAATCGAAAATCCGAATTTACTAGGGTTTGGCTTATGGTCGAGGTGGTTCATCTCGGTGTGGTGAGTTTGGAATATCGGTGGGACCGAGACTACTTATGAGTGTATATGGCAGTGAAAGTTGCTGATAGTTTAGGAGATGTATCACTAAGCACTTGAGCAACCAGATCATCATCATAACCTCATCCCCTTTAATAGTATTGGCTTTTCCTATGGACTCAATGTGATCTTGGATCACTAAACCAAAATGGAGTCTTGAGCTTTTGCCAATGCTTGCCTTAGCATTTTGGGGGTCCACTTCTTTAGTCCTTTTGCCATGCCAATGTGATTGAATTTCCTAAACATACTTGATAAAAGCATTAGTCCAACCACAAAGTATGTTGTCATTAATTACCAAAACCACCCAGGAGCAAATGTGCTTTCAATCTCCCCTTTTGGTAATTGATGGCAACACACTAAACAAGACATCAAAGCTTATTGAAAGAAAGACAGAATTATCACGAAAGCTTTGACAAACATGTCGCATACAGTGCCCCCTACAAGTGTGCAAGATTTTCATAAATTATGGTTTTGGACTACCACAAGCACACAAGAGAGAAAAGCAAGATGTGCTACATGCAGCTTGGCTATATGCATCGAGCAGATGAAAAGAAGTGAGTGATAATGCATATGTGCATGGTGATTTCTTGCAAACAAGTATTCACAAGAAGTCACCATCATGCACATTCTCGCAAAGTGCATATACTTACCTTGAGGTTCCATGGCATTGTACCAAGAGATAAACTTGGGAAAACAAAGTTAGATAACACAAGAGTATTTCTTCAACCAACTGCAAGAACATCAAGAGTACCAAGCCAGGGATGACATGTATAAAGAGTGTCTCATATTGAGCACAAGCTTGAATCAGCAAACATGTCTCCTAAACTAAAAGATTTTCAATGAACTCGAGAGATTTTGCTTTCCATAAGATATCAATTGTGAAGATTCCTCTCCTTTGAGTTCTCTCGGATCAAGGGTTTGATGGAAAGAGCAAAATCAAAAGAATGATGCCAAATGAGAATGACGCCAATTGTAATGTCCAATGTGAAACACGGCAAGAAATTCTCTTATAAGGAAAAACACGGCAAAGCTTTGATGTGATTCTCTCCCCCTTAAGGTAAGATTGCTCTTCTTCTCCCCCTAAATCTTCTCTTCTCCCCCTAAGTCTTCTCCCCCTTTGACATCAAGTGCCGAAAAGGACAGCAAACTAGGAAGGTCGGGAAGATGGAAAGAAAGAAGTGGGATCCTTAAGAATCACAACAGGCAAAAAGGAACATGCATAGAGAATCATTGAGTGGAGCTGCAGAAGATGATATCCTCGAAGAAATAAATCGGTGACAATCAATTAAGATGGATCGGTGGGTCCGAAAGTCGTGGACTTAGGTAGATCCTTTTCGGTTAGACCAAATATTTAAATCGGTGACGCCGAGTTTAATTCCAAGGAAATACAGAAATAATTCAGCTCACTTTATGCAGGAATGTTTCAAAGGATTTGCAATGAATTTGTGAATGATTTTCGAGGAATTGATCGAGCTGTAAGGATATTCACAAAGATGTAAGAATAGAAATGAAAAGATTCCTAGATGAAGTTTTTTTAACTCAATGAGAGAACATAAGAGAAAATAGAAAGACTCCAAAACATATGTACTTCATCTAGATAAAGGTCGGCGACAAGGTCACCTATGTTTGAGTATATTGACTTAGAGTCGAATGAGGACATTTGATCATAGGTCATACTATCATTTAAGCTCAAAATGGGGTTGCCATTTTTCGATTAAGCATTCGATGTGATCACATCTTATGAAGCTGCTTGTACTCATGACTTTGAGCAAAGCTCCTTAAAGATGTGAAGAACATACCTTGGGCTTGTTGTTGCTTTGCTCATGTAGGTAAACTTGATGTAGGTGCTCATTGAATGTGAAGTTGGAGTGCCATTTCCACTTGTGTAGTTCATCTTCCTACATGGGTTAGGCAAGCAAGGAAATACTCAAGGATATCCAAGATGACAAGAGTGAAATACTAAATGTATAAGATGTCAAAAAGGATATGTGGAATTTTGTTCCTTGAACTCAACATCCCAAAGGGCTAGATACTTGGTCAATGACAAGATTACTCATGATTTGAGTGTGTGGTAATCTTGTGGAATGTAGATCATCCAAGTACCTGCAAGGAGTTAGATGCAATACAAGGAGGCAAATGTGTCCAAGACATATGATCACCATCATAAGAGAAATATCAAGGATTAGTCAAGTGGGCTCATGCCTTGCATGCATCAATGCAGTTCTCACTCCAAGTTTGAAGCATCAATGATGTTCAACTCACTCCTTAAGCGACAAAACACCTTCTCATCAAGAGGTTTTGTAAAGATATCAGCGAGTTGTTTGTCAGTACGAACATGCTTAAGATTGATGTCACCCTTGGCAATGTGATCACGAATGAAATGGTGACGAACTTCAATATGTTTCGCTCGAGAGTGTTGCACGGATTGTGTCCAATTTTAATCGCACTCTCATTGTCACAAAGCAAGGGAACATGTCTCACATGTATCCCATAATCCTTAAGCGCTTGTGTCATCCATAGCAATTGAGCACAACACTAACCAGCAGCAATATATTCCGCTTCGCAAGGATAATGATATCAATTTTGTTTCTTGGAGGACCAAGATACAAGAGATCGACCAAGGAATTGACACGTGGTCAAGTTGACTTTCTATCAACCTGTCACCGCATAGTCCGAGTCGGAATAGCCAACAAGGTCGAAAGAGGCCCTCTTAGGATACCAAATGCCAAAGTTTGGTGTGTGTATCAAATATCTCACAATCCTTTTAACAGCTTTAAGATGACATTCTTTAGGGGCTGCTTGATATCGAGCACACATGCATACACTCAACATTATGTCGACGAGAAGCACAAAGATATAGTAGAGAACCAATCATAGATCGGTAAACCTTTTGATCAACGGGTTCTCCATCTTTGTCAAGTCATTATGTCCACTTGTAGGCATGGGGGTTCTCATACCTTTGTTTTCTTGCATGTTGAACTTCTTGAAGAGATCCTTGGTGTACTTTCTTTGTGAGACAAAGGTACCCTCCTTAGATTGCTTGATTTGCAACCCAAGGAAGAATTTGAGTTCACTCATCATGGACATCTCATACTTCTCCGACATGAGCTTTCCAAACTTCTCGCTAAAATGAGGGTTAGTTGAACCAAAGATAATATCATCAACATATATTTGGCACACAAATAGTTCACCATTAACCCTTTTCGTGAATAGCGTTGGGTCTATCTTTCCAATCTCAAAGCCTTTTTCAAGAAGAAAGCTAGTCAAGCATTTGTACCAAGCTCTAGGAGCTTGTTTAAGACCATAAAGAGCTTTGTGCAACTTGTAAACATGATTAGGCTTTTTGGGATTCACAAATCCGGGAGGTTGTTTCACAAATACTTCATCCTCAATTTCACCATTTAGGAAAGCACTTTTGATATCCATTTGATAGAGAGTAATATCATGGTGATTGGCATAAGCAAGAAGAATGCGAATGGACTCAAGTCTAGCAACGGGGGCATATGTCTCACCATAGTCCATACCTTCGACTTGTGTGTAACCTTGAGCTACGAGACGAGTGAAAGGACATGCAGTGCCCCCATGTGTGGTTTTGGTAATTGATGACATTCTCTATGGACTAATGGTTGCATCGAGTTATATTTGAAGGATGTTTCCATAGGCATTTCTTGAAGTCCATGTGTTGGTTTCAAGGAGTTTATGGGTTGACCAAGGTGCTATTAAGGAATTATCCAAAGATTGGTAATGTGAGTGTTGAGGTTATTGCAAGCATGTCTTGAAGAAGAAGATTGTGTGATCATTCATATTTACCTTCAATACATCATCCAAATGAAGAGAGTTGGAAAGATTCAAGGTTGATCAAGACTAAGTCAAGAGTGAATCAAGTTGATCAACTCACAAAGCATAGAAGATGTACCGAGTGGGACCAAGTGTTCCCATGGTATGGTAAGCATTGTCCATTACGCTTTGTGTGTTGGGGAACGTAGTAATTTCAAAAAATTTCCTACGCACACGCAAGATCATGGTGATGTATAGCAACGAGAGGGGAGAGTGTTGTCTCGTACGCACGTGAGACCGAAGCGAAGCAATCACAACGTAGAGGAAGTAGTCGACGATCTCCTCGCGATCCGACCGATCCCGGCCAAGCATCTCGGCGCCCGAGTTCTTGACACACCTACAGCTCGATGACGCCCTCGGCTCCAATCCAAGAGAGCTCGGGAGGGAGAGTTTCACAAGACGACGGCGTGGGACGATCTTGATGTTCTATCGGCAGAAGCTTCGCTTAAGCTTCACGATGATATGACCGAGGTGGAATATGGTGGAGGGGGCACCGCACACGGCTAAGGAACGATCCATAGATCAAACTTGTGTGTTCTAGGGTGCCCCCGCCTCAGATATAAAGGAGCAAGGGGGTGCAGCCGCCCAGAGGAGGCGCTGGAGGAGTCCTACTCCCACCGAGTAGGACTCCCCCCTCCTAGTTGGAGTAGGATTGGGGGAGGGAAGAAGGAAGGCGCCGCCTCCTCCTGTCCTATTCGGACTAGGGGGGGCGCGGCCTGCCCCGGCCGGCCCTTCCTCTTCTCCTCGAGGCCCACTAAGGCCCAATAGCCTCCGGAGGGTTCCAGAACCCCGGTTTTCCCAGAAATCCCGATTTCACCCTAACCATTCCAACTCCAAATATAGGCTTCCAATATATCAATCTTTATGTCTCGACCATTTCGAGACTCCTCGTCATGTCCGTGATCACATCCGGACTCAACTTCTTCGGTACATCAAAATACATAAACTCATAATATAACCATCATCGAAACCTTAAGCGTGCATGGACCCTACGGTTCGAGAACAATGTAGACATGACCGAGACACGCCTCCGGTCAATAACCAATAGCGGACCTGGATGCCCATATTGGTTCCTACATATTCTACGAAGATCTTTATCGGTCGACCGCATAACAACATACGTTGTTCCCTTTGTCATCGGTATGTTACTTGCCCGAGATTCGATCGCTCGGTATCCAATACCTAGTTCAATCTCGCTATCGCAAGTCTCTTTACTCGCTCCGTAATACATCATCTCACAGCTAACTCATTAGTTGTAATGCTTGCAAGGCTTCATGATGTGTATTACCGAGAGGGCCCAGAGATACCTCTCCGACAATCGGAGTGACAAAACCTAATCTCGAAATACGCCAACCCAACATCCGCCTTTGGAGACACCTGTAGTACTCCTTTATAATCACCCAGCTTCGCCAGACGCTTGGTAGCACCCAAAGTGTTCCTTCGTAAACGGAGTTGCATAATCTCATAGTTACAGGAACATGTATATGTCATGGATAAAAACAGTAGCAACATACTAAACGATCGTGTGCTAAGCTAATGGAATGGGTCATGTCAATCGATCATTCTACTAATGATGTGACCTTGTTAATCAAATAACAACTCTTTGTTCATGGTTAGGAAACATAACCATCTTTGATTAACAAGCTAGTCTAGTAGAGGCATACTAGTGACATTTTGTTTGTCTATGCATTCACACATGTATCATGTTTCCGGTTAATACAATTCTAGCATGAATGATAAACATTTATCATGAAATAAGGAAATAAATAATAACTTTATTATTGCCTCTAGGGCATATTTCCTTCAGCCTCCCACTTGCACTAGAGTCAATAATCTAGATTACATAGTAATGATTCTAACACCCATGGAGTCTTGGTGTTGATCATGTTTTGCTCGTGGAAGAGGCTTAGTCAACGGTCTGCTACATTCAGATCCGTATGTATCTTGCAAATCTCTATGTCTCCCACCGACTAAATCCGGATGGAATTGAAGCGCCTCTTGATGTGCTTGGTCCTCTTGTGAAATCTGGATTCCTTTGCTAAGGCAATTGCTCCAAAGATTGTCACGAAGATTTTCATTGACCCGATGAACTAGGTATGACACCTAGATCGGATATGAACTCCTTCATCCGCACTCCTTCATTAGCTGCCCGGTCGCTATGTATTCCGCTTCACATGTAGATCCCGCCACGACGCTTTGTTTAGAACTGCACCAACCGACAGCTCCTCCGCTTAATGTAAATACGATCCGGTCTGCGATTTAGAATCGTCCGGATCGTTGTCAAAGCTTGCATCAACGTAAACGCTTATGATGAGCTCTTTGTCACCTCCATATACGAGAAACATATCCTTAGTCCTTTTCGTATTTCAGATGTTCTTGACCGCTGTCCAAAGGATCCACTAATAGATTACTTTGGTACCTCCCGCTAAACTTATAGCAAGGCACACATCAGTCCGTACACAAGATTGCATACATGATAGAGCCTATGGTGAAGCATAGGAACATCTTTCATTTTCTCTATCTTCTGCAGTGGTCGGGCATTGAGTCTTACTCAACTTCACACCTTGTAACACGTGCAAGAACCCTTTCTTTGCTTGATCCATTTTGAACTTCTTCAAAATTTTGTCAAGGTATGTGCTTTGTGAAAGTCCAATTAAGCGCCTTGATCTATCTCTATAGATCTTAATGCCCAATATGTAAGCAGCTTCACCGAGGTCTTTCATTGAAAAACTCTTATTCAAGTATCCCTTTATGCTATCCAGAATTCTATATCATTTCCGATCAGCAATATGTCATCTACATATAATATCGTAAATGCTACAGAGCTCCCACTCACTTTCTTGTAAATACAAAGCTTCTCCAAAAGTCTCAGATGAACCCAAATGCTTTGATCACACTATCAAAGCGCTTATTCCAACTCCGAGATGCTTGCACCAGTCCATAAATGGATCGCTGGAGCTTGCACACTTTGTTAGCTCCTTTGGATCGATAAAACCTTCTCGTTGCATCATATACAACTCTTCTTCCGTAAATCCATTCAGAATGCGTCTTTACATCCATTTGCCAAATTTCATAATCATAAAATGCGGCAATTGCTAACATGATTCGGACAGACTTAAGCATCGCCACGGGTGAGAAGGTCTCATCGTAGTCAATCCCTTGAACTTGTCGAAACCCTTTGCATAAGTCGAGCTTTGTAGACAATAATATTACCGTCGGCGTCGGTCTTCTTCTTGAAGATCCACTTGTTTTCTATTGCTTGCCTACCCTCGGCAAGTCAACCAAAGTCCATACTTTGTTTTCATACATGGATCCCATCTCGATTTCATGGCCTCAAGCCATTTTATGAATCTGGGCTCACCATCGCTTCTTCATAGTTCGTAGGTTCATCATGATCTAGTAGCATGATTTCCAAAACAGGATTACCGCACCACTCAGTGCGGATCTTATTCTGGTTGATCTACGAGGTTCTCAGAGTAACTTGATCTCAAGTTTCATGATCAACATCATCAACTTCCTCACTACTTGGTGTAGATGTCTCGTAAACCGTTTCTGCGACAAATTACTTTCAAGTAAGGGAGAAGGTACAATTACCTCATCAAGTTCTACTTTCCTCCCACTCACTTCTTTCGAGAGAAACCCTTCTCTAGAAAGGATCCATTCTTAACAACAAATGTCTTGCCTTCGGATCTGTGATAGAAGGTGTACCCAACTGTCTCCTTTGGGTATCCTATGAAGACACATTCGATTTGGGTTCGAGCTTATCAGTTGAAGCTTTTTCACATAAGCATCGCATCCCCAAACTTTAAGAAACGACAACTTTGGTTTCTTGCTAAACCATAGTTCATAAGGTGTCGCCTCAACGGATTTTGATGGTGTTCTATTCAGGTGAATGCGGCCGCCTCTAGAGCATAACCCCAAAACGATAGCGGTAAATCAGAAGAGACATCATAGATCGCACCATATCTAGTAAAGTACGATTCGACGCTCGGACACACCATTACTGCTGTGGTGTTCCGGTGGCGGAGTTGCAAAACTATTCCGCATTTTTTCAAATGTAGACCAAACTCAGAACTCAAATATTCACCTCCACGATCGATCGTAGAAATTTAATTTTCTTATTACGATGATTTTCAACTTCACTCAAATTCTTTGAACTTTTCAAACGTTTCAGACTTATGTTTCATTAAGTAGATATACCCATATCTGCTTAAGTCATCTGTGAAGGTGAGAAAATAACGATATCCGCCACGAGCCTCAACATTCATTGGACCACATACATCTCAGTATGTATGATTTCCAACAAATCTGTTGCTCTCTCCATAGTACCGAGAACGGGTTTTAGTCATCTTGCCCATGAGGCACGGTTCGCAAGTGCCAAGTGATTCATAATCAAGTGACTCCAAAAGTCCATCAAGATGGAGTTTCTTCATGCGCTTTACAATCGATATGACCTAAACGGCAAGGCCACAAATAAGTTGCACTATCATTATCAACTCTGCATCTTTTGGTTTCGACATTATGAATATGTGTATCACTACTATCGAGATTCATCAAAATAGACCACTCTTCAAGGGTGCATGACCATAAAAGATATTACTCATATAAATAGAACAACCATTATTCTCTCGATTTAAATGAATAACCGCCTCGCATCAAACAAGATCTAGATATAATGTTCATGCTCAACGCAGCACCAAATAACAATTATTTAGGTCTAAAACTAATCCCAAGGTAGATGTAGAGGTAGCGTGCGACCGCTATCACATCGACTTTGGAACCATTTCCCACGCCGCATCATCACCTCGCCCTTTGCCGTTGTTCGCAATCCGTAGTCCTGCTTTGAGTTGCAAATATTAGCAATGTAACCAGATCAAATACCAGTGCTATCATGCGAGCTCTAGTAAGGTACACATCAATAACATGTATATCACATATACCTTTGTTCACCTTGCCATCCTTCTTATCCGCCAAATACTTGGGGCAGTTCCGCTTCCAAAGGACTACCGCTTGCGGTAGAAGCACTCGATTTCAGTTTAGGTCCGACTTGGGTTTCTTCTCCCGAGCAGCAACTTGCTTGTTGTTCTTCTTGAAGTTCCCTTCTTCTTCCCTTTGCCTTTCTTCTTGAAACTAGTGGTCTTATTGACCATCAACACTTGATGCTCCTTCTTGATTTCTACCTCCGCAGCCTTTAGCATTGCGAAGAGCTCGGTATAGTCTTTACTAACCCTTGCATATTATAGTTCATCACGAAGCCTTTGTAGCTTGGTGGCGTGATTGAAGAATTACATCAATGACACAATCATCCGGAAGATTAACTCCCAATTGTGTCAAGTGATTGTAGTACCCAGACATTCGAGTATGTGCTCACTAATGTAACTATTCTCCTCCATCTTGCAGCTATAGAACTTATTGGAGACTTCATATCTCTCAATCCGCATTCTGTTGAATATCAACTTCAACTCTGGAACATCTCATATGCTCCATGACGCTCAAAACGCCGTTGAAGTCTCGGTTCTAAGCCGTAAAGCATGGCACATCGAACTATAGAGTAGTCATCGCTTTGCTCTACCAGACGCTCACAA
Organism: Aegilops speltoides; assembly: GCA_021437245.1. NCBI lineage: Eukaryota > Viridiplantae > Streptophyta > Magnoliopsida > Poales > Poaceae > Aegilops > Aegilops speltoides. The sequence goes on along the minus strand of CM038143.1, from coordinate 350,912,509 downwards.
CATCCGTGTTGCTCCTCAAGAAGAGTCTGCACCTAGCGGTGCATCCAGACGTAACTCTTCAGTGCAGCAATGAGGATAATCCTCAAATTCGGACCCAGTCCGTAATTGCTACCATCATCTTTCAACTTTGCTTTCTCAAGGAACGCATTAAAATTCAACGGAACAACAAAGACGAGCCATCTATCTACAATCAAACATAAACAAGCAAGATACTATCAGTACTAAGTTCATGATAAATTTAAGTTCAATTAATCATATTACTTAAGAACTCCCACTTAGACAGACATCTCTCTAGTCATCTAAGTGATCACGTGATGCAAATCAACTAAACCATAACCGATCATCACGTGAAATGGAGTAGTTTTCAATGGTGAACATCTTATGTTGATCATATCTACTATATGATTCACGCCGACCTTTCGGTCTCCGTGTTCCGAGGCCATATCTGCATATGCTAGGCTCGCAAGTATAACCCGAGTATTCTGCGTGTGCAAAACTGGCTTGCACCCGTTGTAGATGGACGAGAGCTTATCACACCCGATCATCACGTGGTGTCCGGGCACGACGAACTTTGGCAACGGTGCATACTCGGGAGAACACTTCTTGATAATTTAGTGAGAGATCATCTTATAATGCTACCGTCAATCAAAGCAAGATAAGATGCATAAAAGATAAACATCACATGCAAATCAATATAAGTGATATGATATGGTCATCATCATCTTGTGCTTCGTGATCTCCATCTCGCAGCACCATCATGATCACCATCGCCACCGGCGCGACACCTTGATCTCCATCGTAGCATCGTTGTCGCCTCGCCAATCTTATGCTTCTACGACTATCGCTACCGCTTAGTGATAAAGTAAAGCATTACAGAAGCATTGCATTTCATACAATAAAGCGACAACCATATGGCTCCTGCCAGTTGCCGATAACTTCGTTACAAAACATGATCATCTCATACAATAAAATATAGCATCACGCCTTGACCATATCACATCACAACATGCCCTGCAAAAACAAGTTAGACGCCCTCTACTTTGTTGTTGCAAATTTTACGTGGCTGCTACGGGCTTAAGCAAGAACCAATCTCACCCACGCATCAAAACCACAACGATATTTCACAAATAGACTCGCTTTAACCTTCTCAAGGACCGGTGTAGCCACACTCGATTCAACTAAAGTGAGAGAGAGAGACACCCGCCAATCACCTTTAAGCAACGAGTGCTCGTGGCGGTGAAACCAGTCTCGCGTAAGCGTCACGCGTAATGTCGGTCCGGCCGCTTCATCTCACAATACCGCTGAACCAAAGTATGACATGCTTGGTAGGTAGTATGACTTGTATCGCCCACAACTCACTTGTGTTCTACTCGTGCAAAAACATCAAACCATAAAACCTGGCTCGATACCACTGTTGGGGAACGAGTAATTTCAAAAATTTCCTACGCACACGCAAGATCATGGTGATGTATAGCAACGAGAGGGAGAGTGTTGTCTACGCACTCGTGAGACCGGGCGGAAGCGATCACAACGTAGAGGAAGTAGTCGACGATCTCCTCGCGATCCGACCGATCCCGCGCCACATCTCGGCGCCCGAGTTCTTGACACACGACAGCTCGATGACGCCCTCGGGCTCCAATCCAAGAGAGCTGGGAGGAGAGTTTCACAAGACGACGGTGTGGTGACGATCTTGATGTTCTATCGGCGCAGAGCCGCCTAAGCTTCATGACGATATGACCGAGGTGGAATATGGTGGAGGGGGCACCGACACGGCTAAGGAACGATCCATAGATCAAACTTGTGTGTTCTAGGGTGCCCCCTGCCCCGTGATATAAAGGAGCAAGGGGGTGCGGCCGCCCAGAGAAGGCGCGCCGAGGAGTCCTACTCCCACCGAGTAGGACTCCCCCTTCCTAGTTGGAGTAGGATTGGGGGAGGGAAGAAGGAAGGGCGCCGCCTCCTGTCCTATTCGGACTAGGGGAGGGGCACGCCTGCTGCACCGGCCGCCCTTCCTCTTCTCCCTCGAGGCCCACTAAGGCCCAATAGCCTCCGGAGGGTTCCGTAACCCCGGTTTTCCTAGAAAATCCGATTTCACCCGAACCATTCCAACTCCAAATATAGGCTTCCAATATATCAATCTTTATGTCTCGACCATTTCGAGACTCCTCGTCATGTCCGTGATCACATCCGGACTCAACTTCTTCGGTACATCAAAATACATAAACTCATAATATAATCGCATCGAAACCTTAAGCGTGCGGACCCTACGGTTCGAGAACAATGTAGACATGACCGAGACACGCCTCCGGTCAATAACCAATAGCGGACCTGGATGCCCATATTGGTTCCTACATATTCTACGAAGATCTTTATCGGTCGACCGCATAACAACATACGTTGTTCCTTTGTCATCGGTATGTTACTTGCCCGAGATTCGATCGTTGGTATCCAATACCTAGTTCAATCTCGCTACGCAAGTCTCTTTACTCGCTCCGTAATACATCATCTCACAGCTAACTCATTAGTTGTAATGCTTGCAAGGCTTCAGTGATGTGTATTACCGAGAGGGCCCAGAGATACCTCTCCGACAATCGGAGTGACAAAACCTAATCTCAAATACGCCAACCCAACATCTGCCTTTGGAGACACCTCTAGTACTCCTTTATAATCACCCGCTTACGCTGTGACGCTTTGGTAGCACCCAAAGTGTTCCTCCGTAAACGGAGTTGCATAATCTCATAGTTACAGGAACATGTATATGTCATGGATAAAAGCAGTAGCAACATACTAAACGATCGTGTGCTAAGCTAATGGAATGGGTCATGTCAATCGATCATTCTACTAATGATGTGACCTTGTTAATCAAATAACAACTCTTTGTTCATGGTTAGGAAACATAACCATCTTTGATTAACAAGCTAGTCTAGTAGAGGCATACTAGTGACATTTTGTTTGTCTATGCATTCACACATGTATCATGTTTCCGGTTAATACAATTCTAGCATGAATGATAAACATTTATCATGAAATAAGGAAATAAATAATAACTTTATTATTGCCTCTAAGGCATATTTCCTTCATTGTGTACTAACCCATGGTCTACGTGAGACTTCTTTGTGGGGTTAGGTATGTTTCCATGGTCTTGCGTCAAGAGGAAGATTCCATACAACCCATGGAGGATGACATCAAGTGGTGATCGTCATCAAGTTTGCAGTGTGCAAGTTCAAGTGGAGCAACACAAAGAGTGGCTCACCCATAATGGAGTATGGGGGAGCAATCAAGTTTGAATCTTGCCATCCATTGTGGTGTCAATGGTCTTGTGAAGATGTGCCAAAGAGTCGCTCACCCATAGTGACTATGGGGGAGCAATCATCTAGTCTTCATCGAGCCAATGCAATCAAGAAAGGTGGTCCAACTTAAGGGAGTCAAGATCGTCATCATCTAGCTCAAGTGGACCATGTGCAAGGCAAAGGTTTGCCCTTGATAGGTTTTCTATTTTACCGGTCTCATGGTGGTAGTTGGGAGACCGGGTTATAGGATCGATAGTCGCATTATCAAGGGGGCTCTCAAGTGAGTAGCTTGATCAGATCGCTCGTCGAGAGCTCAAACCATTGCATCCTTTCATCATGTTTCTTGGTTCTTGTTTGATTCTCTTTGTGAGTCTTAGAGCTTATGGTCATCTTTATGACAAGCTTGAGTTCATCGAAAACGGAGTTTGCATGCGTCTTCTATGATGTTTTCGGTGTTGGAGGTTTTACCGGTCTTCTCCGAGGAAGGGTTCTCACCATTTTCTTTTGGGCATTTTCTCATTTGCTTATTATTGGTATTTCTTTCAAGATTGTGTTAGCCCTTGTCGCTAGCTTTCCAACAAACTTGGTTTCGTCGAATTCGGAGTCCGTTTGCAAAAGTTGTGGCTGTTTTGGTGAAGGCTGCAGCGGTACTACCGCGACTAGAGCGGATGTAATTTTTTACTACCGCTCTAGAGCGGTACTACCACGGCTACTTCCGTGGCTACTTCCGCTCGGGACCAAAAACTCGTCACAAGTCCAGCGGTGGTAGGCACGGATGTAATTTTTTAGTACCGCTCACAAGCAGTAGTACCGCTACCCTTAGCAGTAGTACCGCTACCCCTAGCGGTAGTACCGTGATGTCAAGCGGTACTACCGCTTGGTGCGGGCTGTGAGCATAACGGTTGGATTTTTCCCCACCTATAAAAGGCGCCTTCTTCCCATTGAACCTTAATCCTTTGAGCTCGTTCTTGCCCCCATTGTTGACCTTCTCCGAGCTTGCTAACTCTCAATCCCTCCATGGATTCTTGCTAGTTTTTGAGGAAAGAGAGAGGAGATCTAGATCCACGCTTCCACCAATCACTTTCTCCTCTTAGTGAGGGAACCCTTGGATCTAGATCTTGGAGTTCTTCATGTTCTTCTTCGTTCTTCCTCTCATTTTCCTCCCTAGCATTAGTTGCTTTGGTGGGATTTGGGAGAGAAGGACTTGGCACTCCGTGTGCCCTTGCCGCTGCATTTGGTGCATAGGTTAGAGTTCTCCACACGATACGTGGAAGTTACAAGTTGAGAAGCTTATTACTCTTGGGTGCTTGGTGCCCTTGAGCTTGTTTATCTTGGGTGCTTGGGCCCCTAGTCGGTTGGTGGTGTTCGAGCTCAATCATTGTGGTGTAAAGCTCCGCAAGCGTCGGGTCTCCAATTAGGTTGTGGAGATCGCCTGAGCAATTTGACGAGTACCGTGACCGCCCCAAGGGTTGCCAAAGTGTACGGGTTCGATGACCGCCCCAAGGGTCGCCATTTGTACGGGTTCGGTGACCGCCTCAAGGGTCCCTTAGTGGAATCACGGCATCTTGCATTGTCGAGGGCGTGAGGAGATTACGGTGGCCCTAGTGGCTTCTTGGGGAGCATTGTGCCTCCACACCGCCTCCAAACGGAGATTAGCATCCGCAAGGGTGTGAACTTCGGATACATCGTCGTCTCCGCGTGCCTCGGTTATCTCTTACCCGAGCCCTTTACTTATGCACTTTACTTTGTGATAGCCATATTGTTCTTTGTCATATATCTTGCTATCACATAGTTGTTTATCTTGCTTAGCAAAAGTTGTTGGTGCACATAGGTGAGCCTAGTTGCTTTAGGTTTTGTGCTTGACAAATTAACTGCTAGGTTTATTCCGCATTTGTTCAAGCCTAAACCGTAATTATTTTAAAACGCCTATTCACCCCCTCTAGGCGACGCCCACGATCTTTCAATTGGTATCGAGCCTCGTCTCTCTTTGTTGGGCTTAACCGCCTAGAGAGTAAAGATGTCGACTAGAGGATTAGGATTCTCGACACTCTTAGTTTCGATGGCACAAATTTTGATGTTTGGGTAATTCATGCTTAATCTCTTTAGGTCATGGACCCAATTTAGAGCTTAATTGTAGATATGGGTTTATCTCTCCAAAGGATCCCCAAAGATTATCTTTAGAGGATGAGAAAACTCTTATCTCAATGCTCAAGCTTCTAATGTGCTTTTCGATGCTTTGAGCAATGTAGTTATATTTGAACCCATGCTGCTCCGGATGCTCATGAGTTATGGACAAAGCTTCAAGATAAATATGGTGTGTCCAAGATTTGTGGGGATGGTTGTTCTCCTCCACCTCCGGTCATATAGTCTTCTCAACTTCTTCTACTTCACCTACATGTGGTTTGCCACAAGGTAATGATATGGTGAGTAGTGTTGGTCATTGCAATGATGATAGTATGCTTATTGTGGATGATCCTTCATCACTATATTATTGCAATGCTCCCTCTTTGGGCTTTAACACTTGAGCACTCCAAATGTTTCACATGCTTGTGTTGATAGTCCTTGCATATCATCTAGAAATTGCTTGACTAAATATCATGATGATATGCTTGCTATGTCTTGTTGCCATGATAAAATGCATCTATTTCCTCGAATTGTTGTGCTAACAATGTAGAGGAAGCCAACACCCATGGAACAAGATGTGGTGCTTAATGGTGCCTCAAGGGATCCTACATCATCATCTATTGCATTTTGCCTTATGGGTAAGGCGTCAAAGGTATCTCCTACTTTGTACCCCAATATGTCTCTTGATGATGATGTTGATGCTAATGATGATGAGGATAATGACGAAGAGAATGATAATGTGGCCTCCTTAAAAATTAAGGGGAAATGGTTTTAAAGCTCTTCATAAAATAAAATTGCTCGCTCCAACTTCATGGAAATCATGTCCATTGCTATTGAGAGCAAGAAATATATTGATGAGTTGGAATCTCGCCTTGAGGAGCATGAGGTCACCATTGATAAAATAGAAGGTCATGGGCGTGATTACGCTAATGAGATTATGGACCTCTCTCAAGCTCTTGAACTTGAACAAACCACCAAGGAATCTCTTGAGGAGACTTTTGCTCTAGAATTGTCTAGAGTGAAGGAATCTCTGATAGAGCCCTTGAGGTGGCCAATGTTTTTGAAACTAAAAATGCTAAGCTTGAAGTTTCTCATGCTAGACTCCTTGAGGATTTTGAGCACCTCGAAAATGGCTCAAGGGTCATCAAGGGTGAGCTCATGAAACTCACCGAGTCTCATGCCCAACTTGAAGCTTCTTATTTAAAAGAGCTTGCCAAGTTGTCCTCTCCTATTGTTGTAAATGATGATGCTTGTGCTACTAACTCTATTACTTGTGAAGCATCCATTTTGAAGGAGAATGTTGAGCTACGGGCTCAACTTGAGGTGCTATCTAGCAATTATGGGAAATTGGAAGAAAGACATGAAAAGATCTCAAGCTCTCATGATGATCTTCTAGTATCCCATAGTGTGCTAAAGATAGCTCATGAGGCCATGAATGTCAAGGTAACATCTAGTGAGCCTCATGCGGATACTAGCACTACTTCTAGTCAAAATAGTATATTGCCATGTGCTAGTCCTTGTAATTCATCTACTCACAATGTTGGTACATCTTGTGATGAATTGCTTTCCTTGCCTTGTTGCTCTAACGATGAAGCTTATACTTCCTCTAGTACTTGTGTTGAGACTAACCATGTAGAGGAAATCAAAGAGCTCAAGGCCCAAGTCACTTCTTTGAAGAAAGACTTGGAAAAGAGTCATCAAGGAAATCCACACTCAACAATATCTTGAGTGTGCAAAATCCCCAATGACAAAGGTGGACTTGGATTCAACTCCAACAAGAAGAATAAGTCCAAGATCAACAAGAAGAAGGGCCAAAAACAAGTCAAGGATTCGCCAAGATTATTTGCTTCAAGTGCAAAATTGAAGGGCATCATGTTAGATCTTGCCCATTGAAGAAGAAGGCTATTAGTGACAAGCAACAAGGAAGCGGCTACAAGTGCATTCTCATGCTCAACCTCAAGTTGAAGAAAGGCCTCTTCCCAAGAAGACTCAAGCTAATGCTTCTCAAGTTGAGAAATCAAATGAGAAGAAAGTGAAGAGTAGATGTTGCTACTTATGTCGTGAGAAAGGTCACGTTGCTTCTTCATGCACTAGTGGTAACTTATCCAACCCAATTATTATTGATGATATCTATTCTCTTGGGAAGGATAAGGTTGGCAATGTGTTTGCCAAGTTTGTTGGTACTCAAAGTGGTGTCAAGAAAAGAACCATTTGGGTAGCCAAACCTATTGTGACTAACCTCTTAGGACCCAACTTGGTTGGGGACCAACAAGCTCAAACTTGATCAATAGGTGTTGTTGGAGGGCATTGGAGACTTGGCTAAATTATGAAGAATTAAGGGACTTCATCATTCTCTTTGTCTCAAGCCAAGTCAATTGGATTATCAAGTTTCTATCTTATAACCAATGTGCCTCCTTGCATGTAACTTGTACTTAAATTGTTTACCTTGAAAGTTACTTGCCCCTTGCATGTTTTGGTTTTGTTCCTTGCATGTGTTAGTATATGTTGTGATTCCAACGTGCTTACCTTGAGCAATCAAGTATGTGTGTGTTGGTTTGCACATCATGTACGTGTGTGTCGTATGCTGAGCCTTTATGCTTCTTGTTTATATCCTAGTTGGCTCGTGTGAGAGATTAATGGAACATCCCATTTTGGGGGAGTGATGTGCTTTGTGCACCTCACAATCCTATAAATGTGTGTACATGAGGAATACCATCTAGTATTGATATTTCAATATTATCTAGTCGCTAGGTGGTATATCTCTCATGAGAAATTCAAATTCTAAATAGTCCATTAGTTATCTCTTGTTTGTTCCTCTTATTGCCTCTTGTTAAGTTCTTATTGGTATCACATTATGGAGGAGTAATATGCTAAGTGCATATTACAAGCCTAGAAAATGTGTACATTTGAGATATTGTCACCTAGAATTGATATTGTAGATTATCATGTTCCTAGGTGGCATGTTAGCTCTACAAGTTGCAATTTGCTTATGGTTGGTGTGAAGATGATGTCGGATATCCTTGTAATCTACCACCGGGAATTATTTCCAAATACTTCTTGTCTTTGACAATTGGTAGTCCTATGTGTGGTAGAATTTGTTGATCATCTTTACATTGGCTTTTGTTTTTACTTCCCTTTTCTCTTGCCAAGGTTTGTGTCAACTCCCGTTGTCTTCCCTACCACTTTTGGATCTTGTTTATTTCTTGTTCTTGTCTAGTGTTTTCTAGATATAGTGAAAGCGGTGATCCCACCTTGTGCTTTTTGTATTCAAATACAAATCCTATATAATGCACAACTCGTGGGGGAGCTATTCTATTTTCTTTAGAACACTCTTTTTGTGATCCTTATCAAGTGTGTTTTAGTGGAAGGCAAGCCTTTTTCTTTTGGTACTTTGTGCCATCATGAAACTTTGTCGAGAGCTTGGTTTGTTTGGAACCATCCTCTCTTTGGGAGTTTGACATCTTTAGTTTAGTGTGTATCAATGGATATCTCATTCCTTGATGTATCTTTATGATATCTTTCAAGTGATGATTTCTCCATTTGGTATCCTTTTCACTTGGCATTTCTTCGTCTTTTGGTTTCGGGTTTTTGAAAGTCTTGAGCATGCATGTTTACTTCATGTATTTCATTTGGCATGCTTTCTTTCTTTGACTCAATATATATCGGAAACTCCACCAAGTCTCAATTTGGATGAGATGTGCATGAAATTCATTATCATATCCATATGCACATATTTATGTGGAGTTTGTCCTATGTATTGGTGTTTCTAACTATTTGGTCCCGATGAGTTTGGGTACCGCCTAGTTTGTGTTGTTCTTCTAGGAACTTTTGGAGATGCATTGATGCTCGGCTCACTCTCAAGGAAGGTGTTGTCACCATGTGCATATTGGAGTCAAGCTAGGATGATCAATGAACTACTATCTACCTTCAATTGGTATCTACTACTTCCTTCCAATGATATCTCGCAACAAGTATCTATTCATGCTTTCCTTCTTGCACTCAACCTTGTGTAGGTTGCATCTTGGCATGATATTCATTTCATATCTTGTGATACTTGTTTCCTTTCTCAAAGCATCCCAACGATGATCTCTTGTTGCTAGTTGTGATGTCTTTGATGGTTGTGTGTTTGGGCTTCATTTATATACAATAAGACCATATCTAGCCAAGTGCTATGCTTTCAAGCAAATATCTTATTGGTATATTTATGACTTCCTTGTGGATATCTTGTTCCTTCGTGGTGTAACTATTTCGGGTGTACATCCTTCTTTGTAGATATATATATATATATATATATCATGATTTCGTCTACATAGAACCTTATACACTTGATAGAAATTACATCTCTAGTTGATATCCTTTCTTTCACGTCCACCTTGTCTTTCTTATGTTATTTCTTTGGTGGCTCCGTGAAAGCTTTTGCCTTGAGTGCGTGTCCTCTATCGTTGCATCTTGATGCACTCTTGTGTGGTGAAGATTATTTTCCTCATGCTTATCTTTACAAGGCTTTTGCCATCTTAATTGGCATCCCTCGTCTTGATGAGGCTTTCATCTTCTATCTTCACCACGGGTTGTCACAAGCATAAGTTCTTTATATGCTTATTAGTAAGCTTGTGAACCCATTTGCTAGTTGTGTGTGTGTGGGAATGATAGGCCTTGCACCGTGTGCCTCATTATTTCAAGACTATGTTGATGCTTAATGCTCATCCTAATTTTAGTCCTCTCAAGTGCTTCGCCATGACTCACACACATCATTTTGGTTGAGCCTATTCTTAAGTTGCCTCTTTTACATGTTGCTCAACCATGTGCTTGTTGCAAGCGCTGGGCTTTGTTTCCTATATGCTCACTTGCACTTTGGATGTGAGTTTCTATTGATTTTGGGGAGCTATGATCCTATTTTGTGCACTTTGTATTCAAATACAAAAATTCTTATGTGTGCACAAATCATGGGGAGCTTTTCTAGTTTCTTTAGAACACTCCTTTGCTTATCATAATATCTTTATTCTTGTGGCATGTAGGATCATTGGTCTAGTTGGTTCAATTGATATCCGTTGATTGCTTGCTTCAATTGGTATCTTCGATTGCTTGTGTCTCTCTTTGTTATGTCTTTGTGTCATATCTTTTGTTGCAATCTTTGGGCCTCAATATAGTTTGTCTTCCTCCAAGTATTGGCAGTTGGATATGTGTATTGCATTCCACTCTCTTGTTGAGAAATACACAATTTATGGAGGAACACCTTTTATTTTGGCCTTCTCAGCTTTTCACCCATTTTGGCAATCGATGCCAATGGGGGAGTAGTTTCAGAGAGTTTTGTGGAGAAGTCTTCTGAGTTTTATCCTTGCTTTGGTTTTGGTCCTAAGCATTTGCATCTCATTCTCCTGCATCATTGGTTGTTGCATTGCATTGTGATGCATAATTCCTTATATAAACTCTCTTGAAAGTGATTGTCATCAATTACCAAAATGGGGGAGATTGAAAGGACATGCAGTGCCCCCATGTGTGGTTTTGGTAATTGATGACATTCTCTATGGACTAATGGTTGCATCGAGTTATATTTGAAGGATGTTTCCATAGGCATTTCTTGAAGTCCATGTGTTGGTTTCAAGGAGTTTATGGGTTGACCAAGGTGCTATTAAGGAATTATCCAAAGATTGGTAATGTGAGTGTTGAGCTTATTGCAAGCATGTCTTGAAGAAGAAGATTGTGTGATCATTCATATTTACCTTCAATACATCATCCAAATGAAGAGAGTTGGAAAGATTCAAGGTTGATCAAGACTAAGTCAAGAGTGAATCAAGTTGATCAACTCACAAAGCATAGAAGATGTACCGAGTGGGACCAAGTGTTCCCATGGTATGGTAAGCATTGTCCATTACGCTTTGTGTACTAACCCATGGTCTACGTGAGACTTCTTTGTGGGGTTAGGTATGTTTCCATGGTCTTGCGCCAAGAGGAAGATCCCATACAACCCATGGAGGATGACATCAAGTGGTGATCGCCATCAAGTTTGCAGTGTGCAAGTTCAAGTGGAGCAACACAAAGAGTGGCTCACCCATAATGGAGTATGGGGAGCAATCAAGTTTGAATCTTGCCATCCATTGTGGTGTCAATGGTCTTGTGAAGATGTGTCAAGAGTCGCTCACCCATAGTGACTATGGGGAGCAATCATCTAGTCTTCATCGAGCCAATGCAATCAAGAAAGGTGGTCCAACTTGAGGGAGTCAAGATCGCCATCATCTAGCTCAAGTGGACCATGTGCAAGGCAAAGGTTTGCCCTTGATAGGTTTTCTATTTTACCGGTCTCATGGTGGTAGTTGGGAGACCGGGTTATAGGATCGATAGCCGCACCATCAAGGGGGCTCTCAAGTGAGTAGCTTGATCGTATCGTTCGTCGAGAGCTCAAACCATTGCATCCTTTCATCATGTTTCTTGGTTCTTGTTTGATTCTCTTTGTGAGTCTTAGAGCTTATGGTCATCTTTATGACAAGCTTGAGTTCATCAAAACGGAGTTTGCATGCGTCTTCTATGATGTTTTCGTGTTGGAGGTTTTACCGGTCTTCTCCGAGGAAGGGTTCTCACCATTTTCTTTTGGGCATTTTCTCATTTGCTTATTATTGGTATTTCTTTCAAGATTGTGTTAGCCCTTGTCGCTAGCTTTCCAACAAACTTGGTTTCATCGAATTCGAGTCCGCTTGCAAAAGTTGTGGCTGTTTTGGTGAAGGCTGCAGCGGTACTACCGCGACTAGAGCGGATGTAATTTTTACTACCGCTCTAGAGCGGTACTACTACGGCTACTTCCGTGGCTACTTCCGCTCGGGACCAAAAACTCGTCACAAGTCCAGCGGTGGTAGGCACGGATGTAATTTTTAGTACCGCCACAAGCAGTAGTACCGCTACCCTTAGCAGTAGTACCGCTACCCCTAGCGGTAGTACTGCGTGATGTCAAGCGGTACTACCACTTGGTGCGGCTGTGAGCATAAAGGTTGGATTTTTCCCCACCTATAAAAGGGGTCTTCTTCCCATTGAACCTTAATCCTTTGAGCTCGTTCTTGCCCCCATTGTTGACCTTCTCCGAGCTTGCTAACTCTCAATCCCTCCATGGATTCTTGCTAGTTTTGAGGAAAAGAGAGAGAGATCTAGATCCACGCTTCCACCAATCACTTTCTCCTCTTAGTGAGGGGAACCCTTGGATCTAGATCTTGGAGTTCTTCATGTTCTTCTTTCGTTCTTCCTCTCATTTTCCTCCCTAGCATTAGTTGCTTTGGTGGGATTTGGGAGAGAAGGACTTGGGCACTCCATGTGCCCTTGCCGTTGCATTTGGTGCATAGGTTAGAGTTCTCCACACGATACGTGGAAGTTACAAGTTGAGAAGCTTATTACTCTTGGGTGCTTGGTGCCCTTGAGCTTGTTTATCTTGGGTGCTTGGGCCCCCTAGTCGGTTGGTGGTGTTCGAGCTCAATCATTGTGGTGTAAAGCTCCGCAAGCGTCGGGTCTCCAATTAGGTTGTGGAGATCGCCTGAGCAATTTGATCGGCATCGTGACCGCCCCAAGGGTTGCCAAAGTGTACGGGTTCGATGACCGCCCCAAGGGTCGCCATTTGTACGGGTTCGGTGACCGCCTCAAGGGTCCCTTAGTGGAATCACGGCATCTTGCATTGTCGAGGGCGTGAGGAGATTACGGTGGCCCTAGTGGCTTCTTGGGAGCATTGTGCCTCCACACCGCCTCCAAACGGAGATTAGCATCCGCAAGGGTGTGAACTTCGATACATCGTCGCTCCGCGTGCCTCGGTTATCTCTTACCCGAGCCCTTTACTTATGCACTTTACTTTGTGATAGCCATATTGTTCTTTGTCATATATCTTGCTATCACATAGTTGTTTATCTTGCTTAGCATAAGTTGTTGGTGCACATAGGTGAGCCTAGTTGCTTTAGGTTTTGTGCTTGACAAATTAACCGTTAGGTTTATTCCGCATTTGTTCAAGCCTAAACCGTAATTATTTTAAAACGCCTATTCACCCCCCCCCCCCTCTAGGCGACATCCACGATCTTTCAACGAGCCTTGTTGCGGATGACTTGTCCATCTTCATCTTGCTTGTTCCGAAACACCCATTTGGTTCCAATGACGTTTTGATCATCCTTGGGCTTCTCTACCAAAGTCCATACCTTGTTCCTCTCGAAGTTGTGAAGTTCTTCGTGCATAGCGTTCACCCAATCCGGGTCTTCAAGTGCTTCTTTTACCTTCATAGGTTCAATACTAGAGATAAATGAGTAATGCTCACAAAAGTTAGCTAAGCGAGTTTTAGAGCGAGTAATTCTCCGGAGTTGATGTCGCTCATCATTTGTTCCACGGGATGATTTTTCTTGACTCTTGCTCGGACTCGGGATAGCTTTTGTTGAGGTTGTGGCTGAGCTTCCTCATCATCTTCATCTTCCTCTTCTTCTTCTTCATTGTTGTTGGTGTTGTCTTGAGGCGGTGGAGAAGGAGGTTGTGGTGGATCTTCTTGTTGCACTTCCTCATCTTGGTGAGTTCCACTTGTGGAGGCCTCCATGTTGCCTTGAGGTTCATCTCGCCGTGAGGTAGGGGCTCCACATATGTAGATGAGGTACTCTCCTTCACTTCCATGGGACGGATCTTTCCAATAGATAAATCTTGGATAGCTTCCGATGGGTCCTTGTCTCCTACATCAATAGGCATTTGCTCTACTTATGAGCCATTAGATTCATCAAACTTCACGCTCACCGCCTCTTCAACCTTTCGGTGAAATTATTGTAGACACGGTAGGTGTGGGAGTTTGATCCATAACCAAGAAAAAAGCCTTCATGAGTTTTAGGAGCAAATTTAGACCGACGATGCTTATCAAGGATATAGCATTTCAACCAAAGACACGAAAGTATCCCACTTGGGGTTTGTTACCGTGAGGAGCTCAGATGATGTCTTGCCGAGGAGCTTATGAAGATAAAGCCTGTTGATAGCATGACAAGCTGTCTCGACCGCTTCCCCAAAAATGCTTAGGTGTCTTGTATTCATCAAGCATTGTTCTCGCCATCTCTATGAGCTGCTCGGTTCTTCCTCTCAACAACTCCATTTTGTTGAGGAGTGTACGTAGTCGAGAACTCATGTAGAATCCTTCCTCATCGAGAAAAGAGTCTACATTGGTGTTCTTGAACTCCGCTCCATTGTCACTCCGAACTTTCTTGATCTTCACCTCAAATTGATTTTGGGCCTTTTGGCAAAGGTCTTGAAGATTTTCTGAACTCGCGATTTGTCATCAAGGAAAAATACCCACGTAAATCTGAATAATCATCAACTATAACTAGACCAAAGGAGTTACCACCAAGGCTTTTGTAAGCATTGGGACCAAGAGATCCATATGAAGAAGCTCAAGCGGTCTCCTTGTGGTCATGATGTTCTTCACGGATGACTTCCACCTACTTGTTTTCCTGCTTGACAAGCACTACAAAGTCTATCTTTGTCAAAGAAAACATCTTTAACGCCAAGAATATAATCACCTTTGATCAGCTTGTCTAGATTACGATACCAACATGTCCAAGCCTTCTATGCCATAACCAACCTTTAGAGGATTTAGCAATGAAGCAAGCTCTAGGTTGGGCTTTCTTAGTGAAATCAACAATATATAGATCACCTCTACGGATACCGTAAACGCCATGTTATGATTGTCACGACGAAAGACTTGGCAATCTACTTGTGAATAGCACATTGAATCCAAAGTCAGCTAATCTAGACACGGAAAGTAAATTGTATCCAAGAGATTCTATAAGCATGACATTTTGAATAGAGCTATCATGAGATATGGCCACCTTACCAAGGCCAAGTACCTTACCCTTGGAGTTGTCTCCAAAAGTCACATACTTGCGTGGACCATCGTTCTTTGCAAGCTCTCAAACATGTCTTTGTCTCCAATCATGTGGTCGGTGCATCCACTATCAAGAATCCACTCTTTTCCGCCGGACATGTAGTCTCTCGATTTGCCATAAGATTGAGACTCTTCATGATCTTGTCTAGCTCGATTCCTGCAATCGGAGTAATCATCATCATGCTCATGCTCATCATCATATTGACCCATAGATTGTTCATCATCAACACCTAGGTCAATTTGATAACTACTTGCATTAGTTTTGTCAATGTGACAATAATCATCGGAATGCAATACAAGAGCATTTCTAATTAGAACATTGATAAGACCGGATCACCCTTCTTTTCATAAGATCACGAAGCTCAAAGAAGCATTTATCAAAGTTGGGATCATTGGGGCGATCATATCAAATTCAATAGTCTTGTATAGAATTTCATCAAGACCTCTCAAAGAGTAGTCCTGATAAAGTTCTTCCAAGAACTTCCACATAGCATAGGCGCACTCAAAGTTTGTAATGAGCTCAAGCAAGTTATCGGGTAACCCTCTAATGATAAGATTTACAGTCCTAAGGTTACGAAGCAAATCAAGCTCTTCATCCATGGTAGGGTGCAAGGGGTCAAATGGAGGCACATAGGGGGTCTCAACATATTTGCGCAAATTGTACGTCTTAAAGATAATAAGCATTTCAATCCTCCACGAGTTATAGGACACTCCATTAAGAATAGGCACTCTATGGCTAACACTCCCAAACGTAGACACGTCCATCTTCCTCCAATGGTGTGTAAACCAAAGCAATGGAGACCAAAGCTCTGATACCAATTGAGGGATTGAAGAAGGTGAGAGTGTCTAGAGGGGGGGTGATTAGACTACTCGACAAGATAAAAATTCTGTCTTTTGACAAAGAACAGATTTTGGCAGATTTTGCATAACACACAAGTCAAGTAGCACACTACACATGCAATTCTAGAGTATGGGCAGCGGAAAGTAAATTGCACAAGTAGTAAAGAGAAGTGGAGAAGATCAAACGCAATTTGGAGACGCGGTGATTTTTCTCGTGGTTCCGATAGGTGGTGCTATCGCATTTCCACGCTGATGGAGACTTCAACCCACGAGAGGTTAACGGTGAGAGAGAGTCCACGAGGGCTCCACCCACGAAGGGTCCACGAAGAAGCAACCTTGTCTATTCCATCATGGCCTCACGCCCACGGAGGGCTAGCCTTACTCGGGTAGATCTTCACGGTTGGCGATCTCCTTGCCCTTACAAACTTCTTGGTTCAACTCCACATCTCGACGACGGAGGCTCCCAAGCGACACCTAACCAATCTAGGAGGCACCACCTCCAAAAGGTAATAGATGTTGTAGATGATGATGAACTCCTTGCTCTTGTGCTTCAAATGATAATCTCCCCAACACTCAACTCTCCTCACCGATTTGGCTGTGGTGGAAGAAAGGATTGAGTGGAAAGCAACTTGGGAAGGCTAGAGATCAAGCTTCATATGGTGGGAGTGGAGCAACTTGATCTCAACACAAGGGTAGGTAGTTCTCTTCTCGTAAATGTAAGGTAGGAGTGGTAGTTCTTTCGATGGCTCTCCACGAATGAAGAGGGGTGGAGGGGTATAAATAGCCTCCACACAAAATCCAACCGCTACACACATTTGAGCAATCTTGGTGGGACCGAGTGGACAACTCGGTGAGACCGATAGTTCAAATAATGTGAACGTTGGGATTTTCAGTGGGACTGAATATACAATCTCGGTTAGTCCGATTCGCAATGACAAGAGCATGCCAGTTTGGTGGGACCGATTTCATCATCTCGGTGACACCGATTTGATGATGTAGGTTACTGTAAGCTTGGCAACACATGTTTCGTGAGACCGAGTTCGTAATCGGAAAATCCGAGTTTACTAGGGTTTGGCTTATGGTCGAGGTGGTTCATCTCGGTGACTGAGTTTGGAATATCGGTGGACCGAGACTACTTATGAGTGTATATGGCGGTGAAAGTTGCCGATAGTTTAGGAGATGTATCACTAAGCACTTGAGCAACCAGATCATCATCATAACCTCATCCCCTTTTAATAGTATTGGCTTTTCCTATGGACTCAATGTGATCTTGGATCACTAAACCAAAAATGGAGTCTTGAGCTTTTGCCAATGCTTGCCTTAGCATTTTGGGGGGTCCACTTCTTTAGTCCTTTTGCCATGCCAATGTGATTGAATTTCCTGAAACATACTTGATAAAAGCATTAGTCCAACCACAAAGTATGTTGTCATTAATTACCAAAACCACCCAAGGAGCAAATGTGCTTTCAACCTCTCTATTTTTTGCACTTTATGAAGAGACGTAGTGAAACGCTAAATGGGCCGGCCCATCTCGCGTTAGACTGTAGGCGCCAGTTTGCGAAATGGCCTGTAACGGGCGCCTGCAAACACCGAGAGCCTATGGCTCCCTATTAATACTAGTAGAATGCCCGTGCGTTGCCACGGGCTTTTGAAATATTTCGCTAGAGTTATATAAACACATGTTAAATTTTATATGTAAGGCCTCATTCAGTTTGAAGGATTTTTACAGGAAAAGCATAGGAAGAAAGATGCATTCGGTTCGTAGGAAACACGTACGGGATTTTCGTAGAAATACTATTCATTTTCTATGTTTTTGGAGGAATCTACACATCCACTCAAAGCTCATTTTATGCGTAGGAACAATGCAAGACAATTTCTTAGGATGGCAAGTGACATCCTATCAATTTCCTTTACTATTCCTAAATCCTAGGTTTTGGTTTCCTTCAAACCGAATGAGGCCTAAAGACACAATAGTACAGGTGCAATCGGGTAATAATTGAAGTCCACTTTACTTGCAATGTAAATAGATAATAAAAGCAAATTGATGATTCATACATCAGAGCGATCCAACTAAGAATCTATTACAAATTAAGATCTACTTGATTCGGTTAAGAAATTATCACACAATATCAGAATGTTCTCTTTACTTTATTTGCATGATATTTGAGCAAGCATAATAAAAACTTCTTCCTCAATGCATACTCATCTTGCACAAGCAATATATGTAGTTAACACGAATACTTCATCTTGAAGGTCTTAAAATGTGCAACGGAGAATACTCACCACGGCCATTTAAATATTTTGCTGGTATTATATATAAATATAACGGGTGTTAAAATTTGCATGTATATAAAAGATAACAAATGAAAAATAATTAAAATCCATTTCACTGGCAATGTTAATGCTTTGCGAACTTTTTTTATAACAGACATTTTGATTCAATGATGATAATATCTTTAGGGGTGCAGATATAATCTGTCATTATGATATCACAATGAGCCAAATCACCTGAGTACAAAAAAATATGGATGAAAGAACAGAACAGTAATCACAATAAAAATAATATCCCGTGGGTAAAATTATTTTTTTGCCCTTTTTGGTTTCTTATGGGCTATCATCGCTTGCACGCTTTTCTCTCTCTATAAAACTCGTTGAATTTTCGTCTCCTCCCAGCGACGTCGCCTCGGGACCCTTGTCGATGAATTCTTTTTAAACATCGACATAATCCATCACTATCTCATTCTGCAAAAATAAACATATATAAAAATACATCCTTTGTGTTATCATGTGCACCACATATACAAAGAAGAATAGTTATTTGTATGCATCTCATCTGGTAGTTGAGTAAAACTTGATGATATCGTTACATCAATGCCAGTGTTAGTTGACATTTTGAAAGTTCCATCTGAATCCATCAGTTGAAACACTTATCCACAAAACTGAAGCATATAAATATATAAACATATAAATGACATTTTATATATTATAAACATGTAAAAAAAGTGAGACAAACCAATTTTTTCACAAACTAAAAAAACTTATCCTCACATTACAGCCACTCACTTTCTCCACTCAGAGCCGCTCCTCTCACCTTCTCCCCTCACAGCTACTCCCATCCATGGCGCCTCCTCTCCCCTCGACGGCGTCATCCGGGCCCTACCCCTCCTCCGCCTCCGACAAGCACCGCAGCACTCGCGACGCAAGGCACAGAAGCACAGGCTGTCTTGGCCGCCGCCGCCGCCGTCTCATCGCCGCTCGGAAACGCCGATGCCCATGAAGACAACAAGTACGACGAGGGGTCCGTCGGCCCCGAGATCTCCTGCCGCCACTCTTAGGAGGCGGTCTCCCGCGAGGTCCGCACGCAGGTCGACGCCATCCACCACTGCTTCTCGTGACGCCACGCCGACCGCGCCTCCAGCGTCCTCGCAGAGCTCGCAAAAATGGTAATCCCCGAACCCCACACGGGCCATACTGATTCAAGTTCTTCTGCACCCGTTCAGGTGTCGTTTGTGTATTTGGTGGAACCTTGGACAATCCCAAGGTTCATTTTCAGTACAAAAGTAAAAGGGTATATTTTAGTACAAGGAAACAGAGTATTTTCACAAAGTATCAGTAGAAATTAAAGTATGACAAGATATTTTAGTACCTTCTGTGAAGAAATAGTACAAGTGAAATCAGCCAGGGAGTACTACCTGAACAATAAATCACAGCTTCACAAGTATGAAACCGAACCTTTAGTTGCACCAGGTGACTATCCTTGTCATCTCCAGATTGAAGCATCTGCTCTTAACCTCTTCTCCAAGCTTGCACTGAAGACTGTAGAAAATGCAGAACAATGTACATGTGAATTGGAATAGTGGAACTCAGATGGACATTCAGTGAACATATATTTTTTGAACTATTGTCAACTCTGTACATGGTCCAGATTAGCTCATAATGATACCTCTCCAATTCCTGCTTGCTTGCTACACCACCCTGAAATTCCAAACAAGATCATAGATTAGTTCAAATGATGATGCACACCTAGGGAATCAGGTGTCATCTTAGTATATTTGTATGCTTCTCTTCATAGCTTTCCTCGGCAATCTCATGTACTTCTCTCAAACATATGCGTCTGGCAACCCAGAGTTACATGTGATTGATTTAATTTTCCCTTCTATATGAAGATCATTACATATGTCAGTCAATGCAATCTGAACCGTGTCACGTTAGTACATTCAAGTTTCCGATATCTGCTTCTATTCTGAATCATATTCGAATAACACACCAGACTCCATGTAAAGCTTGTGAAATTTTTCCTCTGCTGCGCGCGTACCTACGATAATCATGTAAAAAGATACAACTTTATTTCTACTATATGTCCAAACAGAACCTACATCGACAATCCTTTCTCTGTAACTAAGAACACTATCTATTTTGACCTAGCCCAATTCATATCCTCTGCAAAATCTAATCCTTCATATATGAATATGTGTAAGACAATGATTTGGGGGGAACCAGCACACCCCTCTAGGGGTGGCTTATCTCATATATATATGGGTGTGTTACAATAGGTACAAGTATACGTACACAAATACAAAAGCTATACATAGTCTAACACCCTGCCTCAATCTTAGCCACTTTCTAAAGAACTGAGAAGGGTAAGATTGCGCCTACAAGCCTCGAACTGTGGTAAAGGCAAAGGCTTAGTGAAGATGTCTGCAAGTTGATCTTTTGAAGAGATGAACTTGATCCGAGTTGCTTCGTGACACACGCTCCGCATAAAAATGATAGTCCACTTCAATGTGTTTCGTTCGGGCATGAAATACCGGATTAGCAGACAGGTATGTAGCACCGATGTTGTCACACCAAAGGATAGGAGGCTGCGTTTGAGACATACCCAACTCTTGAAGCAAAGACTGCACCCAAATGATCTCTGCAGTAGCATTAGCCACAGCCTTATACTCACTTCAAGATTACTACGTGACACAAGAGTCTGCTTCCGAGCACTCCAGCGCATCAAGTTAGAGCCAAAGAACACAAAGATAGCCCCCGTGGATCGCTTTGTCATCCGGCTGCCACCCGATCCGCATCGAGTAGGCCGAAGAACCCGAGAGGAAGACGGCGAATATGCATCCCAAAAGACACCGTGAATTGACATAACGCAGATGCGCTTAATAACCGCCCAATGAGTGTCGGGGAGCTCAAGATACCGACAAACCCCGCTGACAAAGATAAGAAATATCTAGCCGCAGAATCGCTAAGGCATCAAGCCCACCAACAATACTCCTGTACTCTGTAGCATCGGCAGAAGACAGAAGCGCACCATCAACAGCAGTGAGCTTCTCGGTAGATGACATGGGTGTGGTAGTCGGTTTGCACTTAAGCATCCCAGCTCGCTATAACAAATCCAATGAGTACTTCTTTTGTGTCATAACAAGACCATCAACACGAGAGAGAACCTCAACCCCAAGAAAGTAGTGAAGCTTCCCAAGATCTTTGACAGCAAAAGCAGCACCAAGAGAGCGAACAAGAGCATCAGCAGCATACCGAGAGGAACTGACCAGCAAGCACACCCAAAAACTTTAAAGAAAGTATAATCGGGTTGTTCATTAAGGAGAAGTTTAAGGGGAGTCTTCATGTTGAGAACACATGTGGGAGTACGGTTGATAAGAAAACAAGCAGTGGTAAAAGCATCACTCCAAAACTGGAAAGGAACTGATGCATGGGCCAAAAGAGTGAGACCAGTCTCAACAATATGACGATGCTTACGCTCGACGGAGCCATTCTGCTGATGAGTATGTGGACATGCTAAACGATGAGCGATCCCAAGCGACTGGAAGAAGGAGTTGAGGTTGTGATACTCGCCACCCCAGTCCGACTGAACATGAACAATTTTATGCTTGAGAAGACGTTCAACATGTTTTTGAAACTGAACAACAATATCAAACGCATCAGATTTACGCTTAATAAGATAGAGCCAAGTAAAACGACTGTAAGCATCCACAAAACTAATATAATAGTTATGACCACTGACAGAAGTTTGGGCAGGGCCCCATACATCCGAAAAAACAAGTTCTAAAGGATGTTTCACCTCACGGGTAGACTCCGAAAAGGGAAGTTGATGACTCTTCCCCTGCTGACAAGCATCACACACTGCTACATCATTATTGCTAGAGACACTAGGAAGCTCATGACGACGCAAAACATGATGAACGATAGGTGTGGCAGGATGACCAAGACGAGCATGCCACTGTGACGACGAGACGCGAACTCCACTGAAAACCCGAGAGACTCCAGGATGCTCCAGACGGTAAAGGCCCTGGTAGAGACGCCCACTAAGCATAACGGCCCTCGTGTCCCGATCCTTAATAAAAAGATCAAACGGGTGAAATTCACAAAACACATTATTGTCATAAGTGAGTTTAGGAACCGAAAGGAGATTACGCGTGACAGATGGTACTCTAAGAATATCACGAAGCTGAAGCCTCCTAGTAGCATGACTAGTGAGAAGGGATGCTTGACCAATATGGGAGATGTGCATACCTGCTCCGTTTGCGGTGTGGATCTTATCGGAACCATGATAGGGCTCGCGAGGATGAAGCTTCCCCATCTCATTCGTCAGATGCTCCATCGCACCAGAATCCATGTACCAGTGCGGATCAACGGAGTAGGACTGAGTATGGCCCTGAGGCTTCTGCGGTGTCGGGCGATCAGCCATAGCCACCTGACGCGCAGTGTTGCGCGTATCCTTGCCGTCATTGCCGAGACCAAGGAAACTCTTCTGAAAGCGACGATGACACTTGGAGGCCCAATGTCCGTCAAGACCGCAGAGCTGGCAGACCCGCCGACCCCCATCACCTGGTAGCGTCAGAGTGGGGGTGGACGAGGCCGGAGGAAGCGACGCGGACCCCTTGCCCGAGGCGGAGGACGGGGCGCCACCGGAGGGGCGACCACCTCGGTAGGCCGCGTTGGCGGTGGAGGAGCCGCGACTGCGGTTGGCACGGCGCGCTTTAACGCGTTGTTCAGTAAGAAGAAGCCGAGAGTAGAGCTCGTGCGCCATCATGGGGGTCGTGTTGCTGCGCTCATTGACGATCTCAACTAAGCCATTATACTCTTCGTCGAGGCCGTTGACAATGAAGGAGTTGAACTCAGAATCATTAAGCGGCTGTCCAATGGATGCCAATGTGTCAGCAAGAGCCTTGACCTTGTTGTAGAACTCCGTTGCCGTGGAATCAAGCTTCTCACAGGCACCAAGCTCGCGACGAAGAGCACTGACCCGGGCTTGCGACTGGGACGCAAAGGAGCGCTCCAGGATGGTCCAAGCCTCATGGGAGGTCTTTGCGAAGACGACGAGCCCAGCAACCGCCGGAGTGAGCGAACCCTGGATGGAGGAGAGGTTCGCCTGGTCCTGCCCTGTCCAGACACGGTGTGCCGGGTTGTAAACCGGGCCATTCACACTGTCCACCAGTGCAGGAGGGCAAGGAAAAGTGTCGTCGACGTAGCCAAGCAAGTAGTGGCTCCCAAGGAGCGGAAGAACTCGCGCCGCCGAAGATATAATTGTTTGACGAGAGCTTGACGCGATGAGGTTGCCGGGTGGAACGGTGGAGGCAACGATCCCGTGGAGGCACCTGCCGGGGGCGCGTACGCCATGGGGGCAGGGGCAGACGGCGCGGGCGGGACCACGGGATTGGAACCCGCGGGCGGCGGCGGCGAGTATGGCCCGTAGAGGGAGGCAATCGGCGCTGCCGGGGTGAATCCCGCCTGGGGCGCGGATGGCATGAGGCCCGCCGTGACAGCCGACGAGGTGGCCTCGGGCGCGAAAGCCAGAGGCGCGATGACGCCGGACAACGAGGCTGATGAAGAGGCGCTCGACGGATGAACCGTCAGCGCAAGCCCCGGCGATGGAGGAGCCGGAGAGTCGTTGGAGAAAAACGAGCCAACGCTCCTGGTCCCGAGCTGCTGCGGCCGCATCGTGGCCGAGTCAAGCGGGAGCGAGAGGAGGGCGGCGAGCGAGGCCGGGAGAAACCCGGCAGAGGTGGAGCTGGATGCGGCGGCACCTGACATGGAGGCGGCGGCACGATCTGGTGGCGGCGGCGGCGCGATGGAAGGGGCGGCGCGGGGTTAGGGTTTTGCGGAAGCGTGGATCGTAATTAGGTCTAATACCATGTAAGACAATGATTTGGGGGGAACCAGCACACCCCTCTAGGGGTGGCTTATCTCATATATATATGGGTGTGTTACAATAGGTACAAGTATACGTACACAAATACAGAAGCTATACATAGTCTAACAATATGACTGATTTAACTTTTATTCTTGTCTAAAGATCAATGCACGTATCAGCCTCTACAAACTGAACCATGTCTTGGCAGTACATACAAGTCTCTCCGTCAATTTCTATACTGAACCCAGTTTGATTAACACACCAAACTACATCTAAAGCGTGTGAACATTTTCCTCTGTTGCGTGTGTACCTAGAGTAATCATGTAAATAAATAGAATGTTTCCCATACTCTATTTCCAAACAGAACACTATTATTCTGACCCAACCCATTCCAAGTCCTTTGCAAAATCTAACCAGGAAGATTTGAAGCAAGTTTGTATATTTTGTGCAATTCAGTAGTAGTAATGCATACATTCAGTTTTTATGTTGTGTGAGAAAAAAGAAAGAACAGAGAAACAGCCTGATAATGCATCCAAAGGAATAATTGTCAGTGTCCAAGCAGTAGTACTGAAAGCACGATCCAAGAATCAGAAAGAACATTTTATAATGGAGTGGGCCAGTCACTGAGTTCTGCTTTTCAACTGCATCTGCTTCACCATGTGCTGAGGTTCTTGGAATGTCACCCTTGCCCAGGCCTGCTGCCGCTTACTACCTGATCCCAAATCTTCAAACCATAGTCACCAGAGAAGAATCTCACCCTGGGAACAAACACATCCCGCTACAGGCGGACGATAGCTTTTACAGGAGATGTTGTGCTTCACCGGAGTAGGAGATATTGTCATCGTCGTCGATCCTCGTCTACCACGCCCTTGATGGACGCCCGCATCTGGCACTCTGGCTGCCCCTCGGTATCATACTATCAACCGCGCGGAAACCATCAGTAATAGGTGCCCGAGGCGACCATGCGGTAAGGCATGCCGGTGGCGACGGGCCGGCCTGGATCCGGAGTCATGGTGGCGGTGGCGATCGTCGAGATGGAGACCGCCAGGGACAATCGGGACGGGGCCGGCGACGTTGCTCGGGATGGGCACGTACGCGAGCTAGAGAGGTCGTGCGAGGGGTTTCTTCGCCGGAGGCGATCGATGGGAGGAGCGACCGGCGACCGGCAGGAACCCTAATCACCTTGCGGTTGCTGGTCTCGTCTCGCGTGCGCGTGTTGAAATTTGATCGCGTGTTTTTTCTTGCGGGGGCGGGAGGACAAAGACCGACAAAGTGATGGACTGGTTTTCAGTGGGAGGAGAAAATGATGATCTTTTTTAGGATGTGTTCGGTTGGCATGGGTTTGAGAGGGTTAGGCAGGGATTGAATCCCATACAAGTCAAATCCCCCCTAAATCCCCTTCAATCCCCTTGAGACAGGGTGTAACCGAACAAAGTCTTAGGGGTTTTCTCCGGTATACAAGTCAAATCCCCCCTAAATCCCCTTCAATCCCCTTGAGACAGGGTGTAACCGAACAAAGTCTTAGGGGTTTTCTCCACCGGTTTTTACAGGGATAGAAAAAATCGGTGGAAGGTGAGGAGGAGGAGATCGAGGGGAGTCAGTGCGTGAGCGAACGAACGAAACGACGAGTAGAGATTCGGTTCCCCTTCCTCCGTCCCCTCCCAACCGCTCTCCATCCCGCACCCGTCCAGATATAGGGTTTCCCGTCCTCTCCCGCCCCTCTTCCCAACGCCGCCATCTTCTCCTACGCCGCCGCCGGGCCGTCCAAGCCACCATGTTTGAGCTGACGATGGCGAAGGGAAACATCTTAGAGGATGTCCTGGAGGCGATCCTCGACCTGGTCAATGTGGCCAACGTCGACTGCTCCAGCGAGGGCTTCTCGCTCCAGGCCCTGGACACCGAACACGTCGTCTTCCTCTCGCTCTTCTTCCCCTCCGAGGTCTTCCGGTCCTACCGCTGCGACGAAGACTGCTCCATGGGCATCGCAATCGCCGACATGGTCGATTTGCTCCGCGCCTCCAACGATGGTGACATCATCACCATCGAGGTCACCGACCAAAACTTCGAAGACATTACCCTAACATTCGAGTCGCCCGGTAAGTGCCCGCACGTCTTTTGCGATAGCTGCTCTTCGCCCTGACCCTGTGCTGATTTTGTGTTTGTGGAAATGAACAGACGAGGCTAAAACTACGTGTATGGATTTGCAGCTTGTGGGTGTGGACGCCAGAAGCCATCGCCTCAAAATCTCGGAATGGCACGATATGGAGTCGGAGTACCAGGCCATTTTTTGCATGCCCTCTGCGCAGTTTATGTTGAACTGCAAGTCCCTCAGCGTCATCGGCGACGATGGTACATAGATTTACCTGGTGATTTATAAGGCTAACTGTTACTGTTGCGCATGGAGGATTCTAGTTATGTACCTTGAACCATTTCCATCTCCTGCAGTAGTTGTCATCAGGGTGGATGAGGAGGTCATCAGCTTCTTTACTAAAGGAAAAAAAGGGTGCGTGAACATTTCCCATGTGCCGAACAAAACTGACAAGGTACTTAATAGTTTGACCCTCTTAGCCCCTCAAATTGGAATGGATATCCTCCTCTGACTATCTGTATGTGACTGTAACATGAAATGCAGTGAACAACCATATCAGTGATGTGTTGGTAGATTCTTAGCTAGTGTGCATTCTTGGTTCCTCACCTAGGTTATAGGCACCAGAGTAGCCGAACATGCATACATAGTGCCTTAGAATTTCGTTGTCTCACTATACTGTGTTGAGTTCCTAATTCACTTTGTTTGTTAATGTTGGTTTCTGTGTTTGGAGTATGTTTAGTCTGCATAACTTGCAAGTTAATTTGTCTAGAGCAGAACCTACATATATTTCATAAAGCGGAACATGGCTCTTCATTTGGTTGATTACATTGGTATTGGTAAATGGGGTTGAATTAGATGTTTGTTTTTTAGTTAGCTTATTATTTCCTCTTTTAACTGTAAAATCTTGGTGACGTGGTTAACTACTCTGCAGTGCAAACTAACATCTGTTTATTCTACTAAATTTCAATTGGTTCTATCATATGGAGTAACATCTTTAGTATCTTGTGCCATTCAACTAGTATTTTAAGAAACTACTGAAGAATAGATCCGTCTATGCGTATCTGCACTAGTTAATGGGTCATGTTTGTATCAATGCAGCCAGAAAAAGCAAGTGTTACCCTTACACATGTGCGAGGGACAGTTTCATTGACCTTGAACCTGAGGTACATGAAGTCCTGCGCCAAGGTGTCTACCCTGTTTGATCAAGTGAAGATCGGTCTCTCCACCATGGAACCTTTGATGGTCGAGTACAAAATTGCAGAGAAGGGCTACATCAGATATTTCGTGGCACCAAATATCCTAACAGAGGAAGAGGAAGGGAAAACAGAGACCGAAGAGGCAGAGGGAGAGGAAGGGAGGCAAAGGAAGAAAGCAAAAAAAAATGATGAAACGGGAGATGAGATGCTGGGCTGATGAATAAGCAGGGATCCGTTGCCCACTATTGTGT
The DNA here is from genome assembly GCA_021437245.1 of Aegilops speltoides. Classification (NCBI taxonomy): domain Eukaryota; kingdom Viridiplantae; phylum Streptophyta; class Magnoliopsida; order Poales; family Poaceae; genus Aegilops; species Aegilops speltoides. The sequence continues at coordinate 350,884,705 of CM038143.1, read as the reverse complement.
GCAAGCAAAATCGAGTTCTTGTGTTCAATTAGCATTGAAGTATGTGTAGTAAGAGTCTGCTCGTGACAACATCTCTACTTTTAAGTGTCTTCCGTATTTTGAACAAACGATGATGTCTGTACTAAGGTGCAATGTATGAACTTATGAATGGAGCAATCTCATTTGCGAACCGTTCCGAGCGTGCCTCATTTATGATGAGATCTATTGAAACGAACTAAGGTTTTTCTATTATTTTTAATATAAGAAAACGCAACAGGAAAGACGATAGAAACCTTGTCTTCTGGTCCCATGCTTCTGGTGGGGAAAAACGGAGGCAAAAAAAAAACAAAGGCAAAAAAGAAAGAACAACGATGAAGTGCTCCTGTACCTTTGGCCTAATCCCCAATCCAAAAATCTGTAACGAACACTTCAATAGCTGTTACAACCTACCCCTATCCATGAACTTGACCCCATCATACAAAACGAGTATGGCAGCCGCACCCGTGCTCCTACACAAGTTAGACAGCGCGCTACAGTAAACAATCGAGGGCGCCACGGTAGAATCTAACGAGCCTAATTATGTCATGATTAGACAACGTTGTGCTACAGTAAACACTCTTTAATGATGGATTAATTAGGCTTAATGGATTTGTCTCGCGATTTCCCTTTCATTCGTGTAATTAGTTTTGTAATCTCTACTCCTAATGTCTCAGTTGGTAGTCTCCGCTGGTCAATTTTCGTCCCACCAGAGACGGCTTTTTTCGTCCTCGATCCCACCTCCCACATCTCATCGCTTCCCCGACCTCGAAACCACGTCATGGGCGCCTCGATGCGGCCCGTAGTTCCTCGCATTTAACTACGCCAGAAAAACGGATGAAAATAAATCTACGAAATTAAACCAGCGGAAAAAGTTCCAGGGCGAGCGAGCAAGGCGTCTAGAGAGCCCTCGAGCGAGAACCCCGCCAGAGGACATTCCTTCCCCACCGCCATCGCGCTATCTCCGTACAGAGCAGCCCTCAGATCCCTATCTCCGTTCGCTGCCGCCGGCGCCGACCCCTTCGCCGCCGATCCCGCCTCCACCGATCCCTTGGGCATTTGCTATTTGGCGCTGCAGGCGACGGCAGCCTCACACCGTAGCGAACCAGTGAACCCTCGTACTCCTCTATGCGTGAGCATCCACTGCCGCGTCTTCCCTGGCTCTGCGTCGTCCCCTTCCTAGGCCTCGCCGTCGTCCACCGCCCTGGTGCTCTCGGCGCGGCGTGGTCAACGTGGTCAAGGAACGACTTCCATCGGACGTGGATCAGACGTGGAGAGGCCGACACCGGGTCCACGCCACACAGAAGGAAGTGCCTCCTTATTACGCCGCAAAATAATTATTCCTCCACTCGACAATGGGACCCACCGGACGGGCCACCATATTTAGCAAAAAACGCTTCCCGATTGCCGGGACCCATACTACACCTTCGCGACGCAAGGAAGTGCGTCCGGCAAAAAAAGATTCGCCCGATCGCCGACCCACTACTACATCTTCGCACGCAAGGAAGTGCGTTGGCAAAAACAATTCGTCCCTCGATCGCTGGGACCCACTAGCTACATCTTCGCACGCAAAGGAAGTGCGTTGGGCAAAAACGATTCGCCCCTCATCGCTGGGACCCACCACTACATTTTCGCACGCAAGGAACCGTCGGCGATACCGACCCACCTGGTCAAAGCGCACGTAGCATTGTCATTCGGTCGCGAACGTACGCATATATATATCTTGGTGGATGTAGAGGCGCGCACGCGTCGTAGTAGAGGCACGCACGTAGCATGTACACGCACGTCTACAAGCGAGGGTGCAAGAAAGAATATCGCCATGTACGTACATACGGGCAGGGTCTCGAACGCCTACTCGCGCATACATACATGGCTGGGTCGGAACGAAGAAACAACGTCGTCGTCGTGTTCATGGGGAGGCAACGGAATGCGTCGTGTTCATCGAGAGGCAACGGAACTGAAAGGATCGATATGGTTGACTAGAGGGGGGGTGAATAGGCAACTAACAATTTTTAAGCTTTTCTTTACCAAATTAAACTTTGCAACAAATAGGTTGTCTAGATATGCAACTAAGTGAGCAACCTATATGATGCAATGACAACTAGCACGCAAGCAAGCAAGAGATGAAACAATAAGTAAGCTTGCGAAAGTAAAGGCACGAAATAACCAAGAGTGGAGACGGTGAAGACGAGGATGTGTTACCGAGTTCCTTCCTTTTGAGGGGAAGTACGTCTCCGTTAGAGCGGTGTGGAGGCACAATGCTCCCCAAGAAGCCACTAGGCCACCAGATTCTCCTCACGCCCTCACGCTGATGCGAGATGCCGTGATTCCACTATTGGTGCCCTTGAAGGCGGCGATCAACCTTTACAAGCAAGGTTGGGGCAATCTCCACAACAATCGGAGGCTCCCAACAACAACACCACCACGATGCTTCACCACAATGGAGTATGGCTTCGAGGTGACCTCAACCGCCTAGGGTGCTCAACACCCAAGAGTAACAAGATCCGCAAGGATAAGTGGGGAATCAAATATCCTTTGGTGGAAGTGTAGATCGTGCCCTTGTCACCCAATCCCGAGCAAATCAACAAGTTTGATTGGCTAGGGAGAGAGATCGAGCGAAAATGGAGCTTGGAGCAACAATGGAGCTTAGAGGTGGAAGAGATAGTCCGCTAGAGGTAGAAGACATCCCTTATATAGTCGGGGGAAAGATCCAACCGTTATCCACTAGTTCGCTCACGACTCACGGTACTACCGCTCCAAGGGAGCGGTACTACCGCTGACGACGCCATGTACTATCGTGGGAGACCACGGTACTACCGTGGCATTGCAGACAGCCGAACAAGCCCGAGCTAGAAGCAAGATTATCACTGGCGCGTACTACCACGGGCGCTGGTATTATCGCTTCCCTTGCGGTACTACCGCAAGGCGGAGGGTCACGGCACGAAGGGCGCGACGAAATAAATTTCATCCGTGCCTACTTCCGCAGTAAACTAGGGTGGTGCAAAACCCGACGCGGTACTACCGCCGCAAGGCGCGCAGTATTACCATGGTAGGCACGGATGTAAAATTACATCCGCGCTTACTACCGCGACGCAGCGGTACTAGGCGAAGACCCGCAGTACTACAGCTCAAGGAGCGGTACTACGTGGGCTCATGTACTACTGCTGCAGAACAGCGGTACTACCGTGGTGCCGCAGATGTAAAAATTACATCCGCCTTACTATCAAGACCGAGCGGCACTAGGCAGTGCGGCGGTACTACAGCGCCAACGGAGCGGTATTATCAGGAGGGGCGCGATGTAAAATTACATCCGCCTTACTATCAAGACCGAGCGGCACTAGGCCAAGGTATCAGCGGTACTACCGCGCCAGAGGGCGGTACTACCGTGGTTCGTCATGCAGATACCGCTTGTACTTGCGGTACTACCGCAAGTACAAAGATAGAGTCGCCGATTTTTCGCACAATCACGATAATGATGGGTAGCTCCAAAGTGCAAGGAAAGGAGGGCAAGTGTACGTGTGATTCCACCCTACCTTCCGACGCTGACCCCTCTTAATAGTACGGCTCTCCTACGACTCAACTCCACCAAAGAGAAACGTAGAACAACGCCGGCTTCATTAGTCTCCGAGGGGCACCGAATCGTCTTGTGCCTATTGATGAAGTATCTGTGGGACTCAAGGCACACGATTAGTCTGCACGAGTATTGTCATCAATCACCAAAACACTTAGGGATAAATATGCCCTTACAGGAACGCGTGGGAGCCAACCAGCTGGGTCGAAACGAAATGCGTGGTCGTGTTCATCGGGAGGGCTTGGACGGAACAGGCGATGGAAAAGAGGCCTGGCGTACCGCACAACGGAGGAAACGGCCTTGTGTTCGACCGGCCACGTTTGAAACGGGATCCTGTTCATCGGGAGGGTCCGCGCGTCAAGAAAAGCAGAGAAACGGACCTCCTATGGTCGAAACGGGTCCCTGTTGATCGGGAGGGCTGGCGCATCGCAAAATGGAGGAAACGGGCCTCCTACGGTCAAACGGGGTCCCGTTGATCGAGAGGGTGTGGCGTCATAAAAAAGCGGACGAAACGGACCTCCTACGGTCGAAACGGGGTCCCGCTGATCGGGAGGGTGTGGCGTATCGCAAAACGGATGAAACGGACTTGTGTTGGGCGCCACGGTCAAACGGGGAGGCGGTGGCGTATCGCAAAACAGACTCCACGGATACTGTTCATCTCCACCGTCGACCTCCTCCACCTCCACTGCCACCGCCGACCTCCTCCACCTCCACGGGCTCCTGCTCATCCAGCCTCCACCGCGCTACTCCACCGCTCATCGCTCAACCACCCTCCACGGCCACCCTCCACCGCTCACTGCTCATCCAGCCCTCCACACCACGGGTCTGCTCAACCGTCCCTCCACGGCCACCCTCCACCGCTCATCGCTCATCCAGCCCTCCCACCACGGGTTCTGTTCATCCAGAGGCAAGCCACCGCCACTGCTCATCCACCCCGCAACGCCATCGCTCATCCATCAGGCAGATCGATCGGCTTCAGATTAGCGGCGATGAGCGGCGAATCGCCCATCGGGTTGATTAACGACCATCGATCGATCGCTCGGGTTCAATAACGCCAGAGTTCGCAGCTGTCGCTCGCCGGGTTCGATTAGAGCCCAACGCCTCGCTTCGGCTTGATTAGAGCCAATGCCTCGCACACACACGCTGCACCAGACGAGAAAACGCAGACGCTTCTCCCACCGTAACCGGCAACTCCCCGAAATTTTCCTCCCCCTCGCTTCTACCACGGTTTTTTCCGTCATGGACGGCCCAAAGAATGTCATGCAGCTGCGTCTCCGGCCTGCCCAGGACGAAAAGCCCATTTTCTGTCATGATTTTTTGTCATAGTAGTAGGAGCCCACCACATCTATGATGATATCGGGTTTCGTCACAATAATCGTCATAGAAGTGTCATATGTATGACAGGAAAAAAATTCGTTCGGCCCAAAATGTCACGGATGTGTCTTTTTTTTGTAGTGGTTGCTCCGAACGCATAAACTTGGACGTAGTGTTCTGTACTCCTGATAACTATAGATCCAAACCCTTGTTATTCCACGTCGCACCCTTCCGCGACGGATAGCACACCCTCTTGGGACGTGAGGCATTCACACAATTTCAAGTTGCGCATTATGGATACATGAAGCCCAAAATGCCAGGGCCCAATGGCCTGATTTCGCTCGCCAGCAATCCGAGCACAGCCCTCCGAGCTGAAAACAAAACCGCATCGCTTGCCCTCGCAGCACTATCTGAGGCCCTAGTAGCCGAAGAATTAACAACGCTCCGCACTACAGTTAACAGGGATGACGTGGTCCTCAATAAAAGGCCAAAATCCATGTCATTTAAACCATTTGACAAGATAGTAAAATTCCAAGTACACCCGATAGACCTGAATAAAATGGCGTCCATCGGAGCACAACTGGATCCCACGGTTGATGAGCACTATGCCCGTTTTTACGTGAAAACTGGAACATATTTGCCCGGCACCCTTCTGATATGCCAGGCATCCCACGAAGGCTGGCGGAGCACAACCTGAACATCATCAAAGGTTTCAAGCCAGTCAAACAGACACTACGTCGATTCTCCGAACCTAAATGACAGGCTATGCGTGAAGAGCTGGCAAAACTACTAGAGGTCGGATTCATCCGTGAAATAAAGCATCTGGAGTGGCTAGCAAATCTAGTCATGGAACCCAAGAAGGACAAGTCATGGCGGCTCTGTGTCGACTTTAAGGACCTAAACAAGGCCTGCCCCAAGGATCCCTTCCCCCTACCTCGCATAGACCAGGTCATTGACGCCACTGCCGGACATGACTCACTATTCTTTCTCGACGCATACTCCGGATATCATCAAATAAAGATGAAGGAGTCCGACCAAGCTGCAACCACGTTTATCACCCCCTACGGACCATTCTGCTTCAACATGATGCCTTCCGGGTTAAAAACGCAGGAGCCACATACCAATACATGATTCAAACGTGCCTAGAAAACCATATCAGCAAAATGGTCGAGGCATACATAGACGACGTGGTCATTAAAACCAAAAAAGTCAATCAACTCATGGACGATCTTCGCCTGATCTTCGAAAACCTACGGGCCTATGACATACGGCTCAACCCGGACAAATGTGACTTAGGAGTCCCTACCGGCAAACCGCTCAGATTTATTGTCTCCCATTGAGGAATTGAGGCCAATCCGGCCAAAATCAAGGCCCTATCCCATCTTGCAATACCAACGGAACTCAAACACGTCCAAAAGCTGGCAGGTTGTGTGGCAGCTCTAAGTCGTTTCATCTCCCGCCTCAGCGAAAAAGCACTACCTCTCTATAGGCTACTTAAGAAAACAAAAAACTTCGAGTGGACCAACGAGGCGACAGCTGCACTAGAAGAAATCAAAGCACTCCTGGCAAGAAACCGCATCCTGGCCGCACCTGGTATAGGTGAACCTATGCTGCTATACATCTCAGCCACCAACCAGGTGGTGAGTGCGGTGCTCGTCGTAGAATGGGAATCAAAGGGACACAAATTCCAGGTCCAAAAACCGATCTACTACGTGCCAGAGGTCCTCACACCATGCAAGTCCCGATACAATCACTACCAAAAGATAGCATACACGGTCTTTATGGCATCCCGAAAACCGTGACACTACTTTCAAGAGTGTTTAGTGACAGTAGTATCCGAGGTACCCCTCAATGATATAATCAATAATACGGATGCCATAGGTCGCATTGCAAAATGGGCCATAGCTCCTTCCCTTCGATATCGTATACAGACCACGCCGAGCTATTAAATCTTAGGTGTTGGCCGATTTTCTATCTGAATGGACAAAAGTCGAACTCCCCAAGGAATATAGTGCATATGCACACTAGACGATGTACTTTGACGGCTCTAAAATGTAATCCAGACTAGGGACTGGAGTAATCCTAATATCCCCCATAGGTGATAATATCTGGTAAAAATCATGTACACGGACTCCAATAATGCAACTGAATACGAGGCGCTATTGCATGGTCTTCGGATGTCAACGTCGATGGGTGTTCGGCGGCTTGAGGTGCGAGGAGATTCAAACCTCGCCATCTCCCAGGTCAACGGCGAATTTTACGCCAAAGATCTAAAAATGGCGACATATAGAAACACCGTCCTCGAGATGCCAGCCCGATTTGAGGGTCTAGAATTCCATCATGTCTCTAGAGACCATAACCAGGCTACAGATGTTCTTGCCCGCATGGGCACCAAACGAGACCCACTACCTAAAAATACCTTTTCCTAGAAAGGCTATTCAAGCCGTCCATAGTATGGCAGGGTGGGGATAGCGGCACCTCAATCAATGATCCCGCCCAGATAGCGCCCCCAGAGATTGAACCAGATGATCATATTATCGGAGGCTATGCACTTGAAGAAACACCTTTGGCCCACAAGATCATGGCCATAACCGCCCCCTGGACCGGACCACTACTCGCCTACCTCCTACGACAGGAGCTCCCTGACGATCAGACGGAGGTGCGGCGCATTCGGCACTCTAAAGTGTACAAGGTCCACGAGGGCGAGCTCTATAAAAGGAGCACTACGGGGGTCCTTCAGAGATGTATCTCCGAAGAGGAAGGGCAACAACTTCTCGCTGAAATACATGCCAGCATGGGCGGCCACCACGTAGCAGCTCGGGCCCTGGTCAGCAAGGCCTTCAGAGCAGGGTTATTCTAGCCCACAACCCGCACGGACGCACGTACCCTGGTCAAACATTGCGTTGGGTGCCAACTCTTTGCAAATCAAAGCCATATGCCACCCACAACTCTCCAGACTATACCTATAACCTGGCCATTCGTCATTTGGGGGCTTGACATGATCGGACCTCTTAAAGGGGGGACCAAGAACAAGAAATACCTCCTAGTTATGGTGGATAAATTCACTAAATGGATTGAAGCAAAACTGGTAACCTCTGCAGAATCCGGACCAGTAGTGGACTTCATATCCAGCATCATACACCGTTATGGTGTTCCCCACAGCATAATCACCGATAATGGGTCTAATTTCACCGCCCAAGAGGTTAAAGATTGGGTGTGCTAAGATGGGCATAAAACTCAATTACGCCTCAGTATACCACCCACAAACTAATGGGCAGGTAGCGCGGGCAAACAGATTAATTATGAGTGGCATAAAACCTCATTTAATCTGCTCACTCAAGGAATCAGATCGTCACCGGTAGAGGAGCTGGACTTCGTGCTATGGGGGATGCGCACTACTCCTAATCGTTCAATAGGATACACCCCATTCTTCTTGGTGTACGGTGCCGAAGCAGTCCTCCCATGTGATTTAATCCATGACGCACCCAGAGTACGTATGTATGAAGAGAAGGAGGCTGAGTTAGATCGGACGGATGACTTGGATGACCTGGAAGGAGAACACAACATTGCACGGGCACGCTCCACAATTTATCAACAGCAAGCACGGCGCTACCAAAATCGGGAGGTTTGGGCAAAAGCATACAACATGGGAGAACTCGTCCTTCGGCTTTCGGAGAAGCAGAAAGATAAGGTATCACCCAAATGGGAAGGCCCCTTCATCGTAGACGAAGTGCTCACAGGTGGGGCATATCGCCTCTGCAGCCCGTCAAATAGTCGCCCCGAGCCGAACCCATGGAACGCCGCTCGACTTCGGCGTTTCTACGCCTAATCCGGCATCGTGATCAACACTCCCCGCTCTGTCCTTATCTTTTTTCTCTTCGTTTTAATCTTTGGAGCTTTAGCCTCCCCGACCTAGAGTTTGGATAAATCGTAACACGGCACCTCACCATTGTACACATCTTGTGATGTACTCCCTCCATAAAGAAATATAAGAGCATTTAGATCATTAAAGTAGTGATCTAAACGTTCTTATATTTGTTTATAGAGGGAGTACTACCCAACTTTACCCGCGGGCTTATTTTAAAAGCAACCAATTACAATATACTTCATACAACCTTGTCTCTGTTGTTTTGAAATGAAACCTTCCCATATCTTCCAAGCCATTATATGCACCTATTTGACTTAAGTCCTTTGCCAAGCTGGCCGGTTGCCTGGCTCTTGTGTTTACACCTACGTTTCCGATTGTTCGGCTAGGAAGTAAAGGGAGCACCTCTGCGATTGCTACGCCCAGGTAATCCGGATACGTACCTCAGACGGGTAAAGCCAAAAGCTAGCATTCTTACAGAAAATAATGGGTCGGCCTCCGAGGAAGTGAAAATAAACAGGCACTAGCCGCCATCCAACTATTCCTGGTTCCTAAAAACCATGAAGCATCCGTGTGCCACCGGCTTCCGAACTCACGGCTAATGGTCAACATACCTCACCCGAAGAAAGGAACCCTTGGAGGAACTATTTTCTTCGAAAGACGTTTCTTACGTTACAAAGTAATATAACATTGTTCATTGTGCGCGTTTTGTCTGTTTGCACCAAAGGGCCGGATTGCCTGGTTACCAGAATTACCCCCTGTTCATCAGGGTGTATAGTATGGAACACTTCCCGATCACTGGTCAGGGAGGCGGATGCCGATGGCCGGTTAAGATAATGTTTTTACGGCGGCTTGAGAATTGCGTGATGTAAAGTACATTGATACATAGAATCACGCACCCTACTCTTTATCAATACCATCTATCAAACTGTCCAAGGCACAATCCTTCCGGGAGAACCGAGCAATGGGCATCACTTGGTCATATACTAAGCTAAGAGGTATTTCCAGCCCATCCGGCCCCGCGGGTCCCACCCGAGCCATATGTCCGGATTCGAGTTTGGTAAATCGGGTCTTCACCATGGCCCGGGCCTCGGGAGCCCCTTCTCGACAGGCTGACATCTTCCACAATTCAAAGCGCCACCTCACCCCTTTAAAGCGGCTAGCCAGCTCAGCCATGCTCTCAGATGGCACCTCATGCGGCCATTGTGCCTTAACCATGCTTTTCATGGCCTTCCAGGTTCTTTCATGCGCCTTGGTCAGTTCTTTCAAAAGGTTCCCACTAAAGGAGCCCACCTCCTCTTCGTGTTGCCTATCAGGAGACCTAGCAAACAGGGGTAGCACGCGTTTCAAAATATTGTGATCACCTACATACGTGTGATACCGAATTCGTGACTTACTAAATATACCACCTTTTAGCTTATGGTTCTCCTCCAAGGCCTGAGCCCATTGAGACTTCAACTGCTTGATTTCCTCGGCTTTTCGCTGATTTTCCGCCTTCAGCTCATTCTTCTCTTCCTGACTTCATGTCAGCACTCATTTGCGAGCCTCCAGTTCCCTCTGTAGTTAACTCATCGCTTTGGTGGCTGTGGAGAAAGCATGGCATCAATATGCAGGGAACTTCATACAGTTTGTAACATTCTAAAGCTTTTTTTACTTACCAGGATTTTCGTTGGCATCCTTTTTGGCCGCTTGTAGACCAGCAGTAGCACCAGCTAACCATGTTCGACTCAGCTTGAGGTCTTCAGACAACTTGCTGTTCTGCTCCCTCACGGCCTACAAAATCAAGATAGTACAAGGATCCTTAACTTGGCCATCCCGCCCAAGTTAAGGCTTGGGGGCTGCTAGGTTAGGAACTATAAAATGCTTTTAAGCTATCTCGCACCTGCATTTTTGAAGAAAAGAGACCAATGATCCCTTCAAGCCTAGTTCGGGCCGCTCCAAGGTACGCGTCCACCTAATTAAATGCGTTAAACTCCTGATCGGTAAAGGCAACATGGTGCAAGGATTCTTCCGGCGGTAATGATTTATTACACTTTCAACCTCGGAGTTGGTCACCGAAACATCGTCAGGGTCCTCTGGAGGTGCGCCAACCGCTATGTGTTCAGTAGGGTCCCTAGCCTGTGCCGAGGGCCCAAGGTTGGAATTACGCCTTGGCGCGCCCGGGAAGTCCTCAAACTGGCACGCCGGAACTCTTCTTCTATGAAGTTAAGCAAACGTCAGACGAAAGATATTGAAAACGCCCCTTTTTCGTGGTCCCAAAGCATGTTACCTTTGAGCCGAGGGGGCGGTTGCTTCAGCTCCAGCGGGGGCCTTCCTCTTGGATGCCCCATTAGGGGGCGAGGCCAACGTAGGCCGTGCTTCCCACAGTTGTTCGATGTGTAGTACGACGACCCTTGAGAGTTAGAGTATGCGGGATGGTGCGAGGCGATCGCCCCGTTCAAGAGGAGCTCCTCTTTTCACTTACAGTGGAGTAAGGAAGAACCCCAGGGTGATCAACCATCACAGCAACTTTGGTGTCATCAAGGCTTTCTTGGTAAAAGACCCCATCTTCGAAATCAACCGACATTTCCAGATCGTCATGATAACCCAGGTTGTCGGCGCGGGAATGATTCTCCAGTTGAGGGGAAGGACAATAGATGGACTCGACCTGGTGCCTCCAGATCTGTACAAACAAAGTACAATCAACAGGTGTTAGGACGTCGCGGCCGAATTACAGACAAAGAATTGAAAGCTTACCCAGTCTGATGGATTATAGTCGGAGCAACCCTCCCGGATACTCAATTGAACAAAGTCTTCCTCCTCTCCTTTAAAGAGGTTGGCTAATATCTTGGCCATGGTCGCTTTATCGTCCGACCCTTGTCTCTTATAGCGGGTCACATCACTGGTCCCATTGTAGCACCATAAAGGATGCCCCCTCTGTTAAAGGGGTTGTACACACCAGGTTATGGCAACGACCATTACTTCGATCATAGTCAGTTTACTATGGGTTAGCAATCGAACCTTTGTGGACAAAAGGTGCACCTCTTCACTGTCTAGCTGGGAAGGGTTCTTGGGTCGCCAGTTGAGCCGCTTCCATAGTCGGGCGCTTGAGTATTCGGGCTGACCCTTTCGGATTGGGTCGAAGAGTGGAACATCTTCAATATAGAACCATTCCAAGGTCCATTCCTTGGGATCCTTCTTTGGGGTCCCGATAGGGTAGCCCGTCCCAGCTATCCGCCACACCTCTGCTCCTCCCACTTCAAAGATTGACCCCTCGAGGGTACGAGGGACAAGGCAAAAGTATTTCCTCCACAAATCAAAGTGGTCCGAGGTTCGCAGCTCGGGAATATTTCGCAGAGGGCGACGAAGCCAGAAATATGCAGTATGGACCCTGGGGTGAGGTTATGGAGCTGGATCCCGTAGAACTCTACTAAGCCCCGTAGGAAGGGATGAATAGGAAAACCTAGGCCTCTCAGAAGGAAGGGCACAAAGCATACCCTCTCTCCCTTGCTTGGAGCATGGGAGTGCTCAGTGAATGTCTGGCCGTCGACAGAGATTAATCCGGCACGGACGGGAATGAGATCCACCGCGGGAAGATAGCCCTGCGTCTTCAGATTGCTCAGCTAGAGGTGCGAGACTGAACAGCTCGCCCAATCACCGGGGAGAGGGCCATGGGGGCGCGAGGATGAACTGGGAATGTCGGCCATGGTGCCTAAGGATTTTTTTTCGGCTCTGTTTTTTGGCGAGGGAGATGGGTAGACCGTCCCCAGCACCTTTGGATCTATAAATAGGCGCTTCGCCTCAAAGATGAAGGGATGGGCTTGCAAAAAGTAGCACCGGGTCACGTGCCTTCTAAAAAGGTGTGTGACGGTCAAAGGTAGCCCCCGCCCCCAGGTAAGCGTTAAACTCCGACGGGCCCACTGTATTATGGCATGGTCCTGAACATCCGGATTATCAAACCGGTCGGGCACGGATACAATTTTGACCTGGACTATACTAAGTAGTAAGCCTCCCAAATTGATCTAGATAGTGTTCGGCCATGAAACCCTTCTCCGAACAATTCAGATAGAAGACGAAGAACTCACCTCGCAAGCCGAAGATTTGGAGCACGCCAGATGACGATCCTCGACGTTGGAGGCTAGTTCGGGGGCTACTGAGGGAGTCCTGGACTAACGGGTCCTCAGGCCATCGACCCGTTACCTATGGGCCGAACTGGTGGGCCACTATGAGCCCAAGCTAGAGTGCGGACCAATGATCGAACATGAGATCTACGGAGTCGTGGTGTGCCCTCCAAATCAAGATTAGCGTGATCTTTCCTTAATTATAACCGATCGCATGTAACCCTAACCCTACTAGTGTCTATATAAACCAGAGGGTTTAGGGATTTAGAGGTAGAGCTACATCCATCACCTCATCGACTTAGGGTTTAGCTTATCTGATCTCGAGGTAGATCTACTCAGAACTACATCATACATCAAATACAATTAACCAAGACGTAGGGTTTTACCTCTTCGAGAGGGCCCGAACCTGGGTAAACACTGTGTTCATCATCCCTTTCCCCCCAGTGATCTTAGATCCACAGCTCGGGACCCCCTACCCGAGATCCGCCGGTTTTGACACCGACAGCCACCCACAGGTACCAATCTGAGGTTCCGGTACAAAGATTGAACACAAAAGATGAACTAGGGTTTGAGAGGAGATGGTGTTGTTGAAGATGATGATGGAGATTGGCCTCCCAAAGATGAGAGGGTTGTTGGTGATGACGATGGCTTCGATTTCCCCCTCCGCGAGGGAAGTTCCCCCAATGGAATCACTCCACCGGAGGGCAAAAGCGCTCCTGCCCAAGTTCTGCCTCGAGACGGCTGCCCCGGAAGTCATTTCCTTATTTTTTTTCTAGGTCAAAATGACTTCTATACCAGAAGATGGGCACCTGAGGTGGGCTGGGCTGAGCACAACCCACCATGGAGCGCCTGGGGGGCCTGCCGCGCCCTGCTATCTTGCGGTCACCAGGTGGCCCCCCTCCGATAGTTATTTGCTCCGGTATTTTTCATATATTCCAAAATAATTCTCCGTAAATTTTCATTTCATTTGGAGTTGTGCATAATAGGTAACTCCGACGTAGCTTTTTCAGGTCCAGAATTCCAGCTGCCGGCATTTCCCCTCTTTGTGCAAACCTTGCATATTATGAGAGAAAAGGCATTAGAATTACTCCATAAAGCATTATTATGCATAAAAACATTATAAATAACAGTAGGAAAACATGATGCAAAATGGACGTATCAGGGGCTGAGGAAGCCGCTTGGTCTTCGCCCTCACCATGCTGGGGACTACTCACAAGGACAAGCTTCTCCCCCACATGATTATCACTGAGACAGATAAAGATATTAAGATGGAACTGCGACCATTCTTTGACATCATGCACCGCAGCTTTAGGCACACCCTGTTTCCTCATGTTGGGAACTTGGACATGGTGCATGGGCATCTTGTGGATATGTTGTTGATGTGCCACTCTGAGAAGGGCACGGGAGCGGTTTTGGATGTTTCCCATGTGATGTGGAAGGAGCTCGTCAGTGCAACTTATGGTGATTATGTGCCCATCTATGCTCCTTTCATCTCCAAGCTCATTCAGTCAGTCTGGGCCTCCACCTTCCCGGATGAGCCTCTTGAGACCGGGCCTTTGACTTCTCATGACATTCTCAACTTGTGTCAGAAGGAGCTTTGGGCCCCTTCCCATCGCCCAGAGCGTGTGATTCCTTCCGCCTCTGAGGAAGGCAATGGTGATGATGATTATGCTCCACACACCGAGCACTCTTCAGTCAGTCAGGATGGTCTGCTAAGCTCAAGCACAACGTGAAGAAGCTCTTTTGCCTTCAGACAGATGTTCAGCATAAGATGTACTTGGCACATGTGGATGCCAAGAAGGCACGTCAGGAGTGGAAGGCTATCATGAGGAAGCTTGAGATTCCGGTTCAGGATGGCTCTGAGGATCACATTACTCCGGAGGATAAGTGGATCTCTCCGTACTCACACTGGATGGACTCGAAGGAGTCCACTGCTGCTACGTCTGCCCCAGCTTAGGATCAAGAGATCGAGGAGGAGTCTGAGGAGCACGAGGACTCTGCTGAGGAAGAGTCTTCCAATGGGGCTGATTCGGAGGAGTCTGACGAGTCCATGGGAGGAGACTAGTGCCACCTGGAGTTGCGTTAGGTCACTTTGTGCCCCTTTTGGTTTCCTGATGCCAAAGGGGGTAGAGGTTAAGATCGGGGATTTGCCTTTCTGCAGGGGTGCCGAGTCACAAGCTTGCCTTTTATCTTGAATTTTATCGCTTGTGAACTCTTTATCTTCATTTGCTTTGGTTTGTGTGACTTATGAGATCTTATCATATGGTGTGAGACATATGCTATCACTATTATATTATCTACGCCTTATTTTGTGTGGGATCATATTCATTGTACCCTAATTCGTTGATATCTCTCGCATGCCTGTTGTATTGCAACTTTGCTTAGCTTTGCTTATCTTGTAGTGGTATCGTTTCCTTTTCTATAAAATACATGGGGAGTCTTGATCCTAGTGTGTGCAATTTGCATTCCAAAGGCATATTTAATTAGTGCACACATCTAGGGGGGGCATCTATATTTTGTGGTTTTGGGTTTGATTATGTTCTTATTGCTTTCCTATGCAAATCTCGTATTGTCATCAGTCCACCAAAAAGGGGGAGATTGTTAGGGCATATTTATCCCTTAGTGGTTTTGGTGATTAATGACAATACGATTTGTGGACTAATCATGTGCATCGAGCTTTTCAGAGAATATCCTAGTTGGCACCAGATGGTTTATTTCCCCTTGGTGGCGCTAAGTGAAGATGATTTTTCTCATGACGATTTATTTTCGGTGGTTTGAGTCATAGGGAACCCGTATTATTAAGAGGGGGTCCGTGTTGGAAAGGTATGGGTGGAATCATCATGTACACATCCTCACTTGCACCCACATTGCCTCTCCGCTTTCCTAGAGCTATGTATCTGTTTTCTGAGTCAACTTGAGATAGCACAGGCGGTAGTACCGCTCGGCGGTACTACCGCTGGTCACTACCGGTCTACTACCGCTTAGGGGTTCTCCTATTCTGCAACTCTCGGTTGCTTGGTTTTATTTAGCGGCACTAGCACGACAATAGTACGGTACTACCGCTCATGCGGTACTACCGCACCTAGGACCGCTGCCAGTATCGCTTAGGATTTCCCCCGATGCTAACTTCTGTTGCCTTTTTCTCTTAAGCGGTACTAGAGTGGCACTATAGCGGTAGTACCGCTTGGAATGGTACTATCGCCCTAGCGCGCCCTAGTACTGCTGCTTAGGAAAAGTTCCAGCCTTCTTAGCGGTAGTACCACTAGGGGCTCCGGTAGTACCGCGCAAGCGACACTACCGCCCTCTTGTTTCCCTGTTTGCTCACTTGGGATGGGTAGTACCGCTTAGACGCAGGCTGAGGGCAGATTGTTGGGGAACGTAATAATTTCAAAAAATTTCCTACGCACACGCAAGATCATGGTGATGTATAGCAACGAAAGGGGAGAGTGTTGTCTACGTACCCTCGTAGACCCGAAGCGGAAGCGATCACAACGTAGAGGAAGTAGTCGTACGTTCTCCTCGCGATCCGACCGATCCCGGCGCCGTTACTCCGGCACCCCCGAGTTCTTGACACACGTACAGCTCGATGACGTCCCTCGTACTCCGATCCAGCCGAGTGTCGAGGGAGAGTTCCATCAGCACGACGGCGTGGTGACGATCTTGATGTTCTACGGTGCAGAGCTTCGCTGAGCTTCATGACGATATGACCGAGGTGGAATATGGTGGAGGGGGCACCGACACGGCTAAGGAACGATCCGTAGATCAAACTTGTGTGTCCTAGGGTGCCCCCCGCCTCAGATATAAAGGAGGGAGGGGGAGGTGCGGCCGCCCAAGGGAGGCGGCCGAGGAGTCCTACTCCCACCGGAGTAGGACTCCCCTTCCTAGTTGGAGTAGGATTGGGGAGGGAAGAGAGAGGGCGCCTCTCCTGTCCTATTCGAACTAGGGGAGGGCGCGGCCACCCCGGCCGGCCCTTCCTCTTCTCCCTCGAGGCCCACTAAGGCCCATTTAGTTCCCGGGGTTCCGGTAACCTCCGGTACTCGAGAAATTCGATTTCACGGAACCACTCCGGACTCAAATATAGGCTTCCAATATATCAATCTTTATGTCTTGACCATTTCGAGACTCCTCGTCATGTCCGTGATCACATCCGGACTCGAACTTCTTCGTACATCAAAATATATAAACTCATAATAACCGCCATCGAAACCTTAAGCGTGCATGGACCCTACGGTTCGAGAACAATGTAGACATGACCGAGACACGTCTCCGGTCAATAACCAACAGCGGACCTGGATGCCCATATTGGTTCCTACATATTCTACGAAGATCTTTATAGGTCTGACCGCATAACAACATACGTTGTTCCCTTTGTCATCGGTATGTTACTTGCCCGAGATTCGATCGTCGGTATCCAATACCTAGTTCAATCTCGTTATCGGCAAGTCTCTTTACTCGTTCCGTAATACATCATCTCACAGCTAACTCATTAGTTGTAATGCTTGCAAGGCTTCATGATGTGTATTACCGAGAGGGCCAGAGATACCTCTCCGACAATCGGAGTGACAAAACCTAATCTCAAATACGCCAACCCAACATCGCCTTTGGAGACACCTGTAGTACTCCTTTATAATCACCCGATTCGTTGTGACGTTTGGTAGCACCAAAGTGTTCCTCCGTAAACGGAGTTGCATAATCTCATAGTTACGTGAACATGTATAAGTCATGGATAAAAGCGGTAGCAACATACTAAACGATCGTGTGCTAAGCTAAGGGAATGGGTCATGTCAATCGATCATTCTACTAATGATGTGACCTTGTTAATCAAATAACAACTCCTTGTTCATGGTTAGGAAACATAACCATCTTTGATTAACAAGCTAGTCTAGTAGAGGCATACTAGTGACATCTTGTTTGTCTATGCATTCACACATGTATCATGTTTCCTGTTAATACAATTCTAGCATGAATGATAAACATTTATCATGAAATAAGGAAATAAATAATAACTTTATTATTGCCTCTAGGGCATATTTCCTTGAGCCTCCCACTTGCACTAGAGTCAATAATCTAGATTACATAGTAATGATTCTAACACCCATGGAGTCTTGGTGCTGATCATGTTTTGCTCGTGGAAGAGGCTTAGTCAACGGTCTCGCAACATTCAGATCCGTATGTATCTTGCAAATCTCTATGTCTCCCACCGGACTAAGTCCCGGATGGAATTGAAGCGTCTCTTGATGTGCTTGGTCCTCTTGTGAAATCTGGATTCCTTTGCTAAGGCAATTGCTCCAAGATTGTCACGAAGATTTTCATTGGACCCGATGCACTAGGTATGACACCTAGATCGGATATGAACTCCTTCATCCGCACTCCTTCATTAGCTGCTTCGAAGCTGCTATGTACTCCGCTTCACATGTAGATCCTGCCACGACGCTTTGTTTAGAACTGCACCAACCGACTCCTCCGTTTAGTGTAAATACGTATCCGGTCTGCGGTTTAGAATCGTCCGGATCGGTGTCAAAGCTTGCATCAACGTAACTGCCATTTATGAGCTCTTTGTCATCTCCATATCGAGAAACATATCCTTAGTCCTTTTCGTGTATTTCAGATGTTCTTGACCGCTGTCCATGATCCACTCGGATTACTTTGGTACCTCCTGCTAGGCTTATAGCAAGGCACACATCAGTCCGGTACACAGATTGCATACATGATAGAGCCTATGGTGAAGCATAGGAACATCTTTCATTTTCTCTATCTTCTGCGGTGGTCGGGCATTGAGTCTTACTCAACTTCACACCTTGTAACACGTGCAAGAACCCTTTCTTTGCTTGATCCATTTTGAACTTCTTCAAAATTTTGTCAAGGTATGTGCTTTGTGAAAGTCCAATTAAGCGCCTTGATCTATCTCTATAGATCTTAATGCCCAATATGTAAGCAGCTTCACCGAGGTCTTTCATTGAAAAACTCTTATTCAAGTATCCTTTATGCTATCCAGAATTCTATATCATTTCCGATCAGCAATATGTCATCTACATATAATATCGAAAATGCTACAGAGCTCCCACTCACTTTCTTGTAAATACAAAGCTTCTCCAAAAGTCTCAGACAAACCCAAATGCTTTGATCACACTATCAAAGCGTTTATTCCAACTCCGAGATGCTTGCACCAGTCCATAAATGGATCGCTGTAGCTTGCACACTTTGTTAACTCCTTTGGATCGATAAAACCTTCGGTTGCATCATATACAACTCTTCTTCCGTAAATCCATTCAGAATGCGTCTTTACATCCATTTGCCAAATTTCATAATCATAAAATGCGCAATCGCTAACATGATTCGGACGGACTTAAGCATCGCTTCGGGTGAGAAGGTCTCATCGTAGTCAATCCCTTGAACTTGTCGAAAACCTTTTGCGACAAGTCGAGCTTTGTAGAACGATAACATTACCGTCGTCGTCGGTCTTCTTCTTGAAGATCCACTTGTTTTCTATTGCTTGCCTACCCTCGGGCAAGTCAACCAAAGTCCATACTTTGTTTTCATACATGGATCCCATCTCGATTTCATGGCCTCAAGCCATTTTGCGAATCTGGGCTCACCATCGCTTCTTCATAGTTCGTGAGGTTCATCATGATCTAGTAGCATGATTTCCGAACAGGATTACCGTACCACTCAGTGCGGATCTTACTCTGGTTGATCTACGAGGTTACAGAGTAACTTGATCTCAAGTTTCATGATCAACATCATCAACTTCCTCACTACCTGGTGTAGGTGTCTCAGAAACCGGTTTCTGCGACAAACTACTTTCAAGTAAGGGAGAAGGTACAATTACCTCATCAAGTTCTACTTTCCTCCCACTCACTTCTTTCGAGAGAAACTCCTTCTCTAGAAAGGATCCATTCTTAGCAACGAATGTCTTGCCTTCGGATCTGTGATAGAAGGTGTACCCAACTGTCTCCTTTGGGTATCCTATGAAGACACATTTCTCCGATTTGGGTTCGAGCTTATCATGTTGAAGCTTTTTCACATAAGCATCGCATCCCCAAACTTTAAGAAACGACAACTTTGGTTTCTTGCTAAACCATAGTTCATAAGGTGTCGTCTCAATGGATTTCGACGGTGTTCTATTTAGTGTGAATGCGGCCGTCTCTAGAGCATAACCCCAAAACGATAGCGGTAAATCAGAAGAGACATCATAGATCGCACCATATCTAGTAAAGTGCGATTCGACGTTCGGACACACCATTACTGTTGTGGTGTTCCGGGTGGCGTGAGTTGCTGAAACTATTCCGCATTGTTTCAAATGTAGACCAAACTCGTAACTCAAATATTCACCTCCACGATCGATCGTAGAAATTTGATTTTCTTGTTATGATGATTTTCAACTTCACTCAAATTCTTTGAACTTTTCAAATGTTTCAGATTTATGTTTCATTAAGTAGATATACCCATATCTCGCTTAAGTCATCTGTGAAGGTGAGAAAATAACGATATCCGCCACGAGCCTCAACATTCATCGGACCACATACATCTCAGATGTATGATTTCCAACAAATCTGTTGCTCTCTCCATAGTACCGAGAACGGGTTCTAGTCATCTTGCCCATGAGGCACGGTTCGCAAGTGCCAAGTGATTCATAATCAAGTGACTCCAAAAGTCCATCAAGATGGAGTTTCTTCATGCGCTTTACACCGATATGACCTAAACGGCAAGTGCCACAAATAAGTTGCACTATCATTATCAACTCTGCATCTTTTGGTTTCAACATTATGAATATGTGTATCACTACTATCGAGATTCATCAAAATAGACCACTCTTCAAGGGTGCATGACCATAAAAGATATTACTCATATAAATAGAACAACCATTATTCTCGATTTAAATGAATAACCGTCTCGCATCAAACAAGATCCAGATATAATGTTCATGCTCAACGCAGCACCAAATAACAATTATTTAGGTCTAAAACTAATCCGAAGGTAGATGTAGAGGTAGCGTGCCGACCGCGATCACATCGACTTTGGAACCATTTCCCACGCGCATCGTCACCTCGTCCTTTGCGTTGTTAAGCTAATCCATAGTCCTTGTTTGAGTTGCAAATATTAGCAATGTAACCAATATCAAATACCAGTGCTCTGCGAGCTCTAGTAAGGTACACATCAATAACATGTATATCACATATACCTTTGTTCACCTTGCCATCCTTCTTATCCGCCAAATACTTGGGGCGCCCGCTTCCGAAGGACGATCGCTTGCGGTAGAAGCACTCGATTTGAGGCTTAGGTCCAGACTTGGGTTTCTTCTCCCGAGCAAAGAACTTGCTTGCTGTTCTTCTTGAAGTTCCCTTCTTCTTCCCTTTGCCTTTCTTCTTGAAACTAGTGGTCTTATTGACCATCAACACTTGATGCTCCTTCTTGATTTCTACCTCCGCAGCCTTTAGCATTGCGAAGAGCTCGGTATAGTCTTTACTAACCCTTGCATATTATAGTTCATCACGAAGCCTTTGTAGCTTGGTGGCGGTGATTGAAGAATTACATCAATGACACAATCATCCGGAAGATTAACCCCAATTGTGTCAAGTGATTGTAATACCTGGACATTACGAGTATGTGCTCACTAATGTAACTATTCTCCTCCATCTTGCAGCTATAGAACTTATTGGAGACTTCATATCTCTCAATCCGGGCATTCTGTTGAAATATTAACTTCAACTCTTGGAACATCTCATATGCTCCATGACGCTCAAAACGTCGTTGAAGTCCCGGTTCTAAGCCGTAAAGCATGGCACATCGAACTATAGAGTAGTCATCGCTTTGCTCGCGCCAGACGTTCACAACATCCGGTGTTGCTCCAAAGAAGAGGTTCGCACCCAGCGGTGCATCCAGGGGCGTAACTCTTCAGGCAAAGAATGAGGATAATCCTCGATTACGGACCCGATCCGTGTAATTGCTACCATCATCTTTCAACTTTGCTTTCTCAAGGAACGCATTAAAATTCAATGGAACAACAAAGACGAGCCATCTATCTACAATCAAACATAAACAAGCAAGATACTATCGGTACTAAGTTCATGATAAATTTAAGTTCAATTAGTCATATTACTTAAGAACTCCCACTTAGACAGACATCTCTCTAGTCATCTAAGTGATCACGTGATCCAAATCAACTAAACCATAACCGATCATCACGTGAAATGGAGTAGTTTTCAATGGTGAACATCTTATGTTGATCATATCTACTATATGATTCACGCCGACCTTTCGGTCTCCGTGTTCGAGGCCATATCTGCATATGCTAGGCTCGTCAAGTATAACCCGAGTATTCTGCGTGTGCAAAACTGGCTTGCACCCGTTGTAGATGGACGTAGAGCTTATCACACCCGATCATCACGTGGTGTCTGGGCACGACGAACTTTGGCAACGGTGCATACTGGGAGAACACTTCTTGATAATTTAGTGAGAGATCATCTTATAATGCTACCGTCAATCAAAGCAAGATAAGATGCATAAAAGATAAACATCACATGCAAATCAATATAAGTGATATGATATGGTCATCATCATCTTGTGCTTCGTGATCTTCATCTCCGCAGCACCACCATGATCACCATCGCCACCGGCGCGACACCTTGATCTCCATCGTAGCATCGTTGTCGTCTCGCCAAACTTATGCTTCTCGACTATCGCTACCGCTTAGTGATAAAGTAGAGCATTACGAAGCGATTGCATTGCATACAATAAAGTGACAACCATATGGCTCCTCGCCATTGCCGATAACTTCGTTACAAAACATGATCATCTCATACAATAAAATATAGCATCACGTCTTGACCATATCACATCACAACATGCCTTGCAAAAACAAGTTAGACGTCCTCTACTTTGTTGTTGCAAATTTTACGTGGCTGCTACGGGCTTAAGCAAGAACCAATCTCACCTCGCATCAAAACCACAACGATATTTCACAAATAGACTCGTTTTAACCTTCTCAAGGACCGGGCGTAGCCACACTCAGTTCAACTAAAGTGAGAGAGACAGACACCCACCAGTCACCTTTAAGCAACGAGTGCTCGTGGCGGTGAAACCAGTCTCGCGTAAGCGTCTGGCGTAATGTCGGTCAGGCCGCTTCATCTCACAATACCGCTGAACCAAAGTATGACATGCTTTGGTAGGTAGTATGACTTGTATCGCCCACAACTCACTTGTGTTCTACTCGTGCAAAACATCAAACCATAAAAACCTAGGCTCGGATGCCACTTTGTTGGGGAACGTAATAATTTCAAAAATTTCCTACGCACACGCAAGATCATGGTGATGTATAGCAACGAAGGGGAGAGTGTTGTCTACGCACCCTCGTGACCCAAGCGAAGCGATCACAACGTAGAGGAAGTAGTCGATGTTCTCCTCGCGATCCGACCGATCCGGCGCCAAGCACTCGGCACCCCGAGTTCTTGACACACGTACAGCTCGATGGCGTCCCTCGTACTCGATCCAGCCGAGTGTCGAGGGAGAGTTCCGTCGACCGACGGCGTGGTGACGATCTTGATGTTCTATCGGCGCAGCTTCGCTTAAGCTTCATGAGGATATGACCGAGGTGGAATATGGTGGAGGGGGCACCGCTGCGGCTAAGGAACGATCCGTAGATCAAACTTGTGTGTCCTAGGGTGCCCCCCCTCAGATATAAAGGAGGGAGGGGAGGTGCGGCCGGCCCAAGGGAGGCGGGAGGAGTCCTACTCCCACCGAGTAGGACTCCCCCCTTCCTAGTTGGAGTAGGATTGGGGAGGGAAGAGAGAGGGGGCGCCGCCTCCTTGTCCTATTCGGACTAGGGGAGGGCGCCACCCCCGGCCGGCCCTTCCTCTTCTCCCTCGAGGCCCACTAAGGCCCATTTAGTTCCGGGGGTTCCAGTAACCTCCGGTACTCAGAAATTCGATTTCACGGAACCACTCCGGACTCCAAATATAGGCTTCCAATATATCAATCTTTATGTCTCGACCATTTCGAGACTCCTCGTCATGTCCGTGATCACATCCGGGACTCGAACTTCTTCGGTACATCAAAATATATAAACTCATAATAACCATCATCGAAACCTTAGCGTGCGGGACCCTACGGTTCGAGAACAATGTAGACATGACCGAGACACGTCTCCGGTCAATAACCAACAGCGGACCTGGATGCCCATATTGGTTCCTACATATTCTCGAAGATCTTTATCGGTCGACCGCATAACAACATACGTTGTTCCTTTGTCATCGGTATGTTACTTGCCCGAGATTCGATCGTCGGTATCCAATACCTAGTTCAATCTCGTTACGCAAGTCTCTTTACTCGTTCGTAATACATCATCTCACAGCTAACTCATTAGTTGTAATGCTTGCAAGGCTTCAATGATGTGTATTACCGAGAGGGCCCAGAGATACCTCTCCGACAATCGGAGTGACAAAACCTAATCTCAAATCGCCAACCCAACATTTGCCTTTGGAGACACCTGTAGTACTCCTTTATAATCACCCGATTCGTTGTGACGTTTGGTAGCACCAAAGTGTTCCTCCGTAAACGGAGTTGCATAATCTCATAGTTACGGGAACATGTATAAGTCATGGATAAAAGCAAAGAGCAACATACTAAGCGATCGTGTGCTAAGCTAAGGGAATGGGTCATGTCAATCAGATCATTCTACTAATGATGTGACCTTGTTAATCAAATAACAACTCCTTGTTCATGGTTAGGAAACATAACCATCTTTGATTAACAAGCTAGTCTAGTAGAGGCATACTAGTGACATCTTGTTTGTCTATGCATTCACACATGTATCATGTTTCCGGTTAATACAATTCTAGCATGAATGATAAACATTTATCATGAAATAAGGAAATAAATAATAACTTTATTATTGCCTCTAGGGCATATTTCCTTCACAGATAACGGTTGGATTTTCCTCCACTATATAAAGGGGGTCTTCTTCCCCAAGAAGACTGGCCTCTTCTCCCCCCAAACTCCATTGTTGCTCCAAAGTACATTTTCGCCCGATCTCTCTCCCTAGCCAATCAAACTTATTGATTTTTCTAGGGATTAGTTGAGAAGGCCCCGATCTACACTTCCACCAAGAGAAATTTGATTCCCCCCACTAATCCCTTGCGGATCTTGTTACTCTTAGGTGTTCGAGCACCCTATACGGTTGAGGTCACCTCGGAGCCACATTCCATTGTGGTGAAGCTCCATGGTATTGTTGGGAGCCTTCAATTCAGTTGTGGAGAGAGCCCCAAACTTGTTTGTAAAGGTCCGGCCGCCGCCTTTAAGGGCACCACTAGTGGAATCACGTCTCCTCGCATTTTGTGAGGGTGTGAGGAGGATATGGTGTCCCTAGTGTCTTCTTGGGGAGCATTGTGCCTCCACACCGCCCCAACGGAGACATACTTCCTCTCAAAGGGAAGGACTTCGGTGACACATCCTTGTCTCCCCCGACTCCACTTGTAGTTATCTCTTACCTTTACTTTGTGCAACCTTTACTTGTGTTATATCTCTTGCTTGCTTGTGTTGCTTGCATCATGTAGGTTGCATATCTAGACAACCTATTTGTTTCAAACCATAATTTGTTAAGAAAAGCTAAAAATTGGTAGTTGCCTATTCACCCCCCTCTAGTCAACCCGTATCGACCCTTTCATCTTCCTTGGCTCATTTTCATCCCCCTCTTTTCGCATGGCCCAATAGATATATTATCGCTATTACCCACACTCTGGATACTCCTATAATATCGAAGAAAAGTTTGATAGTTGCAGGTTCAAACAAATCATATGATCTTTCAAAATTCCATCCCATATCCACGAAAACAAGTGTGAAAATCTAATCCTTATTTGGTGGCTATTTGTATGGGCAGTTTTGTACACTCTTTATAAGAAACACTAAGTACAACGTAAACACACATACACTTCACCGCACATGCCCACTCACACAAAGTCTACTGAAGATCAGGTTCGGAGAGCCTCATTCACGAAATCACCATGTATGCCTTGCCATCGAACGAAAATGCCGCCTACCACGAAAGAACATTCCGCCTAGTGAAAGGTCAAAATTGTGTTTTGATTGTTGGTGTGCTCGGGGTACAACTACCCCTAAAAACCCAACCACACATTGGTTCATATGAGAGCATTTTTGTCCAAACCTGATTTGATTGTATTTGGGTCAAAAGAACAGTCGGAAACGGTCGGTTATGTTTATAAATAGATACAATCCTAGAACAAGACTGATTTTTTCTTCCAATACTGAATTTGGTACAGTTTCTCAGTGTCGTTGTAGATTCTGATTTTTTTTTGAATTTTAGAGACATTATATATATATTTTTTACAGAACTGTGATTTCTGTACCTTCCTTCATGAGTTTAATGTAGCTACTTTTTTCAGAAATAGAATCAGCTTTTTTAGGGCAGAACTAGAAATGTAGAGTCAGATTTTTTTAGGGCCGATTTTATAGAATCATATTTTTTTTGAGGGAACTAAAATCTTTATTGATCAACTAGTTCGGGGGGAATGATTACAGAGTCATGCGGCATAAGTAGCCACATATGTCTACCGGTATCTAAGTACAAAAAATATTTCGCTAAACTATCAGCTTCATGATTCCTTGATCTACTTTCATGAATGAAATTGCACTCCTCGAAATCTCGTGCACGAATTGCGATCTCCCTTATAATAGCCTGATGTACACCTCCAGTGTTTGCCTTTACATCATTAATTACCTGAAGGCAATCCGATGAGACCAAAATCTTTTTAAGCATTAAATCATCAGCGATGGCCAACGCTTCCCGCACTGCCAAGGCCTCCAAAATCGTCGGGTCTGAAATTCCTGCCCAGGTGATCGAAGAAGACCCTAAATATTTTCCATATTCATTCCGACAAACAGCCACAACTGCTCCTCGATCTCCATGCACAAAAGTAGCTCCATCGACATTACATTTGATGATTCCCAGAGGTGGCCGAATCCAGGGTTGTCTCGCCGGCTTGGGAGGCCCGGTAGCTGATGATGTTGGAGCAAGAGCCTCAAACTCTGCGATGAAGCGCTTGATGAACATATGTGTTGACATGGGTGGCTGGAACACATGTTCGTAGATTGATTTCCGACGCGTGCCATATCGCCCACAAAGTCACAACCATGTACGTAAAATCCACATGTGGTAAAGATTCCTGCATGGTGAACAACCATAATTTTGCATTTTATTTCCTGGTCATTATCATGTGCTCCACCATCTCTTCGTTTGCCAAAGCCCACACTGATCTTGAAGATGAGCAGTCAAGTAATGCGTGGCGCCACGAGTCTGTCTGCCCGCACATCACACACGTAAGAGAATCTGTCATGTGGCGGTGCTCCATAACATAAATATAGAATCAGCTTTTTTTTAGTCTAAACACAATTTATTATTCAGATAAGTTCATAGGGATACAATGAATGTCTGGTGGGCTTATAAGCCACAAATGGCGCCCAGAATCCAGACCGAAAGCGTGCTTAGCGAGACTATGCGCCTCAATATTGGTAGATCTACCCTCGAAGATGAAGGTACATTGATGAAAGTCTCTTGACGTTTCACTAATCTCTTTAATGATGATGGCATACGTCCCTCCCGTACCATGCTTGATGTCGTCTGCCACACCCTGACAGTCCGTAGCCACAATGAAATCACACAGGGCCAGGTCTGCAGCAAGAGCTAGCGCCTCCCGGCAAGCCAATGCTTCGAGAGTTGCAGGCTCCGTGACCCCCCGTATTTTAATTGCCGATGCACCCAAAAACTGGCCAGAGGCGTCTCGGCAAATAGCACTGAATGAGCCATGCTGGTTGTCTCTCGAGACCGCTCCATCAACTCGTATCTTCGCGAACCCCGCCGGTGGAGAGATCCACCTCCGCCTTGGTTGTAAAACATTTGGAGCTGAATGCCGGGCGATCTTCTTGGGTTTACAGTCCTCCAACTCTTTGATGTACCTCATGATGAAGTTATGCGTGCTCAGCGGACTTTGGAAGATATTTTCATGGAGTGCCTGCCGACGAGCATACCAGAGAGCCCACATAGTAACTGCTACTTGGGTGAATTCCACAGAGGACAGTGTGTCCAGAAGAGAGAAAAGCCAACGTCTTGCATCCGGCTTGCGGGTGGTGTTTAGGACTTCAACCAAGTCATGATCTTGCAACGCCCATACACATCAAGCTACTGTGCAATGGAGCAAAGAGTGTTGCCATGAGTCTTCAGAGCCGCATAAACCACATCTAGTGGTGGTCGACATGTTCCGATGGTGAAGGACATCGGCAGTGGGGACCGATCACAGTGCTAGCCGCCATAGGAAGATTTTAACTTTTGAAGGTACCTCCACTTTCCACAGTCTTTCCCAGGCTTTAGTTTCTCTGGCAGAATCTGACGAGTGGCCTCTCCCCTCGAGCCAGGCTTCTCTCCTCATCTTTGTCTCAACAAGCATACGGTAAGCCGACCGAACTGTGAAAACTTCGTTCTTCTCATGTACCCATGACCAAAAATCCTCTATATGCCTCATACACAAAGGTATCGACATAATTGCTTGTGCATCCGTGGGCAAAAAGATCTGCGAGACAGCCTCTCCGTCCCATTCTGCGCTAGGGAGAATAAGATCACTAACCCATTGAGGGGGATTAGCAATCAGACTAACAATAGGTCGCATGTTTGCTGGTCTCGGGAGCCAGTTCTGATCCCATATGTGTGTCGTGAGTCCATCACCAATCCGTTTAATGATACCCTGCTTAAGTACATCGCGACCCTCGATTATAGCCCGCCAAATTTGGGAGGGAGCCGATCAAATCTCTGCATTCAAGATATCAGTTCCTGGGTGGTATTTGGCCCTCATAACTCGTGCGCTGAGTGAGTCTGGGTCCGTTAAGATTCTCCATGCTTGCCTTGCCAGGAGAGCAAGATTGAAAAGCTCGATGTCCCGAAATCCAAGACCTCCACAATATTTTGGTTTGGTCATTGTGCTCCAAGAGACCCAACTTGGCTTCCTTTTCCCATCTTTGCTCCCCCACCAAAACTTTCTGATCAGAGAGTTGATGTGCTCATATAGCCCACGCGGCAGTTTAAAACATGACATGGAGTAAACTGGGACGGCATGAGCCACTGATTTTATCAAAATCTCTTTGCCACCTGCGGATAAGAGTTTTTCCATCCACCCCTTAACCTTATTCCATACTCTGTCTTTTAAGAACTTGAAGGCACCATTCTTGCAACTACCCACATCTGTCGGCATACCCAGGTATCTATCTGAAAGTGACTCATTTGTAATATTAAGAGCGTTCTTTACCTCGGTTTTGAGGAGGGATGGGCAGCCCTTACTGAAGAACACCGAGGACTTTGATAGATTAATCCTTTGACCAGAGGCATTACAATAATTTTCCATCAAGGAAGACAACTGGTTTGCTTCATAAGAACTGGCTTTGACAAACAGCAGGCTATCATCTGCAAAAAGCAAGTGGCTCACCGGCGGTGCCGACAGAGCAACTAGGATTCCACTGAGGCTAGATGATTCATCTTGGGTTTTTAAAAGGCACGAAAGGCCCTCTACTGCCAGCAAAAACAGGTATGGAGAAATAGGGTCTCCCTGTCGGATTCCCCTTGAAGGGAGGAATTCCTCTAGCTTGCTACCATTGAAAAGAACTGAAAATTTTACCGAAGTAACCATGCGCATGATTGTAGCCACCCATGAAGGGGCAAACCCCATCTTGATCATGATAGCTTGAAGATAGTTCCACTCGACGCGGTCATATGCTTTCATCATGTCCAACTTAACTGCACAAAATCTGTTCTTTTGGGCTTTGTTTCGCTTCATGAAGTGTAAGCACTCGTAGGCTGTTATGATATTATCTGTAATCAGTCGTCCAGGAACGAAAGCCGACTGCTCCTCTGAGATTATATCAGGTAAGATCTGTTTCAATCTGTTGGACAACACTTTTGAAGCAATCTTGTATAAGACGTTGCACAGACTAATTGGCCTGAACTGAGATAAATTAGTGGGTTCCTTCACCTTTGGGATCAACACTAGAATCGTTTCATTGATTACCTCCGGGCTTTCTTCTCCTCACAGGATGCGCAATACCACATTCGTTACCTCCTCTCCACAAAGTTCCCAATGCCTCTGAAAAAAATGGGTCGGGTATCCATCCGGTCCTGGGGCCTTGGTAGGGTACATCTGGAAAAGGGCCTTTTTCACCTCCTCACTGGTGTAAGGCGTTGTCAGGAGCATGTTCATTGCATTAGTAACCTTCACTGGGACTGCATTCAGGACCGTATCCATCCCCGTCGTGCCTTCTGACGCGAACAGATTTTTATAGAATGCATTTGTAAGTGATGCCATCTCTGCAGGATCGTGCGTAGTCGTTCCATCCAACCTCTCTAGGCTTTTTATGGTATTCTTTCGTCGACGAAGGCTAGCTCGCCGTTGAAAGAACTTGGTATTTTTGTCCCCCGCCGTAAGCCAATCCACACGCGATCTCTGTCTCTGTTTAATCTCCTCCATGTGGTAGAGCTCCACGAGCTTGTCCGCAATTTTCGTCTCTGCATGTGAGGGTGAGATCCTCTGAGGGTCGTTCTGCAAAATCGCCAGCTCCCTTTTCAGCCTTTTGATTTCCTTACCAACTTGTCCAATCGTGTCAGCACTCCATTGCCTCAGCGAGGCCGCCAAGTCACCCAGTTTTTTACTCATCTGCGTAACTGTTTGTCCATCTGGTGACCCGGTCCACATCGCATTGAGAGACGAGCCGAAATCCTCGTTTTGTTCCCAGTACACCTCATATCTGAATAATTTAAATGCGAAGTTGGACAGCCGAAAGGTGTTCCATTTGCACTCTGATAGGACAATGGTCCGAAGAAGCTGCCGTTTCGTGAGTAAGAATTGCATGCGGGAACCTTGCTGACGAGTCCATATTAGACAAGGCACGGTCCAGGCGTACCCGGCAATACCCGCCTCCTGCAGTTTTCTTCTCAAAAGTCCATGGTTTGCCGTGATAGCCGATGTCCGCCAAAGCACACACGTCCACGGCTTCCCTGAAAGCTTGTATTTGTGCATGTCTCTGCTGCTCCATACCTACATGCTCATGTGGATGAAGTACTTCATTAAAATCTCCGATACATAACCAAGGTAGATCATTTACCGACGCGAGCGACTTAAGCAACTCCCACATTCTGTATCTCTCCCCAACTTGAGCTTCACCGTATACACATGTGAGCCTCCACTCGCCCTGATCTGAGCTAGAAACTATTGCATCAACATGGTACTCAGAGTAACCAAAAACATCAATTTTTATTCCATCATTCCAGAACAATCCAATACCACCACTGTGGCCTGAACTACCAACAGCATATGAATGATTAAAACCTAAAGTACCAGCAGGATTTTCGACACGTGCCTTAGATATTTGTGTTTCTACGATACAAAGCACTGTCGGGGCAAATTGCTTCGCTAATTCACGAAGCTCATGAATTGTCGCAGCTTTGCCCGCACCGCGACAATTCCAACTTATGATACTCATTGTGCCCGGCGATCCTCCACACGGGAGGTCGCCAATTTTGCATCTTGTGGTTTCTGTTGGTCAGTGTTCTTCTTCAGGCCATTCTTGTCAAAACTAACCCGTGTTCTCTTCAGGTCCTGCTTCGAGGATGGACTTGCAGGCACCACCGGAGGAGGCAAGGCTAGTATGCTTGACGATTCAAGGGGGGCCGCAGACTTGGCTCCTCCATCCGATCCAGCTAAACGCCTCCTGTTATCTTCCACCTCCACCATAACCGCATCAGGGTCCTCATCTCCTGACAGCTCTGGGTCTACAGCACCCGACTTGCTATGCTCAGTTCCCCGTCCAGATGAGCGTCCACCACGCCGACCGCCACGGCGTCCTCGTCCACGGCCAGCCCCTGGACCTGCGCCAACCCGCATATTCCAGTCCGCTCTGAGATCCTTAAAGTGCGGCCTTGAGATGGGGATGGATTCCATTGCCATGCTCCTTGTAGACATGTCCAAGATGCCCACATACCGCACACCAGTCCGGCAGGCGTTCATACTTCACACGATAAATCTGTCGCTTCCCATCGCGGACCATGGTGACCGCAATTTTTATAGGCTTGTGCACATTGATCTTGACCCAGACCCGGTAGAAATTCCCGGCAAAATCTTGTGTCATGGTTTCAGTGAACAGGACTTCGCCAACTCTTGCCGCTAGGGGATGTACTAGATGTGCATAGAGATCAGGCACGTCATGGATCTGAATCCAGATATTGAGAGTGTCCAGGTTGACCTCGGTTGGCTTCGTGATTCCATCATATGGGGTAATGATGACCGCATGACCCCTGAAGTTCCATGGCCCCTCCTGCATCACCCGTTCCCAATCACCAAGGCATTGGAAACGCAGGGTATAGAGGTTATCCTCGAGGGGACGAAATTTGACGTCGTGAGCCAGATCCCAGGCCGCCCTCATGTTCTTGAAGAACCAGTATTGGCTGTAAGGCTTGTCTATATGAACCCTAGCCACCGTTGTCCACCTAGTTGCCTCTGGTGGCGCGTCCTTCTCATCGAAGACGACATCGTCGAGATCCTCCTCGCGGAGACCCAACTCAGCCATCATCTTCTCAACCTCAGACGCGGAGGACGAGCCAGATGCTCCCGTAGATCCCATCTCCGCAAAAAACCAGAAACCTAGCCCGAGGTAAAACACGATCGGACGGTTGGAACTAGCCCTAACTCTCCTACGCCACCAGGGGATCAATCAAGGCCGGGTAGTGATGCCAGGATCACCCCGTAGTCGGCCCGAACCGAAAGCCTGGGGCGATTGGAGGAGGGAAGGTGAAAATCTCGACGGTGGCGAAAGATCGCCGCCGGGAGAAGAGAAACCCTAGCTTTCGCAGGGAAAAGATTGTGTGTCGGGTTAACCGATATCAGCTTTTTGTTTTGAGACACTAAATATAGAATCAGCTGGATGCCCAGGAGAACAGCTCAGCCCACTCCAGTCCAGCCCATAAAGCAGCCAGCCGGGCCTAGGGTTTACGAGCGCCGCAGTACTATAAAAGCGAGCCCCCAAAACTCGCCCCGCTACCGCAGCCGCCACACACGAACCCCGGGACGAAGCAGATCGGCGGCGCGTCACTCCAATCACCGGTGAGAAGAAGCCTTTCCCTCCTTTCCACGGCCTCCGCCCCTACGAGGCCACTCTATCAACTCCCAATTGTTCAATTTGCTCCCACAGTCCCGAACCATTCGGGATTTGAGGCGCTAGAGATTTAGGTTTACGGGTGAAATCTCTAGTGTTCCTAGGTATGCTCTCGCATCGTATATGCCATACTGTTCGAATCGGTTGTACGGCGTAGTTGATTTGTTCGAAACCAGTCAGATGATTTATTTTCAGATCAGTATGTATTCGTCTGCTCAGCTGTATCTCGTCCGATAGTACACTAGATTAGCTTAGGTGCAAGAAATCTGGCGTCTGTTGGGGTCGTTGCTATGGCCATAGTACTTAGATTTATGCTCGGCTTCATGTTCAGTGGTTGACATGTGTTTTTTTTTAGGTTAGGATAAATGGCGACGGTTTCGGATTCTCTGGTCTGGGAGCTTGTCAGGAAGAACAACTGCTTCCTGATCAAGCAGTTCGGCAACAGCAATGCCAAGGTCCAGTTCAGCAAGGAG
Organism: Aegilops speltoides; assembly: GCA_021437245.1. NCBI lineage: Eukaryota > Viridiplantae > Streptophyta > Magnoliopsida > Poales > Poaceae > Aegilops > Aegilops speltoides. Next base: position 350,851,168 of record CM038143.1, on the reverse strand, counting down.
CCCAACAACCTCTACAATGTCCACTCCTACAAGTACTCTGGTCAGTGGTTATTGACCTCCCCTGATTGTTTGAATTTCGGATGCTATGAGTGTCTCTTGGTCCACTGACAGATTGGTTTTCAGGCCTGGCAAACAAGAAGACTGTGACGGTGCAGCCAGCTGCTGAGAAGGAGATGACTGTGGTCCTCTCCACAACCAAGTCAAAGAAGCAGAACAAGCCTGCCGCTTTCACCCACAAGACTGTCATGCGCAAGGAGTTCCGCAAGATGGCCAAGGCTGTCAAGAACCAGGTATTAGCATCAGAACAACCATATCGTTCTTTTATGATTAAGTTGTAGCAACAATTCCAGTGTTTCGGTCATAGGTGAAATATTATGCTTGACTGCTGAATTTGTACAGTTCCATCTGTAGGGACTGTGTTATGAAATCTGCAGATGTAATGCTTTTAATCAACCTGGAACATTACTCTATAAACTGGCACTAATATTCTAAGAATACATACTTGCTTTCGATTTGTAACATTGTATGGTTATGTCTTAGCATGTGACATTTCACTTGTGACTGAGTTGAGCCTTGATGTGGAAAAAGCTTTAATTCAGTAAAGATTGGAATGCCCGTCTTGTAAACCGCCCCTGCCTGTTTGTGCTTGGTTTTGTATGGTACTAGTTGGAAATGGTCCTACCTTTGGTGGTTACATAGTGGGGAAATGCTGCTTAAGATGTCTTCCTGTTAAACCATGTTGACCTCACTCATGTCCTCATTTGTTTTCTTGATCTAATGGTTAATTCTTCCTGCTTTCCAGGTCAGTGACAACTACTACAGGCCTGACTTGACCAAGCCTGCTCTTGCAAGACTGAGCGCAGTTTACCGCAGCCTCCAGGTTGCCAAGTCCGGTGTCAAGAAGAAGAACAGGCAGTAAGCACTGAGGAGCCAATGAGCTTGTTTTGTGGATCCGTTGGTTTATGTTTCCAGCTTTTTAGATTTGTTCTAAGAGTATGGAGGTTGAATATGATGAATGGTGTGCTCTGCATACTGGCACAAGTTTTCTCAGTAGGTTCTATATGTGTACCCATGACTATGTTGTGAAGCCTCTTGAAATCATTTCCACAATTGTTGGCTTTCCACATTAAATTGTTTTTGCTGAGTTGCTTGGAGTTTGAGTGTTGCTGATGCGTGTTTTTCTTTTAACATGTGCTCGTTGAGGTGCTAACTTGTATCAACTATTCAACTTGGTATTGTGCGTGGTAAACTCAAGTATGCAACTTGAATTTGTATTTTACTTTTTCTTGTGTCGATTGTGCTACTCTACATGGTTTCTTCTTTCAACCTTTGAATTGGTTGGTTCCAGTATTCCGTGACCATCCAAGGAAATTTAACGGCACGGAACAATTTAACAGTCAAAATCTACGCCATATGGAAAGTCGATTCCTTGGACGCGAAACCTTGTGGCATCTTGGAAGGAACCATGGAGCCAAACCCACTCTTGACAAGCCGTGCGGGACACCCACATCTCTACCCGTACCGGTATAAAACCCAACCCCCACACAATTTCACCGAAGAAACCAAGACCCTGAGAGGGCATGTCAGTCGGCCAGAAGTCTGCCGAGGACGCGGACGCCGGCTTGCCGAAGCCGTTGTCCAGCAGCGCGCGGTATGACCGCCTCTTGTCTGGGCTTGCCGCCGGCGCGCTCGCAGACATAGAGCCTGACAAGCTCAAGGGCGACATCCAGCGATGGGCCAAGGCGGTCGGGGCGCTGGTGCGCCAGCTGAGCTTCGGCGCCTGGCCTGAGAAGAGCGACGGCTCGTCGGAGCACCGGAACGCGGGCGGCGAAAGATGATTCGGCTTGGACTGGACAGCTGATGGCACTAAACAGCCATCAATCCAGGAACGACACTGATATGACTGGTAACCATCTACAGGCGACGGCCAACAAGATGCTGCTGAAGATTTCATTAATTCATTCATTAGTTCGTTGTATGTACTCTGATCTACGTCTCTCCCATTCTTAACAAATACAGTAGCATAAAATTTGGGCAGCAAAAATGATACTCCCTCTGTCCCAAAAATAAATGTCGCTGATTTAGTACAAAACAGAGGGACTAGTACCTACCTGTGAATAACAATAAACAGCAGCAAGCACGTTTTTTTTTTCCTCAGCAAATTGGCGGGCTAACTTTGCACTGTTGTGAACCATGGTCCTCAAAATAATACTCACACCACAGATGTATCTCGCTTCCAAGGAAACCAACCGTAACAGCCATCACAATGATGGGCAACATGCATGCCCCCACCCAATCTCCTATAAATTATGTAGCAATATATACATTTACCAATGGAAACAGTTAGCAACACCAGGAGGTCAGTAATTAGAGCACTAAAATTTCTACACTACCTACACGAGATTGACAAATCTCTGCTCTATCCTAGTTTACAAAACTAGCTTTGCCTTCTAAATACTGAAGGTGGTAATGCTCCTCACTCCCATTTCCTATCAAGTTTTGAAATGCTCCTCAATAGTTGTTGAGAGCAGACAGTCTGTGCCTGAGCTACATACTTTACCCGATTTGCTCTCACCCATGCAGGCTCCTAATTGAACAAAAAGAGGAAAAGCCCACATTTAGTTTCTAAGACAAATTTGTGCCGCAAACAAAGGCACTGACACAAATACCACTACATATGCACAAAGCGTAACGGTGAAGAAAATCACCTCAGGGACAAAGTGCGAGAAGCCAAACTTGACTAAGAGGAGAGCATGCTCCATTATAAGGATTGCCGCGAGTCCTGGCTCAATCCGCCATTTACCCTCCTCGTCGTATAGACAAACAAGAAGCAAGCAGTTGGTGCAGATTGCCATTACGATCAGGAACTGAAAAGAGTAATATTACAATGAACATCCAGATAGTGCATGTGCCGATAGCAGTAGTGCAAAACAGTAGTGTTAATGAACCTGGAATATATTCAACCACGCTCCAATTGTAGCTGCAGCACGGGGAACAGGTCTTTTCAACATGACTAACAACTTCAATGCATCCGCTCTTATTTCAGTTGCATTGTTCTGTCATGAAGATGGTTTTTTAAGAACTAAAACATGTGCAACTAAGCATATCAAGCATGAGTACATGACTGTAAACTGTCGTCGTAACCACATACCAGAGCAGCAAAGCAGAATATCAATGGAAAGGCGCAAGCAAACATCATGATCATCCCAAACTGAAGAGCTAGCTCAAGAAAATCTGCAATGGATTCAACAACGGAAGCACAAATGACACTGTCTTTCAAGAATACAAATGCCATTGTTAGATCAGCAAAAGTGGCACAGACTACATATAAACCAAATACTATGCAAACTACTATAGCAACTGAGCACAGCAACTACTTATCATTATTACCATCAAACAGACCATCCTCGAGCTCTTCTCCAATGCTTGCAGTATAAGAGGGTTTTAAATATTCTTTCTCCACTCTTGTTGATAATCGAACTGACTTCCCTGATGGTGATTCTCTCTCTTGTCTTTTCTTGCTACAAAATGAGAGGGGTTTCTTACATTCTTCTATTGGCCTGGAAATAAGAATAGCAGGAGTGCAGGGCAAAGAATATACAGGCAGCAAAACTTACTGAACAGCACTGTACTTCTTGTAGCTGTATTTGAGATAAGGAATAGAATTCTCAATCAGATTTTCCAACACCTAGAAATTTAAATATATCATCATAGTGTACGGCCTCATCATACCCGATAATGAAACCTACATTTAGGAACAGAGGGTGTACTTGCATTGCAGAGTGCAAATACCTGAGACACGACTAGACGTTGAATAAGGACTTTCCGGAGTGTCAAAATGTCACGATAAAGGGAAGCATGGTAAAACAACCCAATATATGATTGCATGAAGTATAGACCGAAAACCTGCACATGCACAAGTAGTAAGAAGCTTAACTTAAAGCATGAACCAGCTTTGTTGTGTCATAGTGTTTACCTTATAAATCAAACTATCAGCACTAGACTGTTCTCCTTGGTTGTTTTCATACTTTATTAGAATGACAGACACCTTCCCACCAATCCTTGTATAATACTGAATTGCAACAAGATATAGTGCAGTCAAGACATACCTAAAAATGGAAAAAAATATAGCAGATCAAATTGGCATAGTCAATAGAGTAACATGAGAAAAACTAGCTAGCAAGTCACTAGCACAGTGTGATGATTGTTGGGAGATAATTGTGCGTGTCCCAAGTGTACACGTACATGTATTTGTAATTTAGGGTCATAACAGTGGACGGAACTACCCACGTACGTGCTATATATGGGCACCCCATGCTGTGAACACAATTGTCCTGCATCAAATCCTATTCCACATGGTATCAGCCTACCTCTCGATCTCTCCCTAAGCCGCCGCCGCTCCCTTCACCTCCACCCGCTGCCGCTACCCTCTCCCCACCCCCTACCCAACGCCGCCGCTGCCGCCTCCACCTTCCAACCCTACCGCCGCCGCTGCCGCCTCCACCTTCCAACCCTACTGCCGCCGCTGCCTCCCTCCGCACCCGCCCTAACCCTAGTTCCAACCTTCACGCTTCTCACTCCTCCGACTTTTGAGAAGGCCGTCGCCTACCTATGCCTCGAGGAGCGCGTGCAGTTCGCGCGGCGGCCTGTCGTCATCAACTACTCCACCATCGCGCCCGCTGCACCCGGCGCCACCCCTTGCAGCAGCCGCCCCGCGGCCTCAGAATCGCGCGCACGCGGGAGGGGTGTATGTGGGGGTGACCAGACGTGCACCAACACGACCGCGCCACCCTGCTAGGTGCCCCAGTCACAGCATATACCGCGGTGGAGCAGCGGGATAACCCTTGGACAGGGATTGTCCATGCCCACTCCATGCCCGTGCCGACTCCCGGTCTTCTAGGCCCCCGTACGGCGGGGCCTCGGGTGTTTTTCGCCGTGTCTCAGTGGCACGGCGTCTCTCCGGGGTTCGGTGGCTACCCTGCTCCACCGCTACAGTTGTCGTCCCAGTCACCATGGGACCCGATGCTCCTCACTGCCCTGCAAACAGCTCCCACTCCTACCAACTATGACGGTGGTGGTGATTAGTTCATGGACACCGGAGCTACCTCTCACATGGCGTCTAACCACGGTAATCTCATCATTTTCAGACCCACCGCCACCTCCGCCCGTATCATTGTCGGGGTCTTCTCTTCCTATTACACATATTGGTTGTACTTCTTTTCCATCGTCACCCACTTCATTGTCTCTTAACAACATTGTCATTTCTCCACATCTTATTAAAAACCTTGTGGCTATTTGTACTTTAACTCGTGATAACCCTGTCACTGTTGAATTTGACAAATTCGGTTTTCCTGTTAAGGATGCCCGAACCCGGATGGTTCTACACCAATGTGACAACCCCGGTGATCTCTACCCCGCCCAGTTATCGTCCTCGTCATCTACCACCGCTCCAGTCGCCCTCTCCGTCAGCATTGATCTTTGGCATGCCCGTCTTGGTCACCCCAGCTCTGCTGCACATCCTTAAGGGATTTTCCTTTTCATGTAATAAAACCGATGCTCACACGTGTCATGCTTGTCGTGTGGGTAAACATGTTCGGCTTCCATTTAGCTCGTCATCCACCATAGCTTTGTTTCCTTTCCAGTTAATTCATAGTTATGTTTGGACCTCTCCTATCTCAAGTAATACTGGCTACCTATACTATCTTGTGATTTGGATGATTTTTCTCACTATGTGTGGACATTTCCTTTACGCCATAAGTCTAATGTTGCACACACCCTCGTTGCGTTCTACTCCTTGTGTCCACCCAGTTTGGTCGCTCCATCCATGCTCTCCAAACTGACAACGGAAAGGAATTCGACAACCTCGCCATTCGCACGCTTCTTCAGTTCAACACCTTCATATGATGAGTTACAGGTCCTCAGATGCCTTTGCTATCCTAGTATTGCTTCTACTAAACATCATAAGCTGGCTCCCTGGTCTCTCGCCTGCATAATCCTTGGTTATCTGGCTAACACAAAGGGATATTACTGCTACGATCCAGTCTCGTATCGTGTGATCACCTCACGACATGTTTACTTTGATGAAAGGTATTTTTTGTTTCAGCAGGTTTCTTCATCAGATGTGGACACATCACCGGCGGGCCCTCGCCGGTTCTCTGCCCGACCAGCTCCGGCTACTGGCTCGCCGGTGCTTGCCCCGCCCCATGGCCACGTGGTGTCCAAGTCTGCTACGGCAGCCTCAACCCCGGCCGTGCCTTCTCAAGCTGCCAATGCAGTGCCCAAACTGGCTACCATGGCCGCAGGCTCGGCCGCGTCCGGTACGGTTGACTCGGCTGGCTCTTCGGCGCTTTCATCGAAGGATGCTACACCGCCACCTCCGGCTCCTATGATAACTCATGCTCGTGCGGGCATCACTAGGCCGAGCCAGCGTTATCCCGACAATGAGTATGTCTGGACTGCATCGACTCCCGCACTGTCGCCGCTTCCTACCTCAGCACGCGTCGCTCTCCTCAATCCTCAGTGGCTTGGGCTATGCGGGAGGAGTTCGACGCCTTATTGTGGAACAAGACGTGGCAGCTTGTCCCTCACCCCCCCACATGCCAATGTCATTAGCAGTGTTAGAGTACGTAATGGGCCTAATGGGCCCGTTAGTCTTAAGGTTAATTAGATATAAGGGTCGCTTGCTTAGGGGTCAAGTAAGCCTTGCTTGGGAGTCAAGCAAACCTCTCTATATAAAGAGAGGAGATGTATCAATCTAATGAAGCAAGAATTAAGAAGGAAATCCTTCCTCTTGCCTCCTCCGTGGCAAAAAAGGCCCCGGCGGCCTCTCGCGCCTCCTTCTAGCAGCGCCATAACAATTTAGTATCGGCTAGCCGGTTCGATCATGTCTTCACCGCCAAGCCCGTCCCTTCCACGCCGGCCACCGAGGCAACCACCACGATCGTCCCCCTCCTCGCCGGGATCCTCCGTCGCGCCCTTTCGCCGTCCTCACCCCGGAGGAGGTGTTCGGTCTCATGACCTAACCCAGCGGTCCAGAGATCCACCTGTTCTTGGCGGGTCCTACAGCCGCCTCTCAAGGCCGCCATCGCCGCCTCACGCCGCGTGGCAACCGCCACACCAGCGGCTTTCGCCACGCCCGCATGCCGCACCGCCATCCATCGCCACCATCATCCCGGCCTTGGCTGCAATGGCGCCCGCCACTCTGGCGGCTCTCCCGCACCCGGCCTTCTGCCGCGGCGCCGCCGCCGCTGCCCGTAGCGACACCGCGGCAGCCGCTGCAGCCATCGCCAGTCAGCTCCGCCGCCCAATATGGGATGCCCTACAACGGGACTGCGACGACCTTGTTCCCATGAGCGCCACCGCCATCCCAGGGCGTGCACATCCAGCAGATCAAGTCCCCGCCGCCGCCGTCGCTTCCGTCTTGGATCGCAACCCGCCACGTGTCGGCGGCGCGAGGAAACGCAGGTCGCTGCTGCTGCTGCCTCCTAGCGTCGGCGTGTCGCGGAGATGCGTGGTCGCGGTGCCGCTCCTCCAAGTCGCCCTTCATTGCGCAAAGGACCTCGATCTCATCCGCTGCGTCGGGGATCTTGGGCATGCGATTTCCCTACGGCGGCGGGCATCTTGTTTTTCTCTGTGGCGGCGACCTCAAAGTCTGCGACATCGGCAATTGGGTGGGCGCACCTCCTCGCTCATTCTCCATCGCAAGCCCTCCACCCTTTATGCGGTCAGGCACCAACACCATACACATGCACTCCTTTTGTCCAGTGGTGTCCATGGGATCCAGTGGTACATACACGTGCACATCCAAAATAAAGAGTCACATCTATTTCAGGTTGAGAGTAATAACACAAGCCGAGATGTAAAAGGCTTGTTTTTAGGTGTTAGGTTTGTGTTGCGTCGAGTCATGGTTATAAGTTGGTTAGGCTGCGGCTCGAGGACAAGCCGCATGTCCAAAGTGGGGTGTAGTGTTAGAGTGCGTAATGGGCCTAATGGGCCCGTTAGTCTTAGGGTTAATTAGATATAAGGGTCGCTTGCTTAGGGTCAAGTAAGCCTTGCTTGGGAGTCAAGTAAACCTCTCTATAAAGAGAGAGAGATGTATCAATCTAATGAAGCAAGAATTAAGAAGGAAATCCTTCCTCTTGCCTCGCCATGGGCAAAAGGCCCCGGCCGCCCTCTCGCGCCTCCTTCTAGCAAATACCATAACAAGCGGCAAGTGGATGTTTCGTCATAAGCTCCGTCCCGATGGCACACTCGAGCGTTATAAGGCTCGTTGGATGGTGCGAGGCTTCAGACAGCGTGTGGGCGTTGACTTCACCGACACCTTCGCTCCGGTTGTAAAACCGGGAACGATCCGCACCGTCCTCCAGCTCGAGGTGTCTCGAGCATGGCCAGTTCACCAGATGGACGTTTCTAACGACTTTCTTCATGGACATCTTGATGAACATGCGTACTGCCAACAGCCCACCGGCTTTGTCAACGACGCGCATCCCGACCACATTTGCTTGTTCTCGTGCTCCTTGTATGGGCTCAAGCAGGCGTCGCGTGCCTTGTACCAGCGCATCGCGGCCTTTCTTCATCAGCTCGGGTTTCGCTCCACTCGCTTGGATGCCTCATTGTTCGTATACAACCAGGCGCTGCAACCACCTACCTGCTCCTCTATGTCGATGACATCATCCTAACAGCCTACACCACCGATCTTCTTCGCCAGCTCACTGAACGTCTTCGCGTCGAGTTTGCCATCAGGGACTTGGGGCCACTCCACTACTTCCTTGGCATCGAGGTGGTACGTCGTCCGAACGGCTTCTTCCCAAGGTTTACAAGTCGACGAGTCGTTCCGAGGTTGAGACTCATAGACTAAGCGTGATTAACCGACACTAGTCGACACTGAAGTTGCGAGTCATAGACTAGTCGACACTGAAGAGTAGTCGGCCTTGGAGTTAAGACTCATAGACTAGTCTATAGACTAGACTTGACTAGTCCTAGGACTCATAATCCATGCTTCTTCCTCCATCGGTGGAAGTACGCTCATGAGTTACTTGACCATGCTAGCATGCTTAATTGCAAGCCCACGGCCACACCGGTGGATACAAAGGCCAAGCTCTCCACCACTAACGGATCTCTAGCCCCAGATGCCTCCTATTACAGGTCCATTGTTGGTGCCTTGCAGTACTTGACGCTCACTCGTCCCAAGTTGCAGTGCACCGTTCAGCAGGTGTGCCTTCATATGCACGCTCCTCACGATGCTCATTGGTCCTTGGTGAGGCGGATTCTCCGGTGCATCCGTGGTCACATGGATCTTGGCATCACCTTGTGGGAGTCGCCCTCCATCGACATCGTTGCTTACTAGGATGCTGATTGGGTTGGCTATCCAGACACTCGTCGCTCTACGTCTGGATACTGTGTGTTTCTTGGACCTTCACATCGTGGTCGTCCAAGCGACGGCCCACGGTTTCACGATCCAGTGTTGAGGCAGAGTATCGTGGCGTGGCAAACGCCGTTGTTTAGTGTACGTGGCTTCGACAGCTTCTCCATGAGCTTTGTCATCCCATCCACAAAGCCATTGTCTATTGCGATAACGTCTCCGCCGTCTACCTCTTCGCCAATCCGGTCCATCATCGTCGAAGCAAGAACATCAAGCTGGATATTCATTTTGTTCGCGAACACGTGGCTCTTGGGAAGGTTCGAGTTCTTCACGTTCCCACGACCCAACAATTCACGGATAAAATGACGAAAGGCTTGCCAACATCTACCTTTGAGGAGTTCCAGTCATCGCCAAACATGACGCTTCGACTGCGCGAGGGGGGTGTTGAGAGATAATTGTGCGTGTCCCAAGTGTACACGTACGTGTATTAGGTGTAGTTGTCCCGCTTCTTTCCCAAGTCTATAATCTGTAATTAGGGTCATAGTAGTGGACGGAACTACCCCTGTACATGCTACATATGGGCACCCCATGATGTGAATACAATTGTCTTGCATCAAATCCTATTCTACAATGATAAACTAACAACTACATAGATCATGGTGACATTCTTACCTCAGCGCCTCAGTTTCAGTTTTGTCATACAAATGAGCATAGGCCAACTCAAATGGCAGCTGAAGACAAATAATACCCAGAACAATAATCGCATTGTTCCTAATTCTTAGAAGGACACCAGACCACTCATTTCTTTGCAATCTCCTTTTCTCAGCAGGTGCATCATCAAAATTCTTTTCCTCCACACGCTCAATAGGAAGATAATGCCTTATTGGTTCCAGTTCGTTGGCCGAAGCTTTGTATTCAGCAAATGAATAATTAATGCCCCATCTGCTTTCAGGCAACATATGGAAGAAAGAAAATTTGTGGTCAGGAATTTAATCAACAAGAGCTTGAATAACAACTGCATATCCTGGAATTGGATGGTACCTAGCAAGAAGTGCTGAATTCTTCCTTTTCCAAAATTGCAAAAAGAAGACAGCCCAAGAAATCACGAAGATAAAGAAAGCAGGAAGAACCAGCCACTGGAATGACCTGAGTTCAAAGAGCAGAGGGGAATACTTACTACTTAGCTGACTGTATTAGTTATATTTGTACCATGTTTTAAAAAAGAGCCATGGTAAAATGCATACCCAAAATCTATAAGCTGAGTGGCCAATCCAGATACGGCTGGAAAGAATAGCCAACGCGTATACATTCCTAGGAAAGCAAAGTACGTTGCAATCTGCAGTTCAAAAATGGGGGGGTTATGGTCTCAAAAGGAATTCATTTATTGATTTGCTTTTGATAAATGGTCCAGAAACAAGATACAGTAGCTCCAACGTGCTGTCATGCTGTTCTACCTTGGTTCCAAAATAGGAGTAAACTTCATCAATAGGTTGCCATGTGAAGTCATGCCAGTTAAGTGCCCAATTTCTCAGGAGCTGTTTCCTTTTAACTTCCTCTACAAGCAAGTAGTGTTAGCTAATGCTACGAATTTTACAAATAGTTGTATTATCTTAGGTTAATTTATGTACCATGCAAAGGGAAGACTAGCTTTACAACTCCTTCATCTTCAAGCCTACGCAATAGTGACTCGTTTTGTTTCCAATAGAACTCTTTATTGTCAAATTTGAGAGATATTTCAGAGTTGGTCTTGTTCACCTGCATGGTTCAATAACAACGTGCTATCACACAAGGAAATCTGAGATTCCGTATCACAAAAACCAAAATGCTATTCAGATTGGGTATATGCTTTACTATTCACACATCATATTAAACAAATGAAAATTTAAGTAGAAAATCCCACTTCGTATAGCTCATATATCAAATGTGCATATATTGTTGCCCTGTTGAGGTCCTCTGGTAATCTATGCATTGGTTACTATATCATTTAGAAGAGACAAATATCAAATGCAGAAACCAGACAATAGAAACAAATCATTTTGCTTCAAATCAGGGCACACAATGCTACAGACAAGAAAATTTCATTATTAAGAAAATAAATGTTTTCTATCCAAAGAATCAGGACACGAAAATAAAAGTATACTAGAATGCATCCATATGTAAGATGTAGATATAATTTAAAATAAATATGGTTCCTCATACTTAAAGTATACTCCCGCCGTTCTTTTTAACTCTGCATATTAGGGCAAATGTTTGGAAGTTTGACCAAGTTTTAATAGAAAAAAACATCAAACATTCAGAAAACCAAATCAATATCATTATATCCATCATGGAATACATTTTCGTATTGTAGATGTTGATAATTATATATATATATTTGGTTAAATTATACTAAGTTTGACTTAAGAGAAACCTCATATGTGGAGTAAAAAGAAACGGAGGGAGTATAACTACAATTTGGCATAACTAGGACAGACAGCAGCTATACAAGAGGTTATACTCACAATGCCATATATCAAGTAGCGGAAACAGATAAACCGCTCTCGCCAGCTAAAGAGGGAACCATCAGGCTGCCTGACGAATGCAGTCACCTGTTCCCATTCAAACTGCAGCTCCATTCCTGAAGGAAGATTAACGATGAGCACACGAACACATTACTGACGGTCTGACGCCACATCTCAAATACTTAGTGCATTAGTTGAGTTACCGATGCAGGTAAGCTTCTTCATCTGCATCTCAGAAGCGGCTCTGCCCAGAATCCCCATGGGCGCGGACAGCTAAATTGGAACAGCAAAACCACATGCACTATAAATCAATTTGAGGAGTTCTTTAATCTCTGGGCTTTCTCTCGGAAACGGCCTCATTAGTTGGAATTAGGGTACCATGGCAAAATTGAAAAAGGAAAAAGACAGCCGCACTGACCTTGATGAACTCGGCGGGGACGCCGCGGACGCGCTCGACGAGCAGGCCGGCGCCCTCAAGCTCACGCACCAGGCTCGCCACGCAGTCCTCTCCCGCCGCGGAGCGCGAGAGCTTGGGCACGACGATGCCGACCTCGAAGTCCGTGGCCTCCTCCACTCCCCCTCCATCCTCACCATACCCTCCCCCTCCCCCTCCCCCTCTCCGCATGTCCACCGATCAGGCGCGGGCGTGGTGGGGAATGGCGATGGGCACAAGGAGACGGATCCGCATACGGGAAGGGAAAAAAGGCGAATGATGGCAGCGAAGGGGAGGAATAAACAACCAATCGAAAGGGGAAAATGGCGTTGGGAACGGCGGAGAGAGAGAGAGAGGGCGGGGGGCAACGGATTAGGAGGAGCGCCGGTTTCTTGCGCTTAATTCGATTTAGAACTTGATTAACAAGCGTTAGAAAAACTAAAAAAAATGAGAAATATATATATATATATATGACTTGATTAGCAAGTTATTTAAAATTAACCAACGCGCCGGGGCCTGTGGGCGTTAATTAAGTGGCGACTTGGGGGGTGAGGTTTGAACGGACGGGAGAGAGAGAGAGCGCCATTGGAAGGCGTGCGTGCCACTGACTGGCAACAGCGCAGAGGAAGTGATTTTCGAAAGCTGTGGGTGCGTGGGGACGGTGAGTACTGTACTAGGAACGCGCATGACAGGTGGGCCTTGATTGCCAACGGTCCACGTGACATGTGAGAGCACCGGGCGCGTGCAGGAGAGACCTTTTTTTCCCTGCGCAGAGGTTTCGACGGAACGGGAGCTGGTTTAGCCAAGAGACGGTGCCGCTGAAAGTGGGCCTGCTGGCCGTTCCGGCATGTCCGCCTCCGCGGGGAGTGGCGGTGTCGACGTGTCGGCAGCAACTTTCGGTACGGTAATCATGGTACGGCACTGCTATGCGAACGCTTTGCTTTCAGACGAATCGCTGTCTGTGTTGTCCGAACGGGCCTGACATGATGTCTCCGCACAGCTTGCTGGTTGCTGGACATGTTTCGCACCGTTGGTCGATCGCCGACCACTTGTTTAGAGAAATCAGAAGCACTTCTGTTTCACCGGCTTGCTATATAATCATCACGTTTACTGTTCGACGTGCCTGTGAAAATGTGAACCCACCCACTTGTCTGGTTTGCAAGAGGAGAAGAATTCTGAACCCTGCTTTCTACCTCATCCTCCTCGATCCAGCGAGTTCTTTGTTCCAAGGACCTGCTCTTGATCAGTTCCCATGCTGGGACGTCGAGAAGAGCAACTTTGGTAGAGTCGCCATATCGGCGAGTGTCATCCGTCGTATGAAGTGTGGATAGGGAGGTTGCCGAGGCAGCAAGCAAACTTAAAGTCGCCATATTTCAGCCTTTATATAATTTTCCCCGTTTTCTCATTCAAACACTTTGATTCCTTTCAAAAATAAACGTTTGTTCTTCTCTTTATTATTTGTTGGTTTACTTATCCTTTTTGTTTCTTTTCTCTCATTTAGTACAAAGTTATATTAAAGTTGAGAAGTTTATTTGGTATGGAGGGAGTATATTTTAAAATGTTCTAAAATATACTCCCTCTGATCTTTATATAATGTGTATTTGTTTTTTTTAAGTCAGACGAGTGCATGTTTTACCGAGTGTTTAGAAAAATATATAAATATCCACAATACAAAATTTATATCATTTGATCCATCATGAAAACTAGTTCATATTTTATCTATTACATATAGTAGATATTGTTATTTTATTATATAACCTTGGTCAAACATTCAAATGATTAACCTACAAGGAAACCAATACACCTTATATTCTGGAACAGAAGGAGTACAATTTAAAATACTTTTACTTTATTAATTTTGTGAAAATGTTCAATGGGTACTTAAAAAATCATATGTACTAAAACAATTCATTGGGTTGTCGAAAAAATTCATCATGTATTAAAAATGTTCAACACATACTAAAAATTGTTCATCATGTATTAAAGAAAATATTTATGGTATATTTAAAATTTATAGTGTAATTAAAATATGTAAAATGTGTATTTAAAATTATTCATCATGTATTTTTAAAATTTGTGTAATGAAAAAACATTCATCGCACATTAAATAAACATTCACCATGTATTTAAAATGTTAAACATATTTGAAATATCATTGTCTTTTAGAGATTTTTGTATATATCTACGAAAATGGTGTATTTAGAAAAAATGTTCAACATGCATTTAAGAAATGCTCAATGTGCATTTCACAAATGTTCAACAAGTGTTCGAAAAAGTGTTCAACGTGTATGCAAAATATGTTTAACATATATCTGAAAAATGTTGAACATGTATTAAAAATGTATTTGAAATAAATATGAACGTGTATTTAGAAATGGAAAAAAATAGTGACCATTTTTTATACTTGACAAACATATTTTTAAATATGTGATGACCGTTTCGAATAGATGATATAATTTAAAATTGTTGGTACAATAAAACTGAGATCTTTAAATGTTCATGAATTTCAGAAATTAAAATTAAGATAATATAAAACAAGTAAAAACAAAACTGATAAAAAAAACATGAACCCCCCACCCCCCGAATGAAACTTTTCCAAAACTAAGCGAAAGGTTCCTAAGACGGGTATAGAAGCTTCCCACAATCTCTCGCACACAACTACTACTGCGCCGGCCCACTCTACTAAGCGCTTCATCCATCTCGGAATAAGGGAGGTGTAGCTCTCGTGCATGTTTGGTTTACATTCGGGTTTTCGTGTTTCCTCCTAACTTGGTCCGGTAGAGTTCGCATGAGCTAATACGAGGTCTGGGTTATGTTTTACACATTGTTTGGTTGTCTGTATTGTCTCTCCTCGCATGAGAGCAAACACACAAGAACGACATTTGATTGCATCTTTGTGCTCCCAGATGCAATGATCGTCTGTTGGTACATGCACGGTGATCCTTACTCTCAACTCTTGTCCACATGGTGAACTTATCTCACACCACCACAGTTGGAATAACTTCATGGATGAACATCGAAAAAACCTACAACAGGAGAGTTGTGTGGAACAATGAGATGAAGCTAGTGTGCAACGAGTTTGATAAAATTCAACTGAAATAAGTCAAAACTCGAACATGAAATTGTCTATGTTCATCTATGACCATTGAAATGGAAAGCTTACAACACAAAAAACTATGTGAAACGACGAGATGGAACTAGTGCTGAAAGGAAATTTTAAATAGCCGGTCGTGTGCAAAATATTTAACAAAAATTGTATGTTGTGGCGTGCTTTGAGTTTCGTGCAGGACATTTTCTATCTATGACTCAGCAAACCGAACAGTCTAGATTTCATCCCTAGCCTGCATGAGTGTTTCATGGGCCATCAAGCACGCCATTCGTGCTTCAACTAGAACCGATTCTAGTTGAAAAGAATTTAGCAACTCACCCTGCAATATTTAGCAATCATAAAAGTGGGTGCTGAGATTTCTTTTTTGAGAGTACGCCAATGACGTGCCATATTTTTATAGAAGATAGGAATAATATTTACAAGATGTGCAACGCAAATGCGTACATTTGAGAGTACACAACACCCACTCCAACACCTACACATACATGAAGGGTCTGTTCGGAGTCTCGCCACTCCGCGCGACTCCGCTCCCGGAGCGGGCCGAGCTTCAGTTGAAAAGAACGGAGCGCAGAAATAAATACTCCGCAGATTCTCATATTTCTTGGAGTAATGGATTGCCGAACCGGCACGAAGTCTATCCTCTCACATAAACCACCGACACCACCAACCGATTGCCTCCATTCTTCCGGTTCTCGTATGATGGTATGAGCTAGCTCCCTTGGCCTCATTTGTTGCTCGGTCCGGTTGAATACTCTCGTATTTCTTTGCTTCCATAACCATAATGGCCAAGTGACCGCGATGACCAGTGTGTCGAAACCTCTCTTGTCCGCCCGTGAAAGATCCCCCTTTCTCGCAACCACCACTCCAGGGTGGTGTCCGTGTTGAGTGAAACGTTTACATTGAGTTGAAGCATGTCCCATAGCGTGCACCAGACCTCAAGAGCGTATGTGCACCGAATAAGAATGTGGTCGGCATTGTCTTCGTCTTGTAAACACGTGTAGTAGAGTGAGGGATCCTCCTGCAAACCATGCCTAGCTCGCCGGTCCGACGTCCATATCATGTATTGCATGGCGAGCCATGCGAAAATCTTGCACTTGAGGAGTGCCCAGCTCCTCCAAGTGCACTTTGCCATGGGCGGTCTTGGCAAGCTGGAGCATAGGCTACGGTACACCGAGCAGGCAGAGTAGCGTCCCGATGCCGAGCAGGTCCAAGTGAAAGTATCCGACACCTCCGGGTTTCGGCTGACCGTAGCAATAGCATGACATAAGTGCATGCACGTGCTGAGATTTCTTACCATCAAGTTTTGACCAACAATAGCCATACTAAGTGCAAATAAACTTAAAATTAACGATTTCACCCCTATTCACCAGCAAATTGGAAGAATACATGTTGGGTGCTCAACCACGTTATCCTATGATGGTAGGCTTCTGCTCATAAAAATTGCCTTCCCAGCATTGACAATATTCTTTATGAGTATCCTAGCTCTTCCCGTAGCTATAACTAACCAAATCAACAAATACCCAAGAACTTCCTTTGGCAGAAATTTGGTCAAGAAAATGTTGGGCCTGCTCTTATTGCTTGAAAAATGTGTGCAAACCAAAACTCGGGGAGGGAGGCCGGGTACTTTGGATGTTAGAGCATCTACAGCCGGACGCCCTAAACCCGTCTCAAGCGCCCGAGCGAACGACCCGTTTATTGATGGGTTACGGAAATTCGACCTAGACATACGCCTCAAACGAGTCTCAAACGCCTGGGGTGACCGACAACCGCCATATCCAGCTCAAATATGAGGCGAATATGGGGCGCCCTGGTGCGTCCGCCACGTCGGACCTGACCCACACTGCCCCACCCGACCCTACATATATTCCTCCAGATCCGCTCGCCGGACCAAACCCTACCCACTTCACTCCACTCCGCCACCCAAGCTCACCTCCGGCGATCTCCGCCATCTCCGGCATGGCGCGCAGCGGATCTGACGCCGACCAGTCCGGATATGTCGATTGGGGTGTCATCCCATGCGGGTTGGAGGAGGCAATGGTCGTCTGCATTGCACTCCACCGCTCCCGGGAGGACAGCGCCCGGCCAAGGGCAGGATCTGTCTGGCGCAACTCCATAGCGTCGGCTCAACGGGCGCTCGGATCCTCTGAGGCTGGATTATCGCGATGACGGCAGCTTTCAAATCCCGCCTTCCCTATCTCCGGTTGAGCGGAGTACGAGTCCCACGGGACTGGAGTGTCTGCTGTAGGAAGGAGAGGATAAGGGCTCCCAAGGTCCGACTCGATGCCAACATGGCGGCGGCGCGGGCGACCGTAGAGGAGGAAGCCATCTGGGCCCACATTGTGAAGAAGCGGCAATGGAGGAACACGCGCCCCTCGCCCGAGAGCAGAATTGGGCGGTCTGTGCAATGACCGTGTTGGGGAACGTAGCAGAAATTCAAAATTTTCTACGCATCACCAAGATCAATCTATGGAGTAATCTAGCAACGAGGGGAAGGGGAGTGCATCTACATACCCTTGTAGATCGCTAAGCGGAAGCGTTCAAGTGAACGGGTTGATGGAGTCGCACTGCCGTGATCCAAATCACCGATGATCCTAGTGCCGAACGGACGGCACCTCCGCGTTCAACACACGTGCAGCCCGATGACGTCTCCCGTGCCTTGATCCAGCAAGGGGAGAGGGAGAGGTTGGGGAAGACTCCGTCCAGCAGCAGCACGGCGGCGTGGTGGTGGTGGAGGAGCGTGGCACTCCAGCAGGGCTTCGCCAAGCACCGCAAGAGACGAGGAGGGATAGAGGTAGGGCTGCGCCTTGAGGGAGAGGTTCTCATGTGTTTGCAGCCCCAAAGACCTCAACTATATATAGAGGAGAGGGAGGGGGCTGTGCCCCCTCTAGGGTTCCCACCCCAAGGGGTGCGGCAGCCCCAAAACCCATCTAGGGTGGCGGCCAAGGGGGGAGAGGGGGAAACTTGCCTCCCAAGTAAGGTGGAGGCGCCCACTCCCCAAACCCTAGGCGCCTTGGGCCTTGGTGGGGGGGGTGTCGTGGTTCTAAGTCTGACAGTAAAATGGGGGGTAGGTATGGAGAGGCAAGATCCTAGCTATGGAGCAGTTGTACAGACAAGGGATGTACGAGTTCAGGCCCTTCTCGGAGGAAGTAACAGCCCTACGTCTCAGAGCTTGGAGGCGGTCGACTAGATTATGAGTGTATGGATTACAGGGGTGCGAACCCTTTACACTGAGGAGGGGGTGGCTTATATAGTGCCCGCGGACCCTCCGCCCTCGATTATCTGAGGTTTAAAGTACATTAAGGCTAGGCGTTTCTGGTAATGCCTTACATAAAGTGTCATCATGGCCATAAAGACTACTTAATTACAGACCGTTGGATGCAGAGTGGCTCTTGATCTCCTGGTGGTCGAGTGAGTCTTCATGGTCGAGTCCTTCGCGTCCGTCGAGTGAAGTCTCTCTTTGGTCGACTGTAAGGCTTCTTCTTCTGAGGGTGTCCTTGGGAAGGGTACTTGAGACAGGTCTGTGACCCTACCCTAGGTACATGACTTCATCATTAGCCCCCGAATGGATCGAGGTTTGAGTGAGGAAGGAGTTGATAATATTTCCGACCTGCTTTTGTGTCCTGAACACGTCTCGTCTTGGATCAATAATCTTTTTGTTGATGGCAGCAACTTTTCTTTCAATCGCCTTGATCCATTCTTTTATCCCGTCGAGTGAACTTTTGAACTTAGTAAACTTCGAGCGACGGATCGCAGGAAATCTACCGTCGATGATTGATCTGCTGTTAGCGGATTTCGTGGGATCCGACTTTTGGGAAGCGCGAAGCGGGAGGACCGCGCCTTCCGGATGGGATAGGGCGTGGATGCCTCGATTTTCGCGCCACCTTTTTCGCCACGTATCACGCGTGCGCGACTGTTTCGGGATGTGATAGGATTGCCCGGGCCCACTCGTCAGCCACTCGGAAGCGTTCTTATAAAATGCGCCGGGCGAGGGTTTTTAAACAATACCCCCCATTTCTCCTTCTGCCCTCTCCGTCTCCGTCCATCGTGCCCGCTCTCACCCCCGCCCATCCACTCTTCGTGCGCTCGCCGGCGACAATGGTGAAGGAGAAGACGGCGGCCTTGGAGCGCGCGAAGAAGGCGACGGCGACGGGGAAGACGAGCGTCCAGTCGGGGCGGATCCTCGTCAAGGTCCCGCCTGCCGCAAGGTTGGGTCCAAGGGGATTGGATCCGTTCGACCATCACCGAGACGGATCTCAACGACCTGGCCAACGAGGGCCTGATCCCTCACGGGGCAGCGAGGCTCCCGGGGAACGAGTGGCAACCGCAGCCGCAGGAGGGTGAGTGTGTTCTTCTAGCTACTCACGTAGACCGCGGGTTCTCCCTGCCTCCGAGTGTTTTCTTCTGTGGGTTCTTGAATTTCTTTGGGGCGCAACTCCACCATTTCAATCCAAATTCCATTGCCTACCTTGCTGCCTTCGTGTCTATGTGCGAGAACTTCCTGGGTTGTCGACCACACTGGGGTCTCTTTAAGCACATATTCACTTGTCGCTCCTGCAAAGTGAAAAAGGCGAGTCCGGATGACGATAGGACTAAGGTTATTCAGATGTCAAAGGGTCTTGGGATTCAGATGAGGAGCAAGAGTACCTTTCCGCCATGACCCTTCCCGAGTCGGTCGAGGATGGCAATGACTTGGTTCTATCAAGAAGACGAGTCGACGCCAAGGCGATCGGGTCTCCTCCATTTTCCATGGACCGAGTGAACAAGCCCTCTTCTCTGAAGGTGCTCCCGAGGAGAAAGCTCAAGTAAAATGTTGATGGAGCGTGTAGTCCAAATAGTTCGTGAAGGAGTGACGGTATGGACCTTCCGAGGTCTTCCTTAGGTGGCGATCCAACCACTTCATCATCGAGGCCACCCGATGTGGCTATCATGAACCGAGGATGAAACTCGGTCCATCCGTAGCGATCGACGATGCCACACTGGAGAGGTGGATGACCGCGATCACAGGGAATAAGGACAACCCTCGAGGGGCCAGGAGGATTCCGCCACTCGACCATACCTATACTCCGGACACGGTATGCCCATTTTATCCTTAATTATAGCCTTGCTTTATCCATTCTGCTTTGTTGCAAATTGGTCGATTGACCTTTGTTTTGTTGTCTGTCAGGCCACCACTGAATTGTACTCGATGCCTAATGGAGCACAGACATCGACTGAGGAGGAGGAAGGAAGTGGGGGCGAAAGTCAGGAGGAGTGGGATTCGGATGCTGTCGATGATGATGAGGGCGATGACTCTGGTGAGGAGGAAGAGGAGGAGGAGGAGGAGGAAGTTGCGCCTCCTCGCTCGGAAAGACGCTCGAAGCTTGTCCATGATCCTGCGACCGAGCGAGGTAAGGGGGTCGCGACTATCGTTCAGTTGACCAAGCGCCCTCGAACCACTTCTCCGGCGCTGACTGAGAAAGCTCCGAAGCAATCCAGAGTGGCACCGCGAAGCCGACTAAGGTCTTGCCGAAGATGAAGATGGTGATCCCCACTATCTCAGGGTAATGATGCTACTTGAGTTTTTCTGTTCCACATGAACTTATTCTTGGTCGACTCATGAATCAACCGACCGACTTAACTGCTGCAGCGTTGCTTCCGATACCTCGACCAGTGAAGATCATGAGATGGAAGACGCCGCCACTTCAAAACCTGGTATGACTTTCATAGTTCCGTCTTGATCGATGGCTCTTTATCTCTAATTTTGATTCTTTTACGTAGCTCCGCCTAACGTCGTTATTACCCTTCCCGACGGCGGCGATGAGGAACCACTAAGGCGAGGAGGAGCAGGAAAGCGTCTGGCGGCAAGGCGACTCAGACGTGCAAGACCCGAGACACTGGTCGCGGAGGGAGAGAACATCACTCGGCCTACCGTATCTTTTGCGGTGCCGTTGACGAGTGCTCGCCCCTCGTCGTCGGGTGCTGCACAGCCTTCACTTTTCTCGACCCACTACGTCCCAGAGGACCAAGCCAGTGCTGCGAAAGAAGCAATACGCCAGGTGGGAGTCATGATGGAGAAAGTGAAGGCCATCCGAGAAGCCAGCCAGGCAGCCTATGACGTCAGTTCAGCTCATTTGAGTAACGTTCAGGTCAGTCGGTCACCGCCTGTTCTGTTAGGATATGATGTCTGAAGATTCTTCTTTCTGAGATTCCTAGTGATTGTCCTACACCCACTGGGTGTGTCAATTGAAATTCCGAGTTAGTGGGGGCACACTGAGTGCACCCACTGGGTGTAGTCCCCAAGGCTATGGTGGATCACCGGCGATCGACCATAGTCTTTATGTCTTAAGTTTTTCCTTTATTCGACGAGGTCGAATGGATTCATAAACCAGTGGGGGCACGCTGAGTGCACCCACTGGGTGTAGTCCCCGAGACGTGGTCGATCACTGGCGATTGACTACATCTGAAGAACATCTCTCGTTTTTTTTTGTTGGTCGATCGGGTCGACTCTAACTTGATAGAACTAGTGGGGCACGCTGAGTGCACCCATCGGTGTAGTCCCGAGACTATGGTCGAATGTTTGTATTCGGCCGTAGTCTTAGAAACGTATTATTTTTCCTTAGTCACTCGGAAGTGAATTGTCTTTGACATCTGTCGATTGATTCTTCGTAGAAATCCCGCGACCTTGCTGCTCATTATACCGAGATGGAGAACAAACACATCCAGCTGGGGCTTGATCTGAAGCTGGCCCAGGAGAACTTAGCGAAGGCGAAGGAGGAAGCTAAAGGTATGTTTGGTGAGGTCTTCGACGATTGCCTTTCCCCTCGTTTGTTTCAGAGTCTAACCTTGTCAGTAACTTTGCAGAAAAGTGAAGGACATACTCAAGAAGAAAGACCTTGAGTTGGCTGAAATGCGTAAAGCGGCTTTAGAAAACCAAGCTCGCAGATGAGAAGCTGGCTTCGGTCACCAAGCTTGAAGAAGAAAACACCAATCTGAAAGCTGCTCTTGATGCTGCCAACAAAGAGGTCAGTCGACTGAAAAGCGATAAGATTGCTCTGAGTGGTAAGGCCAGTGAGTTGGTGGGGAAGAAGAACGATCTGGAGGCTTATCTGGGCGGACTCGCCAAGAAACTATTCCTCATGCTTGAAGGTAATCTTTTGCATCAAACAGACATTTTAACTGTGATCTTTCCATTCGACTGTTGTCTTGACTCGGTGGTTGTGCTTGCAGAATTTTGCCAGAACTTTGAAGAAGAAACTGGTCGACTGGAAGTAAACTTGGACCCCATCAACTCTCCTGTGAAGGATGAAGCTGCCATGAACATGCTCCGGCTCGAATCTCGTGTCGCTGCCGTCGTGGATGACCTCGCAAGGCTGAAGGTCGCCACTTCTTGCATTGACGCCACACTCTGGCCTAGAGAGACGCTCCAGAATGACCTCGAGTCTTTGATGACTCGACTGAACATGGTCCCAAGTCGAGTGCAGGAGTGGAAGAAGTCTTCTGCCAGGTGTGGCGCAGATGTCGCTCTATCTCTGGCCTAAGTCCATTGCAAGGATGCACGAGAAGACAAGCTGGCGGCCCTTCGGGTGGCTAACACCAAGAAGCACAATTTTCGGTCTTTCATGGAGACCTTCATCGCCGCTGCCACTTGGATTGCTGATGGAATCGACCTTGACGAGTTTGTTGCACCTTCCAGCCCTCCACAGGAGGGGTAAAAAACTTCTGAACTCCACACTTTAAATTTGCCTCGGTATGCCGAGTGATTTTTGTAACCGACAAACCTTAACAGGCCTAGCGCCTGAGCACTTTCGGTTCCGTTGGGTGTTTATCCGAACTTGAATTCAACGTTTAAATGTGTTTGCATTTGGTTTGAGGTGTCTTTTGCAGGTTAAAGCGAGGTGCTTATTGCAATCGACTTGTTCCCCAATACACTTAGGCAGGCACTGGGCTGCAGCTAAGCCTCCGAGTGAGAGGCCTGCTCTCCACTCGGTAGGATTTTCAAAACTTAGGCGAGCACTGGGCTGCAGCTAAGCCCCCGAGTGGGAGGTCTGCTCTCCACTCTGTAAGATTTTCAAAACTTAGGCGAGCACTGGGCTGCAGCTAAGCCCCCAAGTGGGAGGTCGCTCTCCACTCGGTAGGATTTTCAAAACTTAGGCGAGCACTGGGCTGCAGCTAAGCCCCCGAGTGGGAGGTCTGCTCTCTACTCGGTAGGATTTTCTAAACTTATGCGAGCATTGGGCTGCAGCTAAGCCCCCGAGTGGGAGGTCTGCTCTCCACTCGGTAGGATTTTCAAAACTTAGGCGAGCACTGGGCTGCAGCTAAGCCCCCGAGTGGGAGGTCTGCTCTCCACTCGGTAGGATTTTCAAAACTTAGGCGAGCACTGGGCTGCAGCTAAGGCCCCGAGTGGGAGGTCTGCTCTCCACTCGGTAGGATTTTCAAAACTTAGGCGAGCACTGGGCTGTAGCTAAGCCTCCGAGTGGGAGGTCCGCTCTCCACTCGGTAGGATTTTTACGGCGTCTCTGAAAAATAAGGTGTTAATCGACCTTGTCTTTCTTATGGAGAACACATTATACTTGTGGCGTAGCTCGGAAGGAGAGGATGGCGGTCAACCTGCCCCTCGTCCTCCTTGCGGAGCGCATGTTGTACTTGTGGCGTAGCTCGGAGGAGAGGGTAGCAGTTGACATGCACCTCGTCCTCTTTGCAGAGCGCACGTTGTACTTGTGACGTAGCTCGGAGGAGAGGGTAGCAGTCGACCCGCACCTCGTCCTCCTTGCAGAGCGCATGTTGTACTTGTGGCGTAGCTCGGAAAAGAGGGTAGCAATCGACCTACACCTCGTCCTCCTTGGAGAACGCACATTTGAGTTTGAACTTAGACGAGTGTTTAGACTGCAGCTAAGCCTCCGAGTGGGAGGCTGGCTCTCCACTCGGTAGGATTTTATTGGAACTTAGGCGAGTACTTGGACTGCAGCTAAGCCTCCGAGTGGGAGGCTGGCTCTCCACTCGGTAGGATTTTCAAAACTTAGGCGAGTACTTGGACTGCAGCTAAGCCCCGAGTGGGAGGCTGGCTCACCACTCGGTAGGATTTCATTGGAACTTAGGCGAGTACTTGGACTGCAGCTAAGCCCCCGAGTGGGAGGCTGGCTCACCACTCGGTAGGATTTCATTGGAACTTAGGCGAGTACTTGGACTGCAGCTAAGCCCCCGAGTGGGAGGCTGGCTCTTCACTCGGCAAGGATTTTTTTTTACAAACTTAGGCGAAACGGATTCGCAGCTAAGCCACCCACTGAGGGGGAATTTTATTGAACAAATAAAAATGACATCAACCATTGAGGGGAAATTATGACACTATTATCTTTGTGAATCATGAACTACAGAAGTACTTTTATTACAACTCATCCGAAAGTGAATACTTAGGTGTAAAAGGGCGGAGCAACTCCGCTGTTCAAGCTCGGGCTCATCGATGTTGTGCTCGACGCTAGAGACGGTACACTCCGTTGTGGAGAACCTTGGTGACGATGAAGGGGGCTTCCCAAGAAGGAGCAAGCTTGTGTGGTTTCTGCTGATCCACTCGGAGAACCAAATCTCCTTCCTGGAAGGCTCAACTCTTCACATTTTTGGCGTGGAAGCGACGCAAGTCTTGTTGGTAAATGGTTGATCGGATCGAGCCATCTTCCTTTTTTCCTCTAAAGGTTGATCGCATCCCGCCGCGCTTGTTCCGCTTCACTTGGTGTAGAGCTCGACACGAGGAGCGCTAGGAGCAGTCACTCGGCAAGACCGCTTCAGCTCCATAGACCAAGAAGAATGGAGTTCTTCTAGTCGACCGGTTAGGCGTGGTCCTTAGACCCCAAAGCACCGAGGGAAGTTCGTCGACCCATGCTCCAGCCGCATGCTTGAGATCACGCATCAGTCGGGGTTTCAACCCTTTGAGAATCAAGCCATTGGCCGCTCCGCTTGTCCATTCGATCGGGATGGGCGATCGAGGCATAGTCGACTCGTGTGCCGAGATGTGCATAACGCCTCAATTCTTCCGAATCAAGTTTGATCCATTGTCGATGATGATCTTGTGTGGGACTCCATATCTGAATATCGGTTCTCGATGAAGTCGACAGCGAGATCAGCGTCAAGGTTCTTGATGGGTTTGGCCTCGATCCACTTGGTGAACTTGTCGACTGCTACCAGTACATGTGTGAAACCGCTTGACTCTGTTCTCAAGGGTCCAACCATATCTAATCCCCATACTGCGAAGGGCCAGACGAGTGGTATGGTCTTCAGAGCCGATGCAGGCTTGTGTGACATGTTGGAGTAAAACTGACATCCCTCACACTTGTCGACTATCTCTTTTGCCATTTCATTCGCCCTTGGCCAGTAAAATCCGGCTCGGTATGCTTTGGCCACGATGGTCCGAGAGGACGCATGATGGCCACAGGTCCCCGAGTGGATGTCATCAAGGATTATCCGACCTTCTTCTGGCATTATGCACTTCTGACCAACTCCGATCGCGCTCTCTCTGTACAGCTGTCCCTTGATCACAGTAAAGGCCTTGGATCGGCGGACGACCTGTCGAGCCTCCTCCTCGTCCTCTGGGAGCTCTTTTCTCAAGATATACGCGATATATGGTACTGTCCAATCGGGAGTGATCACTAATACCTCCATGACCAGGTCGACGACTGCCGGGACTTCAACCTCAGCCGGATCTGAGCACTCTTAGGCTGCGGAGCTTCTTCGGTAAAAGGATCTTCTTTGACTGATGGAGTATGGATATGTTCCAAGAACACATCGCCGGGAATGGCTTCTCTCTTGGAACCTATCTTTGCCAAATCATTAGCCGCTTGATTTTTCAATCGGGGTATATGATGGAGCTCTAACCCCTCAAACTTCTTTTCAAGTTTCCTCATCATTCATAAAGATCCAGTCATGGCTGGGCTTCTAACGCCCCACTCCTTCATCACTTGGTTGACCACCAAATCTGAGTCGCCATAAACCATAAGGCGGCCAGACGCCGAAAGTGAAATGGCCATGCATAACCCATACAAAAGGGCCTCATATTCTCGCCTCATTGTTGGAGGAATCAAAGTGAATCTGGAGCACATATCTCGAGCTTATCTCCTCCGGGGAAACCAAGACTACCCCAACGACCGTAACCATTTAACATCTTAGAGCCATCAAAGAACATGGTCCAATGCTCCGAGTGAACTTGAGTCGGCTGCATTGCTCGATCCACTCGGCAAGGAAATCGCTATCGCTTGGGACTTAATGGCTTTCTTTGCCTCAAACTTGATATCAAGGGAAGGAGTTCAATCGCCCATTTCGCCACTCGACCGCCTGCATCTCTCACAGCGTAATCTTTGAAAGTGGAGCGTCGATTTAATCGTAATGGAATGATCGGAGAAATAATGAGCAACCTTCTTTGTGGTCATGTAGATCCCATACACAAGCTTCTGATAATGAGGATATCTTTGCTTTGATGGAGTCAAAACTTCAGAAAGATAATACACCGGGCGCTGAACTTTGAAGGCTTTCCCTTCTTCTTCCCGCTTGACCGTAAGCACTATGCTGACGACTTGTCCTGTGGCTGCAATATAAAGCAACAGAGGCTCTTTGCTGATTGGAGCAGCAAGCACCGGCTGGGTGGAGAGCGAGCTTTTAGCTCGCAAACGCCGCATCGCCTTCTAGAGTCCACTCGAACTTGTCCGCCTTCTTCATCGACCGGTAAAGAGGCAATGCCTTTTCACCGAGTCGAGATGAATCGACTTAATGCGCCAAGCATCCAAGAAGCTTCGACATCGTGCACCCGCACAGCGTTTCATTGGAGTATAGTGCCAACTTTTTCTCGGTTGGCATCGATTCCTCGCTCGAAACGAAAACCGAGTAACTTTCCACGGGAACTCAATGTGCACTTTGATGGATTGAGCTTGATATCATACCTCCGAGATTGGCAAATGTTTCAATGAGGTCACCAATGTCGGAACCCTTTCGCGATTTGACCACAATATCATCCATATGCGCTTCACGCTTCGACCGATTTGAGTGAGTAGACACTTCTGAATCATTCTCATGAACGTGGCTCCGGCATTCTTGAGGCCGAATGGCATGGTGACATAACAGAAGCACCCGAATGGAGTGATGAAAGCTGTTTTTATCTCATCGGGTCCATACAGACGGATCCGATGGTATCCGGAATAAGCGTCCAGAAAGGACAATCTCTCACATCCCGCAGTTGAGTCGACAATTTGGTCGATGCGAGGGAGAGGAAAATGATCTTTTGGGTAGGCCTGATTGATGTGTTTGAAATCAATGCACATGCGGAGTGACTTGTCCTTCTTGGGAACCATGACGACGTTGGCGAGCCACTCGGAGTGGTATATCTCTCGGATAAACTCTGCCGCCAACAGTCGAGCCACCTCCTCGCCAATGGCCTTTCTCTTCTGGACGGTGGACCGTCGAAGATGTTCTTTGACTGGTTTTGTTGTTGAGTCGACTCTAAGGCGATGCTCACCATCCCCAGAACACCCGGCATGTCGCCAGCTTCCATGCAAAGATGTCCCATTCTCACGGAGGAACCGGATGAGCGCTTCTTCCTATTTAGGGTCGAGTGTTGTGGAAATATGGGTCGGAGCTGCATTGGGGTCGGTTGGGTGAATGTGAACAGGCTTTGTCTCACCGGACGACTGAAATGCTGATTCTGTGGCAGGCTTCTTGGCCCGCAACAAATCACTCGGATCTGCATTTTTCTTGTACCCCTCCAGCTCTACCATTGTTATCTGGGAATCGGCAATTTTTGAGCCTTTCTGGAAACACTCTTCTGGCTTCTTCCGATTGCCAGTGATAGTGATCACGCCCTTGGGGCCGGGCATCTTCAGTTTGAGGTATACGTAACATGGTCGAGCCATGAACCGTGCGTAAGCTGGTCGCCCCAAAATGGCGTGGTAAGCGCTCTGAAAATCCACGACTTCAAATGTCAACTTCTCCTTGCGGAAATGCTCCGAGTCACCGAACACCACGTCCAGAGCTATTTGGCCGAGTGAGTCAGCCTTCTTTCCAGGTATAACTCCATGAAAACTCATGTTGCTGGCGCTCAGTTTGGACATCGGAACGCCCATTCCTTTCAGCGTCTCTGCATACAATATGTTCAGTCCGCTACCACCATCCATTAGCACCTTCGTCAGTCGAGTGCCCTCAACGACCGGGTCGACCACCAAAGCTTGCCTCCCAGGAGTGGCTATATGAGTCGGGTGATCGGACTGGTCGAATGTAATGGGAGTTTGGGACCATCTCAGATAACTTGGCGTCGCCGGGGTGACCATATTGACCTCTCGGTTGATAACCTTCAATTGGCTTTTGCCTTCCACATCAGCAAAGATCATCAGAGTGGAATTAACATGAGGATATCCTCCATCACTGTCCTCCTTGTCCTCAGCTTTGTCCGACTCCTTTTCCTTGTGCTTGGGCTGTTTTCCTTGGAACTGCTGGATCAAGAGCCAGCACTGGCGAGTGGTATGCTTCGGGTAGATGAAATTACCCTCTTCGTCTTTCTTCGTGTGGATGTGACATGGCAGATCCATCACGTCATTCCCTTATTTATCCTTCACCTTCTTGGGGTTCCAGGATCCTTTGGGTTTTCCTTTGAACTTGCCCTGAGTCACGGCCAGAGCCTCTCCAGGAGCTGCTGGCTCGGCCTTCCGCTTCGCTCCGATCGAGTTTCCTTTCTCCGACTGACTCGGCTTGTACTTGCCGCTCCGGAGTCGGTCCTCCTCTTCACCATTGGCGTACTTGGTGGCAATTTCCATCATTCGACTCAGGGTCATATCTCCGGTCCGCCCAAACTTCAAACTTAACTCTCTCGTTTTTACACCATCCTTGAAGGCGCAGATCGCTCGATGATCGACACGTTCTCCACCGTATGGTGCAAAGTAATCCATCTCTGAATGTAATCTCTTAAGGTTTCATTCGACTTACGACGCAGACTTGCAGCTCATTAATCCAAATTGGTCGCTGCGGGTTCCCTCAAATGTCTGACGAACACTGGAAAGATCTTCCCAAGTGTAAATGCTGCTTGAGCTAATCGATTCAACCATGCCTGGCCGAACCTTCCAACATGAGTGGTAAATGCTTCATAGCCACTTCATCATTTCCGCCGCTAATCTGCACCGCCACTCGGTAGTCTTCAAGCCAAGTTTCGTGCTTAGACTCACCGTGAACTTACTTACTCGATCGCCAACCTAAAGTTGGGGGAATCACCGCGACTCGATAGCCTCGCTGAAACATTCGGACCAAACATGTACTGGCTGCTAGTGGGCGATCTCTGTGTGGCTAACTCGATGAGCCTGTTCGATTGACCAGGCCTTGCACGATGATGGATCGCGCGTCAAAGCCTGGTTCCACGGGTCGACCGAGCTCTTCGCCCCCTTAATCGAGCTGGTGCTCGTCATCTTGTCAGCCGATGAGCGTAAGACCCACCTCTTAGGGGAGGAGTGGGCACTCGACGCCTGTCATCACGATCGTATCGGTCACCATATTGGTCACGTCGATTCTCGCGCCCCTCACGCCGCGGAGGCGATCTAGGGATGTGAGCCGACTGAACCGTATTCGCAGCGACGGATCGACTGTGAATCATGTTGCGCGACTGCGACACGGCTGAATTCTGATCTCCTGCTGCTTGGAGCAAGTCCCTGATCTGCATCAAGCCTCTGCCAGCCTCCGACTGAGAGGGCTGAATTGACTCTGCTATACGGGCTGCAATCGCTAAATTCTGAATCGGGTTCGATATACCGAGTCGGCTGCGGGGAAGAGTTGACGTCGACCGAGTCGGTATTGCGTGCCACAAGATTGCCGAGTGCTCATGGAGGTTCTCCAGACGAGTGCGTTCACCAAGTTGGCAAACGTGCCTCCTCCAAGGCGCGAGCCTCGGGGTTTCTCTGCGATGGGAGTATGCGGGGCATCCATGTTCCTCGGCGAAGTTCTTCCTTTGCAGGAATTAAGTGGCTTGGGTTGATATTCCTCATGGCTTGAGCAGGTCGCCTCCCGGCCCATCCCGGCTGTCGCGGGGAAGCCGGGAGGGCTACGAGGCCCGCTGACCATCACAACCTCCGCCGCGGATCATCATTGCCGCTTGGATGCGGTCTCTCGGAGCTACCGACAGATCGAACAGTCCGAGGGATTCGTCGGGCTCGATCGCGCGACTTGGGGTGTGGCCGATCGGCGAGCCACCGCGTGCCTTACCCACCATTGAGCCTCGACCGACCAGGCGCTTGCTACGGGAGACAGGAGAGGAGGACGACAGGGGAGTCGACCAATATGGAATCGACGGTTGTCGCAGCAGAACACCGCAGACACACGCCCGAAAATGCGTCGCACCGCGGACGGGGAGCGCGTCGATGTCGAGTGGAGCCTCCTGGAGCCAAGCGGAGTCGTCGGCGATGAAGGTGAGCACGCCGAGACGGATCTCGCGGCCCTCGACCAAAACTCCACCAGAAACCATGATGAAGGCAATCGAAACAATTGCAACTTCTCCAAAAATCACTAAGACACCTGACCACGGTGGGAGCCAACTGTCGTGGTTCTAAGTCTGACAGTAGAATGGGGGGTAGGTATGGAGAGGCAAGATCCTAGCTATGGAGCAGTTGTACAGACAAGGGATGTACGAGTTCAGGCCCTTTTCGGAGGAAGTAACAGCCCTACGTCTCGGAGCCCGGAGGCGGTCGACTGGATTATGAGTGTATGGATTATAGGGGTGCGAACCCTTTACACTGAGGAGGGGGGTGGCTTATATAGTGTCTGCCAGACCCCTCCGGCCCTTAGTTATGCAGGGTTTAAAGTACATTAAGGCTAGGCGTTTCTGGTAACGCCTTACATAAAGTGTCATCATGGCCATAAAGACTACTTAATTATAGACCGTTAGATGCAGAGTGGCTCTTGATCTCCTGGTGGTCGAGTGAGTCTTCATGGTCGAGTCCTTCGCGTCCGTCGAGTGAAGTCTCTCTTTGGTCGACTGGAAGGCTTCTTCTTCTGAGGGTGTCCTTGGGAAGGGTACTTGAGACAGGTCTGTGACCCTACCCTAGGTACATGACTTCATCAGGGGGCGCACCAGCCCACTTGGGGCTGGTCCCCTCCCACACTTGGCCCATGCTGCCCTCTGGGGCCGGTGGCCCCACTTGGTGGACCCTCGACCCTCCCATGTCCCGTACATTACCGATAGCACCAAACTTTTCCTGACCAAAACAGACTTCCCATATATAAATCTTTACCTCTGGACCATTCCGAACTCCTCGTGACGTCCGAGATCTCATCTCGGACTCAACAACATTTAGTAACCACGCACATCTATTCCCTATAACCCTAGCGCCATCGAACCTTATGTGTAGACCCTACGGGTTCGGAGACACGAGACATGACCGAGACAACTCTCCGCCAATAACCAACAGCGGGCTCGATACCCATGTTGGCTCTACATGTTCCACGATGATCTCATCGGATGAACCACGATGTCGAGGATTCAATCAATCCCGTATTCAATTCCCTTTGTCTAGCGGTATAGTACTTGCCCGAGATTCGATCGTCGGTATCCCGATACCTTGTTCAATCTCGCTATCGCAAGTCTTTTTACTCGCTCGTAACACATCATCCCGTGATCAATCCCTTGGTCACATTGTGCACATTATGATGATGTCCTATCGAGTGGGCCCAGAGATACCTCTCCGCCACACGGAGTGACAAATCCTATCTCGATTCGTGCCAACCTAATAGACACTTTCGAGATACCCGTAGTGCACCTTTATAGCCACCCGATTCGTTGCTGGCGCTTGGTACACCCAAAGCATTCCTACGGTATCCAGGTGTTGCACAATCTCATGGTCTAAGGAAATGATACTTGACATTAGAAAAGCTATAGCATACGAGCTACACGATCTTTGTGCTAGGCTTAGGATTGGGTCCTGTCCATCACATCATTCTCCTAATGATGTGTTCCCGTTATCAACGACATCCAATGTCCATGGTCAGGAAACCGTAACCATCTGTTGATCAACGAGCTAGTCAACTAGAGGCTTACTAGGGACTTAGTGTTGTCTATGTATCCACACATGTATCTGAGTTTCCTATCAATACAATTATAGCATGGATAATGAACGATTATCATGAACAAGGAAATATAGTAATAATAACTATTTATTATTGCCTCTAGGGCATATTTCCAACAGTCTCCCACTTGCACTAGAGTCAATAATCTAGTCCACATCGCCATGTGATTAACACTCACAGGTCACATCGCCATGTGACCAACATCCAAAGAGTTTACTAGTTCCATTAAACTAGTTCACATCATCATGTGATTAAGACTCAATGAGTTGTGGGGTTTGATCATGTTTTGCTTGTGAGAGAGGTTTTAGTCAACGGGTCTGCAACATTCAGATCCGTATGTACTTCGCAAATCTCTAGGTCATATTGTAAATGTTGTTTCCACTCTCCACTTGGAGCTATTCCAAATGGTTGCTCCACTATACGTATCTGGTTTGCTACTCAGAGTCATTCGGATAGGTGTTAAAGCTTGCATCGACGTAACCCTTTACGCCGAACTCTTTATCACCTCCATAATCGAGAAACATGTCCTTATTACTCCAAGGACAATTCTGAGCGCTATCTGGTGATCCACTCCTTGATCACCTTTGTACCATCTTGCCAGACATGTGGCAAGGCACACATCAGGTGCGGTACACAGCACAACATACTATGGAGCCTACGTCTAAGCATAGGGGACGACCTTCGTCCTTTCTCTCTATTCTGCCGTGGTCGAGCTTTAAGCCTTAACTTCATACCTTACAACTCAGGCAAGAACTCCTTCTTTGACTGATCCATCTTGAACACCTTCAAGATCATGTCAAGGTATGTGCTCATTTGAAAGTACCATTAAGCATTTTTTATCTATCCTCATAGATCTTGATGCTCAATGTTTAAGCAGCTTAATCCAGGTTTTCTAATGAAAAACACTTTTCAAACAACCCTTTATGCTTTCTAGAAACTCTACAACATTTCTGATCAACAATATGTTAGCAACATATACTCATCAGAAATTCTATGGTGCTCCCACTCACTTCTTTGGAAATACAAGTTTCTCATAAACTTTGTATAAACCCAAAGTCTTTGATCATCTCATCAAAGCGTACATTCCAACTCCGAGATGCTTACTCCAGTCCTTAGAAGGATTGCTAGAGCTTTGCATACTTGTTAGCATCTTTCAGGATTGTCAAAACCTTCTGGTTGTATCACATACAACCTTTCCTCAAGAAAATTGTCGAGGAAACAATGTTTTGACATCCTATCTGCAAGATTTCATAAATAATGCAGTAACTGCTAATCCAATTCCAACAGACTCTTAGCATCGCTACGAGTGAGAAAGCCTCACCGTAGTCAACTCCTTGAACTTGTCGGAAAACATCTTAACGACAAGTCGAGCTTTCTTAATGGTGATACTTACCATCATTGTCCGTCTTCCTTTTAAAATCCATCTGTACCCAATAGCCTTACGACCATCACGTAGTTCTGCCAAAGTCTACACTTTGTTTTCATACATGGATCCTCTCTCGGATTTTATGGCCTCAAGCCATTTGTCGGAATCCAGGCCCACCATCGCTTCTCCATAGCTCGTAGGTTCATTGTTGTATAGCAACATGACCTCCAAGACAGGATTACCGTACCACTCTGAAGCAGTACGCGTCCTTGTCATCCTACGAGGTTCGGCAGTGATTTGATCTGAGGCTTCATGATCACTATCGTCAGCTTCCACTTCAATTGGTGTAGGTGCCACAGGAATAACTTCCCGTGCCCTGCTACATACTAATTGTAGTGACGGTTCAATAACCATATCAAGTCTCCACCATCCTCCCACTCAATTTTCGAGACAAACTTTTCCTCCAGAAAGGACCCGATTCAAGAAACAATCCCTATTGCTTTCGGATCTGAATTAGGAGGTATACCCAACTATTTTGGGTGTCCCATGAAGATGCATTTTATCCGCTTTGGGTTCGAGCTTATCAACCTGAAACTTTTTCACATAAGCGTCGCAGCCCCAAACTTTTAAGAAACGACAACTTAGGTTTCTCCAAACCATAGTTCAAATGGTGTCGTCTCAACGGAATTACGTGGTGCCCTATTCAAGTGAGTGTGGTTGTCTCTAATGCCTAACCCATGAACGATAGTGGTAATTCGATAAGAAACATCATGGTACGCACCATATCCAATAGGGTGCAACCATGATGTTCAGACACACCATCACACTATGGTGTTCCAGCGGTATTAATTGTGAAACAATTTCCACAATGTCTTAATTATGCCAAAACTCAGAACTCAGATATTCATCTCTATGATCATATCATAGACATTTTATCCTCTTGTCACGAAGATCTTCAACTTCACTCAAATTACTTGAACCATTCAATAATTCAGACTTGTGTTTCATCAAGTAAATATTCTCAAGACCTACTCAAATCATCCGTGAAGTAAGAACATAACGATATCCATCGTGGCCTCAACACTCATTGGACCGCACACATCAAAATGTATTACTTCCAACAAGTTGCTTTCTTGGTCCATTTTATCGAAAACGAGGCTTTCAATCATCTTGCCTGTGTGGTATGATTTGCATGTCTCAAGTGATTCAAAATCAAGTGAGTCCAAACGGTCCATTTGCATGGAGTTTCTTCATGCATATACACCAATAGACATGGTTCGCATGTCTCAAACTTTTCAAAATGAGTGAGTCCAAAGATCCATCAACATGGAGCTTCTTCATGCGCCTTATACCAATATGACTTACATGGCAATTGCCACAAGTAGGTGGTACTATCATTACTATCTTATATCTTTTGGCATGAACATGTGTATCACTACAATCGAGATTCAATAAACCATTCATTTTAGGTGCAAGACCATTGAAGGTATTATTCAAATAAACAGAGTAACCATTATTCTCCTTAAATGAACAACCGTATTGCGATAGACATAACCCAATCATGTCTATGCTCAACGCAAACACCAAATAACAATTATTTAGGTTTAACACCAATCTCGATGGTAGAGGGAGCGTGCGATGCTTGATCACATCAACCTTGGAAATACTTCCAACACATATCATCAGCTCACCTTTAGCTAGTCTCCGTTTATTCTGTAGCTTTTATTTCGAGTTACTAACACTTAGCAATCGAACCAGTATCTAATACCCTGGTGCTACTAGGAGTACTAGTAAAGTACACATTAACATAATGTATATCCAATATACTTATATCGACCTTGCCAACCTTCTCATCTACCAAGTATCTAGGGTATTTCTGCTCCAGTGGTTGTTCCCCTTATTATAGAAGCACTTAGTCTCGGGTTTGGGTTCAACCGTGGGTTTTTTCACTAGAGCAGCAGCTGATTTGCTGTTTGATGAAGTATCCCTTCTTGCCCTTGCCCTTCTTGAAACTAGTGGTTTCACCAACCATCAACAATTGATGCTCCTTCTTGATTTCTACTTTCGCGGTGTCAAACATCGTGAATATCTCAAGGATCATCATATCTATCCCTGATATGTTATAGTTCATCACGAAGCTCTTAGCGGCTTGGTGGCAATGACTTTGGAAAAACATCACTATCTCATCCGGAAGATTAACTCCCAATGATTCAAGTGATTGTGGTACTCGCATAATCTGAGCACAAGTTCAACGATTGAGCTTTTCTCCTTGGTTTGCAGGCTAAGAAACTCGCCGGAGGTCTTATACCTCTTGACGTGGGCACGAGCCTGAAATCCCAATTCAGCCCTCAAACATCTCATATGTTTCATGACGCTTTGAAATCGCCTTGGTGCCTCAACTCTAAACCGCTTAACATTCTTGAACTATCACGTAGTTATCAAAACGTGTGTCGATGTTCGCAACATCCACAGACGACGTTCGAGGTTTAGCACACCGAGTGGTGCATTAAGGACATAAGCCTTCTTCAAGCAACGAGGACAATCTCGCCACGGACCTAGTCCGCATAATCGCTACTATCAACTTTCAACTGAATTTTCTCTAGGAACATATCTAAACAGTAGACCTAAAGCGCGAGCTTACGACATAATTTGCAAAGATCTTTTGACTATGTTCAGGATAATTAAGTTCATATTATGAACTCCCACTCAGATAGACATCCCTTAGTCATCTAAGGGATTACATGATCCGAGTCAACTAGGCCGTGTCCGATCATCACGTGAGACGGACTAGTCATCATCGGTGAACATCTTCATGTTGATCGTATCTACCATACGACTCATGCTCGACCTTTCGGTCTCTTGTGTTCCGAGGCCATGTCTGTACATGCTAGGCTCGTCAAGTCAACCTAAGTGTTTCGCGTGTGTAAATCTGGCTTACACCCATTGTATGTGAACGTTAGAATCTATCACATCGATCATCACGTGGTGCTTCGAAACAACGAAATTTCGCAACGGTGCACAGTTAGGGGGAACACTTTCTTGAATTTTTAATGAGGGATCATCTTATTTACTACCATCGTTCTAAGCAAATAAGATGCATAAACATGATAAAAATCACATGCAATCAAAAAGTGACATGATATGGCCAATATCATTTTGCTCCTTTTGATCTCCATCTTCGGGGCTCCATGATCATCATCATCACCGGCATGACGCCATGATCTCCATGATCATGATCTCCATCATCGTGTCTCCATGAAGTTGTCTCGCCAACTATTACTTCTACTACTATGGCTAACGGTTTAGCAATAAAGTAAAGTAATTACATGGCGTTGTTCATTGACACGCAGGTCATACAATAAATTAAGACAAATCCTATGGCTCCTGCCGGTTGTCATACTCATCGACATGCAAGTCGTGATTCCTATTATAAGAACATGATCAATCTCATACATCACATATCATTCATCACATTCTTTTTGTCCATATCACATCACATAGCATACCCTGCAAAAACAAGTTAGACGTCCTCTAATTGTTGTTTGCATGTTTTACGTGGCTGCTATGGGTTTCTAGCAAGAACATTTCTTACCTACGCAAAAACCACAACGTGATATGCCAATTGCTATTTACCCTTCATAAGGACTCTTTTCATCGAATCTGATCCAACTAAAGTGGGAGAGACTGGCACCCGCTAGCCACCTTATGCAACAAGTGCATGTCAGTCGGTGGAACCTGTCTCACGTAAGTGTACGTGTAAGGTCGGTCCGGTCCGCTTCATCCCACAATACCGTCGAAACAAGATTGGACTAGTAACGGTAAGCATATTGAACAAGATCAACGCCCACAACAACTTGTGTTCTACTCGTGCATAGAAACTACGCATAGACCTAGCTCATGATGCCACTGTTGGGGAACGTAGCAGAAATTCAAAATTTTCTACGCATCACCAAGATCAATCTATGGAGTAATCTAGCAACGAGGGGAAGGGGAGTGCATCTACATACCCTTGTAGATTGCTAAGCGGAAGCGTTCAAGTGAACAGGGTTGATGGAGTCGTACTCGTCGGGATCCAAATCACCGATGATCCTAGTGCCGAACGGACGGCACCTCCGCGTTCAACACACGTGCAGCCCGATGACGTCTCCCGTGCCTTGATCTAGCAAGGGAGAGGGAGAGGTTGGGGAAGACTCCGTCCAGCAGCAGCACGACGGTGTGGTGGTGGTGGAGGAGTGTGGCACTCCAGCAGGGCTTCGCCAAGCACCGCAAGAGATGAGGAGGGAGAGAGGTAGGGTTGCGCCTTGAGGGAGAGGTTCTCATGTGTTTGCAGCCCCAAAGACCTCAACTATATATAGGGGAGAGGGAGGGGGCTGCGCCCCCTCTAGGGTTCCCATCACAAGGGGTGCGGCAGCCCCAAAACCCATCTAGGGTGGCGGCCAAGGGGGGGGGGAACTTGCCCCAAGTAAGGTGGAGGCCCCTCCCAAACCCTAGGCGCCTTGGGCCCTGGTGGGGGCGCACCAGCTCAATTGGGGCTGGTCCCCTCCAACACTTGTCCCATGCTGCCCTCTGGGGCCGGTGGCCCCACTTGGGACCTCGACCCTCCGGTCCCAAGACATTACCGATAGCACCAAACTTTTCCTGACCAAAACAGACTTCCATATATAAATCTTTACCTTCGGACCATTCCGGTACTCTTCGTGACGTCCGGGATCTCATCCGGACTCAACAACATTCGGTAACCACGCACATCTATTCCCTATAACCCTAGCGTCCATCGAACCTTATGTGTAGACCCTACGGGTTCGGAGACACGAGACATGACCGAGACAACTCTCCGCCAATAACCAACAGCGGGATCTGGATACCCATGTTGGCTCCCACATGTTCCACGATGATCTCATCGGATGAACCACGATGTCGAGGATTCAATCAATCCGTATTCAATTCCCTTTGTCTAGCGGTATAGTACTTGCCCGAGATTCGATCGTCGGTATCCCGATACCTTGTTCAATCTCGCTACGCAAGTCTCTTTACTTGTTCCAGAACACATCATCCCGTGATCAACCCCTTGGTCACATTGTGCACATTATGATGATGTCCTACCGAGTGGGCCCAGAGATACCTCTCCGTCACACGGAGTGACAAATCCCAGTCTCGATTCGTGCCAACGCAACAGACACTTTCGAAGATACCCGTAGTGCACCTTTATAGCCACCCAGTTACGTTGTGACGTTTGGTACACCCAAAGCATTCCTACGGTATCCGGGAGTTATACAATCTCATGGTCTAAGGAAATGATACTTGACATTAGAAAAGCTATAGCATACGAACTACACGATCTTTGTGCTAGGTTTAGGATTGGGTCATGTCCATCACATCATTCTCCTAATGATGTGTTCCCGTTATCAACGACATCCAATGTCCATGGTCAGGAAACCGTAACCATCTATTGATCAACGAGCTAGTCAACTAGAGGCTTACTTGGGACTTAGTGTTGTCTATGTATCCACACATGTATCTGAGTTTCCTATCAGTACAATTATAGCATGGATAATAAACGATTATCATGAACAAGGAAATATAGTAATAATAACTAATTTATTATTGCCTCTAGGGCATATTTCCAATAGACCGAACTGCCACCGAAGAAGGAGAAGGAGGACAGCTCCGGTGACGAGCAGATCCAGCTCGATCCCTATTGTATCTTCGACCGGTACTTCCGCGACAAGGATGGCAAGGGCGCCGAGAAGAGCGGGCAGCCGTGGATGATCTTCTCCACCATAGCCAAACATACCAAATTTTCGTAATCCGATGGCATATTAGTGATGTAGTAGCCGAACGATGTTAGAGCATCTACAGCCGGACGCCCTAAACCCGTCTCAAGCGCCCGAGCGAACGACCCGTTTATTGATCGGTTACGAAAATTCGACCCAGACATACGCCTCAAACGAGTCTCAAACGCCGGGGCTGACCGACAACCATCATATCCAGCTCAAATATGAGGCGAATATGGGGCACCCGGGCGCGCCTGGGTGCGTCCGCCACGTCGGACCTGGCCCACACCGCCCCACCCGACCCTACATATATTCCTCCAGATCCGCTCGCCGGACCAAACCCTACCCACTTCACTCCACTCCGCCACCCAAGCTCACCTCCGTCGATCTCCGCCATCTCCGGCATGGCGCGCAGCGGATCTGACGCCGACTAGTCCGGATCTGTCGATTGGGGTGTCATCCCATGCGGGTTGGAGGAGGCAATGGTCGTCCGCATTGCACTCCACCGCTCCCGGGAGGACAGCGCCCGGCCAAGGGCAGGATCTGTCTGGCGCGACTCCATAGCGTCGGCTCAACGGGTACTTGGATCCTCTGAGGCTGGATTATCGCGATGACGGCAGCTTTCAAATCCCTCCTTCCCCATCTCCGGTTGAGCGGAGTACGAGTCCCACGGGACTGGAGTGCCTGTTGTAGGAAGGAGAGGATAAGGGCTCCCGAGGTCCGACTTGATGCCGACATGGCGGCGGCGCGGGCGGCTGTAGAGGAGGAAGCCATCGGGGCCCACATTGTGAAGAAGTGGCAGTGGAGGAACACGCGCCCCTCGCCCGAGAGCAGAATTGGGCGGTCCGTGCAATGACCGAACTGCCACCGAAGAAGAAGAAGGAGGACAACTCCGGTGACGAGCAGATCCGACTCGATCCCTATTGTATCTTCGACCGGTACTTCCACGACAAGGATGGCAAGGGCGCCGAGAAGAGCGGGCAGCCATGGATGATCTTCTCCACCATAGCCAAACATGCCAAATTTTGGTAGTCCGATGGCATGTTAGTGATGTAGTAGCCGAACGATGTGTGTAATGCGTCGACGTAGTTGCATGAGTTTGTATGGATTTGAGGTATGGTAATTGAGGTGTCCGGTTGTGAGAAGGAAAATTTGAGGCTTGACCGGTCAGTGTACGTGGACGTACCCGGACACGTCTGCGGGCGTTTGAGGGATCAGATTTGCCAAATCCGACTGTAGATGCTCTTACTCTTCATAACAAGGCCTTCGTGTTGAAGAATTCGGACAAGTTTTTCTATAGAGAGAACCTACCTTGGGTTCTATAGAGAGTACTTAACAAGTCTCCCCGAAATAAGAATGGAAGGTCTAGCTGGTGGAAGCAACATCTTAAGCTTTTAAATCCGACCTGAATTCTGAATGCAAAGTTGGAACTGGTCAGACTGTTCCTCTCGTATGAAAGTGGCTAGAGCAACCATTGATCACAAATATCCGGAGGTTCACTCCTTTGGCATCAGTGATACACAGACGGTTGCAAGCTGGATTGCCTCTGAAGACCACACACCTTTCACTGCTCAAGCTTTTCTTCAGTATACGAAACTTCAGACTCTTGTTACTCAACACAACAACCCTCAGACTGTAGACATATGAAAATGTCAGAATAATATTATTTTTTTCCATCAAGATGCACACAAATACCTCTGTATGGGCGAGGAGGCTCATGACATATTCAAATGGATTCGGAAAAGTGCCAACAAACTATGCACATAGGATCTTTTGGATGCTCCTAAATGACAGAGTCAACACCGGAAATTTCCTAAGAAGGAAAACTATGCATCTAGAGTGCTATGATTTTGCTTTTTTGCAATGACAGCAGAAGAAACATCAATTCATCTTTTTTGGGATTGTGTTTTTTCACGGGGGTGTTGCAACAACATAACTCTAGCCAAGCAGAGGAGTACTTAATCTGAAGCATTTCCCGCGCGAACACAAATGAAGATCAGTTTGTCTGAATTAAAGACATCTGAATTTGCTGTCATGACATGGTGCCAAAGAAACGACATACCCATCGGCTGCGCCGGGGAGGTATCGGAATTCAGAAACCCGCTGGTCCGTTTTAAAAAAAAAAGATAGGAGAACAGCTTTTGGAGAATCTTAGATAAAGCCTACCGGTACCAAACAAACAAATCGATAACAAGACCGTGCAGGAAATGACCACAAGGAAGACTATGATTAGCAGCACCGCACTCACGGCACCCAAGTCCCAAACTTATTACTTATGCAAGCAGTAGTTTGGATTTCGGTTGTGATAGAGTAGTTTACGAGAACCAAGAGGCAGCATCTTCCGGCTGTTAGGCATGGCATGGACTGACGAACTTGTGATCCAGCAGCAGCTATATTGTGGACGGATGCTTGGTCACAAGTAATGAAGTAAACCGAAGAGAAAGCAACCGTGGCTTCAAGTAAATCTCTGCGATGACAGCAGCTTGTAAGCTGACGTCCTGATATGATATCCTCCTCTTTCTTTCGGATGCTTCTCCTTCTCCTGACGCGGCCCTTGTTCTGGGATCGACGAATGATTTGCGCTGGCTGCTCGCTTCCAGGACTAGTCACCCGATCAACACATCCGATCCCGATCCGTGCGACATTGCACCGCATTTCCGCTGTAACTTGGGCTTGGGGGCCATGCTGCGCTGCTGTCACGAAAGATTCTCGAGGCGGCTGAGCTCGCCCAATACTCCAACTCGCTAGTTGCAGAACGCAGAGTGCTTTGCCTGCAGCTGCAGTGGGCGGGAGGAGCAAAGGCACATTTGCTGGTCCTACTCCTACACCCACCAGCCGTTGATCGTGAGCTGTCTGGAGGAGGCCGGACGGCGAGCCAGACTGTAAAATGCAGGCCACCCCATGCCCCAACTCCTCTGTTCATCAGCTATAAAAACGCGCGCCTCGTCCTGATTCCCTCCGGCATTATCTCGCACACACTCACTCGCCTCCTCCGCAGTTCTTGCTCGAGCAGTTG
The DNA here is from genome assembly GCA_021437245.1 of Aegilops speltoides. Lineage (NCBI taxonomy): Eukaryota > Viridiplantae > Streptophyta > Magnoliopsida > Poales > Poaceae > Aegilops > Aegilops speltoides. The sequence goes on along the minus strand of CM038143.1, from coordinate 350,808,556 downwards.
TAAGCAACACAGCTGCGTCTGCGACATTTTCTCTCTCGCAGCTAGGACCATGGCCTCCAACTACAAGATCTTCCGCGCCGTCATCATCGCGGCCGTCGCCGCGTCTTCCTTCGCCGGGGTCGCTCTGGCCGCCGACGAGCCCGCGCCGAGCCCGACGTCCGGTGCCGCAGCTGTCTCCTCGTCGCTCCTCGCCGCCGTGCTCTGCCCGGCCGTGGCGTTCCTCGTTGGCAGCATGCGCCACTGAGTTGGCCGAGGTCGCAGCTACCGCGCGTGTCCACAGGCTCGCTCCATGCCGGATTTCAGGGTGAATGGGCGCTTTTCTTGCGTGATCTTTGCGCCTTGCTCCTTGATTTGATAGTCTTCCTACGTGTACTCGTCGATGCTGTTAGTGTTTTTTTTTTTTTGCGAAAGTCGATGCTGTTAGTGTTGGCTGTGTTTTTCTTTTCATGTGCTACTTAGTTTATGTGTATTGATTCAGATATTTGTCAGAATTTGCTCTACTAATCATGTTCTCTGTATTGGTCCCCGTATGGATTTAATCTCTAGCTCACCCTCAGGGACTTTGTCAATCTCGTGAGGTTTTTTATGGACTTCAGAGTTTCATAAGAAACGATTATCGACACCTTCTTTTCCCGCATCATTTCTGCACGAAGTTGACCAGTTTTTCATCGGGTGCGCCGGGCAGCAAAATCATCCACTCAGCACTCCTACGAGGACGTGTTTTTCTGCATCCCCATAGAACCCCGACGAGAGTCCTGGACGGTGATAATCGCCGCAGTAACTTGGTTCTTCGAGCTGCCGAGCCCTTGCCCAGCCGGGGTCGCCGCTCGTTGCATGCTGCATCCAGCAGCAACAGCGCGCGGCTACAGCTCGTCGTGCGAGTCCACGCGCCCGTGCTGGCGCTGCAGGTACGTCATGGCGAGGCTGGCGTGCATTGCCGCGCCGTAGGGGAGCGCGCCTTCGTCGACGAGGAAGTGCGGCGAGTGCGCGTCGTGCACCGACCCGGCCGCCTCGTTCCGTATCCCGATGAAGTAGAAGTGGGAGCCCGGCACGGCCTCGGAGAAGGCGGCGAAGTCCTCGCTCCCCATGCACGGCTCCATGGCGCCCCGGACGCCGCCGGCGCCGAGCATGTCCGTGGCGACGGCCTCGAAGTGCGCGTGCAGCGCGGGGCTGTTGATGGTCGGGGCCAGCAGGGGCCGCCCGCCGGCGTGGAAGTCCACCGCCGCCGCGCACCGGTGCACCGCCGACTGCGCCACGATCACCTCCTCGATCCGCTGCTTCAGCCGCATGAACCCGTCGTTGGAGAAGCACCGGAAAGTGCCGCCGATCGTGACGGAGTCCGGGATCACGTTGAACGCTCCGCCTCCCCGGAACCTCGTCACCGTCACGACCTGCGCCCACGGTAATACGTCTCAGTCTGAGATGCCATATCGCCATTGCCGTCAAGAAGGAACAAGAGCAACAGAGCTCGTCGCGTGCGTGGTACGCACCTGGGAGTCCAGGGGGTCGGCCTCCCGGGAGACGAGGTTCTGGAGGGCGAGGACGACGCTGGAGGCGGCCACGACGGGGTCCACGCTGCTCTGGGGGATGGCGGCGTGGCCGCCCTTCCCGGTGATCACCGCTTCGAAGAAACCGCATCCGGCTAGCAGCGGGCCGGCCCTCGACCCAACCACGCCGGTGGGGAGGATCACGGTGACGTGGAACCCGAAGATGGCCTCGACGTTGTTCACGACGCCAGCCTCCACCATCTTCTTGGCCCCGGTGCCGACCTCCTCTCCCGGCTGGAAAAGAAGGATCACCGTCCCCTGCTACAAAGATAAAACCAGTTTGTGAATCATTTGAAAGATAGATGTCCTGTTATCACTTATGATATGTTTGAAATTAACTGGTATTGACTCATTTCCTTAAATCTCAGCAGATTATGCTGGACAATTTAGAGAACTAGAAATATGACATGCTTTGATAGAAAATTTCCTACATATCCTCCTGAAGTGATCTACAATATTTTGGATCGCTTGAAATTCTAATTTGGGCCAATCAACTTTTTATAGCGTGTCCAACAGTGGTTTGCTCTTCGATTAAGAAAAAAGTGACCGAAGACTTAGTTGATTTTGAGTGACAGAAAATAGAAAACATAAAATATTTAATAAATGTAAATAGCATAATAGAAAGAAAATTATCATTCATATTTGCATGTTCAGGTGGGGTTTTCACTGTGTATGGTTGCATATTGTAGTGGGTCTTTTTCATGCATGTTGCATGGTGAGGTGGTATGCTTCCATGCTGAGAGAAATAGGTCAGGGGGGCTAGCCATCAATTGAGCTATGAGGTTTTGATGGTATTAGATGATACCCTGCACGTTGTTGCGAAATGTTTTACAATATGTATGTTGCAAGTTGACGTGGGGTTTTCTATATGTGTGATTACATGTTCTGGTGGGTCTTTTTCGTGTATGTTGCATGGTGAGATAGCATGCTTGCACGTTGAGAAAAATAATTTAGTTAAGGCTAGCTATTTAGATATACAAGATTTAATACATGTGGTGGTGTCACCTTAAAAAAATAAATGAACAAAAGAAATTACAAATGTAATATTTTCTAAGAAAAATGAATTAGTGGCATTCATATTATCTGAAAAATGAAAAAAATGAAAAATAAAATAAAATATGCACATAAATTATGTTTTTTTATAATATGCAAAAAAGTACATAATAGTGGAATTTTGGTAAAAAGCAATTTTTCAAGGAAGGAATGAATTAGTCGCATTATTTTACCCATAAAGAAAGCAAATGAAATAAAAACAAATACATAATAAAAAATCTAATAAATAATGAATTAGTGGCATTGGTATTATCTTTGAGGAAGAAACAAAACTTACATACAAATTTGCACTATTTGTAATATGCAAAGAACAAGCATATAAATAGTGCAATTTTTACACTCGCAAAAATAAAAGTTACGTTTTCGAAGGAAGAATGGAGTCATGTCATTGTTATTACCCTTAAAGAAGAAATAGCATAAACAAATAAAACAAAAATAGAAATTGCACTTTTTATAATATGCAATAATTAACTTATAATAGTGAAAATTTCACACTCGAGTAGAATTCACACACATATTGTATAGTACTTGTGTTATACATATACATTAAAAAAAGACATTTTCTAAGAAAAAATGAATCAATGTCACTGATATTGCCCTTAGAAAATAAAAAACGTACTGAAAAGAAAAAGGAAAGCGAACACACATAAAAACAAACAAAAGCAAGCGACAGATAACGAGCTTCAAGCCCACTTAGAAAATCGACTAAGACCAGACCAGGTCCTGTCAAAAATTCAGTCCAACCCATCATGAAACAGTGAAAAAAAGACAACACAAATCTTGACACAAAGAATGGACGGACAAATATCGACAAATATTCGACCAACAAAAACTTAAAAAGGGGCAACTTACATATAGCTAAAGCGATAATGTTTGCCATAATATAAGTTATTGCATGTCGCAGAAAAGCCAAGAGCAAAAAAGTATTGCAGCTGGGGTGGAAAGGATCAAGTGGGTGTTGCAAGATGCTTTTGCAAGGAGCTATGGGTGGACAATGAGAATCTCGAAAACGCAATTGGTGAATCAGTATCCTAGTGACACACTGACACTAATGCAACACGGTTAACTGCAACATTCCGTTTCAAAAAAATAATTTAAATGCAACACAGTTTCACCAGGAGAGACAAAACCTCTGGAATCGATGCCATGCCAAATCGAGCTTGCTCCTTCTACCGCTGCCTCAAGGGCCAAGTCAAGATCATTGCAATTGCAATATATCCAGTTGGTAGAGCTAACACTGTCCGAGGCCGTGAAATTTTTTTACCGGGCGCGGTTCTCCTCGACCCGCTCACCCACCGACTCACTCGACGCCATTGACAAACCCCGGTGCCCCGTGAGTCACTGCAAAGGTTGAAAGAGACGCCCATTGAAAATCCTACCTGACGGCCGGTCTACCAAGTGTGCTCCGTCAAGGTTTTAAATCAGCAGTGCAGTGCAGCCCGACTGCTCGAGGATGGTCCACGATAAATGATTACGTACTAAATCACCCCGTCCATTACCATTGGGAATTCAGTAGGCCACGACGCGCACAGTAGAGTACAACTAGCGCTGCTGGATGAGACAAAAGCGGATCTTGACACTAGATCACCTTTTGTTTCTTTATCGAAAAGAGGCCTTCTCGTTGCTCGAAAGAAACAAAACCCGGTGAGATGGAGAGGACGAGCGGCAGGGGCCTTTGAAATGAGAGCGAGTGATCTTGCCTCAGCCTGGAACAGAAATATCTGAGGAATCCGCCGGGAAAAGGACGGCGCAACAAACTAAACTAATGGTGCTACCGCTAACTGTTTCTGAATAGAGCCGCGCATGGCCCATCGTGCGAAATCTGTTGAGCTGCCGAGTCGAACGCTAGCTGATTAATGGTTTCGAATCAGGCGGTTGGCAGCTAGAGAATCGAGCTAACTGCTCCATGGTGAGTTGGTGACACGCGCACAGTGCAATTTGTTCATGGTAGTCAAGCAGCAGGAGGAGGGAGGGACAGTGACCTGCAGGTCGTTGCGGTGCTCGTGGAGGATCCTGGCGGCGCCGAGCAGCATCGCCGTGTGCGCGTCGTGGCCGCAGGCGTGCATCTTCCCGCCCACCTTGCTCCGGTGCTCCCACTCCACTTCCTCCTGAAACGGATCGAACACAAGAGTTTCGTTCAGTGCGAGAATGCCGAACTCTTTTTCTTGTTTTGATGGATGATGCGCTGTGAGTGTAAACTGAAGCGCCACATGTTTCGGAATCTGATGGTTCTACATCTACTCCAGAAGCACGTCGTGGGGCAAGAAAACGTGGCAAGAGCATGGGCGCGAAACATCCAGTGGCCTCGGCAGTAGGGACCGGGCCGCGCGGCACGTACGCACCTGCAGCGGGAGCGCGTCCATGTCGGCGCGCAGCGCGACGAAGGGCGGGCGCCCGGTGCCCACGGCCGCCACGACGCCGGTGCCGGCGATTGGGTGCTCGTACCGCACGCCCATGGCGTCCAGCTCCCTCCTCACCAGCCTGCTCGTCTCGTGCTCCTCGAACGCCAGCTCGGGCCGCTCGTGGATGGCCCTCCTGACGCCGGCCATCCACGCCGCGAACTCGGGCCGCTTCGCCCGACCAAGCACGTCGGCGCCGCCCGCCTCCGAGCCCGAGGCACGGCACCACAGCGCGACGACTGCGGCCAGCAGCACGGCGCGCGAGAGGACGCCCATCGGACGGCGGCGCGGTGTGGCGATCGGTCGAGGACGAGCAAAGCTGAGGCCGGCGGCTTGCGTTGTGGGTGGGTGTGGAGGCCGCGCGTGCGCGAGCCGAGCGCGCGTGTGGTGCGCATATATACGCGTGCGCGACCGCGACGTATGTCATTTTGTATGGCCCTGTTTCTTCCTTTCTTTCTTTCTTCGCCGGGAGCTGCCGTGAAGCGGACGGTAGTTGTGCGTGCCTATCTTGCGCACGGGGCGAACGTGCCTGAGGGCGACGTGCCGGCGCGCCCCGGCGGCGAGAACAGAACATGTGCGAGGGAAGCCATGGACGGAGCATCGGCATCGACCATGGGCGTCGTCGGAGGCTCAGGAGCTTGACGACATCGTTCGTATGCACGCGACGGAGCCATGCGCCGTGTGCTTGCCAGCGCGGGAGCTCGGCCACGGCCAGTCGTGGCGGGACGCGGCCCAACCAAAATGAATGTCTGGCTTGTGACTGGCTAACCACTATAGCCCAGCTCAATACGATCGAAACGCGCGGATATGCTCATTCCACATCTTCCCGGTGATCTAGTGGCCAAGCTGGCGACTGTGAAGTTTGACGAACCGGCTTCAAACGGCGAGAAAGATCCCTCGGAAGCAGCGATCGTCATGGTCACGCTATGACTTCGTCCCGGTAAACTTCGCCGGCACTTGCAACGAAGTTGACATGTCCGGGTTCCGATGGGGCCTCAACAAGCTGGTGCGAAAAGACGCTTCAATCTGCAACGGAGAAAACTACAGCTATCCTGAATTATTGGGATGGGATGATGTCTACTGCCAAGAAATCACAGTACAACAGATACAGATTAGACCAGACCTGGCCTGACCCGGGTACACTAAGAAACAGCATCAGTAACGAGACCGCAACAGTGGCAGGCTGCCAGGGCTGGTCACGTTTATCTCGTTGGCCGTACCATATGTGAAGGCTTGCAGCGGAAACACAGCATCATGACATGATGACATCACAACCGTGCGCAGTGCAGCGGTCCAATCCAGGGCGTTCACTCCCGCATGTGAAAAACTTGCGTCTGCAACATGTCGCGAGCACCATGGCGTCCACCGCAGTAACTCACCGGCATTTTCACCTGGCACCGCCGGTTCCTGCACCGTTGGGTGGGGGCGTCCACGCGTTACTCCTCTTCTTTATTCGAAGGATTTTCAAAGAATTTTTGAAGAATTAGAATTCTTTGGTCTTTTATACGTTGGTTGTTTGATTCATAGGATTGAATTGTATACAATTTTTTTCTAAGAATTTCTCTGTACTACTATCTTCATAGGATATCAACATCTTTGAAAAAAAATCCTTGCTTCCTATGATATTGCAATCAAACAACCCAAAATGTTGTACTAGGATTTTCCCCCCCTACTTCCGTGTTTTTAGAATCATGCAAAGAGGCCCTTAAAAGACTGTGGGATTACCCATCTCTATGGGCCTCTGCGCCCCATGCCGATATCTGCCTGGCATCCTCCCCATTGTTCAGTCGTGTTCGAGCGTTCACCACCATGCCAAATGACGGAGCTAAATCCGGTAGATCTCGAGTAGGGAGTCCAAGGTGGTAATCTTGGCTAGATGGTAACAGGACGAAGAAGTGACACGGTATTTACCCAAGTTCGGACCATCTCGAAGAGGTAAAACCCCAGGTCCTGCTTGTATTGTATTGACTAGCAAAAATGCCCATGCGTTGCAACGGGTATGAAATAAATCTAAGAGTGTGGCATTCGCATAAGGATTCACTTTATTAAGATCCCATTGTATTTCAAAAGCTCGTAATTTCTTCTCTGCTAACTAAACCTACTACTTCAACTCGCTCTAAAGAACTGAATTATGTGTAATAAGATGTTGATATTCAATAATCATGTCTAAAAAGATTACAGAAATCTAAACATTTATCAATCAGTGGCTACTCCTTCGGTGCGAAAGTAATTGTACATCATCCGCATACTTGTAGCAGCTTCAAAGAGATCATAGTATATTAATTTCTATATCTCGCAATCTCAGCTGTTGCGAGGGGTGAAACAGGACGCGAGGAAGGTGCATCGTTGTTGCACTTTCTCTATTATTCATCCCTCCCTATCTTACCAACGACATCAATGACATTGAAAGTTGAGGATATCTTGATGGTCAGCAAGTGCCGGTGTGCCTCAAATATCTTGTTTAACAAATAGTTTTTTCAACATTTCATCCACTCTTAGTTACTCCGTTCCTAAATATAATTAAGTCTTTGTAAAATTCTACTATGGACTATATACAAAGAAAAATAAGGGAATATACACTTCAAAATACATCTATATATATTCATACGTGGTCCATAGTAACTTTACAAAGACTTATTTTTAGAAAGAGAGGCATCTAATAATGCAAAAACAACATCAAGTAACAACAAACAAACAACAGTCCTACAACAGCAAGTAATTATAATTGGTGTTCATCCGAATTTCTTTAATCAGTGCACGATAGCCATCCGCCACTCCCATTTCGGTGGAATTTCGTTTCATAGTGTTTTTGAACCGATGGTTTTTGTTTTGGATTATGCACCGCGAACCATCCCGCTGGATCATGATGGTTCTCAACTCGCGACGCTGCGTCAACCGGGTGTTACGTGCTTCATGGGACCCACCAACCGCCACAGCACATCCGCTTTTCTTCTCGAGTCCACCACCCCACCGCAACAAAGAAGCCCATGTTTCTTATCCTCATCACCCACCACCGGTTCTGCTCCTCTGTTCTCTATCCACCTCACATCACCCACATCCTCCTCTTCCTATCTAATCCAACAGACCCACAAACGATCGGGTCGGGCTGGCTGGCTTGGTGTCGCCCGCCACCACGGCGCCGATGACCCCTGAGAGCATGCGGCCAGGTAGCGAGCTGGGCAGCACCACCACAATGTTAAGGAACTGACCAGAGGACGCCATGGGCGCCTTGGAGCTTCCCCTGTCCGATCTGGTCGCCTGATCGTGATCCCACTCTGCTTGCGGCTCGCGTTGACCGCTAGGAGGCCAGCGTCTCGTCCAGCCTCAGCCCACCTGCCGCGGGTAGGTCAGGCCAACTGACTTTGCCCCAGCCTACTCCGCCATAGCCACCTCTCTCCAGGGCGCTCGCCGCCTAGATCGAGAGGATCCCTCCCCCTCTCTTCTCTGTGTGTGTTTCCCATCATGTTGGGTTAAATTCGTTTTTGTCTTTGGCGAGAATTTTCTGTAAATTATTGTAACTGATGAGAATCAGTTTAGGGGAGCGATGTGGGACAAAAAAATCGCAAGTAATCAACCCTTGACCAGACATCACCTATGCCCAAATCCAATCCAATCCAATCCAGCCCCTTTCTGCTGCGTTTATGCCCAAATCACTTGACATGCGGCACATGCAGCGCCGGCGTGCCGTGAGCAACTCCAGTGAGCCATGTCTTCCTTCTTCAAGCAAGGCAAGTCTCCTCGTTCTGGCTTTGCTCGATCAATTATCACTACACACCAGCGGCTTCGTGCACGCAAATCTCTGGCACAACACAAGCGGAATAACGTTTCTTTGTCAGGCACCGTATGTACCTTGGCGCTCTCACCGGTTAGCTCGAGACGGACACCCTGTGGTGTCCACGCCCGGACTCTGCTCCCGCCGAGACCCTTTGCAGCCTCCGGGCTGCCTGCCTGACGGAGACAACGTCGAGCTGCATCTGCTCGTGCCGGCACCCCTTGATGCAGAAGGGTGTGTCCCCTCTGTACATGAAGATGTCGCCGTCGCGCGCCAGCCGCTTGGCGTAGAGCGCGCACGCGTCCAGCGCCGGCATGCCGGGCTCGCTCACCGGCTCGTGGAGCGTAGATCGGCGACGATGACCTCGTTGCTCTTGGCGACCCCAAGCCATGCCTGGCTCCATTGCCGGAGCCTCTCCTTTGGTTCGCCGTTGCAGTAGCGCCCACACTCGAGGCCGAAGCCGCCCCGCCGCAGCGCCTCGGTCTGCCGCGCCCTACAACCCCACCGCGAAGCCTCGCCCCGTCCCTTAGCTCGGGTAGCGCGGACGCCCGCCGCGACGCATTCCCATGCCTTGGTTTGTGCGAGTTGACGCCGGCGGCAAGCGGCGGGGCGCGGGGCGTGACCGACGGTAAAGTGGAGGCGAGCAATGGATAAGGGGTGGAGGAACGAAACGTTATCCCTTTAAGATAGGATTGCAGGTTAATTTCTCATAAACGGGAGGACTTTTCTGCAAAAAGGCCAGCGACGTACGACCAGAAGCAATCGCTGGTTTATTAATAGGTAAAGATAAAGATTGTGGATGGGGTTGGGGGTGAGGAGTCTGGACTAGGGGTGTCCTGACAAATGGACTATCAATATCCGTCGGACTCCAAGACTACGAAGATACAAGATTGAAGACTCGGCTCGTGTCCGGATGGTACTTTCCTTGGCGTGGAAGGCAAGCTCGGCGACTGGATATGTAGATCTCCTACCATTGTAACCGACTCTGTGTAACCCTAGCCCTCTCCTGTCTATATAAACCGAGGGCCTTAGTCCGTGGACAACATACATCTCAACAATCATACCATAGGCTAGCTTCTAGGGTTTAGCCTCCTTGATCTCGTGGTAGATCTACTCTTGTACTACTCATATCATCAATATTAATCAAGCAGACGTGGGTTTTACCTCCATCGAGAGGGCCCAACACAGGTAAAAACACTATGTCCCTCGCCTCTTGTTACCATCTCGCCTAGCCGCACGCTTCGGGACCCCTACCCGAGATCCGCCGGTTTTGACACCGACATTGGTGCTTTCATTGAGAGTTCCTCCGTCGCCACCGATAGGCTTGATGGCATCTTCAACCAACAACGCTGTCGGTGAGACTTTTCTCCCGGACAGATCTTCGTATTCGGCGGCTTTGCATCGGACCAATTCTCTTGGCCATCCGGAGCAGATCGAAGCTACGCCCGCCGTCGGTCGATTTGAAGCTTAAACTTCACGACCGATGTCCGCGGGGACTCGATCTTCGACGGACTCGAGCCACAGCCGAGCGCGCCGCACTGTGACGATGGGCACGATCCAGCTCTGCCGCCGAACAGTGCCTTGGTGGCTGCACACGAATCTGCTTCGGCCATTAGTCCGGAGCCGATCGCCCAGATCGAGGGTCGGCGGATAGACGCCGCCCTGGGGGCTTCAACATCCACGGCGATGGAGCCGAACACCTATCTTGTCCCCGGCGAAACTCGTGATTCCGAGACGCGGACTCCTTGCCGGACTCAACCTCCGCGCCCTACCAATCGATCAGGATTGGGCGCCGGTTATGGAATTCACCGCCGCGGACATATTCCAACACTCGCCTTTTGGCGACATCCTGAATTCATTAAAGCATCTCTCATTATCGGGAGAGTCCTGGCCGGACTATGGCCAGGATGGTTGGAGTACGGTCGACGAAGAAATTCAGAGCCCACCCACCACCCACTTTGTAGCCACCGTCGAGGATTTAACCGACATGCTAGACTTCGACTCCGACGACATCGATGCTATGGACGACGATGCCGGAGACGAACAGGAGCCAACGCCTACAGGGCACTGGAAGGCCACCTCGTCATATGACGTATACATGGTGGATACCCCAAAAGAAGGGAATGGCGAAGAAGCAGCGGAGGCAGACTCTTTAAAGAAGCAGCCCAAACGCTAAGGCGTCGTGGCCGCTGCTCTAAATCCCGCCACAACAAGAATAGAGATTCCGCACAGAGATAACAATACCCGAGAGAGTGCGAAGACAATCCCTCCAAAGAAGACTCAAAGACAGAGGATGTGAAGCAAGCCCTCACGAGAGGGCGGCAGACGGAGAGGTTTAGGATCATAACTACATGCCTCCCTCCGAAGACGAAGCAAGCCTCAATGACGACGAACTCGTCGTGCCCGAGGACCCCACAAACAAGAGCTTTTTAAGCGCAGGCTCATTGCTACAGAAGAAGCTCAAGAAGGAAAAGCGAAGCTCAAAACAGCGGAAGACACGCTCGTAATAAGATGGAGCAAAGTACTCAAAACCGCAGATAAATACGGCAATGGCCACCAATCAAGAGCTACCCAAGCGTAAGTTGCTACCAAAATTGACGAGGAGGCCATAGAGCCTCCACCGTCAATGGCCCAGCCAGTCCATCTACGGACCCAAAAAGAAGGCCCCAGAAGAAAAGTAACACGTCAGCGTCCGATGATAGCGGCACATACAAGTATGGGCGCCAGACACCCACTATGTTTCACCGATGAGGTCTTTGGACCATGAATTCCCAAAGGGTTTAAACCCATAAACATAGAGGCCTACGATGGAACAACAGACCACGGAGTCTGGATAGAAGATTATATACTACATATTCACATGGCGGAGGAGACGATCTCCACGCCATAAAATATCTACCCTCAAGCTCAAAGGGCCAGCCCGTCATTGGCTCAAAAGCCTCCCGAAAAACACTGTTGGAAGTTGGGAAGAGCTCGAGGACGCGTTTAGAGCGAATTTTCAAGGGACTTATGTCCGCCCTCCGGATGCGCATTTATCTAAGTCATATAACTCAACAGCCCGGAGAGTCGGTAGCGAAATTCGGAACAAGTTTCTTACCAAAAGAACCAAATAGTCGATCGTCCAGACGCCAAGCCTTAGCAGCTTTCAAGCACAATGTCCGAGACGAATGGCTCGCCAGCACCTCGGTCAAGAGAAACCGAGGACAATGTCCGCACTAACAAGCCTCATGACCCGCTTCACGTGGGGAGAGGATAGTCAGGCTAGCAAGAAGCAGCACCAAATACCGAGTACATCCGAGATAAGAGATGGAACGGAAAATCACGGCGCAGAAAAGAGCAGTGCCGGAATAAAGAGAAAAGCCCAAAGAGCATGACAGTCAATGCCGGATTCAACAACTCGCGGCCAAATAACAAAACACAGACCCCTCAAGGATGACAAGGATTTAACCGTCCAACTTACACAAAATTCGGGTCGATATGTCAAATCCACAAGACCCGGAAGGCTCGCAAATCACACCCACAGGATTGTTGGGTTTTAAACAGTCCGCCGATTAAATGCGAACACAAGGGGCTCGACGCGTCAGCGAAGAAGATAAACCCGCCAAATAGGCACCGGAAAACAAAAGACTTTCCCACAAGGGGTCAAAGCAGTAAACTCACTTCATGTGATAACACGGAAAAATAGTGCGGCACTTTCTAAAAGGAGCTTCGCACGGTCCAACCCAGCAGATCGTAGAGATTGGATACCAAAACCAATCACTTTTGACCACCTGGACTATTCCAGAAACGTTCGAAATGCGGGACGGACTCCCCTGATATTGAATCCCATAATAGACGGATTACAATTTACTAACGTCCTAATGGACGGAGGCAGTGACTTAAACCTGCTATATTCAAACACAATCCGTAGGATGGAGATAGACCCTACCAAAATTCGACACAGCCGCACTTCCTTCAAAGGAGTGACGCCAGGCCCTTACGCCAAGTGCACAAGCTCTATATTACTAGAAGTCGTGTTCGGATCACCGAACAATTTTCGACGCAAAAAATTAATTTTTCATATCGTCCCATTTGAAAGTGAATATCAAGCACTCTTGGGACGAAAGGCTTTTGTCCGCTTCAACGCCATACCGCATTACGCGTCTCTTACACTCAAGATGCCCGGTCCGCATGGCACCATTTCAGCGCGAGGGTCACTTAAGGACCCCGGACTCGGATAGACGAATCCGGCCTCAGCAGGCTAGGGGCTCCCTAGCCGCATACCCCTTCACAGGGGGGCTGCGCGCACAAACAATCGCGGTTTCATATAAACTTCGCTTTAATAATTTATATTTCTTATTTTACATATTTTTCGCAGAATTGTTTCCAAAACTAAACGTTCCTCTCTTTCTACAGATGAACAATGTGCGTACCCGTCCAGGATAACGGCGCAACGGAGACACAGGCGCAGACGTGTAGTAGGGACCCGTTGCAAGGATTCTTTTCAGATTAAGACCCTGCGTAGACCTTTTTTTACTGTCTCTTGTTGTTACTCTCCCTTGGCTTCTTCCTATAGCCAAAGCGGAGCCTGGCGCTTTGGCATCGGCCGCGTCAGAAGACCATGCCCGTACCTGGACACTAGGGGCTTAGGGCATTGTTCTGCCCATTATTATAAAGACCGAACACCTTAGGGAGTGTTCGGCGTCTCGAGTTTGGCATTATATGCATCAGCTCCGAATCATGTCTTTGGTCAAATGTTGGGTTTGCCCGGCTCCTGTGTTTTGCTGCCTTACGCCCCGTATCATCGGCTAACGCGGCACCGGAGAACTATCGCGATTGTGCCCCGGTTTGGTGGGCGAGCACCTCGATGAGAGAAAGCCGAAAACTGATCATGATACAACGAGTCCGTCAACCACTCGATCGACTATCGGAATGTTTAGAATTCCCGCTTTGACGAAGGACCGCTTTCGGTCAGGCACACGCACCCGAATCCGGAGATGTGCGGTGCCACCAGGGCTATATCGTAGCCCCACCCTCGAGCTCCACGGCTAAGTGAAAGTGATAAAGCATTATAGTCCGGATTGCCTAGTTCGCTACGCTACCACCTCCTTAAACAGACCGAGACGCCGGATTAAGTGTGAAAACACGCTATTTTTGCGAACACCCCGCACCACGTGCGTGGGGGCTGAAGTCAAGACCGCAATCTTTCAAGTTATACAAAAGTATACGTAACGGCCGCCAGAGAAGTTTTACTACTTGGGACGCACAAGTATAAAAAGCGGTTATAACATAATCATCGATTTACAAGCTAATGCGTTCATTTGAACGTTACATTCTTCGAAAGCATCGCGACTCTATTATACGAAGGCGCGCGCATGACTTCTCCGGTAGTGCTCGGCAGGAGCCGGCTTTCATCCGGACCTGGCGGCAATAACGGTGGCATCCATCTTCGGACAATGCGCCTTCACACGGCAAGAGCCATCCGCTACCGATGCGAGCCGACCGCTTCATGTCCTTTATATGCGGCACCGCTCAAGGAATTGCTGCAATAAGCGAAGTAGCTCGTCGCCTTGGACCTCTCTGGCCAAACATGGGCCACGATGCCAGTCATGGCAAGTCCGGACAATCTATTTAGCTCGGCCCATTCGGCCAACCGGTCTGTCAACGGAAGGGAGCGATCCGGACTGTGGAATTGAGACCAATACAGCTCTTCCGTCTCGTGATCCCCAGCTCGGAAGTGCTTATCGGCATCGGCCGCACTTGCAGCTAAGTCCATATCTGAATCCTCCGGACTCCACACCGCTCAAATTGAGCATACTTTGCATCCATAAACCGGCGACGATCGAATAGGCTTGCCGACCACGATTTCTCGGCTTGGCGCGGTTCCTCCTTCATAGCCCGCATTGCAGAGCGGGCATCCTTAACCGGCGGTGGCCTTCTTCAGTCTTCCCGCTCCGATAGGCGCTCCTTTTCAAGAGCCTCATAGCGGTCGGCAACATCCTTTACCTTCATGGCCAATTCGGCCACCTCCGCCTAGCTTAGGCAAGCAGCAGCCTTTTCGGCTTTCAACTCTTCGGCCGCCTTCGAGGCAGCCGCGTCACTCCTTCGGGCTTGCTCCTTAGCCCGAGCAAGTTCGGCCCGAAGGCTCTCCATAGCAGCAGCACCATCTGTACAACAGCATGCAATTTATCAGAGGAGGACTTCGACCCCCTCAACTAAAGCGACTGCGGAGAATTTATTTACCTTGCGACTCGTCAAGTCGTCGGTTGACAAGTGCGATGTTAGCATCTGCCACGTCAAGTTGCCGACTTAATTCGGCAAACTCACTAGTCCGGCTAGCCCCCGGACTATCCGCCACCTGCATAGGAATGACGGAATTCATTACTTTAGATTTCGATCCTCGGTACGCTGTTGTTTCCGACAACCTACCGAGTCTCAGGGGCTACTATCTATACAGGGCACATTTTTATGTGCAAACCTGTTAAAAGACAAAAGGATGCGTCATTGTTGCATACCTCAAATCCCGCCAGCAAACTCATGGCGGCATTACGCAATCCGCTCTCGGCGGACGAAATCCTTCCAATCACCATACGCATTAACGCACGGTGATCTTCTGAAATGGACGCCCTCTCAAGCAGATTCTTCAGTTCTCCCGGCCGGACACTAGTAGGTGCCGAACTCTCCGGCCCCTCCGGACTCGGGGATACCCTCCGTGATGATACTTCGGGTTCGCCTGCCTCATTTGGCGGCGCCGCGGATGGAGGCGTATCGCTCTCCATCATCTCCGGAAGAAGGTCCCCCGAAGATGAACTCATCTGAGAAGGCTGCAGATCCGAACTGCAATATAAATATTTCGGTTACCTACAGAAGCACAAATGAAGGTACTTCCTTATTAATTAACTCCCTCTTTATACTCACGGCTCGCTGGAGGGCTGATCCTTTTGTGATGATTGTGCGTCCGGATTCTTTCCGGGCGCCGGACCCCCCGGGGAAGATCTCTTCCCACGCTTAGGGGCTTTGGCCTCCGGATCTTCGGAGGCTGTCCTCTTCTCCCTCTGAAGGGAGGGGCTCTTGGTTCCCCCCTCTTCAGTCGCCCCTTTGGGCGAAATATTAGCTCCTCTATTTTCCCCGTCGCCCCCTTCTATGGGCGCAACCTCCAACATTCGACCAAAGACGGGCTCCAAGTCGGGTCTCTGAGGGGGGCGGACACCTTATCGGCCTTGATCACGCCACCCATTCCTGTAAAGAACAAAGGGTCAGGAGGCAAACTCTAGAAAGGCACATACACAGAATATCCGGACTCTGAGCTACTTACCTGAGTATCCGGGCGATCGCGGCTTAGGCCTGCATCCTCGGCCAAATCCGGACACGCCACCTGCGGTCCGAAGAACAACTTGTACATCTCCACGGGTGTCGCACTCATGAAGTGTTGGAGAATCCGAGGTCCCTCCAGATTGAACTCCCATAGACGGAGAGGACGACGTTTGTAGGGCAGGAGATGCCTGATTAGCATAACCTACATCACCTTGATCAGGTCGATCTCCCTCGCTTGGAGATCTCGAATCCGGCCCTGCAGTGAGGGCACGTCTTCGGATGGCCCACAATTGAGCCCTTGGTTGACCCACGACATCAGTTGGCGTGGAGGTCCCGGGCGGAATGAGGGCGGCGGCTTTTGCTTGTCCCCTTGGAGCGGTGATGTAGAACCACTCCTGCTGCCACGATCCAAGTTCCTCTTGAAGGAACCCTCAAGCCACGGGCATCGACCTTCTTGCTTATGGTCGCCCTGCCAAGACTCCGCTTGATGCCCCCGATCATCTTGGCTCCACCTTGAAGGTCTTCACCATATGCGAAGTGGGGGATGACGGGAGGAAGGCTTCAGAGCGATAATGAATGCGGAGATTTGGAGGATAGACTCCGGAGCCAAGTCGTGAAAGTCCAACCCATAGTAAAACAGGAGCCCTCTCACGAAGGGATCCGTCGGGAAGCCTAAACCCCGGCGGAGGTGGGATACGAAAATGATGTATTCGCCGGGCTCGGGGGCTGGCACAGCCTGCCCTTGGGCAGGCAACCTGTGCGAAACTTCATAGGCCAGGTACTTGGCCTCACACAACTTCAATATGTCCTCCTCCGTGATGGAGGAAGGCATCCACCGGCCCTGGAGGTCGGAGCCGGACATGATTGAGGATCCGAAGCGCTTGCATCTGAGGCTCTGGGTGTTGGAACTGGGAGCAGGGAAATGATTCGATGCGAGATTGAAGAACAAGGGCGAGCCTTGGTCCTCTTATAAAGGGGAAGAAATACCAAGGGCCGTCTCCGTGACCGTTTGAGATTCCCTTCGATAGAGGAGGTGTGGCGACGGAACGGTTGGGTTACCCACGCACGTATTGATGAGGATCCCGGAATAAGGGAACACGATCTACGCTTGACGAGGCGTGCCAAGAAACCGCTTCGCTAAACGTCTTTGAGGTGGTATAGTAAAAACGATTCAAACAAAGGCTTGGTTGCGGTGTGATGTCACGCCGCATAATACGTCGCCAGATTGAGCTAAGTGTGCATTTTATTCTCTCTACGGTGGAATGTGGAATTTATTTTGCGAGCCGGACACTATCCCGTGTTCATGATCTTCTCTCGGATTATTCAAGGGAGGAACCCGCCTTGCAATGCCGAACATTGCGCACGCCGGACTTATCGTCATTGAAGACTGGTTCGAGGGAGCTCTTGAGGAGTCTGGACTAGGGGTGTCCGGACAGCCGACTATCAATATCCGGGACTCCAAGACTACAAAGATACAAGATTGAAGACTCCGGCTCGTGTCCGGATGGTACTTTCCTTGGCGTGGAAGGCAAGCTTGGCGATACGGATATTTAGATCTCCTACCATTGTAACCGACTTTGTGTAACCCTAGCCCTCTCCGGTGTCTATATAAACCGGAGGGCCTTAGTCCGTAGGACAACATACATCTCAACAATCATACCATAGGCTAGCTTCTAGGGTTTAGCCTCCTTGATCTCGTGGTAGATCTACTCTTGTACTACCCATATCATCAATATTAATCAAGCAGGACGTAGGGTTTTACCTCCATCGAGAGGGCCCGAACCTGGGTAAAAACACTATGTCCCTCGTCTCTTGTTACCATCCGCCTAGACGCACAGTTCGGGACCCCCTACCCGAGATCCGCCGGTTTTGACACCGATAGGGGGGGGGGGGTACAAAGTACAGATTGATCTACATCGAGATCGCATGTGTGGTTGAGTACACGCCAAGTCTTTGGAAGATTCCATCTTGAATATGTTGTGGGACCCAAATAGTTTGGGGGTACTCGGCCTAGCCCATACTTCGTGGCCGACGTGGTTAGCACCCCCTAATCCAGGACACCATCAGTAGCCCCTCAACTGATCTTCAAGCCAAGGACACTGCTCGGCTCCTTCGAGTGATGGCTTCATCTTCAGTCTTCGACTTAGTAGGCGAGTTCATCAAGCCCAACATTTTTCTTCTTCTGAATGAGTCCCATATCCAAGGATGTGTTTAGATCCAAGGTTCTTGCACCGAAGTAGATGCCATGTGAGCTAAGAAAGCTTCTTCTCAAGATCGATCGCAGGTCCAACCATGACAGGTTTTCGAGTATGCCGCCTAGCCGGTATCCCACCATTGATGTGTCCAATCAGGCGAGTTTCGGGCCGCGATACAGCACCATTAATTTCTTTCCTTGATTTGCGTGTGCACCTAAAGCACGACACTTGGGGAACACGCGGATTTGCTGCCATAGGACTCAAATGTCCCGTCGCCTCACGGCGAGGGATTCTCATATAGGATTGAGGAAAAAGGACAAGAATCTTTACATCCCATCTGTCTCCTCCTTGACTGTGCACAACTCTTCTGCCCCCACAGCTCCATCATCACCGTTTTCGAGAGCTCACAGCCATGGAGAACACCGCGAGTTCATACATTTGCCCTCCCGGCCCTCTTGAGGAGGACTGAAAAACTATTCGGTGTCTCAACGACAGCTGAACCGACTTTCCAACTTCGAATACCTTCCTGCGCTGAAGCTTGCGCAGATCCGTCCAGGATTAATTACTATGGACGTCGGTGTCCATGAAGACAATGTTGGAAACATATTAGAAAACAAAAAAATCCCTCCCCCCATCTTCTTTCATTGTGTAACGCCCCGGATTCGTTGCGCCAGGTGTCCGCCAGTTATTCGCCGTCGTTGCCATGTCATTTGCTTGCGTGTTGCATTTTATCATGTCATCATGTGGATTTCATTTTGCATACATGTTCGTCTCATGCATCCGAGCCTTTTCCCCGTTGTCCGTTTTGCAATCCGGCACTCCTATGTCCTCCGGCGTTCCCCTTTTGTCTCCTTTCGTGTGCGGGTGTTAAACGTTCTCGGAATGGACCGAGATTTGCCAAGCAGCCTTGGTATAGCACCGGTAGACCGCCTGTCATGTTTCGTGCCATTTGGAGTTCGTTTTGTACTCCAACGGTTAACCGGGTAACCGCAAAGCCCTCTTTTGTTGCAGCCCAACACCCCTTCCAAAGTGGCCCAAAGCCCAGCAAACTCATCTCCATGCTCTCGGTCGTTCGATCACGATCGCGTGGCCGAAAACCGCTCCTCATTTGGACTCTCCTAGCTCCCTCTACCTATATATATGCCTTCTCCCCCGAAATTCGCGGATGAATTCCACCCTAACCCTAGCCCCGCTCCCCTCGCGCCGCCGGACATGTCCATCCCGAGCCGGACATGTCCACCAGCCACCTCGCTCCGGCCAATCCGGCGCCGCCACGTCGCCCCGCCGCCCCTCTCCTCCACTCCGCCGCCACGCAGGCCCCGGCGCCCGCCGCCGCCGCCCGCCCGCCAGCCAGCCAGGGCCCAAGCCCATCCGCCTCCGCTCCCGTCGCCCAGCCTTCGCCGCCTTGCCGCCGTCCGTCGAACTTCGCCACGGCGAAGCGCCACCTCACCTCTCGCCGGCGATCATGGCCTCGCCCGGTCGCCCGACCAGCGCCACGGCGACCCGCCGCCTCCGCTCCGGAGCCTCCTCGCCCGTCGCCGCCCGGTGCCGCCTCTGCGCCTCGCCCGGCTTCCCCGCCCGCTTATGGCCGCCGCCGCCGCCCGCCGGCATCTCCTCGCCGCCCGCGCATCCACCGACGTCCGCGCCTCCTCGCGCCCGGATCCGTCTGGATCCGGTCGGGGAGAGGCCCCGCCGCCGCGCCCCGTCGCCGGAGCCTTTACTCTCTGGCCGCCTCCTTCTTCCTCCGGCGCAAGTCCGGCGAACCTCGACTTCCGCGCCGCCTCGCAAACCGTGCAAGAGGTTGACCCCGAAATCATCTAAGTTCCAGATTTCTTGCACAAACATGCCATGTTCATCGCATCACATCTCTGCATCCGTAGCTCCGTTTCGTGCGTATAATATGTCAAATTGTTCGTCTCGATGAGTACTTCATTTCATTCCATTGCATCTTTCTCATTTGAGCTCATCTTGATGCCCGAAATGCTGTTGGAAGAGTGCATGTTGATGTTAATCTGCTGAAACTGTTATAACTTGCCGTTTTATCATTTTTGCCATGATTGATGTGTGCATCCTATGAGTATGAGCTCTACTTGAATGTTGATCTATGCCATGCCATCTTTCCAGGGGTGACAACCATGTATTTTTGTGAGTTGTGTGCTGAGTGTATCAAGCTTGTTAAGTAGGGTAGTTGCTGTTGCTGTTTTGCTAGACATATTCTGTTATATTTTGTTGCTATGTTAACATGCTTCTACTAATCATTTTATGCATAATCTGGAGATGTCCTATAAACATGTTTTGATCTACATGTCTTGCTCTATCCATTCATGCCCTTGGTTGCAATTATAGCATGCTGGAACTTGTTGTAATCTTGCTCCAAAGTTGCTTGATAATGTTGCTGTCAGCCTGTTAACATTAAGTTCAATTGTTTCCATGTGTTTTCCTAGTGATCCATGAACCCTATGACCTTGCTCTTGCCATGCTTAACTTCACAAACATGCCTTCTTGCTGTTGGTTGCCTTGCCATGCCATGTATTGCTCTGTGCTGAGTGGTTCAAGCTCACGAACATGCCTACTTATTGTTGTTTCTGCCATGTATGAATCTGTAATATAACTTGCCATGTTTACATGGGTGCCATCATATTTTCCGTGCCCTTTTGGCTCATGGTCACTAAGGGACTTTTGATCTATGCAATTAGTAGATTCATGCCATGCATTTGTTTGCCATGATATGTTCCTGTAACATGTTGTTTGCTTGCTCTAAACATTGCAACCTGATGTTATTTCTGCTAAAGTCTGAAACTGTTATTATTTGCAATCTTACCATGTCCTTTTGAGCATGTTCTAGTGATTTCTGAAGATAGCTCAGTGTTCATGTTTTGTTGTGCTTTACCTGTACTTCATGCCCATGCCTTTTTTATTACGTTGGGGTGCTGTAGCATGTTGTTTTGATGCTTGTAAGATGCCTAGTTGCTGTTATGGACAGATTCTTGCTATGACTTGTATAATGTGTGTGTGTTGAACCGTTGCTCCGTTTTGAGTGTGCTCTATATGAAACTTGCTTGATTTTGCATGTAGCTTCATATTATCATGTTGCATCCATGTTTTGAGGTGTTTGCTTGATGTTTGGGTGCATTTGGCATCAATGCCATGTTTAACTTGTTTTGCTCATATCTTCTAGGCCGTAGCTCCGAATCTAATGAACTTTATATGTAACTTGACTAGAATTTCATGTAGATCATCTTGGTGCATCTTAACTTGCTGTTTAACAACTTGAACATAAGGTCTATTCAGTTCTGGACCAATTTCAAAATTTGCATATGAGGACTTACCGGAATTGTTATATGTTGTTTCCGGCCTCATTTAAACTTGCTTTGATGTGTTGCTCTTGTTTGCATCATCTCTTGCCATGAGTAGCTTCATGTAGCTTTGTCATGCATCATGCTTGTTGTGCATCATGCCATTGTTCATGTGTGGTGTGTTTACTATGTTGTGTGTTTCTTCTCGATAGTTCCTGTTTCGTTGCGATCGTGAGGATTCGTTCGTCTACGCTTGGTTCGTCTTCATGGCTTCATCCGTTCGTCTTCTTCATGGACTCGTTCTTCTTCCTTGCGGGATTTCAGGCAAGATGACCGCTACCCTGGATCTCACTACTATCATTGCTATGCTAGTTGCTTCGTTCTATCGCTATGTTGCGCTTCCTATCACTTGTTCCTCAAGCCTCCCAAATTGCCATGAACCTCTAACCTTTGACACCCTTCCTAGAAAACCGTTGTTTGGCCATGTTACCGCTTTGCTCAGCCCCTCTTATAGCATTGTTAGTTGCAGGGGAAGTTGAAGATTGCTCCATGGTGGACAAGGTTATGTTGGGATATCACAATATCTCTTATATTATTAATGCATCTATATATTTGGTAAAGGGTGGAAGGCTCGGCCTTATGCCTGGTGTTTTGTTCCACTCTTGCCGCCCTAGTTTCCGTCATACCGTGTTATGTTCCCGGATTTTGCGTTCCTAACGCGGTCGGGTGATTTATGGGACCCCCGACAGTTCGCTTTGAATAAGACTCCTCCAAAGAAGGCCCAACATTGGTTTTACCATTTGCCTCACCTATTACCTTTTTTCCTTGGGAGTCGCGCATCCCAAGGGTCATCTTTATTTTAGCCCCCGGCCAATGCTTGTCTAAGTGTTGGTCCAAACTAGAAACCACTTGCGGCGCCACCTCGGGAAACTTGAGGGCTGGTTCTAGTCGTCACGTAGTGCTCATCCGGTCGTGGCTCGAGGCGAGATCTGTGGCTACTATCGGGATGTCGACACGCGGAGGTCTTCTGGTCTTGTTTTACCATTGTCGAAATGTCTTGTAAACCGGGATTCCGAGACTGGTCGGGTCTTCTGGGAGAAGGTCTATTCCTTCGTTGATCGCGAGAGCTTGTCATGGGCTAAGTTGGGACACCCTGCAGGTATAAACTTTCGAGAGCCGTGCCCGCGGTTATGTGGCGATGGGAATTTGTTAATGTCCGGTTGTAGATAACTTGACACGGATCCGAATTAAAACGCATCAACCGCGTGTGTAGCCGTGATGGTCTCTTCTCGGTGGAGTCCGGGAAGTGAACACGGTTTCTGTGTTATGTTTGACGTAAGTTGGTGTTCAGGATCACCTCTTGATCATTGATAGTTGACGACCGTTCCTTTGTTTCTCTTCTCGCTCTCATTTGCGTATGTTAGCCACCATATCTTGCTTAGTCGCTGCTGCAACCTCACCACTTTACCCCTTCCTTTCCCATTAAGCTTTGCTAGTCTTGATACCCATGGTAATGGGATTCTTTGAGTCCTCGTGGCTCCAGATTACTACAACAACGATTGCGAGTTCAGGTTTATCGATGATCATGATGTGAGAGCGATGTTTGCTTGTTTGGAGTTCTTCTTACGCTTCTTCTTGATCGGGGATAGGTTCCAGGTCGGCAGCCTGGGCTAGCAGGGTGGATATTGTTTGAGTTTCTGTTTATGATTCATCCGTAGTCGGATGTTGTTCTTGTATGTTGTATTGTTGTATTCATGTGGCATTGTATGCCTCTTGTATGTATCCCCAACTATTATGTAATGTTGATGTAATGATATCCACCTTGCAAAAGCGTCTTCAAGATGCGCTTCTATCCTTGGTGGGACCTTCGAGTTCCTTTAGGATAGGGTCGCATCTTGGGCGTGACACATTGCCCCTTCAGTGTGCAATGTTGGGCTAAGTTGGGGATACATTGGCCTAATCTTGACAACCGTCTCAGGTTGATTCGCGCTGGGAAACAACAATGGAGCCAACCCATCTTTATGGACATTTTTATGTTGTCCTCCTGGAGTATCTGGAAGAAACCAACAATAAGCACTTTAGAGGGGTGCCTCACTCTGTTGACTCTTGGCTGACACGCTTCAAGAGTCTCGTGGAACTACTTGTACACAACTGCAAATAGGAGTTGCACCCCTTCCTCTCCACGTTCCTCCAAAACTTGTAACCCCCCTACTACTGTCTTTGTGCTACCCCACCCTAAGTTGTAATCTTGCTTGGTAGACCCTTTAGACATGGCTTGGGGGCCTTAACCCCACCCCTGTAAGTATGTAAGTTTGTGACATGATTTAATACAAGGTTAGTGGGAGCCTCTCCCACTGTCGTTTAACCCTCAGAAAAAATCCCCCCTACGATCACCCCTGAACAATATGAAGATGCATTAAAGGTTTTGATTTGATCGTTACGGACTCTGAGTTCCAGCAGAAGAAGACGAGTCAGTGTAGAACGTACTTGGATTCTCTCGAACCGTAGATGAATGATCCTACGAAACGCCCACGAATGGTCCCTCAAACGTAAGACCGAAAGCACAGCCTCTCTACGAGTTATAAGCATACGGTGTTCACGATCTGGTAGCGCTTTGCCTTCCAGAACTAATCATCGCCGGAGAATTAGAGGGAGGTGATTAGAAGCCCAAGTGGGCTTCTAATTATGAGGATCAGAGGATCTAGGTCAAGCTCTAATTGATCAACTAGGACCAACTAGAACAAGAACTAGAACTAGAGAACTAGAGGAGGCTCCAAAACTTGTGTATCTAAAAGTGCCAAGAGCCTCTAATATATATAGGCTGGAGGGAGAGGGAGGGGCGCCACACATGGAGGGAAGGATCCCCTCCTTGGTGCGTTGGCCTAGGGGAAAGGAGGAGTCCCTCCTCCACTCCAATTCGGCCTCCTAAGTGGGAAAGGGGGGCGCCTCCACCTATTGGGCCCTTGTGGCCCAATTCTCTTCCACCACTTCGCCTTTTAAAGCCCATTGATATTTAATTAATTATAAAAGCCTCCTAACTATTAATATAGCTTTTATTATTAATTTAACATCTCCGGAAACATTTTGACCTATATATTATTTATCAGTAATACCCGGTCTTACCCTATATACTCTGAAACCCTTCCGGTGACCCCCAAACATTTTTGGTTTCTCTCAAATCTATTTCAAATATTAAGGAAACTATTTCACAGATAAATCGTTGATACTCCCGTCGTACTAACACTCGACAAATCATGATTACCTTAAGCTTGTGACCCTATAGGTTAGGTAAAACATAGACATGAACGAAACCCTTCGTTCAATGACCGATCGCAGAACCATGGACGCCCATATCAATCCCTATGAATACACGAATGACATTCGAGTGAACTTTTGATTATAATGTGATGTGATACATCTCCGTCGTATCTATAAGTTTTGATTGTTTCATGCCAATATTCTACAACTTTCATATACTTTAGCAATATTTTATATTATTTTTGGGACTAACATATTGATCTAGTGCCCAATGCCAGTTCCTATTTGTTGCATGTTTTTTGTTTCACAGAATATCCGTATCAAACGAAGTCCAAATGCGATAAAAATTTACGGAGATTTATTTTGGAATATATGTGATTTTTGGGAAGAAGAATCAACGCAAGATGGTGCCCGAGAGGGCCACAAGGCAGCAGGGCGCGCCCAAAGGGGTAGGGCGCGCCAAGACGTCATACTCTCAATGTTGTTTTAGGACTATCATTACACTTATTGATATCCTACAAACCGAAAAACGTGACCACTTACAACACTTGAGCCAGTCTTAGAGGCGAGACTAGGAATCTTATTTTACCGTTTATCGTTGTACACGTGGATATGAGTTTTGCACCGAATCGCATATTCCAGGATCTTAGTAGTTATAACATAGAATATAAAGACTTAACTACGAACATGGAAATATAATAATATAATATTATTGCCTCTAGGGCATACTTCCAACAGACTCTCACTTGCACTAGAGTTAATAATCTAGTTGCATATGTTCCTTTAACACCTATGGCTATACGATCGTGGGGGTGAATATCTGAGTTATTAGTTTGGTATTTATTTAAGATAATGCGGAATTGTTTCACAACTCACGCCACCGAGAAAACCACATCGTAATGTTGTGTCCGAATGTCGTAATCGTACTCTATTAGATATGGTGTGTTCTATGATGTCTCTTACCGATTTGCCATTATCGTTTTGGGGTTATGCATTAGAGACAGTCGAATTCATTTTAAATAGGGCACCGTCTAAATTCGTTGAGATGACAACGTATGAACTTTGTTTTGTAAAGAAACCTAAGCTATACTTTCTTAAAGTTTGGGGATGCGACGCTTATGTCAATGGGCTTCAGCCTGATAAGCTCGAACCCAAAGAGGAGAGGTGCATCTTCATAGAATACCCTAAAGAGACAATTGGGTATATCTTCTATCACCGATCCGAGACAAGACTTTTGTTGCCAAGAATGGATCTTTTCTAGAGAAGGAGTTTCTCTCAAAAGAAGTGAGTGGGACGAAGTTAGAGCTTGATGAGGTTATCGAACCTTCTCTTGAATTGGAGAGTAGCGCAACACAGAAAGATGTTTGTGTGATGCCTACAACAACTATAGAGGAAGCTAATGATGATGATCATGAAACTTTGAATCAAGCTACTACTAAAATTCGTAGGTCGACCAGGACACGTACTACACCTGATTGGTACAGTAATCCTGTCTTGGACATCATGTTGTTGGATAACTATGAACCTACGGACTATGAGGAAAGGATGATTGATAACCCACAAGTATAGGGGATTACAACAATTTTTGTGGGTTCAGTATTAAACCCAAATTTATTGATTCCACACAAGGGGAGCCAAAGAATATTCTCGAGTATTAGCAGCTGAGTTGTCAATTCAACCACACCTGAAGGACTTAATATCTGCAACAAAGTATTTAGTAGCAAAGTAGTATGGACGTAACAGTAATGGTGGCAAAAGTAACAATAGTAGTTTTGTAACAATCGTAATAGTGGCAACGGCAAAGTAACTTAGCAAAGATCAATATGTGAAAAGCTCATAGGCAATGGATCAGTGATGGATAATTATGTCGGATGGCATTCATCATGCAACATTTACAATCTAGAGTGACACAGAACTAGCTCCAATTCATCAATATAATGTAGCCATGTATTCCGTATATAGTCATACGTGCTTTTGGAAAAGAACTTGCATGACATCTTTTGTCCTACTCTCCCGTGGTAGCGGGGTCCTAGTGGACACTAAGCGATATTAAGGCCTCCTTTTAATATAGAACAGGAACAAAGCATTAGCGCTTAGAGAATACATGAACTCCTCAAACTATGGTAATCACCGGAAAGAATCCCAATTATTGTCACCTTGGGGTATGCGGATCATAACTCATAATAGGTGTCTACAACTTGCAAGATCGGATCAAGAACACAAATATATTCATCAAAACATAATAGGTTCAGATATGAAATCATGGCACTCGGGCACTAGTGACAAGCATTAAGCATAGCAAAGTCATAGCAACATCAATCTCACAACATAGTGGATACTAGCTAGAGATCAAACCCTAACAAAACTAACTCGATTACATGATAAATCTCATCCAACCCATCATCGTCCAGCAAGCCTATGATGGACTTATTCACGCATGATGGTGAGTATCATGAAATTGGTGATGGAGGAAGGTTGGTGATGATGATGGCGATGGATCCCCCTCTCCAGAGCCCTGAACTGACTCCAGATCAGCCCTCTCAATGAAGAACAGGAGGCGGTGGCGGCTCCGTATCGTAAAATGCGATGAATCCTTCTCCCTGATTTTTTTCTCCACGGATGTGAATATATAGAGCTAGAGTTAGGGTCGGAGGAGGTCCAGGGGACCCACAAGGTAGGGGGCGCACCCTCCACCCTTGTGGACTCCTAGTGGGTCCCCTCTAGTTGATTCTTTTGCCAATATTTTTTATATATTTCAAAAATATTCTCCGTAAATTTTCAGGTCATTCCGAGAACTTTTATTTCTTCACAGAAATAACACCAAGGCAATTTTGCTGAAAACAGCGTCAGTCCGGGTTAGTTCCATTTAAATCATGCAAATTAGAGTCCAAAACAAGGGCTAAAGAGTTCGGAAAAGTAGATACGATGGAGATGTATCAACTCCCCCAAGCTTAACACATTGCTTGTCCTCAAGCAATTCATTTGACAAACTGAAAGTGATAAAGAAAAACTTTAACAAACTCTGTTTGATCTTGTTGTTGCAAATATGTATAGCCATCATTCAGGTTTTCAGCAAAAAATATGAACTAAACATATTCATAATAACATTTAGGTCTCAAATTTACTCATATCAATGGCATAATCAACTAGTGAGCAATAATAATGAATCTCGGATGGCAACACTTTTTCAAAACAATCATAATATAATATAACATGATGGTATATCACTAGCCTTTCTGAGATCACAAAACGTAAATGCAGAGCATCCCTGAAGATCAAGGACTGACTATACATTGTAATTCATGGTAAAAGAGATCCAGTCACAGTCATACTCAATATCAATTAGTAACAAAGCATACAAATGACAGTGGTGCTCTCAAACTGGTGCCTTTTATAAGAGGATGATGACTCAGCAATAAAAGTAAATAGATAGGCCCTTTGCAGAGGGAAGCAGGGATTTGCAGAGGTGCCAGAGCGAGCTTTTAAAACAGAGATGAATATAATTTTGAGTGGTATGCTTTCATTGTCAACATAACAACCAAGAGATGGTATCTTCCATGCTAGATACATTATAGGCGGTTCCCAAACAGAATGGTAAAGTTTTTACTCCCCCTCCACCAACAATCACGCTCCAAGGTTGATCCGAAACAATGGGTACCGTCCATACACAACAGTCCTGGGGGAGTTTTGTTTGAGATTATATTTTGATTTGATTTGAGCATGGAACTGGGCATCCCGATTACCAGCCACTTTCTCGTGAATGACGCACTACTGTAGGATGCTGCTAACGAGACACTACGATCAGAGACCCTTTGACGAAACCGTGTGCGATGCATTAATCAGAAATGGTGATGTAAAATAACCGTCAAAAAAAGGTGCAAAACATTTGCGATGACGGATGCATCAAACACGTTTCAGATTTTAGTTGTGTGTGCGATGCAGGGCATACGGTTCAGTTCAATGAACTGTTTGCAATGAGGTAGAATAACAGAAACTGGCAGCCAGATGAAGGTGTGTGCGATGTACGACATATGGTTCACTTGGATGAACTATTTGTGATTAGACAAAACAAAAGAAATGGTCAGCCAAATCAAGGTGTGTGCGATAGACGGCAAACAGTTCACTCGGATGAACTATTTGCGTTGAGCCAAGATAATAGAAACAGTTCAATATAATAAGATGTCTGCGATACGCGACAAACAGATTTGTAATCAGAAATGTGTGCGAAGACCGATAATAACATAGACGATTGCTTCTGATAAGACGTATGTGATATGCTCTGTCTACACAAATTGGCCATTGGGCGACGGGCGGTCGTCCGGGTACGCCATAAGGATGCGAAGGGGCATCCTATATCAACAAGGACTAGCTGTTCCACCAATAGCTCATCTAAGAGAATTCTCAAGTTAACTAGCTCAGGCTGGAGCAGCGATCAGATGGGTGACTGGATGGGAAGTTGTCTTGATGTTAAATTAACCTTGAGGTCCTTGTTTTTAATTATTTTTTAACACATGTCAAATAAGGTCTACCGCATTACTTTTTGACAATGTGCGCTACGTGGCATACAGTTGATCCATCCGGCCTGTTTGTGATGGAATAAGCCGTGTGTGTTGTGGGAAAACGCTTGCTAGTATACAACCATTTGCAATTGATGAATTCACTACCAACAGGTTCCCGAGTGTGGTCCGTGTTCATTTGATCATCATCTACTTCTTGTGCTAGCTCGATGTTCCTTATATGCTAAGTTTCCATTAATTGATGGCGTTTTACGAACATGCCACTGTTTCCCACCATTTCCTCGCCTGTTTCCCGCCACCCAGTGATATTGCGCATAAACCTAGGCAGCGTGCGATGCACGGAGGCAACAAGTGCAGCCTGTAGAACATCCACCTTTTCCCAGCATGCCAACCCACCAAAGCGCCGCCTCTGCCATCAACCTCGTCGACAAGGAAAATGAGAAGGCGCCATGGCCCGTCGAGGCCGAGGTGCTTCCTGGCAACGCAATGGACGACGCCATCACTACAAAAAATGACACATCCGTGACATTTTGGGCCGAACGAAAACTTTTTCTGTCATACATATGACACTTCTATGACGATAATTGTGACAAAACCCGGTATCATCATAGATGTGGTGGGCTCCTACTTCTATGACAAAAAATCATGACAGAAAATGGGCTTTTCGTCCTGGGCGGGCCGGAGACATAGCTGCATGACAATCTTTGGACCGTCCATGACAGAAAAAACCGTGGTAGAAGCAAGGGGGAGGAAAATTTCGGGGAGTTGCCGGTTACGGTGGGAGAAGCGTCTGGCGTTTCTCTCGTACATGTCTGCTGCGTGTGTGTAGGCGTTGGCTCTAATCAACTCGGCGAGGTGTTGGGCTCTAATCAACCCGGCGATTACAGCTGCGAGCTACGTGTTCTCGAACCGGCGATCGGTCGATGGTGATGGTTAATCGAACCCGATGGGCGATTCGCCGCTCTCGCTGCTAATCAAGCCGATCGATCTGCCTCTGGGATGAGCAGTGAGCATTGCGGGGTGGGTTTGGATGAGCGATGGCGGTGGCGTTGCCTCTGGATGAGCGAGGAACCCGTGGTGTGGAGGGCTGGATGAGCGATGAGCGATGGAGGGGTGGCTGTGGAGGGTGGTTGAGCAGGACCCGTGGTGTGGAGGGCTGGATGAGCGATGAGCGGTGGAGGCTGGATGAGCAGTGAGCGGTGGAGGGTGGTTGAGCAATGGCGGTGGAGTAGCGCCGCGGTGGAGGCTGGATGAGCAGGAGCCGTGGAGGCTGGAGGAGGTCGACGGTAGCCCGTGGAGGCTGGAGGAGGTCGACGGTGGAGATGAACAGTATCCCGTGGAGTCCCGTTTTGCGGTATGCCACACCCCTCCCCCCGTTTCCACTATAGCGCTCCAACACAAGTCCGTTTCGTCCGTTTTGCGGTATGCCACACCCCTCCCGATCAACAGGACCCCTGTTTCGACCGTAGGAGGTCCGTTTCCTCTGTTTTGCGGTACGACACACCCCTCCCGATCAACAGGACCCCGTTTCGAACGTAGGAGGTCCGTTTCCTCCGTTGTGCGGTACACCAGGCCTCGTTTCCATCGTCTGTTCTGTCCAAGCCCTCCCGATGAACACGACCACGCATTCCGTTCCGACCCAGCCGGTTGGCTCCCACACGTTTCGTTGCCTCCCGATGAACACGACGCATTCCGTTGCCTCCCCATGAACACGGCGCATCTGTTGCCTCCCCATGAACACGACGACGACGCTGTTTCTCCGTTCCGACCCAACCATGTACGTATGCGCGAGTAGGCATCCGAGACCCCGTCTGTATGTACACATACGTGGCCGTATTTTCTTTCTTGCACCCAGGCCGCTGTACGTACGTGTACATGCTACGTGCGCGCCTCTACTACGACACGTGTGCGACTCTACAACGACCAGTATGTACATACACGTTCGCGACCAGAATGACAATGCTATGTACGCTTCCACCAGGTGGGTCCCGACTGTCAGGCACTTCCTTGCCTGCGAAGACGTAGCTGGTGGGTCCCAGCAGTAAGGGGGGTGAATCGTTTTTTTTGCCCGGACACACTTCCTTGCATGCGAAGATGTAGCTGGTGGGTCGTAGTCAGGGGGGCGAATTGTTTTTTTGCCCGGACGCGCTTCCTTGCGTGCGAAGGTGTCGCTGGTGGGTCCCAACGGTCAGGGGGGCGAATTGTTTTGTTTTTGCGGGCGCACTTCCTTGTGTGCGAAGATGTAGCTGGTGGGTCCCGCGTCGGAAACCTTTTCTCGTGAAATCTGATGGCCCGTCCGGTGGGTCCCACCGTCGGTGGAGAAATCATTATTTTTCGAGTAATAAGGAGGAACTTCCTTCTTTGCGGTTTGTGGACCCGGTATCGGCCTCTCCACATCTGATCCACGTCCGATGGAAGTCATTCCTTGACCACGTTGACCACACGCGCCGAGAGCACCGGGCGGTGGGCGGCGGCGAGGCCTAGGAAGGGGCGGCGGGAGCCGGGAAAACGCGGCGGTGGAAGCCAGCGGAGAGAATCTGAGGTTCACTGGTTCGATTGCGGTGTGAGGCTGCCGTTACCGCAGAGCTGGCCAGCCGGTTGGAATGGTAGAGGCGGTGAGGCCTCATGGCAGCCTGGCCCGACCCGCGGAGGCGGGAGCATGTGGCACGATCGGCGCTGCTTTGGCGGTTGGAGCAAGAAGACCAGAGGTTGAAGAAGCACTATGGCCGTTGGATGGACATCGTCACGGTCCTTTGGAGCTAGAATCGTTCATATTGACTAAAGTTGACAAAGGCCCCATCGATCAACTTAGTAGGCCCTAAGTCAGCCTCCCACCATGGTGGGTCCCGGCTAACAAGGGAGTATTCATTTTTTGTGCGTAATAAGGAGGCACTTCGGTGGGTCGAGTATTTGCTTGTGAGGAACGTTTTTTCACGAAATCTGTTGGACCGTTCGGTTGGTCCCAGCGGTCGAGAAGCGTTTTTTGCGAAATAAGGTGGCCCGTCCGGTGGGTCCCTGCTATCGGTGGAGGAATAATTATTTTGCGCTAATAAGGAGGCACTTCCTTGCGGCCGCCTGGACCCAGCTGTCAGCCTCTCCACGTACAGTACTCTTCCGATGGAAGTCGATCGTTGACCACGTTGACCACGCCCGCGCCGAGAGCACCGAGGCGATGGTGCGGACGGCGGCAGCGAGGCCTAGGAAGGGGCGACATGGAGCTGGGGAAGACGCAGCAGTGGTAGCCCGTGCGGAGAGGAGTACGAGGGTTCACTAGTTCGGCTGCGGCGTGAGGCTACCGTCGCCACAGAATAACAGGGGGTGTGAGTGAGTAGAGGGATACCTTGGGCCAGCGGTGGGAGTAGTAGGGGGCGGTGAGGCCTCATGGCATCACAGCCCCGACCACGAGGGCGAGGAGCACACGGCACGACCGGCGCTGCTTTGTGCGGCTGGAGCAAGAAGACCAGAGGTTGAAGAAGCACTATGGCCGTTGGATGGACATCGTATGGTCAGTGGAGCTAGAATCGTTCACATTGACTAAGTTGACAAAGCCCTCCGTCCCTGTCAACTTAGTTGGCCCACAAGTCATCCTCCCACTATGGTGGGTCCCATCTAGCAGGGTGGGTATTCATTTTTTGTGCATAATAAGGAGGCACTTCCTTGCATGCGAAGATATAGCTGGTGGGTCCGACATGTCGTGGGGGAACATTTTTTCGCGAAATCTGAGGCCCTTCCGGTGGGTCCCGGTGTCGGTGGAGGAATCATTATTTTCTTGCGTCTGATCCACGGCCGATGGATGTCGTTCGTTGACCACGTTGACCAGGCGGCGCCGAAAGCACCATGGCGGTGGGCGGCGGCGAGGCTGGGAAGGAACGACACGGGCCGGGAAGACTTCGGCAATGGTTGCCACGCGGTGGGGTGTAGGAGGGTTCTTGGTCCGGTGCCGTCATTTGGAAAATAACGGAGGTGTGGGTGAGTAGAGGAATGGCACGGCGACAATGAAGTAGGGTGGGGCGGTGCGGCTGTGCGGTAACCTGACCGACCACGGAGGCGGAGCGAGCGGTCCCCGCGGAGCTGGTTTGGTAATTGGAGCAAGAAGATCGAGATATTGAAGAAGCAACACGACCGTTGGATTAACATCCAACGGTCCTTCGCTACTAGAATCGTTTGTGGACTAAGTTGACAAAGCCAAAGTACACGTCGACCTAGTAGACCCACAAGTCAGCCTCCAAATCATCCCAAACAGACATATAGCCGAAATTTCTAGCCGGATTCAAAATAATTTAAATCTAAATATACCTTAATTTAAATTCAATGAAATTTTACCCGCACAAAAACAATGAAATTTAAAATATCAAAATCCGAAAGAAAATAGTATTTGGGAACTAATTGCCTGTTTGCTGTATTTTTTCATTTGACAGCCCATTTCTTATTACTTATAGCCCATTTCTTATTACTTATAGCCCATTTTCTGGGCAAAATGCAGCCCTCCTCGTCTTGAAAGATTTACGGCCCGCGAGCGTAGAAAAGCAAGTAGGCCTATGTTGGTTATTCGCAAAAAACAAAATAGCTGGCTAGCCATTTTTCGAGAAAGGAAAAAAAACAAAGCTGGGCTGGTCATGTGCTAAACATATGAAATAAAAGCACAGGCTAGGCAGGGCCACAGTCTGCACAACCAGTTGATACCCTTCTCTGTCCCGAAAAAACAAAATTACTGCGTGCTTTCTTTGGGTCCCTCTTGTCATCCTCACCATGTCAGTCATCTCCTTATTCCTCTCGGTTGTTGACCATGTTGACAACACCGAGGCGGCGCCCAAGGCGAGCGGAGGGCGATGGTGAGGCCACGGACGGAGCGAGCAGAGGCCGGGAAGATCACACCAGCCGTGGGAGGCGGGAGGCGAGCGGTCCCTTGGCGCTGGTTTGGCTTTGGTGGCTCGAGGAAGAAGAGACTAAAGAAATCGACAAGCGTTGAATGTCAATCGAGCGGTCAAGGTTGGCACAATCATTTTTGACTAAGCGGACACCAAGTAGCATACTTTTTATATATAGGAAGAAAACTGCGAGGAAAATCGTTAAATCGCCGTCCTCTTCACGAGGAACGTTCACCACATAAGTGACTAGCACACTTGGTTTTCAACCGAGAGGTCTTGGGTTCGAGTCAGAGAACTCTCAATTTTGTCCTCCTTCCTTCCTCACAAAAAGGAAAGAAAATCAAAGACTTGGGAAGGCGTCTGAGAACAAGCTAGTGTACCAGTAAAAAGACGTTGCCGAGTTTTAGAAAAAAGAAAGATGTGCTCTGTAGCTGGTTCGAATTCAAACCTAGACTATGACTATATATGGTGCTATGCTACTCTGCAAGTAATGAAACTGACATATCAATGTTAGCTTCTCCTCTTCTCTACTTACTCGCCTAGCATCGAAGCTCGGCCGTGGAAAACATGTCCGTGGCTGCTCGTCCACTGCTCTTGAAACAGTAACAACCAATATCGCCAAGTCGCCACCTGTACCATCGCTTTGTGGGTCTCATCACACCCCGCCAGACACGCACACGCAACCGATTGCTCATTGCAACCCGCTGCCGTTGGTGTGGTGCCACTTCTTTACAAATCACGCAGAGTCATCCGTCGCGTCTCAACCACAATCCGCAACCACAGGCGAGTCTTCTACAAATGCTCGAATCATGGGGTAATAATATGTTTAAGTGTTGTTCTGCTGCTTTCGGTTGCTGATTTTTAATAGTTTGGTTGATGATCTTCCAATTTGATTCGTGCGAAAAAGGGAAGATTCGTGTGATTTGTATTTACGGGAAGTTCTTGATGTGGGGAATGCAACTACGCTGATTATTTGGTTAGCGAGGAATCCCAATACCGGCAGGTTGGGGTGTTGGACAAATGGCGAAGGAGCGAGCGAAGAGGAAGATCTGAGCGAAGGTTAAAGATGCATTCCTCGATCATGGCCAAGCAACAATTGCTGAGCGGCCTTGACGGCAATGAGGAGATGAAAGAGCTTGTGAAGATAATGGGCAAAATCGATGTGCTCTGTAGGATGATTGCCTCTTTATTTGCAGTGTATGTATCACTCATGATGTATTCTGTGGCTACGACATGAGCACTTTGCTGAAACTAGTAATGAATGAAACCTGTGTAGCAGGCTGGGCGTAGTGTTGTGAACATCTAATGATTTCTATTAACGGAAATCAGGGGGTATCCCCTTTTGCTCATATAAATAAATAGATAGCAGAGGCCCTATCGGGTCAGCTTTGTTCTCATTCGAAGATGTCGAGCAAATTGCAGTCCAACAGCAAACTATGTCATCAAATTCAAGTTTCGCAGCCAAATATTAGTACAACTAAACAACAATGTCATCATGTTTTAGTTGTCATACAATCACCAAACACAAATCAACATACATAACAAGTGATGTTCTCACAGCAGAATACTAAACAACATGTTCATAAGGTTTCAGTTATCATAGCAAATACAATTTCACATAGTAGATAAAAAAACGTCTTCTCACAGGCAAATACGACAAAAGCAATGTAATCATCATCCGCAGCAGCAGCGTCAACATCTTTGCCATGTGTATCAGTCTGAATCGTAATTCCCCACGGTGTCATCTTCTTCTTCGTCCTCAACGTCCGCAAACGTTGGCTTCTTCTTGATCAACTCTTGTATGTCCATAGCACGACAGGCAATCTTTTCGCCGGCGTCATTGACGTGATGGTTCTCAAAGATATTAGGAACATCTGTGTTATCTTGTACATCAGGAGCAGTGTAAGCATCATCTTGTTGTGCAACTTCATTAAATGAATTCCTCTGCTCAAACCTTTGCAATACTCTCCAGTCATCGCTATGTGCAAATGTGTCTTCCAAGAAAAATATCTGTGTTGCTTGATTTGCCAAAATAAAAGGCTCGTTGGTCTTGTACGCCGCCTTGACATTGATGGATTTGAAATAATCATCAGCTCTGGGTTTTGCGATCCTGGAAAACAGGTTATACCAACGACACCTGTGAGAACCACACACCGATGATCCTCGGCGCTGAGATATACTACAAGCCGAACAATGTACATTATGTTAGCATACATTTCAGTTGTCTCTTTGTCATCGTATCCGTGCTCATGATGGCACTGTTTTGTGTCTTCTGCCTTCGTCTCGTGCAAGGGTGTTGTGGCGCACATCTCCAACAATGCAAGATTCATAATGTCTTACCCGAGTATCGGGACCCATTGCTAGTGAGTAAAGGGCATCATCAACTGCCTGCCCATCCTCCGCATCTTCTTAACCTATGGTTAGAAAATAGACAAGCTGATCATCTTATGTACTCAATATATTAAAAAAAGCGGCGATGCACTTCAAAAGCTTACATGGTTCTTGAACCATTTATAAAATCCTGCCATAACCGGTTTGTCAATGTTTCTTGGATTTTGCGGCGATAACTCCTCTTTGTAGATCTTTGCACAACATAGTGATCGCGTCAAACATCTAAATATATAAGAATGTCTTGCAAGTTTAGTAGATTATGATGTATAAGCTGCGATCTTGCACTTACTTGATATAAGGTAGTATCTCAGGACAGTTATCCAACACATACCAAACCATTTTGTCCAAATCTTTAGGTTTGTCCTCTTGTCGACTCTTCCCTGTAACTTGAATAGAATAATCAAAAACATTGAGCCCGGGATTGTCTTCACCCACCTCTTTGTTAAGCTGATCAGCTGTTTCAGAATGTCAACGCTTCTGTAGCAATGTAGGCCTCTGCAATGGAACCGTCGGGTCTAGCTCTGTTCCTAACATAGCCCTTGAAAGTGCATAGCCGCCTTTCAATAGGGTACATCCAGCCATACTATACTGGACCTCGAAGTAGTGCCTCATCAGGTAGATGAACAGCCAAATGCAGCATCACATCAAAGAAGGCTGGAGGATATATCTTCTCAAGGTCGCATAGGATAGTTGGTATCTTGTCTCTATGACGCTCCAAAGCATCTATCCTGATATTTCTACTGCAGAGTTCCCTAAAGAATTGTCCCAACTCTGCAACTACTCTGAATAGGTCAGGGCGGCCCAATCCTCTAAGGATAACAGGTAAAACCCTTTGAAGTAGGACGTGGCAGTCATGAGTTTTCAACCCTTGTACCTTGTTTCCATCTGCACTGACTCTCCTTTCAGGGTTGGAAGCAAATCCATGTGGGAATCTCACACGTGATAGGACCTCGCAGACTTCTTTTCTTTTTACCTTGTCCAAGATGTACACAACTGGTGCCATATCCCGTGGTTTACCTTCATCTTGCACCGCAAATTCTTTACGATACCAGTGTGTCAAATCAATCCTAGATTTTAAGGTATCTTTCGTCTTGCCTTCAATGTTAAGAAGTGTGCCGATAATCTTGTCACATATATTTTCTCGATGTGCATCACATCAAGATTATGCCGCAGATCCAAATCTTTCCAATACTCCAAGTCCCACAAAGTGGACTGCGGGTAAACAACAATCTCTCTTCTACCGTGCCATGCTTCCTTTTCCGCTACCATTACCGGGATGGTTTCCTGGTGTAATATGCCTGACCTTCTCTAATTCCACTTGCAACTCATCGGCGGTGAGCCTCTTTGGCGCATCACGGTTTTCATGCTTTGCATTGAACACATGTCTTCGGTATTTTCTAGGATGCGGCTTGTCCTTGGCAAGGAAGCGGTGGTGCCAATGTAGCAGATCTTGCTAAGTATTGCGTATGACAATGATTCTGTCACAGCGAACACATGCATTGTAACCATGTGTCGTTCTCCCTGACATAGTGCCCAAAGCTAGATAATCATGGATGCACCAAATTACAACAGCACGCAGAAAGAAATCAGCTGGTGGGCTGCTATATAGGTCTCAGGTGAGAACGCCCTTCCATAGTTGTTGAAGTTCCTCCACAAGAGGCTCCATGAACAAATCAAAATCCTTTCCAGGACTTTTTGGACCTGGGATGAGCAAGGCCATCATGTAGTTTGATTCTTTGGTGCAGACATTTGGAGGCATGTTGTAAGGGATAACAAGCACTGGCCACATGCTATATGTGGCGCTCTGGTGGCCAAATGGGTTAAATCCATCTGAAGCTAAGCCAAGTCTAATGTTTCTCGGGTCAGTAACAAACTCTTTGTGTTTATCATTGAAGCTTTTCCACTCACTACCATGAGATGGATGGCTCATTACATTCTGATCTCTGTACTCCTGGTTCCTAGAATGCCACAGTACATCCTCTCTTGTTTCAGCATCATGAAACAACCTCTGCAATCTTGGTGTAATTGGAAAATGTCTCAGAACATTATGAGGAACCCTCTTCACAGCATCGCCATCTTTCCATCTTGATGATTTGCATTTCGGGCATTCACTTAAGTTGGCATAATCCTTCCGGAACAGAACACAATTATTCTTACAAACATGGATCATATCATATCCAATTCCAACTGCACGAAGGAAATTCTTCATTTCTTTGTAGGTGTGTGGCAGCTCGACGCATCCAGGAAAGATTTGCGGAAAGCAGCCAACATCGCATCGAATGATTTGTTGGTCATCCGCTCAGATGTCTTCACCTGAAGAAAGGTGACCATAGCTGAGAATACTGACAGCTTATTTCCTGGGGTGAAAGCAACGTTGCATTGTTCCAACATGCGGGCCCACCATTTTTCTTCTGCATGTGAAAGTTCACGGAATTCATGAGCATTTCGTAGCATTGTTTCAATGTTGGTCAAACTCACTGGCTCCACCACCACCACCTCCTCCTCCTCTTCCACCATAGCATCAGGCAGATCAAGATGGTGATCTGCTGCTTCCACGTAGTCAATAACATTGACGTTCACAGCTTCACCATGATGAACCCACCTAGTATATGTGACTGACATCCCATACAAGTGTAGATGATTTTGCACAGTTGACTGGGGTCTTGTAACTGAATTCATACAACTGCTACACGGGTAGAGCACATCTAATTTCGGACCATCGTACTCAGCTCTGATAAAGTTCATGAAGTTTTCAACCCCTCGACATATGCAGCGGAGAATCTTGACGAAGTTATCAAGTCCTGCCCATCATTAGACATACAAATTAGTTCTTCTACTAGATATTACAGAAAAAGCATATATTCTTTTTTATGAAGTCCAGAAAAAAATACCTAGGTCGATGTCTAAAGCTATGGCAAGATATTTGGACGAGCAGATCTAAGTAACGAAATATATGTAAAGCTAATTCAGCAAACAGATTTGAGTGCTAAATTATGGCAGGCTGTTTCTGTAGTCAATGAGGCCGAGCACACAGCCATCAAACTATCGAAGGCCATCGCATGAACAAAGATCGAGTATAAAACGAGGTAGAGCTATTTCACCTAACAGATTGGCTACTAGACCATGGCAATCTACGTCACAATAAATATATGGCAGGATATTTTAGCAACTAGTCGGCCTTGGCATGCCATCTCAGCTAAGCAGATTGAGTGCAGAATAGGGCAAGGAAGCTTCTTAAGCAGAGCATATTGACGATAAACTACTTCGGCAAACAGTGAGATTAATAGCATCTATCAGCTAACATTCAGCGCTACACCGACATGAACGGGGCCTCGGTCTAGAATGTGTGTACCGTAGGAGAAGCTGACCGCCGTGCGTCTCCACATGAACGTCGCCCGGCGGTGGCGGCGGCCGACATGTCGCCTCCACAAGAACGTAGCTAGAGGTGGCGGTGCAGCTAGAGGATGGCGATCTCGAGGCGTCTTGTGGGAGCAAGAGGATCGCCATGCGTCCCCTCAACGAACATGGGCGCCGGACGTGTCGGCCGGCGGGGAGGGCGGCTTTGGCGAGCGAATGGAGTGGAGGGGGACGGGGGGGGGGGTTTGGGGAATATTTGGTGAAGGCGGTTGAATTGAATTTGGGGGAATTTTTTTGTGTGTGGGGGGAGGATTTTCGCGGTGGGCGGGGAGTTTAGCGCATGGTCGGTTTCTCCAAGTGCAGTCCCCGTGTCGGTGAAGAGGCAAGCGAAGCGCGTTCATTTCGCGTGAGCCGTGTGCGAGACCGAGCGTGTGTGGGGTGTAATCGATCGCGACAGAGTCTTGTGAGTGTACCGCCTTTTGTCCTTTTAAACTAGGTCCTTCGCCCCCTCAAAAAAATGTTGCTTCGCGCGATCCATCAATACTGCTACTAGTAATCCGGTAATCCCGACTAAAACGGCACGGCCGGGTCTTTTCCCGCGCGATATGCTGGGAGGTTGGCTTAGTTGGTTTATTAGATTTGTCTCGGTTCAATAAAAAGCAGAGTTGGTGATGATGGTGTGCTTGTCATCCTGCAATATAGGCCGTCCGATCTATATCTAACAGATAAGAAGGAAACTATGACAATTTACCCACACTCCTCTCCAAATTTGCAGATAAGGCTTTCCCTCGTTCATCCTTTTCTCCCAGAAGATCTTGATCTTCCGTGCAACGCACGGGCATCTTGCTAGTACTCCTACAATATGTATATTATTGTGAAAGTTCATATACACCGGTGGCCGAGATTAATGCAAACACGGCAGATTTTCATTACATTTCGAACTTTTATAGGACAGAAAAATAAAAGGAACCCAACCCTAAACCTATACTACGGCGGCGACCGACGTCCTCCATCTGCAATCTCTATGTACGGGGGCCGGGTTCAAGACCCGTGAAGTGAAGGTGCGGTCTCCGGCGAGGAAGAGTAGACCACGGGACACGGGCCGGCCAGTTGGCACACCATGCCCTGCCGCCTCCCATGCCCTACTCATCCTTGGAGGAGTCCCCGACCTCGGCAATGCCGGACGTTGGACGGCGGCAAGTAGGACGCGTGGCTAACGGTGCTCCCATCGTCGGCCGCTAGCGTGGCCACCGCTTGTGCGGTCGCGTCCGCGTCCGGCTACGCCGCTATTGCGTCGCGAGAGGCGACTTGAGCGAGGGCGGCGACCTCGAGCTTCATCCCCGAAGACCAGCTCTCCCGCAGAGCATTCGCACTTGCGGTCATGGCGGATGTGGTGCGGTAGGAGGGCGATGCGCTATGGTGTGGAGGTTAGCTGGCGTTGCCGCTTTAAGTAGCGCGATTCGGTGAGGCCAGCGTCCGGGTGCGTCATTAAGTCGCGGAGTTGGTTCCTCGGGCACCGAGCCTCTTAACGACATCTGAATGGGCGGCATTAATGCGGGCAGTTGGCGCCGGTGAAACGCCTGCGACGAGCCGAGGGCGAGGGCTTT
Source organism: Aegilops speltoides (assembly GCA_021437245.1). Classification (NCBI taxonomy): domain Eukaryota; kingdom Viridiplantae; phylum Streptophyta; class Magnoliopsida; order Poales; family Poaceae; genus Aegilops; species Aegilops speltoides. Next base: position 350,767,003 of record CM038143.1, on the reverse strand, counting down.
GGTGTGCGGGGTAGTCAGTGCGCGTCGTGGCAGCGTTGGAATGCCCTTTGCTCAAATCGATCCCGCATGTCATTGAAAAAACAAGCGACCGGCATGGTCTCAGTCCAAAGGATGAAGTTGGCCGCGCTACACCACTCCGCGGACGCGTCGCAGCGCCCCATGCATCCTCGACGAGCCAGGTGTTTGGGTGTGTTTGGATTGTGGCCAAAGTGCACCTTACCAAAATTTTGGTCATGACCCAAAGATTGGTCTTTGTTTGGATGGTTGCCATTTCTTTGGCATGCCAATGAACTCTAGCCAACTCTAGTTCATTTTTCTTGCCAATGTCGGCCAAATCATGGGCAACCAATACCTCAACCAAAATTTTGGCTACCCAATGCTTTGATGGGGCAACCTTGGGCACAAACTGTCGTGGATTTGTCACGGCAGATGTCCTTGTGAAAGGACTTAGTCGTGGAGCCATCGCTATGGGTTAACTTGAAGGGGTTAAAGCGGACACAAAGACACAAGGGTTTATACTAGTTCGGCCCCTTCGAGGAAGGTGAAAGCCTACGTCTAGTTGTGATGGAATTGATGTGGTTTGGATGACTAGGGAGCAAACAAGCTTCGCCTAGGCTCGAGTTGTTGTTGTCTGTCTTTGAACCGCCGCCGGGTCGTCCCCTTATATACACGGGTGACGCCCATCGGTCCACAGAGTCCCACACCGGTTCATACTCGTATCCCGGTTGGTCTCTCTCTATTCCTAACTTACAATGCAAGTTTACATAGCAAGCGGTTTACGACTCTGAGTTCTAAACCGACTACGTGGCCTTGGGCCTTCATACATTTAATCACTTTTATACTACTAATGAAGTTAACCCGGCCGGGTAGGCGAGTTCACGCCCGATGGTAATATCCCCAACATTAGGCCCAGTTGATTTGAGCGGTTCATGTCAATCCTTCACGAAATCTTTGTCTTCAACATCTTTTGGTAATCAGTAAACCGCCATGTCGTCATCATCTCTGGTTGCTGTAAACCGGCATGACGTCATTATGAAGTTAACATTTACGACGCCTTCTTTTATTAATAGATCTGTGATACCCAAGGCAGCAGCTCCACCTCCGAAATTTTTGGCTCCTGGATTCGCGCACCTGACACACGCCTTTTGCCTTATAAATAGGACCGAAGGGTCATTTCCTTTTCTCCCCCTCGTCCCCTTTCAATTCGTCTTCCTCGCATCGCCAGCCTCGGAGCTCCGCCGCTGCCATTGACCTCTGCATCGTCTTGGGCCGCTGCATCAACCTGAACGCACCAGAGCATTGCGGTAGCTTTCCGCATCTTCCTCGATTCTGGTAAGCCTTCTGTTCTTCTTACCATAGATCTGTTCTAGGGTTTCATGTTCTTGCCGTGTTCATCACTTGTTCATGTTCGTACCTAGACTCCTGGATAGATCTATGAAACCCTGCTCTGATTAGTAGTAGCTTTTTAGCATCCGCCTGTAGTTTCATGCTCAAGTCCATAGATCTTATCCTCATACCTGCCCATTGACTCGCTTCCGTTCTGCTTTAATCTTTTGAATATTTTCCGCCTGATCTAAACTTGCTTCAGATCCATTGCTGCAATAAGACCTTGTGAAACCTGTTTCTGCATACTTAGCCATCCGCAATTGCCTTTAATGTTTAGATCAGGCGGTTTAACTTAATATAGAAAAAGTTAGTAAACCGGTATACACCATTAGTCCCCTTGTTGAACCGCCAAAATTCTTTAGCCATATTATGCCTCCTCATAGAAATCCGGTTTAAATGTACTGCCTCCGATTTAACACTGTTCATACCAGCGCCTTCTTTTATCCAACATATTCTTGAACCGGAATCAACTATTTATTGTAGATCTCACCATGGCCAAACAAGTATATGAGTGCAACTGGCTTCCTTCTCGCGTCACAGAAACTCAGTTGGATGATTTAGTCTCGATCGGCGCTTTAGACAACAAAGATACTATCCACTGGAGGGTTCCTGGTGATGAATGTCCTCCCACACCTCAAGAGGGAGAGGTTGTGATCTTTGCGGACCATTTAGCCCGGTGCTTCAAGCCGCCCGGTTCTAAATTTTACCGGGATGTATTAGCCAATTTTCAACTTCGCCCCCAAGATACTGGCCCCAACTCTGTTACCAACTTATGTCACTTCCAAGTGCTTTGTGAGGTATACCTTCAAGAGGAACCCACAGTTGAATTGTTTAGAGACAGTTTCCACTTAAACCGTCGCACAGAATTCACTGATGGTCCCAATACCGAATTGGGCGGTATGGCAATTCAGAAAAGGAAGGATATCACTTATCCCCATGGCAGACTACACAGTCACCCCAAGGAGTGGAATGCCACATGGTTCTACTGCAAAGATACCTCCCCTGATGATGAAAATCCTTTGCCTGGCTTTCGTCCGGAGCGGCTCAGCAATACACACCCCTTCCCACAAAGGTTAAGTGCCAAGGAGAGGAGTAAATACGCTCCGCAACTATCCAAGCTCCAAGCCTTCATGGCCAACGGTTTAACAGGAGTAGTTCTCGCATGCTGTTGGATATCATGGAGCATACTGACTCTTAGCCGGCGCTCCGGTTTAATGTGCAAGTATACTGGTAGCGTCGATGACCCACTCCGACACACCAACATCCAGCTCTCAGATGATGAAGTCACAGATGCTGTGAAGAAAATGTTGAACGAACCGGAACACCTCTGCGCTCAAACCAGCCTACTCCCTTTCTGTGCTACCAACAAACCGCCAGCTGTAAGATTTTGATTGTATTTTTTACTGAACCTGTTATTGCTATCTCTGACTGACATCCATCGCTGCTTCATCAGGGTGATAATCCATTTTGGAGCAAGAAGCTTCCACAAGAAAAACCAGAGAAAATGGAACGGTCAACCCGGCCAAAGACCAAGGTTGTCAAGAAGCCTGCTAAAAAGAGGAAAACCACCGCTTCATCGATCCATTGTTGATGATGATGTGGGTAACTCGGACCTTGAGGTAGAACTTCGATTCACTAGGCTTACTTTTTACCGCCTTATTGATGATGATACTTGTCGGGGCGACGCTGAAGCTAGTAATGCTTGATGTGGTGAGGTAACTATTCTCTCTTCGATTCAGATCCTTTGCCTTTGCCAAAACTTTGCGAGCAAACCGGAAAGTTAAATTTTCTCATCCTCTTGCTTACTTGGATCCCAAATTTCTTATGAAGACTTCGGCAACATGAAGCTCGCCGCTGGCCCGCACAGATGGCGAGTAGTTACCTCCGCCGGTTTACCAAACAGTCCGGTTCAAAAATGCCGCTCCGAGGTCTCCGACCTTTTTATTAATTTCTATCCTAAAGCGGGTTTCATCCGTCAACCTTTTAATCCGTCCGACTCCGATTATCAGGTTACTTCTCATTCCTCCTCTGGTGAATCATCGGCCACTCAGCTGCCACCACAGAAAACGGTTCTTGGGTAAGCTAGGCTGAACATATGCTTCTGGTATTTTGTGTTATAACTTATGCTGTTCCTTGACTCTTTGTTTCTCTTTCAGGGCTAAACCTAAACCGAGCAAGAAAGCCGCTTTGGATAAAGCGGTGAGGAAGATGTAAGCCTGAGCGAATAAAGCACCGGATGTTGAAGCGTTTGTTCATGAGGATATTCCCAATGATCCTCCCTTGCAAGATGATGCTATTCACGAGAAAAGGCCTCTCAATACTTGATCCTGTTGACCAGCTGCCGATTCGTCCGGATTGAAAGATCCATGATCCTTCAAAACCTGCCGATAAACCGACCGCGCCAACGCAAACCGGCGAGTCCAAGGATGATGACGTTGTAATTACCGGCGTAGGTCGCTTTGAACCAGGGAATCCTGTCGCTTTAGCCAAGCATACCGTTAAAGAAGATTTTTCTGCCATGAACAAAGGTAAATGGGATGATGATCTGGAAACATATGCTGCTCTGAGTGCTCAAGACCTTCATTCTGGTTACTTAAACCAGCTATATACTAGTCGTGACTGTGAAGCTGGTCTGGTAAAGATGATGAGAGATAAATTTGAGGTAACTTCCGTGTGCTTCTTCTTTCTTTAATTACCGCCACTGTATTAATCCTCCTAGCCCCCAAGGGCCGGTTTGTAACCTTCTTCATACCGGGACTTGAATATAGTCCTCAATACTTTGAAATCCATCAATGTAGCCCCCAAGGGCTGGTTCAACTTAGTATAGTTAAACCGGGACTCCAATAAAGATTCTAACATCAGAACATAACTGAGCAAATAGCCATTAGCCCCCAAGTGCCAAGTTGAATACCTGTATTGAGCTTGGGACTTTGCAATTTAGTAATAGATGAAGATTGAAGGTGCATTAGCCCCCAAGTATCAAGCGTATAACTTGTTATGTGATTGGTACTTCAAATTCTTATACCGTTTGTTTAAAGCCAAGCCTTTGTCTTTATGCGGTGAAGTGAGGATCAAAGAGGAATTGGATTCTTGATCTGCGAGAAACTTTGAAAACCCAACAAGCGAAACCGACAAGGCAAGGAAGAATTAACCGATGCTTTGAGCATCCTGAACAGTGAAGGAGGGCTTCAAAAGGAGCGGGCTGATTGGGCCCTTGAGAAGGCGCTTTAATAAAAAGAGCTGAAAAGCATTGAAGCTGCCCTTAAACCGGTGGTAGATGAGCTGACTACCGTAAAGCGGCAAGTGCATGCCATGACCGCTGCTATCTTTGGTAAGTTCCTTTTGGTTTCTTTGACAACTTGGCCTTCTTATAATAGATCCAATTTATGATCGTTCCTGTATTGTTGCAGGTACACACATTGGTCACTTAGGGTCAGATGTTCGGAAGAAGTTGAAGGCTGCCTACACCTTAATTGAACAATCGTATCTGAGATATGATGGATCATCACCATGCATCTCATAACAATCCGGCACCTTGGTTGTCAATGCTTCTGCCCGGATTGAAGAACTGAAGAAATCTGCTGCTCGAACCGGAGCAATTAATGCCTTCATCCGGGCAAAAGCATGGGTGCCGGATTTCGATCCTGTTAAAGTAGCTCAAGGCTATCCCAGTTTGAAGGAAGATGGCTCAGAGTTCAATGAAGATGATTTGAGGGCGATAAACCGTGCAGTACGCCCTCTGGCTTGTCAATTGGCTGAAGAGGCAGACTTGTCACATTATCAAGCCCAGTACAATGATCAGAACAAACGAGTGGCTGCACCAATTCCTGAAGCGGAGAATCTGATTCCTCCAATCCGTAAGCATACTTACGCTCCTGATATTGAACCGTATTCTCTGATCCATGAAGAGGCTGTCTTTCAAGCTTTAATGGGAATCGACTAGACCACTATTGATTTCTAGCCAATGGATAGAGATGAGGAAGCTGAAGCGGCGCGGGACGATCCACAACCATCAGACCGGGGCGATGAGCAGGCTTGAACCGGAGGCCGGTTTAAATAGCTGCTTAATTATGATCTGCCAGAACAACAATGATCTTATTTGGGCACCACGTTGCCTTGTAATAGAATAGCAAATACTGTTGCTTTAAATATGCCTTCGTGCATAAGTACTGATGCTTTTGCTTGAAATCCTCAATTTATATTTCCTGCAATCAAAAAATCTTGAACTGCGGTGGCGGTTATACCGCCAGCCGGTTTATGACCTTGATATATATATATATATATATATCATAAATGTATTTCAGACATATAATCAAATATGCAATACAAAATACCTGCCATCGCTGGGCATGAAGTTGGCTTAGCCAGGCTTGAAACGGAGGTTTTATAAACCATTACCATCAAAGGGGAGAAAACAACTCCCATGTAAACCGTGCTGGGTCATTATGAGCCCCCCTGTTACTCCATGATGTTAACAGGAAAGTTAAACCGGGCTTATTTCTCTGGATTAAAAATGAACCGAATTTCGTCAGCTGAACCGGTAAAAAAGTATTGTTGGTTTAAAGGAAACACAACAAAAATTGAGGAATAGTCATAAAAGAAATATGGAAGCAAAGGCAATGATAAAAAACCATTTGCAAAAACATGCTTTAGTGAGCTGATCAGATGGTGTTACCATGGTCGGACAGGACCAAGCCCCCAATAGGAGTGACAATGGTTCAAGTGAGCCATGTCCCCAAATGAAACCGTGGCATTTATGCCGATCAAAAGGCGTGGCAATGGTTCGGGTTCGACCAAGCCCCCAAGTGATTTTGTGGCCTTAGGCCGATCAAGAGGCGTGACTTGTTCAGACTTGACCGTGTCCCCAAGTGATCTAGTGGCTTTCGCCTATCAAAAGGTGTCGCATTGGTTCGGACACGACCAAGGCCCCAAGTGATTATCATAAAGCTTTTTTGAAAAGCAAATTTCAAGGGGTAAACTGGAGGCCGCTTTAAAAGCAGAACCACTCCATGTAACCACACATGATATGAAAGAACGAGACCCGCTTTAGCCGAGGCTCGGTTTTATTATATCAATGATAATATATACTTGTCATCATATGTACATAGATAGAGCCGATGGCTCAAGTGTAGTAAGGCCGAAGATGAGCTATGTTCCATGGCCTGTTGGTCTCCTCCTCTGATGTGCGTGAGTCTTTATGCTCTCGAATATCAATCATATAGTACGACCCGTTGTGCAGATTCTTGCTGACCACGAAAGGTCCCTCCCAAGGTGGGGATAACTTGTGCATATCCGCTTGGTCTTGGATGAGCCGAAGCACCAAATCTCCTTCTTGAAAATCTCTGGTTCTGACCCGACGACTGTGATAGCGACGAAGATCTTGTTGGTAAATCGCCGAGCGGGCAGCCGCTATGTCATGCTCCTCATCTAATAGGTCCAAAGCATCTTGCTGTGCTGTCTCATTGTCCGCTTCAACATAAGCCGCCACACAAAGGCGAATCGTGCGGATATCACTAGGAGAAGCGCCTCGCTCCGTAGACCATGAAAAGCGGTGTGTATCACTGTAGATCGGTTGGGCGTAGTATTGATACTCCATAGCACAGATGGTAGCTCTTCAACCCAACATCCGGTGTTCTTTGCAATGGAACCATAAGCGGGGTTTGATGCCTCGCAAGATCTCTTGATTAGCCGTTCGCCTGCCCATTGGGTGAGGGGTGAGCCAGCGATAATCGTCTAGTCGGATGTGCTCACGTTCATAGAATTCCTTCATAGCACCCTTGGATAAATTGGTACCGTTGTCGATAGCGATCTTGTGTGGAAAGCCAAACGGAAAATCACCTTTTAATGAAGCGCACCGCTGTAGCTGCATCACACTTGGCGGCGTGCTCCGCTTCAACCCACTTGGTAAACTTGTCAACTGCCACCAAAAGGTGGGTTTTCTTATCCTTGGATCTTTTAAAAGGTCCGACCATATCCAGCCCCCATCTTGCAAACAGCCAAGTAATTGGAATCATCCTCAATTCTTGAGCCGGTACATGAGCATGCCTTGAAAATTTCTGACAGCCATCACACCGTTTAACCAAGTCCTCCGCATCGGCATGAGTACATTAACCATAAAACCCGTGATTTAAACGCCTTTGCCACGGAGGCTTTGAACGGCGTGGTGACCACAATCCCCTTCATGGATTTCACGTAGATTTCACAGCCTTCCTCGGGAGACGCAGGCGTTGAAGCCTACGATACCTTGCAATGATGCAATTCGCCATTGACAATGGTCATAGACTTGGATCGCTTGGACTATCTGCTGGCTAGAGTTTCATCCTCCGCAACTCTCCCGGTTCATGTCGCGAGGATAAGGAACTGTCAATCCGGTATAATATGCAGGGCTGCCACCAATTGAGCCTCCGGATCAGGAATAGCCAAATCCGCTTCACCCGGGAGCTTGACTGACGGGTTGTGCAACACATCAAGAAAGACATTAGGCGGGACCGGTTTACGCTGAGAGCCCAACCGGCTTAAAGCGTCCGCCGCTTCATTTTTCGATGATCTACGTGATCCACCTGATAACCTTTGAAGTGACCCGCGATCGTATCCACCTCACGACGATATGCAGCCATAAGTGGGTCTTTAGAATCCCAAGTGCCAGACACCTGTTGAGCCACGAGATCCGAGTCACCGAAGCACTTAACCCGACTTAGGTTCATCTCCTTAGCCATCCGGAGACCATGGAGCAAAGCTTCATACTCAGCTGCATTATTAGTACAAGGGAACATTAAGCGGAGAACATAACAAAACTTATCACCTCATGGGGAAGTTAATACGACTCCAGCCCCCGAGCCCTCCAACTGCCGGGATCCATCAAAATGGATAGTCCAATATGTGTGATCTGGCTTCTCCTCTGGTGCTTGCAACTCAGTCCAATCATTGATGAAATCCACAAGTGCTTGAGACTTCACCGCTGTCCGAGGTACGTACTTCAATACGTGCGGCCCAAGTTCTATAGCCCACTTGGCAATCGGCGATCGCCTCCGGTTACGTATGATATCGCCCAAGGGAGCTGAATCGACCAACGTGATGGGGTGCCCTTGAAATCTGCTTCAACTTCCGACTTGCCATAAAAACTCATATACCGCTTACGCCAATGCGGATACCTTTGCTTGGATTCAATAAGCACCTCGCTGATATAGTAAACCGCCGCTGAACGGATATTCCTTGCCCGCCTCCTGCGTTCTACCACAATAGCCATGCTAATCGCGCGAGCATTGGCCGCTACATATAGTAATAACGGCTCCTTGTCGGCCGGAGCTGCAAGAACGGCGGATTGGCTAATTGCCGCTTCAAGTCCTCTAACGCTTCATCAGCAGGCGGACTCGGATGAATTGATCATCTTTCTCGGCATCGGGTATAAAGGGATGGCCTTCTCTCGAGGCGGTGATAAACCAGCTCAATGACAATCCGACCTGCCAAGCGTTGAACATCGTTGATACACCGGTTTAGCGGGGAGGTGATAGCCGTAATCTTCTCGGATTAGCCTCAATTCCTCTGTTGGACACAAGAAAGCCCGATAACTTCCTGCCGAACACCAAAGACACATTTGGCGGGTTAAGCATCATCTTGTAAACCCGCAAGTTGTCAAGGTTTCCGCAAATCATCGACCAGCTCTCATACGCCTTGACTTGACTACAATATCATCCACATAGGCGTGCACATTCGGCGAGATCTGTTTATGCGAGCGATTCTGTACACACCATTGATAAGTGGCTTGGCGCTCTTGAGCCCAAAGGGCATAGATACATAGCGAAGGATCCAAAGGGAGTAATGTCGCCGTCTTCTCCTGGTCATAACAGCCATTTTGATCGATGGTACCCGAATCGCATCCAAAAACTCAAGCGCTCACAACCGCCATGGCATCAATAATCTGGTCAATGCGGGGGGGCAAAGGATCCATTGGACAAGCCTTGTTAAGATCCGTGTAATCCACACATCGCCAACCGCCGTTTTCTTTAGGACCAGCATCGGATTAGCAAGCCACTCTGGGTGGAACACTTCAATGATAAAGCCACCGCTAAGAGCACAGCCACCTCCTCTCAATAACTGCGCCTTTCTTCGTTAAACCGGCGGAGAAACGCTTTACCGGTTTATACTTGGGATCAACATTAAGAGTGTGCTCAGCGAGTTCCCTCGGTACACCTGGCATGTCAGAAGGCTTCCATGCAAAAATGTCCCGATTCTCATGGATGAACTCGATGAGCGCGCCTTCCTATTTAGGGTCCAAGTTGGCACTGACAGTGAACTGCTTGGACGAATCGCCGGGCACGAAGTCAACAAGCTTGGTCTCAGCCGCTGATTTGAACTTCAGATCTGAATCATGATCCGTAGTTGGCTTCTTCAAAGGGGTCATGTCCGCCGGATCAACATTGTCCCTATAATATTTCAACTCCTCCATGACACAAACCGACTCTGCATAGGCCTCATCATCTTCCTCACATTCCAAAGCAATCTTGCGGCTCCCATGAACCGTTATTGTCCCTTTGTGACCCGGCATCTTGAGCTGCAAATAGATATAACAAGGCCGTGCCATGAATTTGGCATAAGCCGGCCGCCCAAACAAAGGCGTGATCTGGGCTCGAATTTTCACCACCTCAAAGGTTAGTATTTGGATCGGGAATCATGCTCGTCCCCAAAAGCCACCTCGGGGCTATCTTACCAACGAGGTATGCTGATTTGCGGGCACCACACCATGGAACACCGTATTAGGCGGTGCGAGATCTTTGTCCGTTAGCCCCATGCGGCTGAATGTCTCATAATACAGGATGTTATCTGCTCCCTCCATCCATGAGCACCTTGGTGAATTTATAACCTCCCACGAGGGTCTACCACTAATGCCAATCGCCGGATTGTCAACCGGGGTGGGTGATCCTCCTGCTCCACACGATAGGCTGCTCCGACCAGCGTAAATAGCGTGGTGCGGCCGGTTCAACGAGTTCACCGCTTCGCTTGTGGAGTTTCGGTCGCTTATCCAAGCTAGTTGTGAAAATGTGATATTGCCCATTGTTCAACTGTTTTGGTGGCTCGATAACCCGATGCTGCTTGCTGCTTTGTTGGTTGTAACCCCTTGACCACTCGATTAGTCTGGTTGTTGTGACCGCCGATTGAAACACTGAACCGGAAGCTCCATCGTGACCCGGCCCATGGAAACGGATCTGAGCCACCACGACCCACGGTCATCTGGGAAGGCATTAGAGTTTTTGAATTCTTGCATAATGTAACAATCCTTCCAAAGGTGGTTAGCCGGTGCCTCCTTTGTCCCGTGTTTTGGACAAGGCTGATTCAACAAATAGTTCAAGCGATCTAGGTTAGGATTTGGAGCCCCACTATGATTCGCCGCTTTACCTCTGCGCCGCTGACCCTTGTCCTGCGCAATTGTGTTAGCCACAAAGTCCATGCTACCATCCGCTTTACGCTTGCCTCCGTTCCATGGCTCGCCGGTTTGTGTTGATGCCCCTTGGAGTTGCTGTTCTTCTTTCCCTTCCCTGCTTCGTCATCGTCAGTCTCGGGATCCTTGGTACTATCAGAATTAGCATACTTCACTAAAGCGGCCATGAGAGTTCCCATGTCGTTCTGAAACCGCTTCATCGCCCCAACTTCAACTTTAGAGGCTTAAACGGCGGTTGCCCTCGAGTTAAGATCGCGAGAATCAGCATTGATCTGTCGGATGAGTGCAAGACTTTGAACGCGGCGTACCCAATGGGTTGTTGACTCTCCATCCTCCACGAACACAAGCCGCCAAGTCTACTATGGACTTAGGCTGCTTACGTATCTTTGAAATTCGGATAAACCGGGCTCATATCGGGCCCATGGTGATAGAATTAGGTGGCGGGCTCTTCAACCAAGTATGGGTTGTGCCTTCAAGCATCATGGTGAAGTATTTTGCACACGGTCTCATCCACATCCAAAGATCTCCATGGCCATCTCATAACTCTCTACCCACGCCACGGAGATAAATCAGCGGTGTAATTCGGCACCTTCGCGAACCCTTGAAGTCTTTGGGCAGGCATACATTGCGTAAGCGAGGGACTAAGCAGGTACTCCCAAGCTAGATCGACCCCTGGCCCGGCAGAGGTGGTAGGGCCTTGCCGGTGTAAGCTAATCTGCCTCGTTTTGTCTTGCTAACTCGGCCTCGCCGTGCGGGCCGGTCCACTACATCTGAGCATCGCGAACACCACTGCCGGGCTATTGCCACGGGCGCTTCCGCGGTTCAGCGCATTGCTTGATCTGGCGGTTCATCCATCGCCTACTATAGCTCCGGCTTGGGCGAGGTGTGGAATGAATCGATCGCGGTGTATGAGTATGCCTCTGCTGAATCAAAGCGGTGCGAGAAGTTCCTTAACCGGCGCGTCTCTATTGCTTCTTTGAGAGTCTCCTTCGACCGGGATAGCTTCTAATCGCGCGGCGGCTGCGGCGAGATTGTCCATAGGATTAGAATAATGACCGGAGGTGTGCGGACGGCGGAGAAACACAGCGTTCTGCCGAGGAGGCTCCATCGGCGGGTTGGACCGTCGCTCCTGGCCTGGTGCCTCGACCTGGTTTACCTCCGGTGCCCGTGATTGCTGGTTCCGGCTTCGAGTGTGAAAGAGATTTCTAGGGTGAAACCTAACAGCGGCGTGATCGTGCTTCGCTTCAAGACCTCCTGTGATGCGTTACAGTCGAGCATGAGCTTATAGCACAGGCGTCCAGCGGCCCGCTCTGCGGCCATCCTGTCCTTCTCTGCTGCCAGGTCGGCTTTGGCCTGTACGATCTGCTCTCTCACCTTTGCAACTTCTGCATCATGGGCCTCCTGATCCGCTGGATTGGCCTCTGCCATAAGTACAGCTAGTGCGTCAAACAAGTCAGACAGAACTTTAACCGGTGGGCACACAAGGCCTCCTGCCCCTGCTGCCGTTGCTGATCCGGAGAGCATTGCTACTGCGGTCGAAGAGTGATTCGCCGCCTGCGTGCCGGCCATGAATATTCCAACCCGGTTGATCTGATCTGGGGGGTCCGGAATACTGTCACCATCGGAACAGCCCCTAATCTGGTCGTCTTGCAACTGGTACAATGATTCGGTCTCCCCGGTCGAGGACTCATCGTCGGAATATACAACGGTCTCGCTACCGTATTCTGACTCGTCCTCATGCTCTCCTCCGTGGATGACTCCAACGAAGGCACGCTTCACGGCTGGTTTAACCTGGGTAGATCTCGCACGCTAAGCCGTCTCGACGAGGTCGGTACAGATGTCCGGCTCAGGCCCAGGCTCACCAATCTTGCCGGTGAAAACGTGTATGCCACCAAAGGGGACCCGGTATCCGTGCTCGTCGGTGGCCGGGACCCCATCTGCATCGTCGATGTAGAGCTTGCGCGACGACTCTTGGTCATCCGGCCACAAGATAGCCTTCGAGTCCTTTGAGCTTGCCCTCCAAGATCATCAAACCCTCGTCGCGATAGCCCCACGGTGGGCGCCAAGCGTCGTGGATTTGTCACGGCGGATGTCCTAATGAAAGGACTTAGTCGTGGAGCCATCGCTACGGGTTAACTTGAAGGGGTTAAAGCGGACACAAAGACACAAGGGTTTATACTAGTTTGGCCCCTTCGAGGAAGGTAAAAGCCTATGTCTAGTTGTGATGGAATTGATGTGGTTTCGATGACTAGGGAGCAAACAAGCTTCGCCTAGGCTCGAGTTGTTGTTGTCTGTCTTTGAACCGCCGCCGGGTCGTCCCCTTATATACACGGGTGACGCCCGTCGGTCCACAGAGTCCCACACCGGTTCATACTCGTATCCCGGTTGGTCTCTCTCTATTCCTAACTTACAATGCAAGTTTACATATCAAGCTGGTTTACGGCTACAGGTTCTAAACCGACTATAGGCCTTGGGCCTTCATCTGTTTAATCACTTTTATACTACTAATGAAGTTAACCCGGCCCAGGTAGGCCGGTTCACGCCCAGTGGTAATATCCCCAACACAAACCAAACATACCGTTGTTCGTGCCACAGCACAAATGCCATCCTCGGCACACTGAAACCTACCGTGTCTATCGACGATATGAGCGTGTCGCTCACCACGGTCGCCGTGTCCAGAGGCGGTGCTAGAGCTGCGCCCTGTTGTTGGCCCCAATGACCCACATGAACGGTTGTCGGTGGCAAGGAGGTCGTGGGCCATCTCCTCCATTGGACTAGTCTGCGCTACGTCGTCCCGACGGGTGTGCCCCACATGTCGGTTTCCCTGTTTTCCCGGCCATATTCGAGCGTCAGTGCTTCGCGTTGTGCATTAGGCCTTTCACTATGTAGGCCAAGCGAGACAACTTATTGTTTATTTGAGCCATTCAAGTGTAATCATGTGGCGTTTGCTTATTTCTCATTCCTCTCCAACCCTCTTCTCCATCGATCATGTCGCCCTCCAGTCGAGTCCATCCTCCCGCATGCCTCATTTGAACATTACACCGAGTATCATTCGCATGTACCCACCCTAGTCCTCTTTCAATAGATCTGCAGACCCCGAGATGAAATCGAGAGGGAGCAGTGGGGCATGTGATACCTAAGCGGATTCAAAATTTTGAACCGGTGATCATAGCATCCATAAATCATATATAAAGGGTATTCAATGTTCGTTTCGTTTTTGAACGTACAATATACTCCCTCCTATCCTTTCTACTTTACATATAAGTTTTATGTGTAGTCAAAGTATCTATACTATGATAAAAAAGGTATCAACATTCAACAACGCCCAATCAATATTGTTAGATTCGTATGTACTCCTAGATTTGTACTCGAGATTGTTTCCAATTTGACTATTGACAAGATTAATAGTACTCCTTTCACATAGGTGAGTGAGTCATCTTAGGCTGTGCACCGTGACCAAGGAGGAGGGGAAAACGAGAGACATTAATGTTTATTTGCTAATTAATAGTATTGCATGCAATGAACTAACCACTGCATGTCATGTTTGATAGTCTCAGGTCATTAAAAGCATGCACACCCTCATCTCTTATTGGTTCATATGTCAAGAAACAAGAAACGAGGTAGAAGTTAATGCACCGCGCCTACGTGTTTTGGGATTATTTGGTTTTTGTAAGATGACTTGCACACCTAGACGGAGGGAGTACATGAGATGTATAATGTGAAAATTATATCATTGGAAACTCCTTTCACGTATGAAATTGACCATATGCTTTGTGTAAGTTGCATGTCATATATTATACTCTAACATTTGGTCAAAGTTAGCCTCGGAAAACGCATTAGACCATGTATGCTTTGTGTAAGTTGCATGTCATATATTATTACTCTAACATTTGTGTAAGTTGCATGTCATATATTATTACTCTAACATTTGGTCAAAGTAGTATAGTGGAAGTGGATCCTCTGACGTAGGTATCCCTGCCTTACCCTCCCTTTCGGTCACTTACTGGCGGACCCCATGCTTGCAAGGCTTCGCATGTCAGTTACCCAATGGGTTCGGCCACGTCAGGGGATCCTCATCCGTAGTATACTCCCTCTGTTTTTATTTACTCCGCATAAAACGGAGGGAGTGGTGGTATAATAAATGACGCGGGCGGGGGAGGGGGAGGGACGTCGGTTTGCTCTCAACTGCGATCCCACAAGTGAGCGAAAATGCAAGACGAAGTGCGTTCCATTCGGTGAGCGACATGGAGGGTCCAGCGTGCCGGGCTGCAACGCGAACGCGACAAGAGCGATGTACAGTCAAAACCGATTGACAGGTCATCATCGGAACCACTATTCACACCAGAACCTTCGCTGCTTGGCCTACGCCAGCCACTGCCCTAAAACCACACCAAATCTCCAGCCCATCCCCCACCTTTCGATCCCCTAGCCCGCATCAAGCATCCCCTAGTTCGCCGGAAAGCCATGGTGCGCCGCAAGATCACTTACTACAAGATGCCGACACCGGAGCGCCGCGCAGAAATCGCAGCGGCGGTCGGTGCCACAGACCTCCGTTCCCAAGCTCGCTTTGTGGCGGGCCAATCCCCGAGTTCTCTGGAGCCAAGCTACAAGGAGAAGGAAGCCGATCCAATGTTCACTGCAGAGGTCGCGGCGCAGAAGGCCCCCAATGGGTATGAGACGATGGACGTCGACTTCGTGCCGGCGTTCGAGTCGCCCATGGTGCAGGCGGACCAGCGGTTCAACATGGCGATACTAAAGGAGGACCGGGAGGCAGAGGCTCAACTCGACGCGGAGCGCACGCATGCCGCTGCCATCGAGGCTCTCCTGCAGGCGGAACCGGATGTTGTGGATGTGAACCGGGCGGCGGAGACTCAACTTGAGGCGGAGCGCGCGGATGCCACTGCCATCGAGGCCCTCCTACAGGCGGAACCAGACATCCTGGACATGAACCCGGCGGCAGAGGCTCGACTCGACGCAGAGCACGCGGATGTCGCTCTCATCGACGCCCTTCTGCAGGCGGAACCGGAAGTCCTGGACTTGAACCGGGTGACGGAGGCTCGACTCGACGCGGAGCGCGCGAATGCCGCTGCCATCGAGGCCCTCCCGCAGGCGGAACCGGACGTCCTCGACTTGAACCGGGCTGTGCTCTCGTCCATGCAGAGCGCCCGCACGCTCCGCTTGAACGAGTAGCTGGAGGCCGAGGACAACCACGGTGCGGAGACACACGTCGGCAGCGACGGCTGGTTCGCGCCGGGAGCCAAAGACGACGAGGCCGTCTCTTTCCGCGAGCAGTGATAGTTTTTCTTTATATTGTTGTTATTATTATTATGGATCTTTTGCTATGTAAAAACATACTATTTGTTATGCAAGTTGCCTGACTTGGGTCAGTCTACCATTTCAGGCGGTTGGATGAATATCCTACATCTCCTAACCCTTCTTTCCTTCTTCCTCACCTCTTCTTCTTCACCAGACCACCGCACGTGCCGTACGGATACTCCGGTTGGATAAACATACTCTATGAACGAAAATTATGTGTCAGCGATAGGATGGCTGAGTTTGGTTTGTTCACATGCGGCAACACGTGTCAGTGAGGGTGCGTTCCCTTGGTTGGGTTTGCGGCGTGCAGGAGCGACTGTGTGAGGGTGCGGCGCGACCGTAGCATGCAGGAGCGACCGTGTGAGGGTGCGGTGCGACCGCGACAGCCGTGCGCAAGTGTACCTCCTTCTCATTTTGAAAACTTTAGGCAAGCTTGGCAAAAATGTGTGGCGAAGTTTGGCAATGCAAGGCCTAGACCCAAACAGGATAAGTAAGTACGTACTAGGAGTACTAGTGTTAAAAAAGAAAGGCGGGGTTTTCCTTCAATACAAATCCTCATTTCACGTGTCAATTAATGCGTATTTTTTTTCTCGAAAGACCAAAGAGCTAACCATCTCACTCCTCATCGCTTGATTAATGCAGCGCCATGCAAACGAACCTTCTCACTTCCGCATGCATGCAGGGGATATTAATGTCCTTGGTTGCTAACCCCATCAATTTTGCCTCGATTAGTGTTAGTGGCCCTTTGAAAATTGTAATTTTGATATACTGGCCTTGTGTACAAAAAATTGGAGGTAGTAACTATATTTGAATTCCTTGCCCATTGCAGTGATGTCGACGACTTTTTTTTGTGGTTTGGCGAAGTTCGTTCGACGGAGAACACCATTGAGGGAGACTACGGTAAGTCGTTCGCAAGTGCCGCCTGCAAGCCGAGACAACCGCCTTATTTGCATCCAGGAAGTCCTTTACTAGTACTACTACTAGGCGTACTAGTGCGGTGAGATGGTTTCTCGAAGAAGACGATGGAGAAGCGGAGTCAGCGAAGAGTGAAATGATAGTTGCTTCGTCCGTGCTTTGTGATTTGACGCCTCACTGCTTTGTGATTTGTGATAGAAGGGACATGGAAGTAGACTCTGTGCTCTATACTGTACTACTCCTACATGCGTCCAAGCATGGGAGAAAGAGGAGAGACGTTGCATTTTTATATTCCTTCAATCAATCAATCAGGGAGCTTCGGTTCCATCTTTTTGGCTTTGGCAACACCGTCCACAATGGTTCCCACGATGCCAAAAGCTATTTTCACATTTGGCTACACATTATGGATGCCCTTAACCGTACCACTTGGTTTTGCTCCTGTGTGCTATCTATACAAATCTCAATTATATTGATCTAAAAGATTAGTAAAAAGGAGGTGATTTTGCCGCGCGGATGGCGGGGGAGGTTTCTTATTTTCGGAGGACGTTGTCCTGGCGGTTTGCTAACATGCGATCCCACGTGTCAGTGCTTTACCAAGCTGATCCGTGTCCCACATGAGGCAGAACAACGGCAGAAGCAACACGTGGTTAAGTTGAAGAAGATGAGGGAGAAGAGGATTCAGCAACGAGTGAAATGATGGTTGCTTCGTCCCTCCAACTTATTTTTTTAGCATTATTACTTTGTCCCTCCAACTTAACTGAGGGAAAGGTGCAACTTTGTGATTTGATGCCTCATTGCTCATTACTACGCCGGCGCCATGACTGGGGTGCTTCACCCGGCTGCGGTCTGCTTGTATTCGGTATGTACGTGGACCCGGTAGCTTGATGTCCCACATGTCGGCGAAAGGGACTAGAAGATTTATGAAAGCGGCGCTCCACTCTTCTGACGGAGGAGTAGACGACCTGACGGCCCGATGAACTATCACTTGTCTTGTATAGTACTATAGTTTTGCTGTTTAAATACGATCCATCGATACAAACCCGATTAAGCGAGGAAAGGCGGGATTTTTCCCGCGTAGATAATCTTGGACATACATTTCAAAGGCAATTTTAATGTATCAAACTGAATAATTATAAGTAACAATATGATATCTAGTAAAACTAAGAACACATATGATTTATTGTGTTAGAGTGTAGTAGTAGTGCTGTATTGCATAGTTTTTGTTAGATGTAACATGCGAGAATGTGTAAAGATGTAGTTTTGGAGGGCCTACAGAGAGAAAAGCGTAATATGGTCACCGAACTTCAGAGTAAGCTGGTTACGGTAACTATATACGTTTTGCGGTGCTTATCAGGTCACTTGCTCACAGTTCAGCATCGAATTGCACTTTGTTGACCGGCCAAATAGTCTGTGTGGCGCCATGTTGACTAGTTAAATTGACCACGTTCCTTGTGGGTCCCACCTGTCAGTTCGCATATGGAAAAGGTCAGATAAACACAAATTTACGCAGGCGCAACAAGGCTCCAACCCGTGCGCGGGAATCACCTGGTTGTGTATGTGTGTGTCAGGGCCTGATGTGTGCGCATGCACGTGTAGGTTGAGCACTTGAGCGTGAGAGTGTGTGTTGGTCGTGTGGTGTACTGGTGTGTGCATGCATGCATGCGTGTGTGCGTGTGAGTGTCGCGTGTGTGCGTGGCTGCGTGTGTACGTGTGAGTGTTGCGTGCGTGCGTGGGTGCATGTGTTTGTGTGAGTGTTGCGTGGATGGAGTTCGTGTGCATGCGTGCGTGTGTGTATAATCACCACACCAGCTCCTGTGTGTTAAAACAGACGGCTCAGCATACCAATACAAGGCCACCTTGTCTGCTGTGCCCGCGGTCATGACTTCGCACCACCATCAAAATATATTTTTCTCGTTTGTTTTCATTCTTACTAGCAAGATGCCCGTGCGTTGCACGTAACATCAAGATGCATTTGTATGACTTGTTTATCTTGTGAGAGAAAAGGATGAACGAGGGAAGGCCTTATTTGCAAATGTGGAGGGGTGTGTGGGTACCCTTTTGCAAAATTGCCATAGTTTCTTTCCTATCCGTCAGATATAAATCGGACGGCCTATATTGCAGGATGGCAGGCACACCATCATCACCAACTCTGTTTTTTATAAGAGTGTATTTTATGTATTTTATAATAGTGTAGATGTAGAGTAGATACAAGTCGACAGGTGGGCACGATGTTAGTGAGATAATGTGATGCAACACTAGAGGTGCCACGTGGAGCGTTCAACTGGTCAACTAGTCATGTCATGAGCAAATACAAAGTTGTACGGTGAGCCCGTGACTGTATAATAACCACTAAACGTAAACGGTGACCGTAAAGAGTGGATTATGAAGTCCAATGTATGTATCGTGCTTTCGCTTCAAATACAATGATCGTCATTGCATATATCACGAGAGAAAGATGAAACGCGCGTGAATTTTCTGGGGGCTTACTTTTAGAGGACCTGGAGATAGTTTTGTGTGCATACGTGAAAGGGGCATACAGGGGGGTATGCGATGGAGAGAGAGATGCTCTTCATTTCTCTTTATTATGACTAACTTTGTATATAGTATAAAATATTCAAATTCACAGTGCGAAATAAATATCATTGTGGGCACAATGCAATGCAAATTAGCATTCGTACTCCTCCATATAACTTTGTAATGTTGTATATATGTAGAAATTCTAAAATAATTTTTTGTCCACACTTTATTCAAAAGGAATGTTGTATGTGAAATAAACATGAAGAGTGGGCTTTTTAGATCAATGGGGTATGTGATGTAACATGTGTGAATGTATAGTTGATGCATTTGGCGGGGCCTAGAGAGGTATGTGTGTGTATTACGTATTCGAGAGAGGCATGCATAGAGGGGCCGATGGGGGGGGGCGTGGGAGAGATAGCACGAGAAATGAGGGTGGTCTAGAGAGAGAGAGACGAATATGACGTCACGACAAGAGATTCCATTCCCTTGAGTGTGTATATGCAAGGGGGGGAATAGAGGCACCAGGAGAAATTTTCTGTGTGTGTGGTGTTTGTGTTGGTATGTGTGGGTGTGAGAAGATAATGAGACATGGGGGCAGAGGGTGTGTCACCGCGTGAGGTCGGGTGGGTCGATGTGAGGCCATTCGTTCGGTTCCGTCCTGCGCCACATTGGTCGGCCCATGACACATTTAGGAAGACCCACGGATAACTAGTCGTACAAGACAAAGATAGCAGAATTGTGAAGGACTCTGTGTCCACTGACAAAGCCGGCTAGGATTTGTAACCCTAGGTTCTCGGACTAAGGTAACCCTTTATCTCGATATTACTATTCATCCAACCTAACTTTAGGGGCATCCTCTGAGAATGCTCTGCTAGAATCATACTAAATCGATTAGGAAGAGAGTGTGAGATAATGCGTGAGAGACAGGCGTAAAGATAATGTGCATACATGAGACACGTAGGTAGGTCCATGTATATAGAAACGGTCGATGAGGATTGTGCGTGTGTATGTTTGCGAGAGGAAGAGTGCTTGTGATAAAGGTTAGTGAAAACAGTTGTAAATGGTTACGAGAGGGAGGGAGGGTTATATCTAGAGAATGTGTGCGAGAAAGACACCTCGGGAGAGTGTGTGTGAGCATGTGTGAGAGACCACCGATGGAGAGCTAAACTACACGTAAAAGACTGCTCTACACATTGATTAAAGATATAAATTGTATCCAAATATTAGGATGGGATCATGATATTTGCAATTCGCGTAAGGAGCGGTCATTGATCCATCAGACATCTAGATTCTATCGAATTTGAGCATGTCTATGTTATTATTCGACACAATTGATCCACATAGTTAGTATTCTGAACTCCACACAATGCATCGCTTTAGCAATCGAATATAAACGTGAGTATAGTTCATGTTGTGTGTGTAAAGCACATTATACATACAAAAGTTACACAATGGACATTTATAAATAGCTACCTATGAACTAGCATACATTTGAATTCAACCTAAAGTGGTTTAAAAAAATCGAATTCAACATGAATTCCATTCAATTATTTCAATTTGATATCGTGGCATTTGTAAACGATACCTAAACTATGGGGGTACCAATCTTTGCTCTGATTTTGTACATAATAACATATGTAGTCGTGTACAAAATAGATTCAAATTTAGCTCCTCCATTCCAAAATAACCGTAGTTATAGGATTTTCAAGTGTCAAAATTTCAAAAGGAAGCGGATAATTTAATGAGGTTTTCAAACATACAAGGTCAAATATAACGTTGTCTATTTAGGTCAATCCTCATAGTTCAAGAGTACTCTAAACGTGAATGCTTGTGTTTCAAAATTTTGAACGAAGCGCCAAAAGAGCCTCTACTCGCCCGAAACCGCGTGAGACCAATGTTTGGTAGTACAAGCAAATTACTTTTCTAATAACTCCGACATGTGAAACCTACCGGCCCGACGTCCAAAGGTCTAAACCGGGGTAGGTTTGTAGCTTCATCTAGACGCCACACAACCGCCTCCGAAAAACATTCATACACAATGGCCGCCTAAGCACACATGCGCGCGGCCAAAATCGCTCCCGCCCACTATTTGGGACACCTGGGATTACCATCCTACCCTTGACCCGCAATAGGTCCGAAATTTAAGAGGGGGCAAAGTTTGTACTTTCCCCAAATTTCAAACAAGCGCGTCCCATCTTCCGTTCAAAAAAAAGCCAAAAACAAGCGCATCCCAGACTGAAACAGGGTTCCCCCCACCCGTCTGATTCCCCATTCGTACTCTGTTGGTGCCAAAACTACCTCTCCACTAGCCGCGAAACCCCGGCGTCCACCGTCCGCCACCCCATCCCACCCATCAACTGCCGCCCTCCTCCATCACGCCGGAGCCGATACCCCGACGTCGTCGTCCACCGCAACCTCAACCTCAACGTCCTCCACGGCTAGTAGTTGAAGCTGAGGCCGAGCCATCCATACCCGAGCCAGTTCAACCACGCCGTCCTGTGCCTCACCGCTGCCGCTCCAACTTCGCCACCCTCCACTGCACCGGAGTTGTTCCTGCTACGCCGTCCTTCGTCACCTCGGATCTGCTTCCCCTCCGCCGACATACAGCCACGGCAACAGAGTCAACAATTTGGCCATGGATTCGTCCAAGCCTGCACCCTCCAGAACATCGGTTTCCCCGGTAAAAACAAGAAGATCGGCGCGACATGTGGAGGTGACCACACTGGCAACCAAAGAAGGTACTCCTCTTCCCTTATTCGTGCAAATATTACATCTCTGCTTGCACGGTATTCATCCCACAGAAGACACTAGTTGACCGCTTCTTCTTGATACTAGATGTTCCTAGTAACTCGCGATGCACAAGGTTTCTCCTCATATACTATTTCACTTAGCTAGAGGTCCGTCGCCCCCCTGAATTTCAATTTCTGGCCAGTTGATTCCCAATTAACGGAAGCATTCCCCGGTGTAACAGGCGCTAGTATGACTATTACGCCGGGGAAGCAGCACTATGGTGTTTATCTTAGGGCGTCTGCGGCCTAGAAACTCTTGGCGCCCGATCTGGAGGTCGGCGGGATTAAAGGATGGCTTGGGGCGCTGCCAAGCACGGCGGTGGTGTGAGGTCGATGGGAGGCGGGCGGCGGAGGCACGGTGCAGGCGGTGGTCGCTGGCGGTTCGAGAAAGATTGTCAACAGTGACTAGCGGGAGGTAGACGAAGGCCATCTGCCCGTTCCTTATAGATCGGACGGTTCATTAAAAAAATTGACTGACCTATTTATTTTCAATCGACTTTTATCTTAGATATGACCACATGTGGTGGTGTGCTGGAGGAGTACCTGCATTTCCTGTGCTCATATATTACAAAATCATACGAAGTAGAATCTAGTTTTGTTTGCCATGCAATGTTGTAGAGCTATCATATGTCTCCTGTCATTTATTTTTTAGCCACCTGCTATCTGCTACTTTTACAGTGCACTAGTTCTGCACACACTTCACCCATACTCTCACTATTGTGATTTTATGCAAGGGTATTTCAGACTCTCCTGCCGAAAGAGAAGCAACAAAGAAAAGAGAGAAGTCGCTCCAGCTTCGTATGCTGGTAGGCAAGACACATTACCGCGCTATAAAGGGTGCAGTGTTAGCAGATGGAGACGGTAAATGTTGCTCTGGAGTTGATGACCTCGCTCGCAATGAACCACCTTCCCAGGTGCTTGCTTTAACTTCGCGGTGTCATATGTGGTTGCATGTTCCATATGGTGTCTAGCTTGTATTCGAAAGGCCGAAGTCGGTCTTTATTAAGATAAGGAAAGACATTTTTACATGAACCACCATCCGTGAGCACCGAAGACAAATAGCTAGTCGAGGGCCTTGGCCGAGCCGATGACAAGCCCAAAGAAAGCGCAGGCATCACACGGAAGCCAACTAAAAAGCTGCGATGGTGGCGAAGCAGCCCGCCTCCCACCAAGCTCTCAGGTCCTAGATGATCATGTTCACCACTCCAGCCGGATGTCTAGCTTGTATTGCTTCCAATTTGGTTAAATTGCATCTGCTTAGCTTACACATTATACCTTTGAATATGACATGCCTTTCTGTTTTTGGTACATACTAGTACATCTGTGTATTAACCATGTTCTTACATCAAACTAATGTTCTTGTGTATCCCTCATCAATCACTTATGACGAGGCAGGCAGGCAAGGGAACTACTCCTCATTTAAAGAATGCAGCGTCAGCCTCCCGACATGATTATCAAGAAACAGAAATGCTAGATGAAGATAGTGAGCGTAGCTCGTAGTTGATTACAGATTTCCCTACACTAGCATTACAGTGCTTGCTCTAACTTGGCAGCGTGATATGTGGTTGCATGTTGCATATGGTGTCTAGATTGTAATTCTTCCAATCTGGTTAAACTGCATGTGCTAGTCTGCTTAGCTTATACTCCTGTAAATGTGACATTATACCTGTTAATGTGACATGCCTTCTGTATTTAGTACATAGTACATCTGTCTATTAAGCATGTCCTTACATAAAACTATTGTTTTTTGTATCCGCATCAATCAATATGACGAGACACCTTTAGTATATGCGGTGCGATATTAGTTGCATCTTTCATATGATTTATAGCATCGCTGCTTCTAATTTGTTGAAATTCCATTTATGATGGGGCGCTTTTAACTTGGCGGTCATATTGGTTGCACCTTTCATGTGGTGTCTAGCTTGCATTGCTTCTTATTTGCTGGAATGGTTTCTGCTTAGTTTACACAAACAGTTGTGAACATGCCATGCCGTCTGTTTTTTTCGTACATATTCCATCCTGGTATCATGTGTTTGCCTTACATCAAAGTAGTGATTGTGAGTATCATGCATGAATGAGTTCTGAAGAGAGAATTTTATTGCTTTTTCTTGTCGGTTTTACTTGACAATTCAAAATCAACAAAGCGAAAGGAAGTTAGCAAGGCAGTGGATAAAGGTGCTCCTTCAAGCGGAGGGCCTCTCTGATTTCTACTCCTCCACACCCCCAAGATGATTTCCAAGACAACACATGCATAGACACTCAACAAAGCTGTGTTTATGATGAGCACGTCTCCCCTAGTGCAGCATCACTGGTGCTCCCTCTAACTTGGCACTGTTATATGTGGTTGCATGTTATGTGTGATGTCTAGCTTGTATTGCTTTTAATTTTGTTGAATTCCATCTGCTTACTTTACACATTATAGTTGAATAAGACACGTGTTCCTGTTTCTAGAACATACAATATCTGTCTATCACACCATGTTCTTACATCAAATTACTACTGTTGTGTAACCTGCAACAATCACTTATCATAAGACACGTTTGACTTTGGAGTGTGATATAGGTTACATCTCACATTCTTTTCTAGCTTGTACAACTAATTTATTGAAATGGCACTTATGACGAGACAGTTTTAACTTGGTAGAGTGATATTATTTGCATCTTTCATATGGTGTCTAGCTTTCATTGCTTCTAATTTTTTGAAATGCCTTCTCCTTAGTTTACACATCATAAGCTGTGAATATGCGATGCTGTGAATATGCAATGACACAAATGACGAGAGACCTCTAACATGGTAGTGTGATGTTGTTTGCATCTTGCATATGATTTATTTCTTGTACCGCTTCACATTTGTTTAAACGCCATTTATGTTGAGACACTGTTAACTTGGCAGAGCGATATTTGTAGCATCTTTCATATGGTGTCTAACTTCCATTGCATTGCTTCTAATTTGGTGAAATGTCTTCTTCTTAGTTTACACATCATAGTTCTGGTTATCTCTTCCGTCCTGTTTTTCATACATATTACATCCTCCTATCATGTGGTTGTCTAACATCAAAGTTTTATTCGTCTGCATCACGCATCAATTTGTTCCGAAGAACTAAATTGTTATTCGTTTTTCTTGTCGGCTTGACTTAACATGGCACAGAGAAAGAGGAAGAAACAGAGAATGGCAGGGAATGAGAAGCGGATGTATCCTGCAGATTCTACGGGTACTGATGGTGCAATAGAAGGTGAAAGTCCAGCAGAAAATTCTACAAACACAGCATCCCATGCTACACGAGCTGCAAAAAAAGCCAAACAGAAACAAATAGCTGCCACCAAACAAGCAGAGACATCCCTAGTTCTTGCAACACCTACCATAGTACTACCAGCTGCACGACATACTCGTGCGTCAACTGAGCTAGCAACACGTTCCCAAGCTCCCTTGCCACCTGACACTACTCCCTAAGCACTCTTGACACAATACGAGTTGGCAATATCAGATGAACCTTGTGAGCTTCAACAGCAAGAAGGTAGTTCTTTGGATTCAAATTCTGATTGCATGCTTCTTTATATGTAGTCTCACAGTTTGATGTACACTAACACTTCCTATGTTTGTTGTTGGACTAGCACCTAGGCGCAAGAGGAAACAAACATCAGGGATAATGCTTGATAGGTTAACTAAATCTAGAGGAGGAAGAATGGAGATCCGTTTTGAGGCAGGTTTAAAAAGGCCACGTGATGCTACAGAGTCAGCCAAGTTAGTATCAGAGGCAGCGGTTACCGTTAGGTGTCATGTACGTATCCTCCCAACATGGATTCATGCAGGGAATGACAAAGACGAAACCAGTTCAACACCTTCCTCGACCATTTATCTGTAAGTATGGTTATGTATGGAAACTAGTAATATCATCTTGCTCATCCCATACTTTCTAGGTTCTTGATAATGAGACTCCCATAATTTTCAACAGATGAGGTTCAAGTTGGATAGCCAAGATGATGCAACCGGACAAGCTTGCACCCATGTTTTCAAGTCGCTCTGCGACGATGTCGGTATAACTTGAGGAAAACTCACTTTGAAGGTAAGGCTAACGATGAACTTTCCAAAACATCTCGATGGAAAATATATCGGATGAAGACCGAAGGGCCTTGTTAAACACCGATGCGATCCAAGTATCATGTACATTATATATATGTGATCAGATCACATGTTGAAGTCCTATTGACGCATGTGCCACACAAATCTATCTTCTTGTAGGTGAACTGTTCAAAGAACAAGGCCAACCGTACGAATGTGAAATTCCAACAGACGGCAGGATCTCGTAGCTATAATGCACACTGCGAGGCTCTTGTAATTAGCTGCTGTTTCACTCTTTTCTCTGTACCATATTATCAAATCTATATTGACTTGTTAAAATGCGAGAGGAAAACCATAAGGACCAAAAAGTACCGAACCAAATCTTGTGGAAATCTTCAAGGACAGTCACACCAACAAGAAGAAGGGCATAACTACACCAGTCAAAGCCGCTGTTGTAAGTCCTTAATCCTCATGCCTTTTAACTACTACTTACTCTGACTTGTGCCTTGAATTGCATGGTTTGCAGCCAATGTCTATTACTCTTTTCAATTTTATACACAATTGTCTTAGCGTATCATTGCACCTTACAAGGTTGAAAAGGGAGGAGTGATGTTCCTTTGATCTTGACCCGTAATCTAGTTCCGTGCTGGACTTGCCCACACAACGTTACAATTGCTGTTTATGCATTCTCGGTTGTTTTGTGATATGAATGATGTCATACTATGCTTACCGTATTATAAACTTCGTCTCTTTATCCTTAGCCCTCAATACAATGTGAAGAAATAGACAATACATTAGCGATGGTACATGGTCATATGTTTGGAACCTGGTTTTATTATGTACTTTGCAATAAAATACAACTAATATTTTACATGGGTTCACCAGAATAAGTTATGTATATAGACCAAAGCTATTTTGTTTGGTTTTGCTGCCTCCTTAATATCTTCTGTTCTGGTACTACTAATGTAGAACCTCAACTTTTCAGCGAGCTATTGTTAAGGCAATATCGTCCAAACTGCCTCATGATCAAGATATGCAAGCTCAAAGCAATGTTGTATC
The DNA here is from genome assembly GCA_021437245.1 of Aegilops speltoides. NCBI lineage: Eukaryota > Viridiplantae > Streptophyta > Magnoliopsida > Poales > Poaceae > Aegilops > Aegilops speltoides. Next base: position 350,739,526 of record CM038143.1, on the reverse strand, counting down.
TACGCTCCAGACACAAGTCCATTCCCTAATAGAGGCCCTTTGTGAAACAAGGAGAAACATTGCTCAATGTCGTCAAGATATGCATGGTTTTGAAACCAGACTATCATACATTTGCTATGTTGTTCAGGAGCCTAGGGGAAATGAAGGCGAGGGTTATGGTGTTCCATCGGACAATACAACATGAAAGCATAACAGTCAGGTCAAATGAACCGAGCTTGGTGGTGCATTTATCTGCTAGACTGTTAAGTTTTATGCCAACCTTCCTTTTGTTATATAGTTGTAATTTGTTTCGGTGCGATACAAAATTTATTCTTAACGTGCAGCCACCGGATGAAGAAAATAGGAAGCCATTTTTGTATAGTGTAGGGTGTTCCCTATATTTGCACTGGTGGCGATCTTTGATGCCGAGTGGATGTAATCTGTGCAATCGCCTTAATAGCCTAGCGTTAGTTTGGGCCTTATTTATTTCCTAGTCTTCTTTTTCCCTGGTATGCTAGTGGCCGCAACTACCCATGGTCCATATACGGGCCGTAGGATCCATGGGTCTCCTATGGGCCGTCGATAAATGGGCCTGTAATTGGTGGGCCTCGGGCCGTCGATAAATGGGCCTGTAATCGGTGGGCCTTGGGCCGTCAGATAAATGGGTCTACATGGGCCGTAATCGGGCGTAAGTGGTATCGGCCTAGCACGGTAATGGGCCGTTAACAGGCCGTAGGACTGCAAAAGCTTAATTCTGTCACAGGCATAACGGGTCATTAATGGGCCAGAATATAGGACGGGCTGGCCAGAAACGGGCCGACTCTTGCCATGGGCCGAATTTGGCCCATTAGGGTAACAGGCCAGTAACGGGTTGACTCTTGCCATGGGCCGAATTTGGCCCATTTGGGGAACATGCCAGTAACGAGCCGACTCTTGCCATGGGCTGAATTTGGCCCATTAGGGGAACAGGCAAGTAACGGGCCAGAAGTAATCGAGGGCCGAAAAGGAGCCCAAGAACGTACGGGCCTTCAATAGGCTGAAAGCTAACACGGGCTGGTAACGGCCCATGTAAATCACGGGCCGTTAACGGGTACAAAGAAAATTACTGTTCATTATGGGCTAGAGTCACTGTGGGCCTGTAAAGGGCCGAAAGATATGAAGGCCTCATATGGGCCGAAAGACGTTGTGGGCCATACATGGTCCGAAAGTGAAATGGGTTGGTGTTATATTCGACGGGCCACATGACATTGTTGGGCCGATTTCCTTTAGTGCCTAACGGGCTGTAAATGGGCTATTTGCGAAGAGACCGTTAACAGGCTTTTCATGGGCCAGCCCGTTAACTTTTGACCAAGTCAAACGGGCCGGCTTTGTAAGCTAAATGGTCCAGTGGTGGGCCGTGGCACGCGTCGACATATCATAGGCGCCTATCTGACCCACTGACGAGCTGACACGTGTTTCGTCCGGCCAATAAGAATTTTACACGTGGAAATTTCCCATTGGTCGGGGTTGTTAACGGGTTATCGGATCCAAAACCCGACCCGATAGCTTAACGGCGTTCCGTTACGGTGGATGCCATGTGTCGGTCACCCTTGACGAAAGCACTTCTGTGACGTGCGATTTATCGTCATGGAAGTGGACACTTCCGTGATGATAATTTTGGTAATGTCATGGAACACTTCTACGACAGCACAGGTATGACTATCTTGATTCTATCATAAATTTGTCATGGATGTACATGCATGACAAAAAATGCGACCTGCTGTGACAAACACGTATCATCACGGAAGTGTATTTTTTTTGTAGTGCATGATGCGCGTCATCGCCAGGGTTGAGCAGACCCTTGGCGAATGGTGCTTCAGCACCATGGATCAAGATAGGCATGTCAGCACCGAGAGGGTGCAGCTCGCCACACAACATGATTGATGGCGCGCCGCAGATCAAGCTAGGCACGTCCGCGCCGATAGGCTGCGGCTGGCTACACGGCGAGACCGTTGGAGCGCCGCAGAGCGAGAGGTGCGGCGCGCCGCACAACAAGAGCGGATCCATCGACGCTTGCCTGCTGTCGACAGGGCATCGCAGCTGGGTACCCGTCCTGTCAGTACACCCATTCCTCGCCAGGAGCGGGCAGAGGCCCTCCGCGCCATACTTGCACTAGAGGTCGGTCGTGACGTACTTGCACCGGACGCCCGCTGCGCCGTTCGTATGGGTCGCACCGTTTGCCATGTCCGCGGCCCGCTTGATGCCAACGAGCTAGTAGGTAGGCTCGACCACCTCCTTGGCCCAGGTGTCCACCTGGGCGCAGTAGAGGAACATGGCCGTCGCATCCTCCAGCTGGTGATTTCTGATGAAATAGCCAACTTGGAGCTCGAATCACACTCCAGATGTACCGCGGGCGTGTCGACCGCTTGGACGAATGCCTGCATGAGTTCAAGCAGAGCCAAGAACTACCATAGGTAAGGGCTGTTGGTCATGGTCTCATGGACGCGTTTTGTTTTGTTGAGTCGTTTCGATGCGGATAGCTATGTATTCATAGCAATCGTAGTACTGCTCTGTTTATTGCTCTGTTTCAATGTGTATACTTTGTTTTCTGTTCTTATATGTTCTGTTTCAATGTGTGTATATACACTTTCCATTCTGTATATGTGGATGATAACAGACAGATTCAAATTAGTATACAAAAATAGATAGAAAATGAAATTCATAATATATACATACATACATACATACATACATACATATATATATATATATATATATATATATATATATATATATATAGGCTGGACTATTACATTGCGGAGCAGAATATTATTCTGCTACCCTTGCCCCTATAAAGCGCGACGCGTCAACGACCGACCCAGCCCCAATCCGACCCACTTGCTCCTTGAGGCAGCAACCGTCATGAGGCGGCGGCGACGGCAGCAATGCGAGCGAGGGAGCCCAGCACACTGTGACCGCCCGACGCGCGCCATCTAGCCATGCCGCCCGGCCGACCACCGCCACCATCAGTCGCCTCGTCCGTGCCGGAGCATCCCACAAGACCTCCCACGCGGGCGGCGGAGCCTTCCAGCGTGCTTCCCGCCAGGGCGCCAGAGCCTCCCCGCACGCCTCCCTCCGTCTGGTGCAGGAGCCTCTCCGCTCGCCTACCCGCCGCCTGGTGCAGGAGCTTCCCCGCGCGCCTTCCCGCTGTCGTGCGCCGGAGATTCACCTGGGCCATGATCCATGCCTCCTGCCTCCGCCCCTCGACGAACCTCGTCGACAGAGCTCTACCACAAGCACGGTCGTCTCCCAAACAACAATGGCTCCACCTCCCAAGTTCTTGCCAATACGCCGCCAACAAAACGAAGATGGAGTCACATGCAACAAGATGCAGGTGACGAATTCTTCCCACACACAGCAACACCAAAGTTTTTGAGATCTGGGTTTGAATGAAGATAGGTACCATGTTTTTGTCAATTTATCAGTTCATCAGTTTATCTGTGCTGCTATGCTCTGCCTACATGTTACACTATTTGGTTCATGAGTACAAAATTGTGTGATGCATCTGTGCTGCATCAGTACATTGCAAATGCTTGCATCAGTTCGTTTACACCCCTGCCACTTGATGCGCAATTAGCATGTCGAGGTTACTGTCAGTGCATCTAATATGCTATCTTCAGTTCAAGTAAAAAAACTTAAAAACATATGCGTCAGTCCAAGTAGATAGTGACAAAAGGTTCAGCTACCACTGAAAAGTTGTATGTTGCTAAGAGTACAAGTCATGTAATTGCATCAGTTCGAACGAGTAACAAAACTGTTACCGAAAAAAATATAAAATTTCTACACAGTAAGTTCAGTGATACATAAGCTAGCAGTGCTTGTAATGTAGATGCATTGATGCGCGATTACAAATGTCGAGGTTACTGTCAGTGCATCTAATATGCTATCTTCAGTTCAAGTAAAAAAAAACTTAAAAACATATGCGTCAGTCCAAGTAGATAGTGACAAAATGTTCAGCTACCACTGAAAAGTTGTATGTTGCTATCTCTAGGAGTACAAGTCATGTAGTTGCATCAGTTCAAATGATTAACAAAACTGTTACTGAAAATAATAATATAAAATTGGTACATAGTAAGTTCAGTGATACATAAACTGGCAGTACTTGTAATGTAGATGCATTGATGCACGATTAGGATGTCGAGGTTACTGTCAGTGCATCTAATATGCTATCTTCAGTTCAAGTAAAAAAACTTAAAACATATGCGTCAGTCCAAGTATATAGTGATAAGAGAGTGCCACATTTACACAGTAAGTTCAATGATACATAAACTAGGAGTACTTCTACTGTAGTTGCATAAGTTGTAGAAAAGCGAGACATCAAGACATCCGTGTTTGAGCATCAACGTTCATCAGTTCAACTGAGAACGAACCAGATTAATCTCAAAACTGTTGAATGTTGTTTGCAGAAGCATGCAAGGCGGCGCACGCAGCAAGAATTTCATGAGCCGGACAGATATGGGGCACCACCTGGTTGGGTAACACCAGAAATACCGCCTGGATATTTCAACAGTACAGGCAGATTTGAAGATACACCACAAACATCAGAAGCATGGACAGGTTCTTCTATATAACAAAGACCAATATCTGGGAATGCAAGCTTTGCCGCTACTGGGTTGCAACAAGGCCAACAATATCACCAACAACAAATGTTTTACTTCCCCAGTGCATGCAAAAAGCCAAGGATAGGAAGCCGTGGATGGGTTGCAACAAGGCTTCCACCAGTCGCTCCATCAACATCAATCATCCATGCTTTGCAAGAGCGATTCACGACGGAAGACCAGGGCAAAAAGCGAAATTTTGGCCAATCTAGCGAGTTCAAAGGTACAAGATATGAGCCATATAGACAGGAATAACCTCACAATGAATCTGAGGGGAGACAGCCGTACAACGAAAGACGGAGATCTTCGTCAACGTTGCTCCCTCCAAGAGATGCATTGCTGCATGTGCCAAGGGTGACACCATCGGTGCCCATAAACCACGGAGAACAACTGAAAGTGCAACTAATCCCCGGGTGGTTTTGGTAATTAATAACAACATATATATCATTGAACTAATAGTTTCTTGAGAATCATTTCAGAAAGTTCAGTGATATGGGTATGGCAATGACTGAAGATGTGGACCCCTCAAAATGCTAAGGCAAGCATTGGCAAAAGCTCAAGACTCTATTTTTGGTTTAGTGATCCAAGATCACATTGAGTCTATAGGAAAGCCAATACTATTAAAAGGGGATGAGGTTATGATAATGATCTGGTTGCTCAAAGTGCTTAGTGATATATCTCCCAAACTATCAGCAATCTTTCATTCCAACATACACTCATAAGTAATATCGGTCCCACCGATTCCATAAACTCAGTCACACCGAGATGAACCACCTCACCCACAAAGCCAAACCCTAGAAATCTCGGATTTTCCGATTCTGAACTCGGTCTCACCGAAACTAGTGTTGCCAAGCTTCTGTAACCTTCTGTCATCAAATCGGTGTCACCGAGATGATAAAGTCGGTCCCACCGAGATTGGCAAACCCTAGTCTTTGGAAGAATCGGACTCACCGAGATTGTATTTTCGGTCCCACCGAAAATCCCAACGTTCACATGTTTTGAACTTTCGGTCTCACCGAGTTGTCAACTTCGTCCCACCAAGATTGGTCAAATGTGTGTAGCAGTTGGATTTTGTGTGGAGGCTATAAATACCCTCCACCTCCTCTTCATTCGTGGAGAGAGCCATCGAAAGAACTACCACTCCTACCTTACATTTCGAGAAGAAAACTACCTACCCTTGTGTTGAGATCAAGTTGCTCCACTCCCACCATATGAAGCTTGATCTCTAGCCTTCCCAAGTTGCTTTCCACTCAATCCTTTCTTCCACCACAGCCAAATCAGTGAGGAGAGTTGAGTGTTGGGGATATTATCATTTGAAGCACAAGAACAAGTAGTTCATCATCATCAACACCATCTATTACCTTTTGTAGGGTGGTGCCTCCTAGATTGGTTAGGTGTCGCTTAGGAGCCTCCGTCAAGATGTGGAGTTGAACCAAGAAGTTTGTAAGGGCAAGGAGATCGCCTACTTCGTGAAGATCTACCCCGAGTAAGGCTAGTCCTCCGTGGGCGTATGCCATGATGGCATAGACAAGGTTGCTTCTTCGTGGACCCTTCGTGGGTGGAGCCCTCCGTGGACTCTCGCAGCCGTTACCCTCCGTGGGTTGAAGTCTCCATCAACGTGGATTGACGATAGCACCACCTATCGGAACCACGAGAAAAATCTCCGTCTCTCCAAATTGCGTTTGCTCTTCTCCACCTCTCTTTACTACATGTGCAATTTAATTTCCGCTGCCAATACTCTAGAATTGCATGTGTAGGGTGATACTTGACTTGATCATCATCTTGAAATCTGCCAAAACTTGTCTTAATCAAAAGGCTGAATTTTTATATTGTCAAGTAGTCTAATCACCCTCCCTCTAGACATACTTTCGATCCTACAAGTGGTATCAGAGCTTTGGTCTCCATTGTATTGGTTTCCATTGCATTGGACTCCATAAGCTTGGTTTCACAACCTAGGAGAGTATGGCGTCTAATGAGGGTAATTTTCGTAGAGGTCCTTACTTTGATGGTTCAAATTTTGCTAGTTGGAAGCATAAAATGAAAATGCATATTCTTGGACATAACCCTGCCGCATGGGGCATTATTTGTGTTGGCTTGCAAGGTGAATTCTTGAGGAAGGAAAAGTTCGGATCGTGAAGCTACAGCGGATGAATTGCGGATGTTGCAAAACAATGCTCAAGCTTGTGACATTCTCTTCAATGCTTTGTGTCCCGAGGAGTTCAACAAAATCAGCCGTCTTGAGAATGCAAAAGAGATTTGGGATACTTTGGTGAAATGCACGAAGGTACCGAGTCCGTGAAGGAATCAAAGCTAGATGTTCTTCAAGGTCAACTTGACAAGTTCAAGATGAAGGAAGGTGAAGGAGTCGCTGAAATGTACTCTAGGCTTGCTCTCATCACAAATGAGATTGCCGGCTTAGGAAGCGAAGAAATGACCGACCGATTCATCATCAAGAAGATTCTCAGAGCTTTGGATGGAAAGTATGACACCGTGTGCAATTTGATCCAAATGATGCCAAACTACAAGAATCTCAAGCCTACCGAAGTCATTGGAAGAATTGTTGCTCATGAGATGACACTTAAAGATAAGGAAGAGCTTCACAACAAGTCAAGTGGTGCTTACAAAGCTACAATTGATGCTCCCACAACCTCAAGTGACAAGCTAGTTTCCAATGAAGAGATAAGCCTAATGGTGAAGAACTTCAACAAATTCTACAAAAGTAGAAGCAAGGAAAGAAGCTCAAAGTCTAGAACATATGATGAAAAGAGATCTTCTAGTCGTGATCGAAACTGCTACAATTGTGGAAGACCCGGACACTACTCAAATGAGTGTTCGGCTCCCCACAAGAGAAGAGAAGAATCTCCAAGAAGAAGAAGATCAAGAGAAGAGTCACCTCGGAAAGAGAGAAGGAGTAGAGATGATCGTTATGAACGAAGATCCTCTCGGAGAAGCAAGGATTCGGAGAGGAAAGACAAGTCATCAAGGAGCTACACAAGAAGAAAACATCAAGCTCATGTAGGTGAATGGGTCTCGGCTCCGACTCCGACAATCACTCGAAAGAAGCTATCACTCCAACTCGAATCTGATCAAGATGAAGGTGTTGCGGTCTTGCTCTCGTGTCCTCCAACTCCAACTCCTATGACTTGTTTGATTCACCAAATGAGGGAATTGGAAGATGCTTCATGGCTAAAGGCCCCAAGGTATCACACCCTAAATTTATTGACTTTGATAGTGATGAGGATGACTTGCTTGGTGAAGATGAGCTTTTACATGACAAATCTAGTGAGCCTAATAATGATGAACATGCTAGTAGTCTTTATAGTCGAGAAGAGTCGAATTACAATGCTATGAAGGAGATTGAGCATCTAACTAAAGAACTAAACACTCTTAAGTTAGCTCATGAAACAACTCAAGAAGATCATAGAGAGCTCCTAAGATCTCATGAGAAGCTACGCTTCGAGAAGCTCAATCTAGAGCAAGAACATGAGTTCCTAAAAGCAATCAATGACGATCTTCGAAAGAAGAGTTCTTCATATCTTGCCAAACGACTTCTCTTGTCTAATTTCTTGCCACCTATTAAATCTAAGCATGACAAGCATAAGAAAAATTCTTCATCTAGTAGTAACAATAACCATGCTAAATCCAATATTGTTGCTTCTTGTAATTCTCTTGATTCCACTAACAATGTTTCAAGCCAAGTTACACTTGAGCAAGAAAATAGTTTATTGAAAGGGATTATAGAAAGGTGTCTACAAGAGCCTTGCGGAAGCAAGAACTTTGAGAAATTGTTACTTAAGCAAGGAAGGCACCGGAAGAATAAAGGAATTGGTTTTGAGCGAAAGTTCAACGCCGAGGGTGTTGAATGGGAAGAAGGTCAATATCCCACTCCAAAGTTCGTTTCTCAAAAGGAGAAGTATGATCCTACTTCTTCCAATGTGGAACAAGCTCAAGATGACCTTCCACCACAAGACCACAAGCTAAAAGGCAAGGACAAGCTTCAAGAGGAGATTGATGCATTTATTGAAGGACCTAAAGCCATGGTCAAGTGGGTTCCCAAGGAAACGTCAAGTTCTACTTCGACAAGCTCAACTACTACCCCAAGGATTCCCATCAAGATGATGTGGATCCCGAAGAAGAAGAACTAGAGAGTTCTTGAGGGTGACTCCGCCAACATACTTCACACACATTCATTTTGGCAAGAACTTGTGCAATCAACTTCCACATTATGCACTAGTTCATGGAGTCACAAACCCTCTTGTTGGTAAGTCAAGGGACAAGGTAATCATTGTTTTCATGGACATCATTTATTGTGAACTTCAATCTATGTCCATGGATATCCTTGTTTGTTCCTTGTGGGACTAACCCATGTAGGTATTGAAAGTGCCCGAATCCAAAGGATTGCTCCCAACTCTTGATGATCTTCATCAACATTGAGCATCCACATCTTCAACATCTACATGAAGTCTTCTACGACAACCCAAGGTTAGTTTGACCCTTTAAAGGGGTTCTCACATCAAGGGGAGCTTTGCTCTAAAGAATTGAGCTAAAGCATCTTCAAATGATGTGAACACATTAATGCTTTATGTAAAAGTGGTAACCCCACTTGTGCTTAAGCGATGAGTATGACCTATGATCAAATGTTCTCATTTGACTCCTAAGTCAATATACTCATATATAGATGACCTAGTCATCGACAAATTGTGTGATAGTAGCTAGTGTTTTGTTTGTGCATGTTTGACACATATTTCATTTGCTATCTTATTGTGTGAGCATGTTGGATGCATAATTTTATCCATTCGAGGACATCCATTTGTTGCTTTGGTCTTTTGGATTTTTCTCGACCAAATGGATGGACAAGAATGCCTAAGTACCTCCCTAGCTATCTATGCTTTCTTGTCTCAAATTCTATTCATGCTTATATCACAAACTTTGAACAAGTCATTTTGGACTCACCGAGTGAGGAGCACTTTCGAGCCACCGATCCGTCTAAGACTAAACTTCCAAAACCTTCTAAGTATTTTCGGTCGCACCAACCCACTCAAACTCGGTCCAACCGAAAGCACTTGGATTGATCTAGGTTTTCACCTCGGTGAAACCGAGTTGTGATTTTCGGCGTGACGAAGTGTGTAATCTTACGATTATCCATCTCGGTGCCACCGAGTTTTACAACTCGGTCCCACCGACAACAAAAGGTATATATATCGAGGGCAGCGCCGTTGATTCCTTCTTCAAAACGCCTCGCCCCAAACCCTTTGCTTTGCCGTCGCCGTGGTCTCCGGATCGTCTCCGTAAATCGCTGTGCGCCCTCGCGCATGCTGGTCTCCGTCGCCGTCAGCGGACATTCTCTCCGCGCCGTTGCGCCGTGAAAACTCCACCAAGTTAGGGTGAGTTTGATCCTCTCGTCTTCAACCTCCGATTCAATGCGATAGGTTTGCCTAGCATCTTGCCACGTTTGAGATCTCCCATACACCAGATTAGTTCCTTTGAGCGAAATTCGAGTAAAAGTTTTAGGGTTAGGTTTCCGCCGAACACATCTCGGTGAGACCGATTCTACATTCTCGGTATGACCGATTTGGCCTCTGGCCATTGCCTTTGCTTTTCGGTCCAACCGAGGTTGTGCAAATCGGTGCGACCAAAATGAGGATTTAGTGAAACCCTAGTGTTTTCGGCAAGACCGAAACCCATTTCGTCCAACCGAAAGTGGTGTGAATGGTTCTGTTTGAACACTTGGATTCACGAATTTTAGACTCGGTCGACCGAAATGCATTCTGTGAAAACCTAAAACTGAAATTTGAACTCATTCTTTTGCAAAATCTTCGCAGTTTGTGATAACTCTTCTTCTCTGCCTATACCTAATCTATTCACGGGTTGTCAGCCATGTCGGATGCGGTGACAGCGAACAGTCTGAATCACCAATTGCTGAGATTCGAGGGGGCACACTAGTCCCGAGGCCAAAGCAGCTTTTACGATGATGGTGAGAGGAGCACACCAAGTGGTTTGCCTCCTGCTGCCACCGGGGCGAAAGAAGAAGAATTCGATGAAGAAGATTCTGATCTCATTGCTGAGGAAGAGATCTCCTCCAAGCCAAAGAGGAAAGTTGTTGCCAAAGAGCATCAAGGGCAACAAACCAAGAAAGGCACCAGTAAAGTGAAGAAGCCCATTGTTGCAGACACTCGCTATGTTGACTGGGCATACATTGACAGTGAAGATCACAGAGACTTCTTTCCACATGTGCATGAGAGCTTTACTGCATGTGGTGTTGCTGATTTCGTTGGTCAGAAGTTGACAGATTGGAATGATGAGATGATCATGCAATTCTATGCCACAGCTCATTTCTATCCAGATGGCAAGAATGTTAGGGATGATGAAGGCCAAAGATTCTCTTCAACTGTTGAAGAATGGGCAGCACTGCTGAATGCTCCAGTGCAGAGAGAGGATGATGTTGATGTCTATGGTATTCCCAAGAAGAACCATGAGTCTATGAAAAATATGTACAATGAGGTACCAGCCAAGGATGTGGAAATCTGGAAGCTCGGCTCAGTGTATCATCTCCAGGCAGGTCTCCCTACCACAAACACCATTCTGAGGCATACCTTGATGCCCAAGTCCGAGATCATCGCATGATAAGAGGCTATTCTATCAACATGCTGCATATACTTGATCGAAGGCACCTTTCAAGGTGATGGACACGATAGTTGAGACTATCAAGAGGACTGCAGCAGACTGAAGAGGTCATGTGGATTTGCCCGCACATTGAGATGCTTATCAATGCCAAGTTTGGCACGGGCACCTACTTGTTGGAAAGACCACACTTGCCACTGCAGCCTGAGCATGAGGACAATGAAGTTGTGATGACCGAGGATGACCCAACGTCTGTTGAAGGTCAAGCAAAGAGTGAAGCTGCCAAACAAGCTAAAGCTGAGAAGGAAGCAGCAGCAGCAGCAGCTAAACCCAAGAGTGTTGGAGAGCAGCTCCTTGAAGCTACCTGAGGATTGAACAATGCACAGCCAGCATTATGCGATCTCGGGAGAGTCTTGAGAGGATAGTTGAAGACAAGTTCCATGCTCTGGATGTGAAGCTGACTGAAGTGCAAGTCACTGTCAACAAGCTTGAGGCAGATATCGAGGAAGCTAAGAGGGAGAAGGAAGAACTCATGCGTGAGATGCAAGATGACCTAGTCCAGATGATTATGAACAGCCTGCTCGAGTTCCTACAGACCCGATCAGCTGCTATTCGATGGGAGACACGAGGCTACAAACATCAGCACCTCCACAGCTCCATCGGTTCAGCTCCGGCTCCGTGACCACTCCTCCAGCTCCACGGACATCACCAAGCCTTTGCGAGATGCAGCTATCTCAACTCCATCAACCTGCATAGAGCCGCCAAGTGAGTCCCTAGTGACGTTTAGCTCTATACTTTTGAACTTTTGGTAACTTGTTGCCAAAGGGGAGAAATTGTATAGATCATAGGACTTCGAGAGAGAGTGCTCGCTTTTGCTCTTCGTTTCATTTGCGGTCTTTTTGAGATACTTTTGAGTTTTTCGAGACATTCCGTGTGTTTGATACTATGTTTGCTCTACTTTGATGAGTGCTTGGTCGTACTATGCCTTAATGTGTGCTTAATGCTTATCATATGCTATTCATATCTTGTATGACCATTTACTCATGTCTTGGTGATTGGGTGCATGCTATTCATTCTTATCATTTTGTGCGCTCCACCAAGATGTATGTGACATGGAAGAGTGACCCATGATCCTAATCGATTGTGCATTTGCATTCAAGCATAAATCTTAAATAATGCACAAATTTAGGGGAGCTCTTGCTTATCACATACTTCTCAAAGCGACGATATTATTCATTGATTATATCCTTTGTCGAGCTTTGATCTATATGTTGTCATCAATTACCAAAAGGGGAGATTGAAAGTGCAACTAATCCCGGGTGGTTTTGGTAATTAATAACAACATATATATCATTGAACTAATAGTTTCTTGAGAATCATTTGAAAGTTCATGATATGGGTATGGCAATGACTGAAGATGTGGACCCCTCAAAATGCTAAGGCAAGCATTGGCAAAAGCTCAAGACTCTATTTTTGGTTTAGTGATCCAAGATCACATTGAGTCTATAGGAAAGCCAATACTATTAAAAGGGGATGAGGTTATGATAATGATCTGGTTGCTCAAAGTGCTTAGTGATATATCTCCCAAACTATCAGCAATCTTTCATTCCAACATACACTCATAAGTAATCTCGGTCCCACCGATTCCATAAACTCAGTCACACCGAGATGAACCACCTCACCCACAAAGCCAAACCCTAGAAATCTCGGATTTTCCGATTCTGAACTCGGTCTCACCGAAACTAGTGTTGCCAAGCTTCAGAACATACGTCATCAAATCGGTGTCACCGAGATGATAAAGTCGGTCCCACCGAGATTGGCAAACCCTAGTCTTTGGAAGAATCGGACTCACCGAGATTGTATTTTCGGTCCCACCGAAAATCCCAACGTTCACATGTTTTGAACTTTCGGTCTCACCGAGTTGTCAACTTCGGTCCGACCGAGATTGGTCAAATGTGTGTAACAGTTGGATTTTGTGTGGAGGCTATAAATACCCTCCACCTCCTCTTCATTCGTGGAGAGAGCCATCGAAAGAACTACCACTCCTACCTTACATTTACGAGAAGAAAACTACCTACCCTTGTGTTGAGATCAAGTTGCTCCACTCCCACCATATGAAGCTTGATCTCTAGCCTTCCCAAGTTGCTTTCCACTCAATCCTTTCTTCCACCACAGCCAAATCGGTGAGGAGAGTTGAGTGTTGGGGAGATTATCATTTGAAGCACAAGAGCAAGGAGTTCATCATCATCAACACCACCTATTACCTTTTGGAGGTGGTGCCTCCTAGATTGGTTAGGTGTCGCTTGGGAGCCTCCGTCAAGATGTGGAGTTGAACCAAGAAGTTTGTAAGGGCAAGGAGATCGCCTACTTCATGAAGATCTACCCCGAGTAAGGCTAGTCCTCCGTGGGCGTATGCCATGATGGCATAGACAAGGTTGCTTCTTCGTGGACCCTTCGTGGGTGGAGCCCTCCATGGACTCTCGCAGCCGTTACCCTCCGTGGGTTGAAGTCTCCATCAACGTGGATTGACGATAGCACCACCTATCGGAACCACGAGAAAAATCTCCGTGTCTCCAAATTGCGTTTGCTCTTCTCCACCTCTCTTTACTACATGTGCAATTTACTTTCCGCTGCCAATACTCTAGAATTGCATGTGTAGGGTGATACTTGACTTGATCATCATCTTGAAATCTGCCAAAACTTGTCTTAATCAAAAGGCTGAATTTTTATATTGTCAAGTAGTCTAATCACCCCCCCCTCTAGACATACTTTCGATCCTACAACAACAAACACCAGATGCAGCGCAGAGCTATACACATGTAAGTATCCATATAGAAAGAAAAAAAACATAAGCACAGTCCATACCATGGTGCTGTGACCACCCCATCTAACATTTTTGTTTGGTCATTGTTGTGTGCAGCCACCTGATACTGAAGCTTATGTTCTGCCAAGGCTAGAGATGAGGTTTGAAACTTTCGAAGAAACTAAGAACTTCTACAACGTATATGCAAAGCACGCTGGTTTCTTTGTCGGGGAAGGCCCCAAGTTTAAGACCGAGCCTACCTTTATTGCACGTGCCATGGAGTTTATGAATCAAAGGTGTCGAAGCAAATAGACAGTAAACAAGACGACATCCGAACTAAGCGTGGGGCTAAAATGAGGCTGAAGAAGGAAAAGGATGGAAATTTGTCGTAAAAGAGATAGTCTGGGAACACAACCACAGGCTACAGCTCACTGCAGAAATGCTTGTCTTCTTGCACTCCCACAAAAACTTTGACAAAACAATCTTGGAGTACGTCAAGTACCTGCAGTTCAAAGGCATTGGACACGAGCAAATCATGAGCATACTGGGCGGTGATGACCCTGGTAGCTACTTCCTCGAAATGAATGCCAAAGACCTAATTAACCTGTAAGTACAAACTCGTTCTCCTCCCATAAACCGTCTCCATATTTTTTCCTCTGTCAGTACAAACATATCACGCAACACATGACCTGACGCCAGTTCAACATGCATTTTTCAATGAACTTTTGATATGCAGGAAAGCAAAGAATTCAAGGATTGATGATGTGGACGATGTCCTAAAGACTGCAACTTCTTTAGGGAGATGAAAGCTATAAACAGGAATTTTTCGTGACATGCAACTCGATGAGTCCGACGAGTTAAGAACATATTCAGGCGAACGCATAAGCTGCCGAGGGGCGTATCAGGACTTCGGAGACTGTGTAACGTTTGACACAACATATAAGACCAACAAGTACCATATGGCACTTGGGGTGTTTGTCGGAACTAACAACCACTTACAGACTACATTCTTTGCTTTTGCCCTGATAAGAGATGAGGATGCAGATTCATTCAAGTGGCTGTTCAAGACATTTTTAAGGTGCATGAGAAGGAAGGCTCCTACATGCATCCTCACAGGTACAACCGCTAAAACCACCCCCAACCACCACCCCCCTTCCAAAAACGAAAAGTAAAGTAACACAAAAAAAATTTGTGTCAGTTCTATTGGTATATATGCACAACCATCTCTGCTGACCACTCAGAGTCTATTTTCTCATTACTAGACCAGTGCCCGGCAATGGCTTTAGCGATCGTAGATGTTTTCAAGAACACAATTACATAAGCTATGCGGGCACATTATGAAGAAGTCTGAGGAACACCTTGCGTGCACTGTATTTCCAAAGACGAGGACCTTAAAGATGAATTCACATCAATTCTCAACTGGCCCCTCATGCCAACCGAGTTTGAGGATGCCCGAAAAGACTCATGGATAAGTACAACCTCCACGATGATGCCCCAATGGTGGGCATGTGGAGCAGCGTGAAAGTGGATATCAGCCTACTTCAAAGAAATTTTCTGCGCCAAAATGACATCCACACAGCGAAGTGAGAGCATGAACTATGTACTCAAGAAGAACTACGTAAATGAGAGACATAACCTACACAGGTTTGTCAGTCAGGTAAACTCATGCGTCAAAACCAGGAGGCAGACAGAGAACCAGGAGACAATGGGTAAACGGGTATATCTCTATCACTTGTCGTAAGACATAAAAATAACATGCTTACTAAAGTAAAAAACTTTATTAGAAGTTTTTCCTGTGAGAAAACTAACAATATGATCATCATTCTTGCATCTGCAGAAGGAACAAAACACACTGACCTACTATGGGTTTGACACCCAGATGGAAAAGCTGTACACATGAGCTGCGTACAGCGAGATCAGAGATAGGCCGAAACTGAGCACGCTCTTCACGGCGAGCCCACAAAGTACCTAGTGCGCTACAACCACCCGCAAAAACTGTCTGTGTGGGCTCAACACGCGTTCCAGGTGGTGGCAGACCCGGTAGGAGAAACATATGAGTGCGAGTGCAGGCTATGGGACCACACAGGTGAGGAGTGCAAAAAAGATGTTACATATTGTACTACTTTTTTTGCAAAGTTTTTGTTCGAATGAAATGACAAAAAACATGCACCTCTTCCAAAAACAAATACATGTCTTTTCTGCGTGCATGTCCTGTGCATGATGCAGACAATTAAGGCTACCAACGTTCCAGAGAAATACATACTCAGGAGATACACCAAACGCCCGAACATCCAGCCAACATTTGATAGAAATGACTTGAGGACAGTAGCGTCAAACAAGGCATCCCAATACTGCATTGAAAGCTCACTGCTGACGTTGAACATGATGGTGCACAGAAAAAGCATGAGAAGCCAAGAGCAAATGGCAAGGTCGTGGGTCGTCATGGACAAACTTGAACAAGAACTCGACGCCATGCATTCTGCTGAAAATGGAGGTGTCGCGGACAATGAAGCCATTGACCAAGATATTGCTACAATGTTATCCGAGATGAACCATCTGGGATCTATTGACCCGTTTGAGAACGAGGAAGAAGAGCAGCAGCAACCGGAGCTTGCCCATGTGCACACTCAAGAGCGCCGACAAACTCACATGAGAGATCATGAGCTTGATAGTGCTGTAGGCGAACGACATGACAATAGCACATCCTACCAGCAGCAGCAGGAAAGGGTGATTAAACCCCCAATATTCTCAAACACAAAGGGGAGGAAGAGCAAGATGCAAGCAGCAGCCAAAAAGCCACCACGCCCCATCAAGCGCGTGGAATTTGGCCCGGACGCAAAGCCCTCGGGATAAGGGCATGCGGTTTCTGCAACGTCGTGAGCAACCATAACTACCGCACATGCCCACTCCACACAGATGCCACTGTCAACAAGAACAACCAGATTGGAGCCACCCAGCTTTCTACAAATGGAGACAGCACATGTAACAGCTACACTTGCCGCAAGTATGGGGGAACTGACAGACATAATGCCCGCACGTGCAAAGTGGGCAAGGAGGTCGGTAGAGCTGAACATAAATAGGGCAAGGTACAGAGTTCCAAGCAATCAAATGAAGACGATGAAGAGGAAGAGTTTGATGAGAATGATGGCCAATCATACGAAGACAATGAAGATGACAGTGTCGGAGGCGAGGAAACTGAAACTGACGATGAAGCTGCCAAGGCTCAACCTGGAAAGAGCGCCGGCAAGGCACAACATTCAGAGATAGTTAGGAGAAGCTCAAGACTGAACAATACATAGTGGTTATCCTGCTGCGTCAACTAAAAAATAACCTTGTAGTCTCAGTTGCATCAGCACACAATGATGAAGCATTTCACAAACACTGTCGTTACCAAAACTTATTTAGCTTTAACGTCGATTACTCTCGATCAGAACTAAAGTTATTTTTTAGTTTCTGATTTGTGCCCGCTGGAGCAGTCACAAAAATACGTTTGAAAAAACTTATCTGGATATATCCGACACAAAACGATACTGTGAACCAGTAACTCAGGAAAAATAATATGTCAATGAAAAATTTGAAATCTTGTAGTACATCAGTACTGATAACTCTCAGACGTCAGTACAAGGCTGAGTACACATCAGTACTGATATAATTTCTGATTTGTGCCCGCTGAAGCAGTGACATTATTATTTAAACCATTTGATAATCCTTTTGAATGCAATCACAAATAAATTTGAAAAAACTTATCTGGATATATCTGACGCAAAACGCTACTGTCAACCAGTAACTCAGCAACAAAAAAATGCCAAGGAAAAATATAAACTCTTGTAGTACATCAGTACTGATAAATCTCAGTCGGTAGTACAAAAGGCATAGTAAAATAAACACACCAGTTAACGACTAAAAAAAATTGTTTTGAAAAAACAAAGCTATGCCTGCTCCTGCCAGCCCCAATTCAGAAACACCATCAGTACATGAAAATAATTACCTCAAGCAAAATGCGAATATAATACATCCTGTACTGGTGAAAATCTAATTTATCTGTAAAAACTACTCACAGATTATCTTGATATAAACAATCCTTTAAAAAATACGAAAATTGTTTTAAAAAACATTAGCACCACACATAGTCTCACTGGTATTTGGTACGTTCAATTACACTTCAATCACTAGTCTGAGTACGACAGTAGAGGAGTTCAGACCTCCATCAACACCCACGCTGACACGTGCAAGTGGGATAAGCAGCTGATAAGTACAGCTTGACTATACGAATCGGTGCCACAGTAAAATGCCATCATCACCACCTCAGAGACGTGCAAGTGGGATTTGGCAGGTCATAAGTATAGCTTGACAAGACTAGTCAGTTCAATAGTAAAAACTATTTCCCATGGACGGTTAGTTATTCTACGCCACCATCCGTGCCACCCCACTAAGCGGTTGACACAAGGGACTGCAAATGGTGACCCCACGCCACAACACCCACTACACACACGACCCCGAACGAACCGCCTCAGGCAAAATCCCCGTCCACGCACTGCACAAAATCCCATTCTATTCCACCTCTCCCTCGTTCCCACAAACCACCATTGCCGCTTCCATTTCCACTAAACACAAACCAAAAACTTCTCTCTCCAAAGCCCACAGTCGCCGGAGGAAGGCCATGGCGGAGGAACCGTCCGCCAAGCGTCATCATGCCGAGACGTCGGACAAGAGGAGCAACCTCGTCGAGATTAACGTCCCCGGCGAGAAGCGCGAGTACACAACAACCCTCAAAGGGGTTGAGCTCCATGGCAACGAGACGCTGGAGATCGTCTGCACCAGCGTACCAGAAAAGGCCGACGAGGTGATCTCCAGGCTCTGGATGAAGCTTGGCGGCATGGCTCGTAGGATCGTCGGCGTTGGTGTGCACTACACCAACGAAGATGAACCTCCCCAGAAGGCAGCAGTCATGCAGTTGTGCGTTGACGAACTCTGCTTGGTGTACCACATCGCAGCGGCCACAAAATGGTGAGCAATCCTACTCATTTGCCCCACATATGGTTTATCTGTTTTATTACTACTGTATCCTGAAAAATTAATCACACTTGCTTTCCCAACTAGATGTACTAGTGTGGTTTGTGAAAAGTGGATGCACTACTGCATTTTCTCAAGTAGATATACTATAAATGTATTTATGAACCTGATGCAATGGATTACTATTTGGAAAATCTTGCGGAAGATTAAATTCTGAAGTTGATCGACTAGTGAAGTTTCTGAAGTTGATACAATAGAGTAGTCTATGTACTCGATGTATTAAAAATGATGTTTCTGAACTTGATGTAGTGAAGTATTTTCTGAATTTGATCTAATGTTATTTTCGTAAGAAAATAAACTAAGGACTTAGTGAAGCACTGGTTTACGTGTTATCCTATTTCAACCAAAAAGACTAAACTAGTGCCAATGCGTAACATACAACATTATTCAAACTATGTATAATCCAAGAAGAAGAATAACATGATGTACTTAATTTAATTTCAGAACTTTCTTTACTAGTTTTTGAAGTACATTCATCCATTGTTTATCCTACATAAAAATTACTTCAAGGATTCATAAACGTAAAACAAAACAAAATGAATAATTCAAAACATCAAAGTAATGGTAATATTCAAAATGTCTCGCCCTTGCGAATTAAGCGCTGACCGAGATCTTTGCGGACATGAGAAGTCGGTCACATTTGCGGTTTCAGCATTGAAAGCGACAAAGAGAAGCTGCGATTGTCGGTATGGAGATCAACCCCAACAAGTTCATCAACATTCAGCGCAAGTGGAGAGTTCCATACACCGGAAAAGAGTACGACTCCTTGGTGATGTTGCAGCCAAGTGTCATCCAGCCATTCTACAAAGGCATGAAGAACAAGATCAACACGCAGAAGACTACAAACTATGGGGACCAGCGAGCTGCCAGCAACCTCATCGAGTGCGCAGGAGTAGATCGTCGCCACGTACAAATCATGGTTCATGATCGACTACATCACGACGGTTGGGAATATGCGAAAGAGCGGGAGGCTGAAAACTTCTCGACCGCCCTATTGCCCCTTCTTTGGATGAAGATAACATCGAGCACGCCTTCGTTTTACTTCCGATTGTGCTTGCCTTTTATCTTGTTGTTTCAAATTAGTAGTTTGCTCTTGTTGGGTTGAACCAGTGTGATTATGTCGTGCTTGTCATGTTTGAACAAGTTTAGTTATGTCATCAAGTACAATGTTTTGCTTATCTCATTATATAAGTTTGGTTTGGTAGCTTCATATGTTGTTAATCCATCATTTCAAAAATTCAAAAAGTAGCTTCTGAATGGAACGTTGTCGTTGCTCTAAAGTACTAGTTATGATGCAACTAATAACACAATGTTGTTCCGTGTCAGTACAACTCAGTACACTTGATCGGACAGTACATTCTTACTACAATAAAAAGTACAAAGAAGCATCAGTCGGTAAGCGCTACTATGAATGCACTATCAGTACAAATCAGTCTACACACGAGTACCATAGTTTTGAAAATGACACCAGAAGACACTTGAGAATAATCACAAAAACAAACGCAAAAAAGAAGGCAAAAAACTCAAATGAAAAGGATTACACTCACACAAAACTGACAAGAACTAGAACAAAAAGTATCAGTCCAAGTTACTGGTGGAGTCGAGTACTAGATTCAAACAAACAAAAAAATGACCGCCCAAGGTCAGGCGTAGGCCCTGACAATGCTGGACACTTGAACTCGAGCCCGTGGGCGAACCCCTAGTAATCCGCACAACGCAGGACCCGCCGACCAGGGCCCACAGGTCAAGAGAGAGGGCGAGCACCGTGTATAAGCGCTCAGGTAAGTGTTCGGAGGAGTTCGACTGGTGAGCCTCCGCTACGCTTATAAACAGGTCTGGAGCCCCCTCGACTAGCGAGGTGGGACTAAACCCAGAGCGCACGTGCACGACGCACTGCATAGCCGCGCGGACGAGCTATGTGGGCCGGAAAACGGCCCAATAGCCTACATCGTCAACAAAACACACCACCAAATAAGCCCAGGTATACAAACCAGATGGTGGGACAAAGAAAAATAAACTACAAGAAAAATGTTTGCCAATTAACCTGTACAAGAAAAAAGGAAAAAAATATGATACAAAAACAATGAACCTCTAAAAAAGAACAGAACTTAATAGCCTATCTGTTAAATGTACATAATTTAAAAAACGAATTAAATATTACTTTCAAGTTCAACTACTAAAACTCAAAAAGTTCAAAACATATAATGTTTGTCAATTATGCTAAATTTCTTATTTCTATAAAATCTGACAAGTTCAACTACTAAAGCTCAAAAAGTTCAAGCATATAATGTTTGTCAATTATGCTAAATGTCTTATTTATAGAAAAATTGTCAAGTTCAACTACTAAAAATCTAAAAGTACAAAACATATAATGTTTGTCAATTATGCTAAAATTTCCTGTTTATATAAAATCTGATAAGTTCAACTACTAAAAACTATAAAAGTTCAAACATATAATGTTTGTCAATTATGCTAAATTTCCTATTTATATAAAAACTGACAAGTTCAACTACTAAAATTCAAAAAGTTCAAATAGAACATATTTGTCAATTCTGCTAAATTTATTATTTATATAAAATATGTCCACACCACAACGAACAATCTGGCCGTAAAATAATCTCAAACACCCAACCTAAGTTATAAAAAAATTAGTTCAAAACATACATACGACATTAGTACTAAAATAGCAGGATCAGTCAGGCCGCTCGCATCACTGTGACATCAAATTTCAAACCCGTGCGTTGTATGAAATTGCAATTCAGTTCACATAGTACTAAAACATAAGTGCACTAAA
Organism: Aegilops speltoides; assembly: GCA_021437245.1. NCBI lineage: Eukaryota > Viridiplantae > Streptophyta > Magnoliopsida > Poales > Poaceae > Aegilops > Aegilops speltoides. Next base: position 350,717,619 of record CM038143.1, on the reverse strand, counting down.
AATGAGAATACAAAAACTATAAAGGCCTAACCTAGGTTGGTACAGATGAAAATAAAATAAGTACAACTTTTCAGCAACAACTCCCAGGGCACTGAAAAAATGTTTTGACATAAACTAGTGTATAAAGACCTCAATAGAAAAACAATGCTTAAACATCCACACGGAAAAACATCACAGAGCCATACGTCACCTCAACAGTGCAAAAATGCCATCATCACCACCGCAGAGACGTGCAAGTGGGATTTAGTAGATTGTAAGTACAGCTTGACAAGACTAATCAGTGCAGTAGTAAATTTTTTTGTCTTGGACGGTTAGTTCTTCCAGGCCACCACCCGCGCCACCCACTGGGTGGTTGCCACGACGCACTGCAGAACGGCGACCCCCACGACCACTACACCCACGTCCCCGACGAACCGCCTCCAACACACCACCGTCGACGCATTGCAAAAATACCCCATTGTCTTCCATCTCTGCCTCATTCACAGAACCACCATTGCCGCTTCCATCTACACTGCACACAAACCAAAAACTTCTCTCTCCCAAGCCCACAGTCGCTGGAGCAAGGCGATGGCGGAGGAACCGTCTGCCAAACGTCACCATGGCGACACTTCGAACAAGAGCAGCAACCTCGCCGACGTTCACGTCCCCGGCGAGAAGCACGAGTACACCAAAACGCTCAAAGGGGTTGAGCTCCACGGCAAAGAGACGCTGGAGATCGTCTGCACCAACAAACCAGACAAGGCCGACCAGATGATGAGCAGGCTCAGGATGAAGGGCGGCGGCTTGTATCCGAGCTTCATCGGAGTTGATGTGGAGTACACTAATGAGGAAAAACCTCCACAGATGGCGGCAGTCCTGCAGTTGTGCGTCGAGGAACTCTGCTTGGTGTACCACATCACAGCAGCCACAAAATGGTAACCCATACTACTGTTCATTCATCTGTTGTACCAGTACTAGTCGCTAAAGACTTAATTAAAACTTGTTTCCCAACGATTATAGTCATCTGTTTGTACCAGTAGTTCATTGAATGCTATGAACTACTATAGTCTATGAAGTGGATGCACGATTACATGTTTCTCAAGTTATATGCATTTCTGGAACTGTGAAGTGGATTGTTTCACCAGATTAGCATCTGAAAAAAGTTTATAGCATTCTGAACTTTATGCACCAAATTAATTTCTGAACTTGATGTACTAGCATAGTTTCTGATCTTGATGTACTAGTATAGTTTATAGAATTGATGTATTAAAAGATCTTTGGTGAAGTGGTATAGGTCCATATCTTGATGCACATGTTTCTCAAAACTAAATTTTAAACTTGATATAGAATTAATGCACAAAGATGTATCAAGCACTGGTATAGGTCTTTTATTCAACAAAAAAGAAAACTAAACTTGAATCAAGCAGCGCATGAATCATTGACTCTGGTAAAAAATGATTCTCTAATTTGGTGAAGCATTTGGTGAAGCAACAAAGATAACAAAAAAAGAAAAATATAACATGGTGTAGTTGAATTTAATTTCAGGACTTTTTGTACTAGTTTCTGAACTACATTCATGCATGGCTCATAATATATAAGCATCTACCTCATGGATTATCACTTGTAAAACAGAAAAAAGCAGTAGAATTAAATACTCAAAAAGAAGACTAATCTTTAGAAAATGTGTGTCTCCCCCCTTGCAGGCCCAAGCGCCTCAAAGACTTCCTGCAGGAGGAGAAATTGTACACATTTGTTGGTTTCAACATTGGAGGTGACAAGCAGAAGCTGGGGAAGTCTGGTTTGGAAATCAACCCCAACAACTTCATCGACATGCAGCACAAGTGGAAAGATCCAAAGGCCAACAAATACTACGACTCCTTGCACGATGTTGCAGGCGGCGTCATCCACCCATTCTACGAAGGCATGAAGAAGATGATGAAGAGGGAAGACCACAAACTGTGGGCCACCAGCCCGCTGCCAGACAACCTCATCACGTACGCAGGAATAGATGCGTCGCATAGCATAAAATCGTGGAAGACAATTGACAACATCGTGACAGGTTGGGATATTTCAAAAGAGCAGGAGGCTGACACCTACTACCACTGCAACTTCACGGATGAAGATGCATGAAAGTCTGCATTCATTATGTTGAACCAGCTACCATATGCTATGTGTGTCCTTAGTCTTGTTGTTTCAGATTTGTAGTTTGCTTTTGTTTTGTTGAACCAACTACCTTATGCTATGTGTGTCAGGGTTTGAGCAAGTTTGCCTATGTCTATCAAGTACATCATTTGCTTATGTCATCCAACAAGTTTGCTAGCTTCCTATTTTGTTGAACCATCATTTGAAATTGAACTAGGTTGAAGTTGAAACTTCATGGCTGCCACGCAGCACTAGTCATGGAGAAATAAAAATAACACATAAATATTTTCGCAAAAAAAACAGTGGCAGGCTAACTAAGGACAAAAGCAAATAGTAGCCTTGGACGCTCAGTACAGCTTAGACATGAACGGTAGTACTATCACACTAAAAACCAGTTTTTAGTTTCAGAAGAACACTAAAAAAACTAAGTTTCGGTCAAGGACAACATTCAGTACTAAAAGCATCGTGCTAAAATAGAAATTAGAAATTCACTAAGTACTGCAACAGGAAAAGCAAAGAACCATTAGTATGTATTTCCTAGTAACTAGCATGCTAGGACTGAAACTTCTGGTACACTTGAACACACGGTACATTCATTCTACAAAATATAAAAAGGAACGGGAAGCTTCAGTTCGCATTCCCTAAAACAGTGACACACTAAGAATAACAGTAATAATACAACTGAAATCTCAGTACAACTAAGACTATACGGCAAGTGCTAGGATTATATCAAACATTGCCTGGAGAAGAACCACAGCCTAGAAAAAAAGAAGGTCAAAAACTAAATCAAAAAGATATAAGTTCGACAAAGGAGAAAAATCACAAGAAACACAGCAGGAAGACGTACTAGCCTCAAACAACACAAAAAATCTCAGTACAACTTAGTTTATTCGGTAAGTGCTATGATGATACCAATTAATGCCTTGAGAAAGAAGTAGTTTTGAACTTAATAGGGCTATCTCTTAAACGTAGCTAATTTGAACCAGTGCTTTAACTTGTACTATGAAGTTCAACTGCTAAAGTTCAACAAGTTCAAACAAAAAATTGGCACCAAATTTTAAAAGCCTTACGCTAAATGAGATTACAAATCAGTACTAACAGAACTATATCATAAGTACAAGAAAACGAGAGTACAGAAACTATAAAGGTCCAACTTAGGTTGGACTCAGATAAAAATAAAATAAATCTCACTTTCTCAGCAACAACTCATAAATACACTTGAAAAAACAGGTGTTTTCAGTTCAACTAGTACATAAGTCTTCAGTACAAAAAATAAAAGTTAACCAAAACGAATTCCCGATGAAACATACACAAGTGAAACAGCTATTCAACCACACAATCATCATGGAAAAAAAGTTTGTTAAACATTGTGCCACGCTTAAACACAACACAAAATATACTAGTTATTACATAGTACTTGACAAGACATCAAACACTACAAATAGAGCCTACAATGTTTTCAAGAGATATATCACACAACTATCCCATTCACTATGCAAATGATGACCATTTCTCCTATGCATCAGGAGCCAAAGCCTGAACCTCCTTGGGAAGCTCCGTCACCACAAGCTGGCTATTCCGGTTGAACACAACTCTATACAGATCCTCAGCGTTCCAATCAACAATGCGTGGCCGCAAAACAATAAAACTAATTATAAAAAATCATGACACATAAAAAAAGGATCCACAATAAGCCAAAAACAGAAAGAGAAAAGCTCAACAAGAACCCACGTCATAATCTCGAATGTTCTCAACAATCTTTTCACCATCGTAGCATCCCGTATACTTCAGAGTATAATGGCCACATTCATTTTCCCCTTGAACTGGAACCTTGACAAACGTTGGTTTCTTTGCAAACAGGTCCCAATTGGGCTGCTTGCTCGCATTGTACTGAGCATCACCATACACAGCCTTCATTACTTTGACCATTCTAGAAATCTATAAAAAAACGAAACAACCCACACAGTTTTAGGTCTCAGAAAAAAGCAGAAACAAAGATGCAGAAATATTAATCCAGTACAGATGATAAATTTCACTCACAATCTTCTTGCAGTCTTTGTGATAGGTGTTCTTCGAAGGACGGTGGTTCTTCGGATAAGGTAAAGAGTCAAGGATGTCAACGCTACTTCGGTACCGATTCATGACATATAAGGAATAGTGGTTCACTTTCCTTTCCTTTGATAAAACCATAGGCTTGAATAGAGGCATCATGATCTAAAAACAAATGACCAAAAAAGAGATGTTAAATATTCAAAATAAAAACCAGCATCACAACAAAAAAATAACAACCAAAAATCAGCTAGTAGATCTCACAAGGTCGGCACTGAGCAAGTCTTCGTTAGCTTTAACATAGCTCTTGAAATCTCTCGCTGCACTCTCCACATTAAACACTTTATTTTCATCCTCGTAAAACGAACAGTCAAGCACAACCTACAAAAAAGCCAAAATAGAAATTAGACAGCGGTAAAGGATCAACAAGCAAAAGTATTATTAAAATTCGTAAAAAAAATAAGCAGTCTTGTTCAACAGAAAGAAACCGATCTGATTGATTACCGAGATGAAATATGGACTCAGCAATATCCTTTTCCCAGATGCGAAATCAACATTTCTATCAGGATCTTGCTTCCAATCATCAATGAGGAAGTCCATTACATCACCCTCCATCATTTGCCCAGGTGAAAAAAATTCCCATATGCGATTCCGAGTGAAGTCAGTTACGTTTCCATCAGGCTGGGGTATCATTGAGAATGTATTCCTGCAGCACACACAATAATAAAAAAGAAGGAGAAGCAAGATAAGGCATTCAGCAGCAGTTCGAGTTGTATATAAAGGAATAGTTAAGGTCATATTTACCTAGCAGTTACAAACAAACAAAAGCAAAAGAGGAGCAAAAATAATGAGAGATACTCACTCGACATACTTCTCACGCCATTCATCACTAAGCAACAGCTTATACAACCTGCGAGCCTTGTCCAGGTGAGGGAATTTATGAGGGTGAAGCTGCTGCACAGGGGAGCAAAACTTTATAGGAGCTCTGGGCGCACGCTTCGTGCTTACAACATTGCCAGATTCCAAAGCAGGATCTTTCCTAGCACCACCAGCTCTACGAGCCACTATTCCAGCAAGGGGAGATAAACCTTTGGCAGCAACACTCCTCGTGACTCTTCCAACGCCAGCAATCTTGTCAAACACATCATCATCGCTGTCTATCAATTCGACAATGGGATTCTTGGGTGTAGTAGGGCTCTCTGCACAAGCAGCCGTAGAACTTCTCAGAGCTCCCAACCGCCCCTTCCTAACACCAGATCTTGTCTTTTCTGGAGAACGCCCCTGGCTAAGATCAATAGCTACGCGCTCGAGCTCCGAGAACTGGCTACCAAAGAACCTGTAGTCATGCTCACCAAGATCCAACCACTCACCTGAAAAAATATAAAAAAAAGAGTCCACACAAAGCGTAAGTTCAAATACATATTTCATGATAGTACTGAACAGAGAAGTACAAACTGCAAAAAATACTAAAGTAAATGCACACGTATAGGGTTCGATGCCAAACAAACCCCTGAAGTCAACATCAAACACATCGCTAGTTGCGCAGGTGTACAGCAAAGTCTTCCTAATGTCCAGAATGTCTTCATGGCTGTAATCGACCATTTCTATTACACCATCCTCCCGGCAATAATATGTCTTGCAGTTTTGTAGCATAAAGAATCCACAATCATGCCTGTAGAACAAAGGAAGAAACAAAAAAAATGGTACAACACAAAATCCAAAAAATACAGGAACAACATCCACCCAGCAACAAAAAGAACCACCAAAAATCATTAAAAAACAGATACTCACGTGTTTTCCTGCTGAGGCACCCGCACAAACTCACAAGAGAAACCATCAATATGCACCGTGAGAATGGCAGGCCTGTCTACACCGGACTCCTCCAAAGCTTCTTTATATTATCTGTCATATTCCTTAAGAATCTAAGTGCATCACCCAAGGTTTCATCACAGAGTGAATCAAGACACTCGAAACGACGGAACCTCAAATTCAGAACAACCAAGCACCAATGCCCAGATTCGTCGCTAGGCTTCATGGTAGGCACAAATGACGGCGAATCAAATGTAGGGAAAAGAAGCTGGAAAAAAATCGCAGCGGAAAACTGAATTTACCAAAGTCATAATGAAACAAAAAATTCAGCCTCCAATCAATAAAATAGAAGATGGAAATTAAAATTTAGAAGTACAAACAAAAAATCACATAATCATAATGAAATTATATCCACCGCCAAAAATGAGGAACAATCATATCAGTTCAGTTTCCTTGCAACAATAAGTGCATCTTTAATAAAAAGCATGGATCATTCATAAGTATAGGTGTAAAAAGTAGGCTAATCAAAGTCATTCCCACACCTCCCTAAACTGAAAAGAAAACATGACAGTTCTAGTTAATGAGTACAAAAAGTCCAAGTTCACCTACTTGATCGAAACCATCAACACCTGATCTCGTGAACCAATTTAACACATTGGAATCAATACGGAACTTGGTCTGTTGTACAAAAAGAACAACAACAGTTAGAAAATTGGCAAAACAAGTTATCATCCTATTTACAAAAAAAAGCAAAATACTGACCGTCACCCATCTGGGAACTATCAACTTGTCAGTGTCTCGGTACTTATGACGTAGAGAATATAAAACAACATCAGCACTGTCTGAGTTGAGCATGCTAGTGGGGACAAACGCTTTAGCAATAGAACCAACACTAGCATCACATTCTTTATTTTGAAACATCGGCTTGTGACTCGAAAAACACAAAAAAAATTACATGAATTAAGACTACTGCAACAACAACAATAATTATACGAGAGAAAAAAAAGAGACAAAAATGTTACGGGCAAAATCCCAAACTAAGCATTTAGTACGCTTCGTGCGCAACCTCGTAACAGCGAAGAAAAATGTATCAACCTTAACAACATTATCACTTTCTGCTTGCAGAAAAAATGATGAAAAATAATAAGTTCAACAACTACAAGAGGACATGTCCAAAATGCCAAAATTGAGAAGTATGCCCAATTTACAAGTGCTTACCTGGACTATCAGGGTTTGAAGACAACGGTAGTTCCTGTGATGAGACCATTATGCCTCCAGTTTCAGGGTTTGACGATGGGGCATCTTGAGAGGACACCAATATTGCTGCGCTTTCAGGGTCTATAGAAAGAGAATCCTGGGACGACAAGAGTGCCTCCTGCGTCAAGGGGTCAGAAGAAATTGACAGAAGTAAATCATCATCCTCGGATGGCACCTCCTCCACGCTAGAAGCATCTTGCAATGCATCACCTTAATCAAGACCTCCAGGCGGCAAAATCTTCGGCGGCAAATCTTCAAAACCAGAAACATTCTCATTCCCATCAATACCAACACCAGGCGATTTGGAATCAAGTATGCTGGCAGCACCAGCATCCTCATCAGCAAATTTGGTACCAACATTGCGCCCACTACTCAATGGAGCATCACGAACATCATCTCCGCCACTAAGGACAACACCACGTTCAACATCAGAAATCTGACGAAAATAAAAAATTCAGAAAAAGTGAATAATATGAACAAAACTAACAATAAAAATAAACTACCAAGAGGTGCACAGAAAAATAAACCTTGGAAGCATTCGATGCAACATCATCAAACTTGCCACTGCTAACATTCAAAGCAACATCACCAACGGGCAAACAAGGCTCATCGCCAACAATAGCACCCTGATTCAAAATGTAATGACGCAAAAAAACAATGCTATTATGACCAACAATAAACACAAGGAATTAAAACAACAGTAACAAAAAGGGTAGCTACCCCCTTGCAAACTCTAAACGGTGTGGGATAGAAAAATGAACAAGGAGGACACATTGGTGCGCATGAAAATTAAAGAGAATGTGAATAAACACAATGAAAATAAAAATAACCTTGGACTTATCAGTGGATGGATCATTAACTCCACGGTCAACATCAGCCTCAACATTATGATTGGTCTCCTGCATGAAAAGAAAAATTAATAAACATACGTAGATCATGAAGTTCAACTACAATACTGACAGCAGAACAACATAGTAAAACCATACAAACAACGACGACTGTCTCACATCAACAACAGGGTGCTGCAAGCCAACATCGTTCGTATGCTGATCAGAAACATTAGCCTCAGTACGACCATCAGCCCTGCTGTCGGTGCTAGCAGCCTCATCCTGATCAATCTGCATGAAAGAAATTTACTAATAAATAGATGAAGATTAGGAAGTTCAACTACAACACAGACAACAGGACAAACAAAGTAAAAATTGCAAACACCGAGGACTGACTCACATCAACATCAGGGCGCTCAAAGCCAACATCATTCGTTTCGTGATCAAAAACATTAGCCTCGGTACCATCACCAGCCCTGCTGTGGGTGGCAGCAGCCTCATCCTGCTCAAACTGTTTGATAACAAAATTTGCACTTTCTTCATATGGCTTGTAGCGAGAGTTTTGCGTAGTTCTGAAATGCTTCATGTTGTTCAACAGGCGAACCGAGCTCTGAACTAGATTAGCAGCACCGTCACACATATCACCAATTAAAATTCTCTCCATCTCAATGTAGTCAACAGCTTCCTCAGCGTTAAATTGATGACCTTCAGGAAGGATAACATTGATACAGCTCAAACGCTCGACTGTCGTTGGGACCTTTTGCAGCTCAGAACACACATTACTTAAGATGTGCTCAACGCGCTCCAATGCTGAAACAGCAACATCAATACCAAAAGCCTGCCTCTGTGAAGCACTAGCATTACTAGGGCCAGGGGGCATAACCAGCACCCTCAACACCACGGCCATCCCTCAACTCATCGGACAGAGATGAAAACTTCGAAACCTAAGACAACGTCATCTCCAGGACTGGCTGTTTATACACTCGGAAAAAACAACCTCCTCTTGAGTTTTCCACTACAAACAAAAGGGAAAAATAGTTAATCAATCAATGCAACACATAGGGGAAAATAAATCATGATATTAACAGATTTAAAATCAACATCATTAATAAACTTTAGCTGTCATTGCCAATTTGTTAGTATTTACCAATAGGCCAGTTGAACAAAGTTATTCAGTTCAACCACACAAGAAACAACAGTACTAAAAAACCATACCTAAACCATACAAAACATGAACAGACAACTCTGTAGTACACATGTCCACTACAGCAAAAAATAGCTATACCTAAATTAAAAAAGGTCTGCAAGACACAAACCAAAAAAAACCTCACCGGAAGCTTCCCAAACACCCAAGTCTTTGGATCTACATTGCCTTTTTTATCAAATCTGCATCAACCAGATCAGAAAGCTTGGCAGGATCCATGAAACATATGTGGGGGACTCACATGTCAGGCTCCGCGGTCTTGCCACGGATAAGGCAGTCAAGGTACATTAGTACATGCCCTATAGCACAGCCTGTGATTCCCTTCCCAAGAGTATCACCATTTTGGTACTTGGCAACAGCCCTTCTAAACTCATCAACCATCAACTGGCAATAATCCATATTAGCCATGTCCTCAAAGACGAGACCCTCAAACATTGCTGCCTCTCTGGAAACACGCGGGGCAGAACCAGGCAACACAACCTTCATAAACACACTCATGAAGAACACTTTCAGAGCAAGGTCATCTTTGCTAGGATCCTTGACGAGCACCTTGAGCTTATTCCTCAAATCCTTTGTCTTGATATCTTTGTCCGTGCTAATGTCAAGCTCCGATCTTAACTTCATCAGAGCGTCGTCATATCCGTCCTCTGACGGCCTTGGCGCAAAACGACCACCACGAGGGAAACCAAATAATTGCTGTATACCGTCGCTAGTGATCCGAAGCTTCTTATTAGCCTCACCCATGTCAAGAGTGATTGTATCACAATCTATCCTTAGGTACAAAACTCCCATCAGAGGGCGGGAAATGTTAGACTTCACCCTCCACTTGAAAATAGAACCAAAACCAGATGGATGCATGAACCCTAGCCACATGCCGACTCTCGAGCAATTTAGCGCAATCTTCAACGTCTCTCAATGAACATCGCACGGTTAAGTTCAATTTCCGTTGGTCACCTTCATCCAAGACAACTTTTCCAGTATGCCTCCCACCGGCTTAACCGGACTCCTAACGCTAACAGGCTGTAAATGAAAACAAAAAAGTCACACCTTAAAAAAATGAATATAAAAAACAAAACAAGCAAATGAATGCAAGTAAAAAGAAAAAAAAGATGGCACAAGGTCAACTATTAAAACAACATCAGTACCACCCCCTCAATTGATGCAAACAATAATCAGCCTCACCTGGCCGCAAATACCAGCCCAAACACAATTAAATCATTGCAAGTACGAGTAGTAGGTCACATGCAGTACAAAAACACATACCACTGCAAACAATGAATATAGAAAACAAAACAAGCATATGAATGTTAGTAAAAAAAGAGATTACACAAGTTCAACTATTAAAACAACATCAGTACCACCCCTCGATTGATGAAAACAATGACCAGCCTCACCCGGCCAGCATACCAGCACAAACACAAATTAAAATCATTGCAAGTACAACTAGCAAGTCACATGCGATACAAAACACATACCATCGCAAATTCATCTTCCAATCAACTTCAATATCATCTTCTTCAGATGCAGCATCTTCAGCTTCAGCACGAGCACGCTTCTTCCCACCTTTGTTCACCTTTGCAGGATGAACTTTATGCTTCTTATTTTCTTTCAACAAAGACCGCTCTTGAAGAGGAGAAGAAGAAGGCTTCTTATTTGTCAAACCTCGTGACTACGACGAACAACAGAGCCACCAAGTTTGTTTGGACCAATTTTCACAGCAACATTATCCGCATCACCTTTGCTACTACCAGTTTGGGGACCAGCTTTCACATGTGGGCTACACCTATGTGTGCCATCAGCATTTCGATCTGACAACTTCCTCTTCAAAACAGCTTTCTTCACTTTAACTCCATCACGATCAAAAGCTTGCGCAAACCAAGTTTGCATCAAGTTTGTCTTCACAGGCATGTCACTTCCATGAGATACGGCATGAACAGTTGATAAACCCGCGTCACCACCTTCATCGCCTACACATTTAGGAGCTTGAGCAACATCAACATCACTTTTTGGCACACAGGCAGCCTTTTGACGCCGTTCCAATTCCTTCCTCTTCTGGAATTCATACTTCTTCTTTCTTATCCTTTCATCCTCGATTTGTAACTACATAGGAACATCCTCAGCTTGGGTAATGAGCTCGATGCCATCAACACTTTGAGATCGAGTAATGCATAACCGCAAGCTGCCATCACCATCATCAAAGTTAAGTGAATACATCCCATCATTAATATCTTTAACAACATCAGCAATGTCCTCTGGAACACCATGGCTGTCATTAACTGCATAAACCAATAACATAACCACGCACATAAAAAATTAAAAAACAATTAACATTGCAGACAACAAAATAAATAAAACACATACCATCAGACACAAACAAAAAGGAACAACTAATGAAACCAAGCATATATATGTATTAAAGGCTGATAAAAAAAGAGCAAATATAAGGGAAACACCAACAACATTCGCAAGTTCTTCTAGAGGATTTGGTGTCTCAAAAATAACATTCACAAGATCTTGAAAGCATTCTGATTTCTCAGAATCAGGAGGCACCGACACTCCAACATCTGCAACAACATCATAATTAGCAAAAAAGCACAAAAACAATCAGTCAGTTCAACTATGTGAACACTACAAGTTCACCCGAATAAAACAAAATATGAACCCACCACTTGCAGAACAAAACTTCAGAAAACACAACTCTTTCAACATCATACTAGTTCTTCACTAACTACTACAATCTATTCAAATGCGAGGGCAGCAGTTCAAAATACACGTGGTGATAAGTACTACAAACTGTCTGCAGGTTGCATCAACTGCCAAAACCATACGCACCATACAATCCAGGACAAAATTAACACATATCAAAATACATACAACTTATAAAGTCAATACGGCAACAACTGTACACCCTAAAAACCAGATCTGTTAAAACATCATACAAAAAACAGGGGAAATCACCTGCATTCAATTTGTCCGGACTGGATGATGTACCCATTGAAATATACAGTCCTAAAATCTGCCGAACCAGATCTGCAAGACACATGAACAAAAATTAGGGATTTGAACTATTACAGAAACGAAGCACGCCATACAAAAAGCAAAACTCTTACCACCTAACACAAAATCCGCCATGCAATCCAGTATCACTGCCGCAAACGCTCGTTCAACAGCAAAGGAACCCTAGCAACTGCAGCCTGGGTCAGCAAAGAGAGCAACATATTAGAAATAGAGGGAAAATCTGAACATGAGAGGACGCAAGCAAAGTCAATGGCAGAGCAAAAAAGGAACAAAACAGAGCACCTTAACTCCACCCCGGGTTGAACGCCCGCCGACGCCTCCAGCAAACAGAGTAGAAACTCCCCCTCCGAGAAAAGAAGAAGAGGGGAACGAAGACGGAACCGATTTGGGGACGGGGGAGGAGCGGAACAGGGAAGATCAGAGGTTAAAAGGTGAGTGGGAGGGTGAAAAGATGAGTGGGAGAAAACGGACGGCTAAAGCCCACAACCGTGGCAAAGCCCACTATATCTGGCTAGTTACAAAAGATAATACAAATAATCGAACACAATAATAAAAAATTAATATAGATCGAGAAAACAAACGGCTAAAGTACATAAATAACTCACAACCGTACATAAAAAGTTATCAAAAAGGTACAAATGAAAAAATAATTAATAACAGTGCTGGTTTTTCCCCTAAAAATAAAGATAAGATAATGGGGGCAAGTCATGTTACGGACTCGCCTCCGCATGCGATGCCGCGTCGTCGCCTGCTACGGCTCGTTCCTAGCTCGGCCTCGCCAAGATGGGGGAGGGGGGCCCCGACCACACCTCCCCCACCCCTCCCCCCCGGCTCGGCCTCGCGCTAACGTGGTAGTGCGCTCGTTTGACAAGCGCAGTGCAGTTATTCTGTTTCCCCCCACCCACGCACCCACACCCCTAAGATAGATAAATGGGGCAAAGTCCATACAAGGAAGATGTGTCAGTACAACTATGCCCTTCGGGACGGTGCGGTGCGGGGGCAAGTCATGTTCCCCCCCCCACCACCACACACACACACACCCACACCCCTAAGATAGATAAATGGGGCAAAGTCTATACAAGGAAGATGTGTCAGTACAACTATGCCCCTCGGTACGGTGCGGTGCGGGGGCAAGTCATGTTTCCCCCCACGCACCCACACCCCTAAGATAGATAAATGGGGCAAAGTCCATACAAGGAAGATGTGTCAGTACAACTATGCCCCTCGATGCAGTGCGGTCTGGGGCAAGTCATATTCCCCCACGCACCCACACCCCTAAGATAGATAAATGGGGCAAAGTACATACAAGGAAGATGTGTCAGTACAACTATGCCCCTCGATGCAGTCTTGGTGCGGGGCAAGTCATGTTCCCCCCCCCACGCACCCACACCCTTAAGATAGATAAATGGGGCAATGTCCATACAAGGAAGATGTGTCAGTACAACTATGCCCCTCAGTACGGTGCGGTGCGGGGGCAAGTCATGTCCCCCCCCCCACGCACCTACACCCCTAAGATAGATAAATGGGGCAAAGTCCATACAAGGAAGATGTGTCAGTACAACTATGCCCCTCGGTACGGTGCGGTGCGGGGGCAAGTCATGTTTCCCCCCCCACGCACCCACACCCCTAAGATAGATAAATGGGGCAAAGTCCATACAAGGAAGATGTGTCAGTACAACTATGCCCCTCGATGCAGTGCAGATGCACGCAGCAAGTCACGACCCTCGATACTATATAAAACAAACAAAAAGAAAAAGAAAAAAAAAAAATGACAGCCCAAGGACAAAAAAGTACCACCAAGATAATCGTATAGTCTCTTCGCTAGATCCCAAAAACAACCAAATATAAAAAAATTGACCGCCCAATGACAAAAAAGTACCAGTCCAAGTTACTGGTGTAGTCAAGTACTAGATAAAAAACAAACAAAAAAAAATTGACCGCCCAAGGACAGGAGCAGGCCCACACACGCATGGGCCAGCCGTCCAGGACCCACAGGTCGACAGAGAGATAGCGAGCGCCATGTATAACCGCTCTAGTAAGTGTTCATAGGAGTTCGGCTGGTGAGCGTCGGGTGCGCTTATAAACAGGACCGGAGCCCCCTCGACTAGCGAGGTGGGACTAAACCCAGAGAGCACACGCACGCCGTGCTCCACAGCCGCGCGAGAGAAACTATTCGGGCCGAATGCAACGACCCAGGCCGATGGCCCAACAAAGAACTTTGCCCCATAACAAAAATCCAGTAGATCACGCATGACAAAAAATAAAAAATGAAGATAATTTTTTTTAAAAAAAACCCAGTTAATAAACAAAAATATTGTAAAAAGTTCAAACACATCTTAATGGTAAGAACTAATATATATATATATATATATATATATATATATATATATATATATATATGAGACTGTAAATAAAAATTTCAGGAACGAATTTACAAAAAAAATCAACTACTACAATTCATAGGGTTCAAGTACAAAATAAAAATAATTACTGTGCAGCGAAGATTAATTTTTTTTATTTTATGAAATACTAAAACTATCATTGTTCATCTATTAAAAACAAATTTGATCGGTAATTGACAAACTAAAATAGATCAGTACTATCATTAAAAGGATGTAAGTTCAGCAAAACTCAAATAACAAAAAAGCGGTTCTAAAAACTCATCAACAGATAGCACCGCTCATGAAGTTATGAACATGAAAAATATATCAGTCAAAACAAAGGATGCCCATCAGTTCAACTATATAAATTGTTCCATAACTAATATAAACAATGTAAAAAGACAGTTATACTTGAGCAGAACATTAGGAATAACATTACATAACTAGTTCCATACCATCATGATAACACCATACAATTCAACCATCTCACATGCAAATGTTTTAAAAAGAAAAAAAATACTGCAACATAATCAACCACACACAAATCTCACAAACCGGCGTCATTTGCCACATTTAAACCTACAGCACATAGATTCTGAATGAAAGAGAGTCGTCTTCTCTTGAGAACATAACCATAACCACATCACCATCCTCAAATCCAGACTCAGCAACAAACTCCTTCCACCCAGTAGTTAGGTTGATGCAACCATCAAAGTCGATGTGGTAGGCAACATCCATCAACTGATACCCATTCTTGTCTGAAGTCTCCATCTTCAGAACACTGGACCTAGGAGCAACAATCCGGATACTAGATGACATTTTCTGCAAATGGGCATGGGAGGACAAAACAAAATCAACACCTGACATAACTGAATTTTTACACAGATATAGGAACGATTTGCATAACAAACTAAAATGGAAAAAATCTGAACCAAAACAATAACACAAAACTAACTAGACACGTGAACTGACTAAACTGAAGAAATATACAAATCAATACACCTACAGTAAAAACATCTATTCATAAACAGATCAGGGATTATACAAAAAAATGGTAAAATACTGTTAAGTAATGAACAAATACACACAGAAATCCCTACTGTTAAAATCTCACAAAACCAAATTAAAAAATATAGACAAGCTATTCGTTAGACAAAACTACAGATCCAGTCCATGAGATTCGAACAGAAACCATCAAAAACGTAGGAACCAAAACGAATAGAAACACATACCCATGATTCCTTCAAGTCACCATCCGTCAGGCGACAAACAGAGGGTGTACGAAACCCATGGTTGCTGTACAGCAAACAAGAAAGTTGCCCACGCCGCTGAGTCTGAGTGAGCTCCAAACCAGTCTCGTACACATAGCCGTCAGCTATGCGCGCCATCTTTACCAGACATCTGCATGAACAATCCTCCATGGAACACACAGGAACAGAGAAAAAAACGACGAAGAGAAGAGAGAGGAACCTAGATCTGATTCTGGAAGAAGGAAGAAAAGGGAGGGGAAAGACTTGGCCACACACCACGCATAGATGGATAGCGTTTATAGTCAGGGACACTCACAGATTATAAAAATAATAAATAGGAAGATGGGTAGCCAGCTAGTAGGAAATAGTTATTACACAAGACATGCAACATTTGACCGTAAATCAGTTCAACTTCAGAAAAACAAGCAGTTCAAAGGTGCACATGTCGAACATATGCAGACAAAACAACACATTCAGAAAACAAAACCAAGTTGAATTCATTTAGACATTCGAACATCTGCTCCTCCACAACAAAAATCTTAAAAACTTAATGTTCACTACTTCAGTCATAACAATCAAAGAAACGACACCATTTTGCCCTCGTGGATGGATGTGGAGCCGTGCCTGCTCTCGCCCTAGCCCAACTAATGATCTGGATATGGTTCCTTCCCCTGCCCTCTGGGAAAAGAAGCTCCAATTCATTGGAGTTGCAAGAATCCATCACCTCACGCGCAAGTCGTCTGTTGAACTCTGCCTCCAGTTCCTCCTCGACAGCACGTCGCGCCATCTGCCTGCGCCTGCGCCTCCTCCTCCTCTGCTCAGCTACTACAGCCCTCACATCTATGGCGTCCCCCTCCTCCTCCGTGACCTCTCCTAGCTCAGGATCCATCCCCCTTTTCTTTGGTTGCAGCTCGTAGAATGAAACTGACAGAGGGTTCGGGCTTTATAATCAAAGTGCAGAGCAATCAGTGCCGCTCCAATGTCAACACACAGTAATAAAACTTTGACACGCAGTAGTCAAAGTACACATACGACAGCAATTCAAAAACAATACTAAAAACATGCAAATTAATTATGCACTTTGACCAGATTACAAGAAATCGCAGCTTACAGTCAGCCGCCATACACGCCCTCTACCAACGACAAAATAACATGGGAATCAGAGGTAGAAACAACTCAAAAAAGTAAAATTAACAACGCAAATCTTTTCATACGATCCTTATATCTCTCCCTGCAACACCAATTCGAAAGTAAAAAAGAACAGAAAAAGAAGAACAAAATTCTATGGCGGGCGTCGAAAACGACCAAGAACACCAAAACTTGTAATCTTGAATTACAGATGAAAATAATCTCAAAAAACCATAACATACCGATAATTCTCACATCAAAAACGACAAACACGACGTAATTTGAGGCCCGCAAACACCACAGTAAACACTGACGCCAAAAAACACGTCCGCCGCCCAAATGCCCACACCGTCACCTCCGGTAACTACAAATCACAAAACACATCCAGATGAGCGTGCGCACATGCGGAACCCCTTTACGTGTCTCCCCTAGCAACGAATGGCCCGCAGCATCGCGCCGGAGAACGGTCGGAAGCTCTATGTTGCATCCCCTATTTCTGTCCGTCGTGCACGCAGGAACATCAGTTCTTGTTGAAAACACGCTACCCAACCACGTGAACTACGCCGATCTGTAAAGGGTATGAAATAATATTCTGTTATGCGTAACAGAATAGCCCAGATGTATATATATATATATATATATATATGTGTGTGTGTGTGTGTGTGTGTGTGTGTGTGTGTGTGTGTGTGTGTGTGTGTTTGTATAAATTGTTCGTTGGTTCATCACAGAATATATATGATATCATCACATATATGTGATGATACTTAACTACTTGGTACAATGCATAAAATTGAAAACGAACAATACTAAAACTAATAATCCCTCCTGGGGGCAGTATTCCGGCAACCCGTCGCCAGCAACTCCCTGGTGCGCGACGTCTTCCCAGCGCGGAGGCAGTCCTCAGCCTCCTCCGCCTCGCAGCGCTTGACGTATCGATCTGCCTCTTGCTAGCGGACGAGCGCAAACGATCTTGCCATTTCATTGGGCACCCACCAGAGCTCCTCGTCAGTGGCACGCTGGAGCTTATCGGCCCACCTCCACGCAGCGATTAGGCGCCTAGCACCTTTGACCTTGCTCGCAAAGTACTTGTCTTTGTACACCACCTCCGCACGATGACGCGTCCGCCCCCGAAGCTCCACCGCCTCCTTTTTCCATGCGGCATCACGAGCTTCACAGGCCACCTGGTACCTGGCTTCCTCCTCCGCCATCTCCTTCTTGAACGCCACTTGCCTAGTTTTCTCAGCCAGCGACAGCGACTTCCACAGACAAAGATTGTATTGGCCCCAAAACCAATCCGAAGTTGGAGGGTCCGGCGCAACCTCGTCCTGCGGTGCGTAGGGGTCCTCGTCGCTGCTATTCGAGCACTGGTACGCGTCGGTGCTATACAAACGGTTTTTAACCCCTTTCTGCGACGATATTTGGAACCGTCACCAAGTGAGTGTGGGCGATAGGGGGGGTCCTTCCCACACGACCCAGAAACCGCCGAGGATAGGCCCTCCTGGCACTCAAGCTGGCTCGTGTGCGATCGGGCAGGGCATCGAAACCCAATTGTTTCCGTTCGTATGTACATCCCACACGGTGAATCCCAGAAAAACATTTCCGTTCATATGTATATCACACACAATCAATCCAAGGAGTACGTTTCTGTTCTTATGTATATCCCACACAGTGAATCCAGGGAAAACGGTTCCGTTCGTATGTACTTCCCACACAGTCAATCCAGGGAAAACATTTCCGTTCATATGTACATCCCAAACGATTAGGCTGCTATAGTCGTGTGAAAAAGGTGGACATCAATATTTAATTTGCCGATATGTTTGTGATAGGTATGTTATCGCACACGATTCAAGAATGTAAAATGTGTGCGGTGCCTCTACTAACGCCAACGTGTACATTTTCGTAACTGTGTGCGATTGGTATTCCTATCACACACGCACACTGGTTTCAAATGTTTGTCGTATTATCATGAATCGCCCCACGCATATGAGACGAAACCGTGTGCGCGTCTGAAGGGCATCACAAACGTTTCACGTCAAAGAACCGTCTGTTTTCTTTTTTCATCGCACACGCTGTTTTCTTTCTAATTGTGTGCACATTATTTTATTTGCTCTTGTACAAAAAAAATTGGCTGTAATTTATTATTCGAATTGGAAATTTTGAAATATGAAACGTCACTGGTACAACGAGGTGCTATAGAAACGGTTTTTAACCCCTTTCCACGACGGTGTTCGGAACCATTAGCTAGTGAGTGTGGGTGATAGGGGGATCCTTCCCACATGACCCATAAACCACCGGGGATATGCACTCCTAGAACACGCGCTCGGCAAAATGAGGTCGTGTGCAACCGGCGAGCGAGCAGATACGGTTATAAGTACAGTAGTGCTAAAAAAATACAATTATACAGGAGAAATCATTTCCGGTCGTAAGTTAATCCCACACAGTCAGTCCCCACGAAACGTTCCTGTTTGTATATACATCCCACACAGTCGCTGCAAGGAAAACGTTTCCATTCGTAGGTACATCACACACAATTTTCCCCGTTAAATCGTCTATGATAACGTTCCCATTGCACATAGTATTAAAAAAATTTATCATTTGCGTTATCGAATGCATCACACACGGTGCATAGAAGAAACTGTGTGGCAAAGGTTGTCCATCACACACAGTTTTTATGCGGTAAACATTTGCGCAAGGTGGTCTAATGCAAACAGTTTTGAAGAGAATGTCGTGTGTGATTGTTCATCGATCCAACATGGGTTATTTCTAGAAACTGTGTGCGTTGTCTTAGGTCATCGCCCACGGTATTTTCTCAATAACATTTTGCAATAGCAAAAACCAATTAGCAGGCTAATTCACCATTAGCAGGTTAATTGCCTTATTATTAATAATCCATTTATTAATCTAATTGACATTCATATTAAACACATAATATATTCATTCTCATATTAAGGAAGCAGGATTTCATAATTGAAATACATCAGAGTACAACATGATATAGCTTCAGCACTCAGCTACCTCATTACACAACAGCACCAGGACCAAGTTGCACATGCAACATCTAGAACCGTTCGAAATTAGCATCATAGACGATACATAGACAGATGCATATCATGGGGAAAACTGCTGAAGCGGAAGGCGAATATTGAGCCTTCATTGATGTTGAAGGTCTTTGCAACTTTAGGCCAGTGCCTATGGATGATTAACCGCCCGTCCTTCGTCCTCTTCAGGAACACTTCAATATTGAACCGTGAGTGTTGTATGAAAACCTTCCTCGCTCCTGAACATAGAGGTGGGTTGAGAGGTAATCATCAGTGAACTGCTTTGGAAAGGCCTGAAAACAAGGATGTGCATAAATATCTTCTCTATATTGGAAATGGGGCAAAGGAATAAAAAAAGGCAAGGTATAATAGTTAGTACCATCTTCTAGTGAACTGATGTCTTCTTCATTGTGCAGACAAAGATCTTGTTGTTTTTTGTCGCTAATTTCTTTATCCTTACAATCTTTCTGAGTTTCTTGACTTGATTGATATTCATGGACAACTCATTTCCCCAATGCAAAAAGGGTCGAACAGTGGGTCAAAACCTCTGACTGCAGGACCTACATCTTCAAGACCAAATTGTTAAAAACCTAAGTATTAGCACAATAATGTGCTATTAGACAACGGACAATGCATGTGCTAACCTCGATTGTAAACCTCGGTGCTTCCCATTGTTTCCCTGCAACACATATAAGGTAGTTAGTCATCACATTAAGTAAGGGTTTGCATGCTATCAGTAAAATATGTTGATGAAAAATAAGCACATTGCAGATTCATCAGATTAATTCAAGCCACAAGGAAAACCCATTTATCCAAACAGAGCATGATTAAGAACTAGGAAATATAGCACTTGTATATGTTTCTCATGTATTAAGTGCGGCCACATTCGATTTATTCCTCACATGCACAACAATACAAAATTCCACCCACGACAATAGGACATTGCATTGCAGAATTGAACCAAGCAGTTAACTAAACACCACAACAAGTGAACCAAACACTAACTGAGCCCCACATTGCACAATATAACATACTCCTAATAGAAGATCAGACGGTTAACCGAACCAAGCATGCTTAACAACTTGGAAATATTGCAATTGTATTTGTTTCTCATGTATTTAGTACAGTCAAATTCGATTTACTTCTCACATGGTAACAATAACAGAATGCACCGACAACTATTGAACATCGCATTGCAGAATTGAACCAAATAGTTAAATAAACACCACAACACAAATGAACCAAACGTTAACTGAGCACCACATTGCACAATGTATAACCAAACCAAGCATGCTTAGCAACTTGGAAATATAGCAATTGTATTCGTTTCTCATGTATTTTGTGAAGATAAATTTGATTTATTTCTCACATGGAAGATAATACAAAATTGTAGCCTGAAGAATTGAACATCACATTTGCAGAATTGAACCAAATAGTTACCTGAGGACGACAACTAATTGACCAAACAGTTAATAAGTGAGCACCACACTACACGACATATAGAACATATACACAGGAGCAACAAATTGCATGGTAAAATTAGATAGCACAACTCACTAGAATTTGTTAAGGAAAGGCAGGAGCGGCACATGCAACGGGTAAACCAAGCATGCTTAACCAGCATAGCTAGAAAATGGCAAGGTGCTCCTTCAAGATGTGGGGGTCGGCACGAATGGTAGCCAACGCGACCTCATTTGCATGTGCGGCCACGATTTGCTTCTCTGCTGCCAAATGCTTCTTGAGCTCCTGGCTATATTGTGTGCACCATGGCTTAGGGCGGCGCTTATTTGGTGGATGGGTCGGTGATTTGGGTGGAAGGTGTCGTGCCAGTGGTTGGGGCATGTGGGATGTGGAAGGAGGAGGACGATGGGGGTCTGGTGTGGATTACCTGCATAGATAGACGAGGCCGAGCAGCGTGAAGGAGGGTCGCCGGCAAGGGGGGTCGCTGCTAGCAAGGAGTGAAGGTTTCAACTTGGAAAGGAAGGTGGAAACAGGGGAAATGTGGCTTTTGGTAAGGGGAAGGTGGCGGGGATGTAGATATTTCCGTGGAAGCCAAAAATTTGGAATCGCTTCAGCGAAAAACTGGCGCACAAAGTGTCATCAGACATGGTCCCTTATTCAGAACTGTGTACGATATGTAAACATCACAAACAATTCAGATAGCTTAACCCGTGTGCGATGAGTTTGAACGTAAAAAATTTTGGTTCCAATTTCCCTGGTTATAGTGCTCATCCACATTATTGCATGATTTGGGCACACAAAGGAGACTACAGCACAACCACACTTCTTAATCGAGCAAGTTCAGCAATTAAACAGAGCTAGCTGGCCTAAACATTACTCTAACAAATTAAAGACCGATGCTCTTAATTAAACAAAACAAAGAGTACTACTACGGCTGGTGCTCGTCGATCTCCGCCGCCTCCTCCATGTCTAGCTTGTTCCCGGCGGTCTCCTGAGGAAGGAGCTCCATGGCGTCCATCGCACCATATTCGGCAAGCATCTCGCCATCCGCGTCCGCATCTCTTTGGAAAAGTCCGCCACAAGCTGGGCGTGGGCGGCTGTGAGCTCGTCTTGGACGGGCTTCGTTGTTGCAAGGTATGCAGCGGAGGAACGGACGGCTGCTCAAACGCTCTCGACGATTGCCAACTCTTCGGCCATGGGTTGCCGACCGTTGTTGGAGAAGCTTCGTTTGATTTGTGCGGTGACCGCCATGAGCTGGGCGTGGGCGGCCTCGACATGGTCGTGGGCGGCCTCCATCAGGGCTAAGGCCGCCATTGTGGAATGGACAGCTGCTGTTCCACTCTCGCCAGCTGCTATCCCCGAGGCAGATGTTGCTGCCACCGCCTGAGAAGCAATAGCGGCCATTTGGGCTGCCATGGCCGCCCGGTCGCAGATTGTGGCCGCTCTCATGCACCTTGTTAGCACGCACATGGCGGCTGCGGCCACGCTCTCTCCGGAGTGGGCTGCCAAAGTTGCCCTCACGACGCGGGTCCATGTCCCCATCTTTCACTGGCAAAGATTGAACAGTGAACTGATATTTGGCGAGTGAGCTAGTGTACTTGACACGCTGGCTGTGGACTATAGCCGATGCACCTTCTCGCGTAAGCCATAGGCGTACTATACACCGACGGTGCTCCAGGATATTTTATACTGCATCTCACACGGTTAGTGATAAAAAACTGTGTGGGATCTACTTGATTTTTAATTTTGATTTGAATTACATAATGGGGTCACAGTGGAAATGGACGTTGTTTGAATTGCTAGATCTTTTATCTGCAGTGAACATGCAACTATATGTGTGTCGTAAAAAATTGGAATTGTTCAGGGTTCGTTTGGACATTTTTATAAGGTAACTTGGTTTTCTAGGCATTTCAGGTGCGCAATTAAAAATTAAACCACATGCTCTAGTCCATAAAAACAGGTTGCAAAATCAAATGTTTGTCCTTGGTTGCAAGCTTAGGTCACATGCAAGAATTGAGAATGAATGTCAAACACCTTGACACCGTCGCTCAGCCGCTAACATTGAGATACATGCTTTTAACATTCTAGTAAATCAAAACTCGTCTGAAAATCATGAAACTTGACATGATATCATGGAACGGCAGCAAAATGTCGTGGTAAAAATATTATCCCATTTGGGGCAGGTGTGGGTATAAGCTTCTCGCAAACCAGAGCTTCTCTCACAGCAAGCCTGATGGTTTCAGTAGGGTACGTGCCAGCTTGGGGGATGAAACGATATATGTTGCCTCTTCTTACTTTCAAAATGTTTCTCGTGTCAACATAGAACAACACGAGTGTTGTGTCATTTTTTGGGATTTTTCGGGGTTCGTTTTGACATTTTTATGCATTAATTGCGTTTTCAATGGATTTATGAGCACAATTCAAATTTGAACAACATGCACATACTCTAATGCATATAAATTGGTTGAAAATTCAAATCTGTATCCTTGGTTGAATGCTTAGGTCCCATGCAAGAAATGGGAACGAATGTCAAACACCCTGCCACCGTCACTCGGCCGCAAACATTGAGATTCTTGGTTTTTAAATTCTAGTAAATCCAAAACTCGTCCGAAATTCATGAAACTTGGCATGCTATCATGGAGCGGCATCAACATGTCATGGTAAATTTTTTTGTCCCATTTGGGGCAGGTTTGGGGATATGCTTCTCACAAACCAAAGGTTCTCACAACAAGCCTGATGGTTTCAGTAGGGAACGTCCCACCTTTGGGGACGAAACGATATCTGCTGCCTCTCATTGCTTTCAAAATTTTCCTAGTGTCAACATAGAACAGTAGGAGTGTTGTGTCAATTTTTGGGATTTTTCGGGGTTCATTTGGACATTTTTATGCATTAATTGTGTTTCCATTGCATTTATGAGCACAACTCAAATTTGAACTACATGCACATGCTCTAATGCATATAAATTGGTTGAAAATTCAAATCTATGTCCTTGGTTGCATGCTCAGGTCCCATGCAAGAAATGGGAATGAATGTCAAACACCCTGCCACCGTCACTCGGCCGCAAACATTGAGATTCCTGGTTTTTAAATTCTAGTAAATCCAAAACTCGTCTGAAATTCATGAAACTTGGCATGCTATCATGGAGCAGCATCAACATGCCGTGGTAAATTCTTGTCCCATTTGGGGCAGGTTTGGGTATAAGCTTCTCACAAACCAGAGCTTCTCACAACAAGCCTGATGGTTTCGGCAGGGAATGTCCCACCTTTGGGGACGAAATGATATCAGCTGCCTCTTATTGCTTTTAAAAATTTTCTAGTGTCAACATAGAACAACAAGAGTGTTGTGTCAAATTTTGGGATTTTTCGGGGTTCGTTTGGACATTTTTATGTATTAATTGAGTTTTTGATGCATTTATGTGCATAATTCAAATTTGAACTACATGCACATGCTCTAATGCATATAAATTGGTTGAAATTCAAATATGTGTCCTTGGTTGCATGCTTAGGTCCCATGCAAGAAATGGGAATGAATGTCAAACACCCTGCCACCGTCACTCGGCCGCAAACATTGAGATTCCTTGTTTTTAAATTCTAGTAAATCCAAAACTCGTGAAATTCATGAAACTTGGCATGCTATCATGGAGCGGCATCAACATGCCGTGGTAATTTTTTTTGTCCCATTTGGGGCTGGTTTGGGTATAAGCTTCTCACAAACTAGAGCGTCTCACAACAAGCCTGGTGGTTTGGGTAGGGAATGTCCCACCTTTGGGGACGAAATGATATCAGCTGCCTCTTATTGCTTTCAAAAAATTTCTAGTGTCAACATAGAACAACAGGAGTGTTGTGTCAATTTTTGGGATTTTTCGGGGTTCATATGGACATTTTGATGCATTAATTGAGTTTTTGATGCACTTATGTGCATAATTCAAATTTGAGCTACATGCACATCCTCTAATGCATATAAATTGGTTGAAAATTCAAATCTGTGTCCTTGGTTGCATGCTTAGGTCCCATGCAAGATATGGGAATGAATGTCAAACACCCTACCACCGTCACTCGGCCGCAAACATTGAAATTCCTGGTTTTTAAATTCTTGTAAATCCAAAACTCGTCTGAAATTCATGAAACTTGGCATGCTATCATGGAGCGGCATCAACATGCCTTGGTAAAATTTTTGTCCCATTTGGGACAGGTTTGGGGATATGCTTCTCACAAACCAGAGCTTCTCACAACAAGCCTGATGGTTTCGGTAGGGAATTTCCCACCTTTGGGGACAAAATGATATCCGCTACCTCTTATTGCTTTCAAAAAATTTCTAGTGTCAACATAGAACGACATGAGTGTTGTGTTAAATTTTGCAATTTTGGAGGGTTTGTTTGGACATGTTTATACATTAACTGGGTTTTCTAGGCATTTTATGTGCATAATTAAAATCTGAGCTACATGCACATGCTCCAGTGCATATAAATTGGTTGAAAAATCAAATCTTTGTCCATGGGTGCATGCTTAGGTCCCATGCAAGAAATGGGAATGAATTTCAAACACCAGGGCACTGTTGATTGCCGGCAAAACATTGAGATACTTTGTTTCTAAATTCTAGCAAATCCAAAACTCGTCTGTAATTCATGAAACTTCGCATGCTATCATGGAATGGCACCCGACATGCTGTGGTATTTTTCGTGTCCATTTTGAGAGAAGAAGCCCTCGAATACCAGCCAACAAAGGCATTTTCAAACAAATAGCTGCCACTCTAACCTCACAAACATTTGTATAATTCAAATCGTGTGCGTTATGTTAACCATTCACGTTACGCCATGTGTCTTGGTTTTAATGGCTATAGGAGGTGTCATGCGGACAACTGCTTGATTGAACGGGAGGCATGTGAGCGCAGTCTGGTGCGCAGGCTGACCGAGAGGCGTGGAAGCTGTCCTCCAATGCCAAGGCTCACCAGGAAGCGTACGTGTTGTATGTTGCGCAGGCTCACTTGGAATCGAGCCCTTTGACTTCCATGGCCGCCCGCCTTCCTCTCCATTAATGGCACCCGAGATGATGCTTAATACGGGCGGCCTTACTGTTCGCCTCCCATTCCCCTCCCTCCCGCAAACCACCAATGCATGGCACAGAAGGATCATCTGCCCCTAGTCTTCAAGTTGGGTGAAGTCGGCTCCGAGCCGGAGGAGATAGAAAATAAGGAGGAATGAGGCCTCATGGACATGGCCCAGAACAAGCTGGCCGCGGCTGTAGCTGCCCCCACTCCCGTCCCATCTCCCATCCCCGTGCCCGCGCCAGCGACCATCCCCGTAGCATTGACGGGCTGGTCACCGAGCACTATCGTAGAGCTGGAAGACGCGGGCGTCACCGAGGTCTCCGCGGACCCACGCGAGCTCGTGTACATGCCAGCACCAGTGCCCGTGCCCGTGCGCGCCCCTCCACCCACCGCGGTGCCGGTCCCTGTGCGTTTGGCTGCACCCACCGCGCTCGTTCCCGTGCTTGCGCCCCCCTCAGCGGCATGGGACGCTGCTGTCGACCGCTACCTCTCAGCGCCACCAGCTGCCGTCCTCCCGCACCCCGCCCGTCGATCGCATGACGACATGATGTTTGATTTACAAGTGAAGAACATTCTGAGTTGCCTTGAAGACTTCAACAACGGCGTCCCGGAGGATGACAACAACAAGGACGGCGCGGCACGCCGCCTCCGCCACCGTTGGAAATAGTTTTTTTTCTTGGGTTTAATATTGTATCTCGATCGCAAGCGTTTTAGTTAGAACACCCGTATGCAAACCGATAGCTTCCCCAGGAAGCCAAGGGAAAAATGTGTCAAGCAGGATTTGTGTAGCTCTTGATCGCAAACGTTTTAGATAGAACACCCGTATGCAAAGCGAGAGAAGGATTTGTGCATCTCTTCAACGCAAATGGTTGTTTTGGATGACCCTTGTGCAACCACTTACAAACAATTTGCATCTGTCATATTGGGTATGTTGCCATTTGTCAAACTTGAAAGATTGACATTTGTTGATCTAGTAACATTTCCATTTGTCAACCTTGTAACACTGTGATTTGTCAAAATATGCAGCTAAAAATCACTAGCACTATCTAATTTTTGCAACTAAAATTCAGTAATTAAGCATAGATTTCATTCATAGATTAAGAAGTCATCCTTAATTTATACAAACAATTCAACTCGACAGCTAAACCGACCAAACTTTTCCCCAATTGTTGCCAACCATGTACTGAAATAGCTAATTCTACTTTATATACTAGCCAATTTTAAGTACGTTCTAAAGTTCCACCACATCTATAGTCAGATAAACTGAACAAAATAGCCTCTAAATACTACTACTACTATGGAGGGGCTTTGTACTACTTCCGGCAGCCTCTCCTTTGCCAAGCACGCCAAAGAAGAGGCGAGAGAGGAGGAGCCACCGACGAGCTGGACAAATGCAATACACGGTGCTCGCCGCCAGCTTTGACGCTTACGACGCCGCCACCGAACGCCCATCGCCGATCCGCACGATCCTCTCGGCGGTGGTTCTCCTCATAGATCTCCTGATTCCTCGCCTCTGAGGTGGCGTGTGCCGCGGCCATAGCGGCAGTAAGGCTCTTTGCATGCTCGACGAGGCACTTCTCCTCCTCCAGCAGGAATTTGGTGTAGCGCGCAAGGTCGTTGATGCACGTGTCGGCATCCACCTCCGCCTCCCGCCTTCGAGCGGTGGTGGCGGAACGGGTGATAACCTCGGCGGTTGATTGTAGGCTGGCGGCCAGGGCGGCCGACGATGAGGTGCCACACACGACCACCACCTCGGGTGATGGCCACGGTGGCCAGTAGTGGGGTGGCGGCCACAATGACCACCTCCCGCCTTCGGGCCATGGCGGTGGAGCAGGCGATGGCCCTGGTTTTCGACGGTGGTGTGGCAGGAACGGCGGCCGGCAACAGCTGCCGACGGGCACCGGCGACGGAGCATGTGGTGGTGTTCCACGCAAATCCAACAGGGACGCCACGCTCACTACACTACGTCGGGGACTGCACCGCCGCCGCGGTGTAGCCTCCTAGCTGGAGCTGTCGTCTAATGACGGTGTAGTGGTTGAGCGACCACGACGGACCGGTGCCATTGGCGATTGTAGGAGAAGCAGACGAGATAAGCTACAGGGAGGGAGGGGAAAATGCGACGCAGGACCCGCCGATCGTGAGGTTTTTATAGCAGTCCAACAAGCATTGGGATTTTGGGGGATTTCACCCAGTCGGGCGGGAAGCTTGAATGGGAACCTGCGAGGTTGCGTGGGAATGGGCTCATCGACGATTCATTGGCGCCACCGTTTGGCCAAAAGAACGCTCCCGCACGCTGCGCTACCTTGCGCTGTAAGCCGTCTGCGGCAGCGGGGTGACAAGACGTGCGAGAGGAGGACGAAAGGCCACGTACACATACGGTTAATAAAAAAACGTTTGGGATTGAATTACCTACTATACACCTGTCTTGGTTTATAAGTAGGATTTAACTAATAAAATACGAATGCTTGTCGCCAAAGATTATATAGTTGGATTCGTATTTGAACATAGTTTCCAATTATATAACTTTTATAACATGCATTAACATTTTGTTGGTTAAATTTGAGGGCAAAGTATGGCAAATAATATAAAGGGGACTATAGAAAAAGACGGAGGTAGTAGCACACGGTCGCTCTCTACGCAACGACGCAAGTGTCGGCCGGCTTATAGGCGACCATTTCCTGTGTGTTCATCTGCTTTATGCGTGTGGTTGCTTGCGGTTGAGGCAGCTGCGGCCCACTTTGCTCGCGTCCCACCGCACGCGCTCTGCTCTCTCATGTCCATCCGGGTGCTCTGCCCTCGTCCCTCCACGCGCGCTGCCAGTGTTTGGGGCCGTCGCATGATCACGCACGTTCGTGTGCATGCGCTTGCACCGGGCGCGGCTCCACAATGCAGTTACCCGATGCAAAAACTACCATGCAGACGCGCCGAGAATCCAGGACGCCCGGCCCGCATTTATTCCTGCGGCCATTTACCTTCATATCTCGCGTAGCACGACACAATAAGCACCTCCACGATGACACATATAGAGAGGACATCCAGCGGTTCGAATGGCGATCCCCGTGGCTCCAATGGCGCTCCCAGCGGTCGACGACGACAACGGCGGGCAGTTCACCATGCATCACATAGTGGACACCCACTTGAGTGGGAAGGCCCTCTCGGTGGTGTACACAAACGATCTGGTGTCGGTGGAGAGCTCCATCCAAACTATGGAGCAGTTCCTTGCCGAGGACAAGTACCAAGTGGTCGGCTTCGACCTCGAATACACCATCGGTCGTGCCGGGCACGATCATAAGGTTTTCATCGCCTAGTTGTGCGTGCGACATGACATCCTCGTCTACCACTACCACCTGGCCACAAGGTGTTGCGAGCGTTTCTCCAGGTTTATCAACAGCTTCGACTACAAGTTCGCCGCGGTGGACACCACCAACGATCTAAAAGCGCTCAAGGTTTCGTGCTTGAAATGCCCGAATGTTGTCAACATCCAGGATCACTACAAAGTCTGGGGCAGCGCCAAGAACAAACTGAACTCCCTAGTTGACCTTGCCTCGGCCATCATCGACCCCTATTACATGAAGATGAAGGATGAGAGCAAGAAGGACAAGGACACCTGGCAGAGTGTTTGGCATGAGAGATTGGATGAAGAACACGTCAAGTACGCGGCCAATGACACATACACAAGCTACGAGATGTACAGGCGGATCGTTGACATGAGGAAGTGTCTTGTTCATGCCCCAGCCGAGGGATCGAGCCACAGAGTAGTGGCGGGAGCGTCACAAGAAGTAGATGACTAGACGATCGTTTCTCCTACTTTAGAATGCATGCAATTGTTTATATATATATACATGATATTCTTCTGTAGGCAGAGCAAATCACACAGCTTATTAGCAGTAATCGTCTGTGTTATTATTGGTCTTCGCACACATTTCTGATCACGGACCTGTTTGCCGCGTATCACACACATATTGTTCAGTTGAACCGTTTCCAAGTTGCACAATAAAGGCTGCAAAGAGGGAACTACAGCAAGGTCTATCGAGGTCTTTGTTCTGAAATTTTTGACATTTCTTGTTTTTTGAACACATGTTGATTGGCTTGAAGAAGGTCTATCTCGTTACTTTTGATAATTGTTTATACCCAATCAACTAGTTTTCATTTTTCAAAGTTTTTTGTATGAACAGAATCACACATGAACTTACTATAGTAATCGTCTGTGTTATAATTTCTTATCACAAACAGTTCACCCGAGTGGGTTGTTTGCTACGTATCACACACATCTGGTTTACACGAATCGTTTGTGTTCTTTTGGATGATCGCAAATGCCGCATATCACACACATCTTGTTAAGATGATCCATTTCCGTTCTCTTGCCTAATCGAAAACAGTTTGTCCAAGTGAACCGCATGCTGTATATCACACACACCATGATCTGGCTGACTGTTTCTGTTGCATTCCCTAATAGCACACAGTTCATCGGAGGGAACTATATTGTGACGCCCCCAATTCAATTGTACACTAAACATACACGCAAAGGTGTACGATCAAGATCAGGGATTCACAGGAAGATATCACAACACAACTCTGGACACAAATAAAAACTATACAAGCTTCATATTACAAGCCAGGGGCCTCGAGGGCTCGAATACATAAGCTCGAATACAAACGAGTCAACGGAAGCAACAATATCTAAGTACAGACATGAGTTAAACAAGTCTACCTTAAGAAGGCTGGCACAAAAGTAACAACGATCGAAAAGGCAAGGCCTCCTGCCTTGGAGCCTCCTAACTACTCCTGGTCGTCAGCGTTCGTCACGTGGTAGAAGGCACCCTCGGGGTAGTGGAAGTCGTCGGCGGTGGCGTCTGGATTCTAGGCTCCACCATCTGGTTGCAGCATCCGAGAAGAATGGAAAGAGGTGGGAAAAGGGGAGCAAAGCAACCGTGAATACTCATCCAAAGTACTCGTAAGCAGGGATCTACACTACATATGCATCGGTACCAATGAAATGGGTAGTATCTGTGGACTGAACTGCAGAATGCCAGAACAGAAGGGGAAAGACTAGCCTATCAAAGACTAGCATCTTCAAGCAGCTCCAAGCATCTTGCAGCATTCAGAAGAGTATAGAATAGCAGTTTATATTTAGCAAACATGTTGTAAAATTAGCGCCCAGAGATCACTTCCTCGACTCCCTGCGAGGAAACAATCCCGGAGCTATCATTTCCATTTCATGCCTCAGCATTCAGTATCCAGTTCTAGTTGTATCGATCGGGATACAACTCCAAGTGTCTGTTGCCGTAGGACAGGCTATCGATAGATGTTTTCTTCCCTGCAGGGGTGCACCAACTTACCCACCATGCTTGATTAACTCCGGCCGGACACACTTTTCTGGGTCATGCCCGGCCTCGGCCAAACAATACGCCACAACCCGACCTAGGCTAAATAGAGAGGTCAGCACGCCGGACTAAACCTATGCCCCTAGGGGTCATGGGCCATCGCCCCGGGAACTCCTGCATGTTGCGTACGCGGCTGGTGAGCAGACCTAGCTACCTCCTTAAAAAGGCAGGTGCTTACCAGTCCAACCCGATGCGCGCCACTCAGTTGCTGACGTCTATTAAGCTTCGGCTGATGCATACGACGCAGAACGCCCATACTATGCCCACGTGATGGTTACTGCTATTAGGCCAGAGGCCCCTCGGATCAAATATCCAAATCGTAGTGGATTAGGAATGCGCGGTAACAAGCAGAGACTCACGAACGATGTGACCCTGTTGCCCCGTCTCGAGGACTTGAGGCAAGGGCTTAGAATGCCCAACCACGCCTCGTACTTATCTAGCGGGCACCCTCCATGTCAAGCCGACTCCTCATCACTCGCAAATATGCTTGCGCGGGTACCCCTTAGGGCCGACCCATCTTTAGTAACATGTTTCAGTGTAAAGTCATAGTAACCATAGTAACCGTGTGTCTAACACCAAGGGGAGAACCTGAGGAGTCACCCTCGACGGATTCCACTCGCTGTAATCATCAAGGTGAACGTAAGAGGATCCACACTCGAGGTTCACACTTGAGGGGTTGCACGACACTCATATAGGAAGTGGTTAAGGCGGAATCACCCTCGATGACAACGACCGAATAACTACACTACCGGGTTAACATCAGAAGTGCTGATGAGGTCTCACCCTCGGCACTCGATAGTAACCCAGTAGTGTCGGGGCCTGGTCTTCGATCAAGTTGATCAGGTCTTCGATGATGAAGCAGGGGCAACAAGGACAAGGTGGGGGTCACTGATGGATCACTAACCAACCTATACTAAGCAGTTTAGGATAAGCAGGTAAGGTAACAATAAGCAGGTTACAAAAGCAGGCTATACATCAGAATAGGAGCAAACAATAACAGTAGCAAAATCTAATGCAAGCATGAGAGAATGGAATGGGCGATATCAGGATCATCAAAGGGGCGGCTTGCCTGGTTGCTCTGGCAAGGAGGGGTCGTCGTCGACGTAGTCGATCACAGGGGCAACATCAGTCTCGGGGTCTACCGGGGAGAAGAGGGGGAAGAAATAGTAAATATAAAGCAAACATAGCATCACAAAGCATAACGTGGCAATATGATGTGCCGGGTGTGACCTAATGTATGGCTACACGATATAGGTGAAGGGGGAATTCAACCGGGAATGTATTCCCGATTCTGGACCTGTGTTAGACAAATGACCGAAGGGGAAAGTTCCATGTTCAGCTAGTTAGACGCATCTGACTGGTAAATGTACTGCATATTCGGATTCGTCTAGTCGTTGTGAGCAACTTTCATGTAGAAAACATTTTCATGTGAGCTACGGTTTATTATCTACGATTTTACAAATATTTTAGCATTTACAGAACTATTTAAATTAACAGAAAAGGAAATATGATGTCAGCACGACGTGTTGATGACGTCAGCAGTCAACAGAGCGGCTGATGTGGTCAAACCTGACCAGTGGGGCCAGCAGGACCCACATGTCAGCCTCTGTGGGTTAACTATGGAGTAATTTGACTAACAGTAGTAGTTAGGGGTGTGGGCCCCATTAGTTAGTGACTAATTAGTGATTAAAACTAATTAACAGATTAACTATCATTTTATTTATTTCGAAAATCTGTTTATTTTGCACGGGGCCCACATGTCTGTGACACTGGGGGCTGCCACGTTAGTGTTGACCCAAGTCAACAGGTCAAAGGGGGCCCCGGGGCCCACCTGTCAGTGACCCAGGTGGTGCCACATGGACGCGACATCGGATACCGGCCGGAGACGCGCCGGAGTTGACTCCGGCGAGCCAAACACGGTGGCGCGGCTCGGGAGGGGTGCGGATTTCACGCACAGGGGGTCTGCGGGGTTGTGGCTGGGCGGGTTCGACGCATGCTCGACGTCGCGCATCGAACGATGGTGGCCGGAGTGGCTGGAACGGACGGGGGCGAGCGCTTCGAGCTCGCCGGTGGCGAGGTGCTTCAGGCGAGCAACGACAACGGTGGTATGGCGCTAGTTCGGGCAAACCAAAGAGCGGGGCGAGGCCTACGTGCACGCGCGAGCAAGATGGGCGCGAGCAATGACCAAAAGGTTGCCGGAATGACACCGACAATGAGCTACGTGGAAGCGCATTCGGTCGGAGCACGGGTACACTACGGGGCTCGACAGAGCGCGTGGGAGGGGTGCGGCGGGCCCGCGTGGACGTGTTGAGCATGATCCCAAGCTCATTTGAGCTCGACGGGCAGCAACGACACGGCCACAAGCACACCTGCGGAAGCAAAGCTACGCTAACGGCGGCGAACTAGCTAGGGACGAATGCGGCCGCGGGAAGAAGGAATGGAGGGAGAGAGGAGCTCACCGAGCGGCTAAGAGAAGCCCTTGACAGGTTAGGAGCACGGGGGAAGGCCGAATTGACGACGGCGGCGTCCGGCGACCCGGGGATGAAGAAGGGAATCCGGCGTTGCGGTACTTGCCAGCTCCAGCGAGCAGCGCCGGGCGATGAGGCAGAGACCGGCGGAATCCTCGAGCACCTTGGAAGGGTAGAACGACACCGGTGGTCGCGGCTGCGACGGCGAGCAGCGACGGGCGCGCTCGGAATCGAGCGAGAGGAGAGGGGAGAGGTGGATCCGATGGAAGAGGGAACCGAGGAGGCGTGGGTGTGGCGCCCTTATCCCGTCGGCGGGACGACGAGGTGGTCGGGCAGCGACGAGCCCCTGTAGCGGCACGCACCGGGGGAACATGAGGGAAAGGAGAGCGACCGGGGAGGGGAGCTAGGCCTGGCTGGCTGGGCCTGTCTTTGTGGCCTTAGGCCCAGGGGCAGGGGGGTTCCTTTTTCTGTTTTTTTTTCTTTCTCATCAGCTTTTGCATTTTCCTTTAGCCACTAATGACTTTGCAAAATTATGCCACTGGCCAAAACAATTTCAAGAATTATTGTGCACTGCCACACAAAAAAAGATTGTGAGGCTTTTGAAAAAGTTTGCCACTTTTATAAATTAAAAAGGCATTTAAATTATTGCTTAGGTCCCTGTTTTAAGTAGTTTAGGCCACTTAAACATTTTGCAAAAAATTTAGTGCACCACCAATATTAGTTATGGATTATTTGCCACATGATGAACATTTTAGATTTCATGTCTGACAAATATGAATTTTTTTACTTTAGATTAGATTTGAATTTGAATTGTGATTTGGATCAAGTGAAGATTAGCAATAGTAACATGTTTACACGGCACCATTAACAGGGGATTACTGTAGCATGACACTGGGGGTGTTACAAATCTCCTCCACTACAAGAAATCTCGTCCTGAGATTTAAGTGGGGAAGTAAAGAGTAACTTCCGGAGAACTGACCCTTATAGGGTTAATTATCTCGTGAACAATTCAGGGAAAGTTATAGAAGTATCTCTTGAGTTGAAACTTTAGAAAACATCGAGAGCAAAATATGAAGGTACCATGAGAATTTTAACTGGTAGGCAATCATTCGATGCCTAATCAAAAGGTGAAAGGGGTTCAGAGCAACAACAACAAAAATTATTGCGTCTGATACTAGAATAGATCACTAGGAAGGTGGCTCATGAATTACATACGAAGGTAAGTGAAAAAGGATACTTTGGAATCAAGGATGTACCAAAGTCAGGTTTCGATCCTGTGGAACTGTGGTTTATGGGCCCACAATGTGGTTCAAAAGTAGGAAGGACGCTGACATATTGCACGGTCATGGTAGCAAGGCATGCCAGAGGATAGCCTATCAGTTATGTTGGCAACAACGTTGGTACCAAGGGCAAGGGACGAAGAGATCCATTTTCCTGCTCGTTGAATGAGGCGGACCAATAAGCAAAGTTCTCGTCCATCGGGGGTTACCGGGATGTCGTCAGCAATAGTAACAGGGTCACACTGATAGAGTTGTAAACCGGGATGTTTCCATAAGCAAGGAATTATTTCTGCTTATAACATATATAGATCACAAGAAAGGTTAAGCAAACCAATGGAAAGGGAAAATATGTTTATACACAAGACTTAGGAGTGTATCTTTTCCCAAGGACGAGTAGAGCATGATATACATGTTAGATCAACAAGTACATCATCATTTGGATAAAGGGGCAAGGGAATTCATGATGTTATCCATACAACGGTGTTTGGATAATAGAGCAAGAAACATTTGGCAATGCACTTCCAATGTTCTTGTTGTTGTTCGGCGTACCACAGTCATGCTTCGAGGTAACATTAACATGGTGTTTCAAGCAAGATTGAATCTGAAGGTCACAAGAAGTACAAAGGAACAATTCCAAGAATGTCAAGGAATGTAAGATATAACCAAAACATGACCAAGTCCGTATTGGCAGGAAGTCAAGGATGGTGTCGATGACAACACGAATCATCGATGGGCAAGGATAGTATTTCTCCTCAAGAATTTGATTGATATCTTAGACAAGGCAGTATATTGAAGGTGATCACGACAAATTTTGTCGAGAGGCTCTATGAAGATGCCATTGAGCAGCAACGACATCAAGCAAAACAAATGATGAAGCAAAGGCTATTGGAACCATGGATACGACACAAGCTCGGATTCAAGCTTGTTGTTCAAGGTGGAATGATAAGATGAGGAAGAGAGACGTAAGCTTAGCTCATCATTGAAAAATTATGCTCCGGGAAGGACCAGGTAGCACAGTTAAAATTTAGGACGATAATGATGTAGCCAATCAGGCTAGGAATGATGTGATGGAGTGTCACTTCAATTAAGAATTTACAAGAGGTAGTGCAATGACACAATATCCTTGAGATAACATGAGGCAATACTTGAAGGTAGATCAAATTAGAGGTTGGACAAGTGAAATGACTTGCAGTAGACAAGTATTTTAACTTGTCCGAGAAATGGGATTAAGGAGAAACTATGGTCGGAACCACGGTTATGAATGATCAAACCACCGACACAAGATGGACTTATAACAAGGGGTAATTATTTTTACGATCAGCTTCCATGATAAGTTCTACATCGGGTACATGGGCATGAACACAAAGGTTCAAGGTCGACTCCCACTTCTTCAATGCATAATCTTTCATTCACTCCTTGTTTTCGAAGAATTTGTAGCACGGAAGATTTATCTAGTGAAGCACCAGAAGAGTATGACTCACATCTCTTTCGAGTTCACACAGGTTTAGGAAAGGTATAGGTTCAACCCATAGGGGTATCTTAGGAACATATACCACTAACTTCCAGAGCATATAACATCAGCTCAATGACAGAGCATGGTTGACAATAAGCAGAGGATACAATTTACCGAAGGCAATATGTATCAGGGGAAGAGCGCACAAGATTTTGAATATGAAGGACATTGCCGAATAATAATCCAACAAAGGATTCAGCGGTCCTCAGTGTATCTGATGTGAGTATCAGTACTCAATCAGAAGAGGGAAAGAATGCGAAGGCATTAGATTATAGAAACAGCTGAATAATTCGACGTTCAAGTTGCAGGGAACTAGGTGGACAATCAATTACAACATGATTGGCCGAGATCCAACTCATGTCTAGAATGACGTATGAGCAGGGAGGTCAAATTTCAGGGTTCGACTGACGATTGCGAGCAATCGCAACATAATGAATCAATAGGCTCAGGATGACAATGGCAAAGGATGTTAATGAATATTGCCAGACATATGGATTTAACCATATTGCAGGCAGACAAGACTTTCGGGAGCACTAGGCTGCAGAGGATCTTCAGGAGATCGAATTGCATTCGAAGAATTTTGTGAGACATATGATCAACTGGGGATGAAAAAATCCCTGATAAGTGTGTGGAATTATTCATAGGGTTATTCAGGCAGAAAAGAGCTGCAAGGCAGTCAGAAAAAAGGATTCTCAAAAGTCGGAGAATACTTTCGGGTATGTTGTAATAACAAGAACAACTAGGGATGGAAGTAAGAACAGTGAGGGTACGCAGTTATCCATAAGGATTCAACGGTGTTAAGGGATTGCAAAAGAAATCAACACAAGTTCTCGGGAATAGATCGGAGAATATCTTTGAAGTCTTCTGGTGAAGCAGGCAACCATCTGGAATGAAGGGGCTCTCTGGGGAAAGTCATTACGATATCCTAATGTTAGAGTTAGCAAAATCGTTTAACCCGAATGGAAGAGAGATCGGAGTCCAAGAGTATAGACAAGGAATAAAAGACCATAATACCACCCAATTGGCGACGTGGGCCCGTAAGCCACACAGCCAAGTTAGTAAAACAGTTTTCGGCTTCTAAACTCAACTTCGGCCAAGGAGTTGAAAAGGAGGATCCTACAGGCAGTCGGCTCTGATACCAACTTGTGACGCCCCCGATTCAATCATACACTAAACATACACGCAAATGTGTACGATCAAGATCAGGGATTCACGGGGAGATATCACAACACAACTCTGGCCACAAATTAAAATAATACAAGCTTTATATTACAACCCAGGGGCCTCGAGGGCTCGAACACATAAGCTTGAATACAAACGAGTCAGCGGAAGCAGCAATATCTGAGTACAGACATGAGTTAAAGAAGGCTGCCTTAAGAAGGCTCGCACAAAAGTAACAACCATAGAAAAGGCAAGGCCTCCTGCCTGGGAGCCTCCTAACTACTCCTGGTCGTCGGCGTCCGTCACGTGGAAGTAGGCACCCTCGGGGTAGTAGAAGTCATCGGCGGTGGCGTTTGGATCCTGGGCTCCACCATCTGGTTGCAGCATCTGAGAAGAATGGAAAGAGGTGGAAAAAGGGGGAGCAAAGCAACCGTGAGTACTCATCCAAAGTACTAGCAAGCAAGGATCTACACTACATATGCATCGGTACCAATGAAATGGGTAGTATCTGTGGACTGAACTGCAGAATGCTAGAAGAGAAGGGGAAAGCCTAGCCTATCGAAGACTAGTATCTTCAAGCAGCTCCAAGCATCTTGCAGCATTCAGAAGAGTATAGAATAGCAGTTGATATTTAGCAAACGTGTTGTAACATTAGCGCCCAGAGATCACTTCCTCCTCGACTCCCTACGAGTAAACAATCCCAGAGCAATCATTTCCATTTCATGCCTCAGCATTTAGTACCGAGTTCTAGTTGTACCAATCGGGATACAACTACAAGTGTCCGTTACCGTAGGACAGGCTATCAATAGATGTTTTCTTCCCTGCAGGGATGCACCAACTTACCCACCATGCTCGATTAACTCCGGCCCGACACACTTTTTTGAATCATGCCCGGCCTCGGCCAAACAATACGCCACAACCCGACCTAGGCTAAATAGAGAGGTCGGCACGCCAGACTAAACCTATGCCCCCAGGGGTCATGGTCCATTGCCCCCGGAACTCCTGCATGTTGCGTACGCGGCCGGTGAGTAGACCTAGCTACCTCCTTAAAAAAGGCAGGTGCTTACCAGTCCAACCTGGAGCGCGCCGCTCAGTCTCTGACGTCTATTAAGCTTCGGCTGATGCATACGACGCTGAACGCCCATACTATGCCCACGTGATGGTTTGTGCTATTAGGCCAGAGGCCCCTCGAATCAAATATCCAAATCGTAGTGGATTAGGAACGCGCTGTAACAAGTAGAGACTCACGAAAGATGTGACCCTGTTACCCCGTCTCGAGGACTTCCGGGAAGGGCTAAGAATGCCCAGCCACGCCTCGTAATTATCTCGCGGGCACCCTCCAGGTCAACCCGACTCCTCATCACTCGCAAATATGCTCACGCGGGTACCCCTCAAGGCCGACCCGTCTTTAGTAACATGGTTCGATGTAAAGTCATAGTAAGCATAGTAACTATGTGTTTAACACCAAGGGGAAAACCTGAGGAGTCACCCTCAACGAATTCCACTCGATGTAATCATCATGGTGAACGTAAGAGGATCCACCCTCGAGGTTCACACTTGAGGGGTTGCACGACAGAGTCGTATCGGAAGTGGTTAAGGCGGAATCACCCTCGATGACCACGACCAAATAACTACACTACCGGGTTAGCATCAGAAGTGCTGATGACGTCTCACCCTCGGCACTCGATAGTAACCTAGTAGTGTCGAGCAACTAAGGGGAAGTGATGTGCGGTGACGGGGCCTGGTCTTCGATCCCGTTGATCGGGTCTTCGATGATGAAGCAGGGGCAACAAGGACAAGGTGGGGGGTCACTGATGGATCACTAACCAACCTATACTAAGCAGGTAAGGTAACAATAAGCAGGTTACAAAAGCAGGCTATGCATCAGAATAGGAGCAAACAATAACAGTAGCAAAATCTAATGCAAGCATGAGAGAATGGAATGGGCAATATCGGGATGATCAAAGGGGGGGGGCTTGCCTGGTTGCTCTGGCAAGGAGGAGGTTGTCGTCGACGTAGTCGATCACAGGGGCAACATCGGCCTCGGGGTCTACCGGAGAGAAGAGGGGGAAGAAACAGTAAATATAAAGCAAACATAGCATCACAAAGCATAACGTGGCAATATGATGTGCCGGGTGTGACCT
This sequence comes from Aegilops speltoides, assembly GCA_021437245.1. NCBI lineage: Eukaryota > Viridiplantae > Streptophyta > Magnoliopsida > Poales > Poaceae > Aegilops > Aegilops speltoides. The sequence continues at coordinate 350,677,080 of CM038143.1, read as the reverse complement.
AATGATACGTCTCCGTTGTATCTATAATTTTTGATTGTTCCTTGCTAATATTCTACAACTTTCATATACTTTTGGAAACTTTTTATACTATTTTTTGGGACTAACATATTGGTCCAAAGGCTCAAAGGCCAAGACTGCTCTGCATTGCATGTTTTATGTTTCACAGAAACCCCATATCAAACGGAGTCCAAACGGGATAAAAACGGACGGAGAATTATTTTGGAATATTTGTGATTTTTGGGAAGTAAAATCAACGAGAGACGGTGCCCGAGGTGGCCACGAGATAGGGGCTCACGCCCACTCCAGGTGAGCGCGCCCCCACCCTCGTGGGCCCCTTGTAAGGCGGTTGATGCCCTTCTTTGGCTGCAAGAAATCTATTTTTTGGAAAAAGATCTGGGCGAAGGTTTCAATCCAATCGGAGTTACGGATCTCCGGATATAAAAGAAACGGTGCCAGGGCAGAATTCCAGAACGCAGAAACAAAGAGATAGATCCAATCTCGGAGGGGATCTTGCCCCTCCCAAGCCATGGGAGCCAAAGACCAGAGGGGAAACCCTTCTCCCATCTAGGGAGAGGGTCAAGGAAGAATAAGAAGAAGGGGGGCTCTCTCCCCCTTGCTTCCGGTGGTGCCGGAACGCCGCCGGGGGCCATCATCATCACCGCGATCTTCACCAACACCTCCGCCATCTTCACCAACATCTCCATCACCTTCCACCCTCTATCTATAGCGGTCCACTCTCCCGCAACCCGATGTACCCTCTACTTGAACATGGTGCTTTATGCTTCATATTATTATCCAATGATGTGTTGCCATCCTATGATGTCTGAGTAGATTTTCGTTGTCCTATTGGTGGTTGATGAATTGCTATGATTGATTTAATTTGCTTGTGGTTATGTTACTGTCCTTTGGTGCCCATCATATGAGCGCGCGTGTGGATCACACCTTAGGGTTAGTTGTATGTTGATAGGACTATGTATTGGAGGGCTAGAGTGACAGAAGCTTCAACCTAGCATAGAAATTGATGCATACGGGATTGAAGGGGGACCAATATATCTTAATGCTATGGTTGGGTTTTACCTTAATGAACGTTAGTAGTTGCGGATGCTTGCTAATAGTTCCAATCATAAGTGCATAGAATTCCAAGTCAGTGATGACATGCTAGGAGTGGCCTCTCCCACATAATACTTGCTATCGGTCTAGTAAAGTAGTCAATTGCTTAGGGATAATTTCACAACTCCTACCACCACTTTTCCACACTCACTATATTTACTTTATTGCTTCTTTATCTAAACAGCCCCTACTTTTTATTTACGTGTTCTTTATTATCTTGCAAACCTATCCAACAACACCTACAAAGTACTTCTAGTTTTATACGTGCGTAGAGTCGTATCAGTGGCCGATAGGACTTGAGAGAGTATTTGTTCTACCTTTAGCTCCTCATTGGGTTCGACACTCTTACTTATCGAAAGAGGCTACAACTATCCCGTATACTTGCGGTTATCAAGATCTTTTTCTGGCGCCGTTGCCGGGGAGTCCTAGCGTGGGGTGAATATTATCGTGTGTGCTTGTTTGCTTTATCACTAAGTAATTTTTATTTGCTGTTCTTACTTGTTTTCTATCTTTAATTATGGGTAGGAAACGCAAAATACCAAAAAAATCGTTGTACCTACTGAACCAATGGTTGAAGAACCACTCAAAATCTATCACACTCCTGAAGCTTTTTACTTGGATCATCTTCGATCCCTTTGTGCTCGTGCTGAAACCCCCACTAGCTTAGTTGAGGGAAAATCTTTAGATGGGCATGCTTGTTTTGTGCGACACCGTATATCTAAAAAAGGGAAACTTTTACTGGATCAAATTCATCGTTTGCAATGCTATGCTTGGAATTTATGTGAAATATATGATATTATATTACTTGTTGTTCTGAAAACCCTAAGAAACACCTTCCCTACCAATGTGAGTTTATTGATAATGGAATCGTATCTTCATATGCTAAGGGTGATTATAATTACTTTGATGTTCAACAAATTGAAGAATTTGTTGCTTTTGAGGGTGCTTATGAAATTGCTTCTTTGATTGAAAAGTATGATGCTACTCTCTATAAATCTGAAAAAAATCCATACTTGAATATTGTTATGATAATTATGCTTCTATTGCCTATGTTAAACTATATATTGAGAAATTCTCCGTTGTCCAAGAAGACACTAATATTTTGCAGGAAGCTATGGAACAAGAAATTGATGAAACTGTGAGCTCATTGGATGAAAAAGATGATGAGGGGAGTGAAGAACAAAAGGAGGAAGAGCGGATTCATCACCCGTGCCGACCTTCTAATGAGAGTAACTCTTCAACTCATACATTGTTTAATTCCCCTTCGTGCTTACCGAAGGATAATTACTATGATGATTGCTCTGATCTCGTTGATTCTCTTAAAATATCCCTTTTTGATTATGCTTGCTATGCTTGTGGCCAAGATGCCAATATGAATTATGCTTATGGAGATGAACTTGCTATAGTTCCTTATGTTAAACATGAAATTGTTGCTATTGCACCCACGCATGATAGTCCTATTATCTTTTTGAATTCTCCCGACTACACTATATCGGAGAAGTTTGCTCTTAGTAAGGATTATATTGATGGGTTGCCTTTTACCATTGCACATGATGATTTTGATAGATATAATATGCATGTGCTTGCTGCTCCTACTTGCAATTATTATGAGAGAGGAACTATATCTCCGTCTCTTTATGTTTCCAACACGATAAAATTGCAAGAAACTGTTTATACTATGCATTGGCCCTTACTTGGTGTGCATGAATTGTTCTTTTATGACATGTCGATGCATAGGAAGAGAGTTAGACTTCGTTGTTGTTTGATTTATGTTACTTTGTGCTCACTACTAAATTACAAATCATTGTTAATTAAAATTGGCTTTGATATACCTTGGGATCCGGGTGGATCCATTACTTGAGCACTATATGCCTAGCTTAATGGCTTTAAAGAAAGCGTTGCCAGGGAGACAACCCAGAAGTTTTAGAGAGTCATTTATTTCTGTTGTGTGCTTTCATATAGTTTAAAAACAAAATAAATAAAGAGGGGAACCTAAAACTTTTCAAAAAGACAAGTGAAAGTGAGAAAGACAAGCATTTGTTGAAGTGGGAGAGCTCCTTGAACTTTGTTCATGCTCACAAAAACTTTGTGAATCTTAATTACAGAAACTTTTCATCAAAAATAAGTATCCCCTTGTACAATTCCATTGTATTGTAAAAATAATGTGCCAAGGTTTGCCTTTAGGATGTTGACAATGCTTGTTGGTTTGTACGGTGCAGGACAGAAACTTTGGCTGTAGTGTGCAATTTTACATTTTTAACTAGGACGTCAAATGGTTCTGATTCTTTTTGAGCTGTCTTGATGTAAAAATTGTTTATTTTTCCTAATTTTGGTAGAATTTTTGGGGAACCAGAAGTATAGTGGATGTCCAGATTGCTACAAACTGTTCTGTTTTTGATGCATAGTTTGCTTGTTTTGATGAATCTACCAATTTATATTAGTGGATTAAGCCATGGAAAAGTTATATTACAGTAGACACAATGCAAAAACAAAATATGAATTGGTTCGTTATAGTACTTAGAGTAGTGATTTGCTTTATTATACTAACGGATCTTACCGAGTTTTCTGTTGAAGTTTTGTGTGGATGAAGTGTCTAAGCGAGGATGTCTCGATATGAGGAAAAGGAAGAGAGGCAAGAGCTCAAGCTTGGGGATGCCCAAGGCACCCCAAGTAAATATTCAAGGATACTCAAGCGTCTAAGCTTGGGGATGCCCCGGAAGGCATCCCCTCTTTCTTCAACAAGTATCGGTATGTTTTCGTATTCGTTTCGTTCATGCGATATGTTCAAGTCTTGTAGCGTCTTTTGCATTTAGTTTTCACTTTTCTTTTATGCACCATGCTGGTATGAGATATTCCTTGGTTGATTTATATAATGTTCATTGTGCTTCACTTAAATCTTTTGAGTATGGCTTTATAGAATGCTTCATGTGCTTCAATTATATCATTTGAAGTTTGGATTGTGTGTTTCTCTTCACATAGAAAACCGCCATTTGTAGAATGCTCTTTTGCTTCACTTATATTTTTAGAGCGTGGGCATATCTTTTGTAGAAATAATTAAACTCTCTTGCTTCACTTATATCTATTTAGAGAGATGACAGGAATTGGTCATTCACATGGTTAGTCATAAATTCATACATAAAACTTGTAGATCGCTGAATATGATATGTTTGATTCCTTGCAATAGTTTTGCGATATAAAGATGGTGATATTAGATTCATGCTAGTGGGTGGTTGTGGATTGTAGGGACACTTGTGTTGAGGTTTGCAAGTCCCTAGCATGCACGTATGGTAACCGTTGTGTGACAAATTTGAAGCATGGGGTGTTTCTTTGATTGTCTTCCTTATGAGTGGCGGTCGGGGACGAGCGATGGTATTTTCCTACCAATCTATCCACCTAGGGGCATGCATAGTAGTACTTTTCTTCGAGGGCTAATAAACTTCTGCAATAAGTATATGAGTTCTTTATGACTAATGTGAGTCCATGTATTATACGCACTTTTACCTTTCCATCATTGCTAGCCTCTTTGGTACCGTGCATTGTCCTTTCTCACCTCGATAGTTGGTGCAAACTTTGCTGGTGCATCCAAACCCTGTGATACGATACGCTCTATCACACATAAGCCTCCTTATATTTTCCTCAAAACAGCCACCATACCTACCTATCATGGCATTTCCAAAGCCATTCCAAGATATATTGCCATGCAACTTCCATCATCATCATATACATGACTTGAGCATTAATTGTCATATTGCTTTGCATGATCGTAAGATAGCTAGCATGATGTTTTCATGGCTTGTCCGTTTTTGATGTCATTGCTACGCTAGATCATTGCACATCCCGGTACACTGCCGGAAGCATTCATATAGAGTCATTTCTTTGTTCTAGTATCGAGTTGTAATATTGAGTTGTAAGTAAATAAAAGTGTGATGATCATCATTATAGAGCATTGCCCCAGAAAAAAAAAGAAAAAAAAGGAAAGGCCAAAGAAGCCTAAATAAAAAAGGGGGCCAAAGAAGCCCACCGAAAAAGAAAAAAAAGAAAAAGAAAAGAAAAGAAAAGGGGCAATGTTACTATCCTTTTTCCACACTTGTGCTTCAAAGTAGCACCATGTTCTTCATATAGAGGGTCTCCTATGTTGTCACTTTCATATACTAGTGGGAATTTTTCATTATAGAACTTGGCTTGTATATTCCAACGATGGGCTTCCTCAAATGCCCTACGTCTTCATGAGCAAGCAAGTTGGATGCACACCCACTTAGTTTTCAGTTTGAGCTTTCATACACTTATAGCTCTTAGTGCATCTGTTGCATAGCAATCCCTACTCCTCGCATTGACATCAATTGATGGGCATCTCCATAGCCTGTTGATTAGCCGCGTCGATGTGAGACTTTCTCCCTTTTTTGTCTTGTCTATATAAACCTCCACCATCATATTCTATTCCACCTATAGTGCTATATCCATGGCTTGCGCTCATGTATTGCGTGAGGGTTGAAAAAGCTGAAGCGCGTTAAAAATTAGGAACCAATTGCTCGTCTTGTCATCGGGTTGTGCATGATGGGAGCATTTTGTGTGGCGAAAATGAAGCATGGCCAAACTATATGATTTTGTAGGGATAAGCTTTCTTTGGCCTTGTTGTTTTGAAAAGACATGATTGCTTTATTAGTACGCTCGAAGTATTATTGTTTTATGTCAAATGATAGCTATTGCTTTGAATCACTCGTGTCTTAATATTCATGCCATGATTAGACATATGATCAAGATTATGCTAGGTAGCATTCCACATCAAAAAATTTTATCATTTACCTACTCGAGGACGAGTAGGAATTAAGCTTGGGGATGCTGATATGTCTCCGTCGTATCTATAATTTTTTATTGTTCCATGCCAATATTCTACAACTTTCATATACTTTTGGCAACTTTTTATACTATTTTTTGGGACTAACATATTGATCTAGTGCCCAGTGCCAGTACCTGTATGTTGCATGTTTTATGTTTCACAGAAACCCCATATCGGAGTCCAAACGGGATAAAAACGGACGGAGAATTATTTTGGAATATTTGTGATTTTTGGGAAGTAAAATCAACGCGAGACGGTGCCCGAGGTGGCCACGAGATAGGGGCCCATGCCCACTCCAGGTGGGGATGCCCCCCGCCCTCATGGGCCCCTCGTAAGGCGGTTGATGCCCTTCTTTGGCCGTAAGAAAGCTAATTTTTGGAAAAAGATCTGGGCAAAGGTTTCAATCCAATCGGAGTTACGGATCTCCGGTTATAAAAGAAACGGTGCCAGGGCAAAATTCCAGAACGCAAAAACAGAGAGATAGATCCCATCTCGGAGGGGCTCTTGCCCCTCCCAAGCCATGGGAGCCAAGGACCAGAGGGGAAACCCATCTCCCATCTAGGGAGAGGGTCAAGGAAGAAGAAGAAGAAGGGGGGCACTCTCCCCCTTGCTTCTGGTGGCGCCGGAACGCCGCCGGGGGCCATCATCATCACCGCGATCTTCACCAACACCTCCGCCATCTTCACCAACATCTCCATCACCTTCCCCCCTCTATCTACAGCGGTCCACTCTCCCGCAACCTGATGTACCATCTACTTGAATATGGTGCTTTATGCTTCATATTATTACCCAATGATGTGTTACCATCCTATGATGTGTGAGTAGATTTTCGTTGTCCTATTGGTGGTTGATAAAAATTGCTATGATTGATTTAATTTGCTTGTGGTTATGTTACTCTCTTTTGGTGCCCATCATATGAGCGCGCGCTTGGATCACACCTTAGTGTTAGTTGTATGTTGATAGGACTATGTATTGGAGGGCTAGAGTGACAAAAGCTTCAACCTAGCATAGAAATTGATGCATACGGGATTGAAGGGGGACCAATATGTCTTAATGATATGGTTGGGTTTTACCTTCATGAACGTTAGTAGTTGCGGATGCTTGCTAATAGTTCCAATCATAAGTGCATAGAATTCAAAGTCAGGGATGACATGCTAGTAGTGGCCTCTCCCACATAATACTTGCTATCGGTCTAGTAAAATAGTCAATTGCTTAGGGAAAATTTCACAACTCCTACCACCACTTTTCCACACTCGCTATGTTTACTTTATTGCTTCTTTATCTAAACATCCCCTACTTTTCATTCACATGTTCTTTATTATCTTGCAAACCTACCCAACAACACCTACAAAGTACTTCTAGTTTTATACTTGTTCTAGGTAAAGCGAACGTCAAGCGTGCGTAGAGTCGTATCAGTGGCCGATAGGACTTGAGAGAGTATTTGTTCTACGTTTAGCTCCCTGTTGGGTTCGACACTCTTACTTATCGAAAGAGGTTGCAACTATCCCGTATACTTGCGGGTTATCACCTAACGTATGGCTACACAATATAGGTGAAGGGGGAATTCAACCGGGAATATATTCCTGGTTCCGGACCTGTGTTAGACAGATGACCGGAGGGGAAAGTTCGATGTTCAAATAGTTAGAGGCATCTGACAGGTCAACGGACTGCGTATTCGGATTCGTCTCGTCGTTGTGAGCACCTTTCATGTAGAAAACATTTTCATCTGAGCTACGGTTTATTATCTACGATTTTACAAAGATTTTAGCATTTACCGAACTATTTAAATTAACAGAAAAGGAAATATGACATCAGCACGATGGGTTGATGACATCAGCAGTCAATAGAGTGGCTGACATGGTCAAACCTGACCAGTGGGGCCAGCGGGACCCACATGTCAGCCTCCGTGGGTTAACAGTGGATTAATTTGCCTAATAGTAGTAGTTAGGGTGTGGGCCCCATTAGTCAGTGACTAATTAGTGATTAGAACTAATTAACAGATTAACTATCATTTTATTTATTGAGAAAATCTGTTTAATTAGCGCGGGGCCCACATGTCTGTGCACTGGGGGCTGCCACGTCAGTGTTGACCCAAGTCAACAGGTCAAAGGGGGCCCCGGGGCCCACCAGTTAGTGGCCCAGGTGGTGCCACGTGGACGCCATGTCGGATACCGGCCGGAGATGCGCCAGAGTTGACTCTGGCGAGCCAAACGCGGCGACGCGGCTCGGGTGGGGCGCTGATTTCGCGCGCAGGGGGTCTACGGGGTTGTGGTTGGGCGCATTGGACGCGGCTCGGCGTCGCGCGTCGAACGGTGGTGGACGGAGTGGCTGGAACGGACGGGGGCGAGCGCTTCGAGCTCTCCGGCGGCGAGATGCTTCAGGTGAGCAATGACAACGATGGTATGGCGCAAGTTCGGGCAAACCGGAGAGCGAGGAGAGGCCTACGTGCACGCGCGAGCAAGATGGGCGCGAGTAATGACAAAAAGGTCGCCGGAACAATGCCGGCGACGAGCTACACGAAGGCGCATTTGGTCGGAGCATGGGGTCGATGCTACGGGGCTCGACAGAGCGTGTGGGAGGGGTGCAATGGGCCCGCGTGGACGTGCTGAGCACGATCCCGAGCTCATCTGAGCTCGACGGGCAGCAACGGCACGGCCATGAGCACACCGGCAGAAGCAACGGTACGACAACGGCGACGAACTAGCTAGGGACGAATGTGGCCGCGGGAAGAAGGAATGGAGGGAGAGAGGATCTCACCGAGCGTCTAAGAAAAGCCCTCGACAGATTAGGAGCGCGGGGGAAGGCCGAATTGACGACGGCGGCGTCCGGCGACCCGGGGATGAAGAGAAGGGGATTCGGCGTTGTGGGGCTTGCCAGCTCCAGCAAGCAGCACCGAGCGATGAGGCAGAGACCGGCGTAGTCCTCGGGCACCTTGGAAGGGCAGAACGACGCCGGTGTCCTCGACTGCGACGGTGAGCAGCGATGGGCGCGCTCGGGATCAAGCGAGAGGAGAGGGGAGAGGGAGAGCGACGTGAGTGGCAGAGGGGACCGAGGAGGCGTGGGTGTGGCGGCCTTATCCCGTCGGCGGGGACAGCGAGGTGGTCGGGTGGCGACGAGCCCCTGTAGCAGCGCGCACTGGGGGAACAGGAGGGAAAGGAGAGCGATCAGGGAGGGAAGCTGGGCCTGGCCGGCTGGGCCTGTCTCTGTGGCCTTAGGCCCAGGGGCAGGGGGGTGCCCTTTTTCTATTTTTTTTCTTTCTCATCAGCTTTTGCATTTTCCTTTAGCCACTAATGACTTTACAAAATTATGCCACTGGCCAAAACAATTTCAAGAATTATTGTGCACTGCCACAAAAAAAGATTGTGAGGCTTTTGAAAAAGTTTGCCACTCTTATAAATTAAAAATGCACTTAAATTATTGCTTAGGTCACAGTTTTAAGTAGTTTAGGCCACTTAAACACTTTGCAAAAAATTTGGTTCACCACCAACATTAGTTATGGATTATTTTCCACATGATGAACATTTTACATTTCATGTCTGACAAATATGAATTTTTTGACTTTAGATTAGATTTGAATTTGAATTGTGATTTGGATCAAGTGAAGATTAGCAACAGTAACATGTTGACATGGCACTATTAACAGGGGATTACTGTAGCATGAAACTGGGGGTGTTACATATATGCCGTATATCGCACACACATTGATATGGCTGCCCGTTTCTGTTGCTCTTCCTCATCGCAGACAGTTCAGCTGGATCAACCGTATGCCCTTCATCGCACACGCAACTAAAATCTGAACCGTGTTTGATGCATCCGTCATCACAAATGTTTTGCACATTTTAGACGGTTCTCTTACACCACCTTTGTGATTATTGCATCGCACATAGTTTCTCGAAGGGTCTCTAATCGTAGTGTCGCGTTAGCAGCATCCTGCAGTAGTGCGTGCAATTCAAATTCTCAGCACAATAGTTCAACAACGAATCCATAAATAAAATTGTCAGTACAATATGTTCAGTAATTACAGGATTAGACAACAATTAAGTATGATGAACCACAATATTTACAGGCAGTAAAGGTGAAGAGACAAGTGTAAATCATTTTGAGTGCCGATGTTGTTGAAGAAGCGGAATGCCCATAATGTGCCTTCCTACATGCCATAGGCACAAACAACTTTTGTCCAATTCCTTGTGACGATCGCCCACTCATCCTTCACCACCTTCAGGAAAACTTCTAGAGCATTATCATGGTAGCATGAATTATATACTTTAACCTTAGTGCCTCCACTCCGGTCATGTAGTTTGCAAGGTAATCATCAGTAAATAGCTTTGGAAACTACTGAAAAGAGAAAAATATCAGATCATCAGGTCTAATAGAGTAACTTGTTGTGGGCAGGGGGAAAAGGCAACAGATTACTTACCATCCTAAAGTTCACTAATGTCTTGGACAAAGTGTAAATAAAGAGCTTAATTCCCATCACCCGTTTCTTTCACCTAACAATCTTTCTTAGTTTCCTCACTTGACATTTGTTCATGAATATCTCATTGCCCCATACGCAAAAGGGATCGAAGCGTGGATCAGTACCGCTCATATACGTACCTACAAGCAACCAGTAAATGTTAGAAGCTAAATGAGATTGCACAAATGATGTAAAATACAACTACCTATATTCCTAAGTACAAGTATTTTTAGAGATTTCAATATGAACTACATACTGATATATAGAATTATAGATATAGTTTAGATTAGAATCTAGATTCATTCATTTTGCTCCTTATGTAGTCTATATTGGAATATCTAAAAATACTTAAATTTAGGAATAGATGGTGTATAAGACATGGGATGCAGCTAACCTCGACGGCAACAACAACATCCCCCATTGTAGCCCTGTGTAAGTACATGGAAAGCCAATATTAACTACAACAGGGTTAACATCAACCAAAAATAGCAAATGGTAATAAAACGGCAGCATCTGTAGTGATATCTTCATTGCGAAAGAGTAGCACGGTAGCAAAGGGACAGATTAAAAAATGGATACAACTATTAATTGCAACATGCTTAACAACATCCTAATTCATGTTTTGTAAGTGTGTAGCCATTGAAATACAACTGTTTAAGAATGGATACAACTGTTAATTGCAATAGGCTTAATGGCCATTGAAACCGGTACTGATAAAAATGCAATTGGCAGAGTTAAACATCACAAGGCAGGTGCTGCCAGAGCAGATAATGGCCCAGTTGTCTATAAAAAGGTAGGGAAAATAGCTAGAACGTGTTAGGCATGTTTACTACAAGATGCTTAAGACATCGATCGTACAAAACATAGCCATTAATTTCAACTGGTATTGGTAAGATTGAACTGGTGAGTTCATACTTGGTAAGTCCTGAGAGGTAGTTGCTGGGGCACTTCATCTTGGCCAGAGCCCGCCCAAAGTCAGCGGCGGCGGAGGCGAGCTCTTCCTCCAGGTCGAAGCGTGGATCAGTGCCCCCGACATGTGTACCTACAAGAAGCAAGTAAATGTTAGAAGCCAAACTGCAATTCCGCAAATGATGTAAAATACTATAAGACATGGGATGCAGCTAACCTCGATGACAAACAACAACATCGCCCGTTATGGACATGCTTAAGTACATGGATAGGATGTTAAGTACAACAGTGTTAGCATCCAGCAAAAATAGCAAATGGGCAGCATCTCTAGTATATCTTCATTGTAGAGAGTAGCATGGTAGCAAAGTTTGTTGTTGGTATTGTTGAAATTGAACTGAACAGTTAATACTTAAGCATCACATAGTGTGCAGTACTGAAATAAACAAGGCACGAACATGCTTAATACATCAACTGTACAAAACATAGCCATTGCAAGTGGTATTGGTAAGATTTAGCTGGTCAGATCTTACCTGTTAAGTCCTAGGGCGTAGTCGCCGGGGCACTTCTTCTGGGACAGAGCCTGCACCATGTCGGCGGCAGCAGAGGCGAGGTGTTCCTCCGGGTCAACACGCACAGTGGCCATCGCGCCATGGACCACCATCAGCTCCTCGACCTCCACGTGATATGTGGTTGGGCTTGCGCGGAGATGCTCTGGAGGTAGGGACGATGAGGATTTGGAGGCATGAGGATGTTTTGTAGGCGCCATTTAAGCAATCAGGTCGAGGGCGTGATAGCGATCGGTGGGTTAGCTGACTAGATCCGAGCAGAACGTAGATGTGGTTGAAGTTCTGGTTGCGGTAGCGGCGGTTTGAGCTACCGGAAGGGGGAGGCGCGGGGGGGGGAGATACTGAGGAAATTTGATGGGCGGGGATGTGGTTGAAGGAATAAATTCTGAAATCGCGTGCCTAATGAAAATTTTGCTGCGAAACTTGAAACTTGGGCGGGGGAAACACACAACGGAGGCGAAGCGCATAAAATACTTGTGTGCGAGAAAACAGAAAATTGGCAGTTCCCATCTCCAAAAAATGTACACGTGTAGTCGATTTTTTCGGTCAATGGTACGCCTGGATTATTAGGAACCATCACACAGGTAATAGACTTATGGATCATTAACGCAAAAAACGCACACGGGTACGGCATAGAAACCATGTGTTTTGTGATCATCTAATGATTAACGCAAAAAAGCGCACACGGTCACACATGCTAATCAACGCTCAAAGCCCTCAAAGGATGCTCTTACCGACATTGTACGTTAATACTACAAACATAAAGTACTACTGGTAATTTGCTCTAATACTACAAACTTAAACTACTTCTCACATCCTGCCATCGGGGCATGCTAGCCAGACGTCGGCGTTCTCCTTCCCGGCCTTGTAGGCGGCAGCCAACCATGCTTTGATCTCCGTGAAGCTCTCCTCATCACGGCGTGCGGCCTCTTCTTTCTTGCGGCGGCGGGACTCTCTTTTCTTGACTGCTTTCTGCCTTTTTCGATCCTCCTGTGCGGCTTTGGCTGCTTTTAGATGCACCAACCATTCGGCCATGGCAGCCTCAAAGTCTGCCCACGTAACTGTCTGGCCTCCGGTGGTGATGAACTCGGCACGGTGAGATGCCATTGCTTCCTTACCATGTGTGCACTCGCGGGCGGCGAGGAACGCAGCACAGCGGGATGCCATCGCTTCCTTACCAGTTACTGTGCACCGCGGTGCCATCAACGATGCTTGGAGAGAGCTCTGGGACGGAGGGGCCGGGCAGTCGTACAGTGGGGTGGTTTTTAAGAGCTCAACGACAAACGACAATGGAAATTTGGTGTCCTTTACAATTTTGCCCGTTCATTATCGCACACGATTCCTCTCGGTCGCTTCCAATAACAGTGTGCGCTGAGGCTATTGTGTGTTGCGTTATGATTGGCCGGAACCCCAGCCACGCAGATCGCATGTGTGCACCGTAGAATGCATTGTGCGATTGAATGACAATCCACGTCCCTGACATCACATCCATGCAGCTGTAGCTGGATTGGATTTATATGTGCCAAATGCCTAGAAAATGCACATACTCCCTTAAATATGGTAAATGAGCCCGGAAAAATGCCAAATTTGAACACGGTGATTTGTAGGGTGTATGTTCTTCGTAGAAAAACACTCTAGGGAAAATAACAAAGAAAATTTGGATTCCCCTTCAATTTTGGTGATTTCCCTCTCAAAAGCATGGAACTTCCCCGGCGATGGTTCGATTTATGAAGGGCGTGCATGACGAACTAAGCCAAACCTTCTAAAACTTTCACCAGGGCATGGTGAGGTCATAGTCATACCATGGCACCATGCTAGGCGTCATGTTTTTCAATCATTTATTTCATTTTTCTATAGTTGAAAACCCAATAAACAAACGTTTGTGGTTGACTATTGCCACACATTTCATCGAAATATTTGTCCATTCCTTGTAAAAGGCATGAGAATTTAGTAAATGGCACGAGCATCATTTTCCAAACCATTCTTGTGCACCCTTTCATGCACCGATTGTTTGAACTTGGATTATGTGCATTAATGCCTAGAAAATGCACATAATCCCCTAAATATGGTAAATGAACCCGGAAAAGCGTCAAATTTGAACGTGGTGATTTGCAGGGTGTATGTTCATCTTAGAAAAAAAACTCATGGACAAAGGACAAAGGAAATTTGGACCCCCCCCCCTTCAATTTTGGTGATTTCCCTCTCGAAACCATGAAACTTCCTCGGTGATGGTTCGATTTATGAAAGGCGTGCATGACGACATAAGGATAACATTTTCAATTTTTACCAGGGCATGGTGAGGCCATACCATGGCACCATGCCAGGCGTCATGTTTCTCAAGCATTTATTTCATTCTTTGTATAGTTGTTACCCAGTAAACAACGCGTTTATGGTTGACTACTGCCACACATTTCCTCGAAGTATCTGTCCATTCCTTGTAAAAGGCATGAGAATTTACTAAATGGCACGAGGATGGTTTTCTAGACCGTTCTTGTGCGCCTTTTCATGCACTGATTGTTTGAAATTGAATTATGTGCATTAATGCCTAGAGAATGCAAATAATCCCGTAAATATGGTAAATGAACACGGAAAAGTGTCAAATTTGAACGTGCTGATTTGCAGGGTGTATATTCATCGTAGAAAAAAACTCATGGAAAAAGGACAAAGGAAATTTGGATCCCCCTTCAATCTTGGTGATTTCCCCCTCGAAACCATGGAACTTCCTCGGTGATGGTTCGATTTATGAAAGGCGTGCATGACAACATAAGGAAAACATTCTCAAATTTTTACTGGGGCACGATGAGACCATACCATGGCACCACGCCAGGCATCATGTTTTCCAAGCATGTATTCATTTTTGTATAGTTGTTAACCCAGTAAACGACACATTTATGGTTGACTATTGCCACACATTTTCTTGAAATATCTACCCATTCCTTGTAAAAAGCATGAGAATGTACTAAATCGCACGAGGATGGTTTTCCAGACCGTTCTTATGCACCGATTGTTCAAATTTGAATTAAGTGCATTAATGCCTAGAAAATGCAATTAATCCCCTAAATATGGTAAATGAGCCCGGAAAAATGTCAAATATGAACACATTGCATCTGAGGTTGTATGTTGATCATTGGAAAAAACTGAATGACAAACTAGGATGGAAATTTGGATTCCCCTTTAATCTTGGTGATTTCCCTATACATATTTCATTTTTCTATAGTTGCTAACCTAGTAAATTACGCGTTTTGGTTGACTATTGCCACACATTCCCTTGAAATCTTCCCTGTAAAAGGATTAAGAATTTACTAAATACCACGAGTATGGTTTTTTCAGACCGTTCGTGTGCACCTTTTCATGCACCGATTGTTTGAATTTAAGTTATGTGGATAAATGCCTAGAAAATGAACATAATCCCCTAATATGGTAAATAAGCCCGAAAAAATACCAAATTTTAGCACATTGCATTTGAGGGGGTATGTTGATTGTAGAAAAAAACGAAATGACAAGCTAGGAAGGAAATTTGGATTTCTGGCCCCTTCAATCTTGCTAATTCCCCTTGAAACCATGAAAATCCCTAGGTGATGGTTCGATTTATGAATGGCGTGCATGACGACATATGACAAACATTCTCAATTTTTTACCAAGGCATGGTGAGGCCACACATTTCCTTGAAATATCTGCCCATTCCTTGTAAAAGGCATGAGAAATTACTAAATAGCATGACCATGGTTTTCCAGACTGTTCTCGTGCACCTTTTCCGATTGTTTGAATTTGAATTATGTGCATTAATGCCTAGAAAATGCACATAATCCCCTAAATATTGTAAATGAACCCGGAAAAGTGCCAAATTTGAACACAGTGATTAGCGGGGTTTATGTTCATCATAGAAAAAAACTCATGGACAAAGGACAACGGAAATTTGGATTCCCATTCAATCTCTATCACACGATTCATCTTCGTCGCCTCTATGAACCGTGTGTGTTCACTCAGACATGCAAATGGAGAAAACCCTCGCCCCCTTCGTCCCCACCCACTCGCAGCGGACTCCTCCACAACTCTGCACCTCATCAACTTCTATCGCGGCGGCCACCCTAAGATCGATGGCGCTGTTGTCGGCGGGCGGAAGTCGCGCTCTAAATGTCACGGGTTTTCGTCCCTACCGCTTTCCGCGACCTATCTGCACCTACATTCTAGACTCTGGTCGACTGGGGTTTTCTGCGGGATTGGCCCGGGGATTTTTCTCATGGAGAAGGTAATCAACTTAGCAAAACATTCACTCATCTCTTATCACAGTCCGTCCGTCACCGTTAATCAATCGGCGGAAATCATTGTGGAATCATTTTTGTTCTAGCTGATTCGTGGGTGTTCATTCATGTTTCCACAGTGTGAGCACAAATCGGGCAAGTGTGGTCGCGGCCAGTCGGAAACAAAGTTCTGTCTCACCATTTCGGATGACTTCAGGGAGCGCTCGGTATGTTCAATCTCAACCTACCACGGTCTGCATGGCCTACATATGTGAACATATACCATCTGTTGCTACATTATCTATATATTTGCATCAAATATTTGTTACATTATCTATTTTTAATTATATATTTTTGTACTTTACTTTCATCTATATATTGATCTATTCTACCAGTTACGCCCACATTTGCATCTTGCTATGTTATTTCAATATATCTAATTTAGTATCTTAATTTTCATTTCAAGCAGTACATCCCTTGCTTTGCAAGAACAGGAGTAGAAGGAAATCTTGGGCTTTACTTTGTTGATGACTCCCAGGATGTCATATTGACAATGCAGCATGGACATACAATGATGGTTAGCGTAAAACTTGATAAAGATGGTTACTCCTATTTTAATGCGGACCTTTGGAGAAAAATGTCTAAGTTTTATGAACTGAAAGATGGCAATAAAATTCTAGTGCGTCCACCACGGCCTAGTCTAACTAACATGGATGTTTACTTCCCAAACGTCATCAGTGGATCAAAGTCTGATCGAGGCTAGTGTCCTTTCAACTTTCTCCATGCTGTCATATTACTTAGGAAAATTGGGGTATTTGTTCTGACTAATTGATCACTATTTAAGCAACCAATTGTGATTTCATTTTCTAACTCCGTTCCTAGGCAATAACAAATTCTATTTACCAAATTATGCGCACTATATATTCTTTTGCCATGTTCGGAATAAATAATACCTTTCCACCTTTTAAGCAGGATATGTTGGATGCATAGTGAACGATCTGTATGTTACTAAGCGTACCAAATTTCACTGGAAGGACTTGAAGCATGTCATAAACTTTGTTGATAATCTGACACAGATAACACAACGTATGAACGCAGGATTTTGGATGGGATTAATTATACCTATGGGGCACACATTGAACAAGACCAATCGTGTGCACAAAACGTTGGTAAAAAGTCTTATTTTAATGTTGATGCTCATAAACTATGTATATCTTCAACGATATGTTATAGTTGGTTTTTATTCTACATTTTCAACAGAAATTGCCCGTTGTAGCAGTTCCTGGTTCGATTTCCCGGTGTGGTCGAATTACACTTGTGCCTGCTAATAACGCCAAAGTGATTGCAAGGTACTGCATTTCCCGCAGAAATGGAACCATTCAAACTAACAAGTTCTCGCTTGTCGTGGAAATGCATCCATATTGGAAAATTGGAGACATTGTTCTACTCATGCTCTATCAAGGCATAGGAGGGCTCTTCCTTTTCATTGACGATATGTCGAGTCACCGTGATCAAGCTTCTTCCAGCAGATAGTTGTGGTTGTTGGCCCTCAGCCTCTTAAAATGTGCTAGCTGTTACTATGTTAAGTATGTAGATATGGACCATATGGTTGCTGGCTGTTAGCCTCTTCAAATGTGATAGTTGTTACATGTTAAGTATCTAGATATGGACCATATGGTTGCCAAAACCGTGTTACGAAGATCCTCCTTTTGTCAAATAGTGTAACCACTATATATATGTTACTCAAATTTTGTTAGCCAAGTTCTTAAATTTTCATGGAAAGTATTAGTATCATACACAGTTCTTTGAGTTTAAGCGTGTGCCCGATGTCCAGAAGGCATTTGCATATTAACTGTCCATATTGCAAATTCACACACATGTTAACATAAGGAAACATATGTGTAACTTACTAATCATCGCACACGAGTACTCGCAGACGCATCGTGTGTGATACTCCAGCCACCACAAGCAACTAGTTTGCATTTTTCAAAAAAAATTGTACAAACAGAATCGCACACGAACTTACTATAGTAACTGTCTGTGTTATAATTTCTCATCAGAAACGGTTCATCCGAATGGGTTGTTTGCTGCGTATCACACACATCTGGTTTACACGAATCGTTTGTGTTCTTTTGGCTGATTGGAAATGCCGCATATCACACACATCTTGTTAAGATGAACCATTTCCGTTCTCTTACCTAATTGAAAACAGTTTGTCCGAGTGAACGGTATGTTGTATATCACATACACCTTGATCTGGTCGGCCGTTTTTGTTGCATTCCCTAATAGCACACAGTTCATCGGAGCGAATTGTATGCCATATATCGCACACACATTGATATGGCTACCCATTTTTGTTGTTCTTCCTCATCGCAAACAGTTCTGCTGGATCAATCGTATGCCCAACATCGCACACGCAAGTAAAATCTGAACCGTGTTTGATGCATCCGTCATCGTGAATGTTTTGCACCTTTTTTGACGGTTCTTTTACACCACCGTTTGCGATTATTGCATTGCACAGAGTTTCATCGAAGGGCCTCTGATCATAGTGTCGCATTCGCAGCATCCTGCAGTAGTGGAGTAAGCATCCTCGGGGGGCGGCAACTCCTCGTCGGTGCATGGGCAGACCGGCGGCGCCATGGCAGAGATTTGACAGAGAGAGAGAGAGAGAGAGAGAGAGAGAGAGAGAGGGCAAGCGAGGGGAGGATGTAGATGAGAATGCAGGCGGGACGACATGAGCAAGGTAGTATTTATTGGTGGCCGAAATCTAAATCGACCGGAACAGTAGACACGCCGGTCACCAGAATTTGTGAGTACTTTAGTTTGAATTACACATGATTCTAACAAAACCCGTGTGTGAACTTAATAGCTGACGGTTTCCAATACAGAACCGTGTCTAATTAATAAACCCTACCACTCACCTACCAAACCTTGAGGTGCGAAATAGAATGCCAATCGTGTGGGGGCCGGTTGTCTTGCCAGATCTTCTCATTTTCTTTTTTGAACACCAGATATTTACATCGTCTGATGATTTTTTAACTCGCACACAAGTACACAAAAATATGATTTTTCAAACCGTTATGGTTAGCCGTTGCATGTAGATGTAGTTAAAATTTGAATTACGGTCATTAAATGGCTAGAAAATCACTTAAATGCCTTTAAAAGGTCAAATGACTCCTAGAATTTTCCAAATTTTCACATGTTAGTTGTAGTAGTGCACGTTAAACATAGAAAAAATTGAAGGTTGTAAGAGGAAGCTATCTCCTGTTCGTCATCAAACATATGCATTGTTTCCCCTCGTAACCACGAGCCTAGTGAGTTTTTTTGCGGATAGAGCCTTCTAGTGAGTTGCTCCGGTTTGTGAGGGGTGTGTGTCCAAACTTTCGTCAAACAGGCCAATTTTTTTACCACATCATCTTGGTTGCATGCCATTACACCAAGTAAGGTTTCATGTTTTTCTGATCATTTTTTAATTTTTTGGAATTGAAATGCCATGGCACTCCATGCATGTGTCCATGCCGTGGGACCAATATGTTTGAAAATTCCTTCTAATTTACTACACATGGAATTAACTCACACACAAGTACACAAATATGATTTAAGGACATTAAATGGCTAGAAAATCACTTAATTGTCTTTAAAAGGTCAAATGACCCCTGAAATTTTCCAAATTTTCACATGACAGTTGTATTGGTGCATGTTAAACGTAGAAAAAAATTTGAAGGCCATAAGAGGAAGCTACCTCCCGTTCGTCATCAAACATGCATTGTTCCCTCTCGGAACCACGAGCCTTCTAGTGAGTTGCTCTGGTTTGTGAGGGGTGTGTGTCCAAACTTTCGTCAAACAGGCCAATTTTTTACCACATCTTCTTGGTGGCATGACATTACATCAAGCAAGGTTTCATGTTTTTTTATCATTTTTAAATTTTTTGGAATTAAAATGCCATGGAATTCCATGCATGTGTCCATGCCGTGATACCAATATGTTTGAAAATTCCTTCTAATTTACTGCATATGGAATTAAAACTCGCACACAAGTACACAAATATGATTTTTCAAACCGTTATGGTCAGCCGTTGCATGTAGATGTAGTTCAAATTTGAATTATGGTCATTAAATTGCTAGAAGATCACTTAAATGTCTTTAAAAGGTCAAATGACCCTTGAAATTTTCCAAATTTTCACATGACAGTTGTATTGGTGCATGTTAAACGTAAAAAAATGGAAGGACGTAAGAGGAAGCTATGTCCCCTTTGTCATCAAACATGCATTGTTCCCTCTTGGAACCATGGGCATTCTAGTGAGTTGCTCCGGTTTGTGAGGGGTGTGTGTCCAAACTTTTGTCAAACAAGCCAATTTTTTACCACATCATCTTGGTTGCATGACATTACATCAAGCAAGGTTTCATGTTTTTCTGATCATTTTTTAATTTTTTTGGAATTAAAATGCCATGGCACTCCATGCATGTGTCCATGTCGTGAGATCAATATGTAAGAAAATTCATTCTAATTTACTGCACATGGAATTAACTCGCACACAAGTACACAAATATGATTTTTCAAACCGTTATGGTTAGCCGTCGCATGTAGATGTAATAAAAATTTGAATTACGGTCATTAAATGGCTGGAAAATCACTTGAATGTCTTTAAAAGGTCAAATGACCCCTGAAATTTTCCAAATTTTCACATGACAGTTGTATTAGTGCATGTTAAACGTAGAAAAAAAATTGAGCCGTAAGAGGAAGCTATCCTCCGTTCGTCATCATACATGCATTGTTCCCACTCGAAACCACGAGCCTTCTAATGAGTTGCTCCGGTTTGTGAGGGGTGTGTGTCCAAACTTCAGTCAAACATGCCAATTTTTTTACCACATCATCTTGGTGGCATGACACTACATCAAGCAAGGTTTCATGTTTTCCTGGTCATTTTTTATTTTTCTGGAAAGTAGGGTCTGTGACAGGGAAGCTTCTGGAGCTAGTTGATGCAACGGTGAGGAGAGGTTTTGATATCCTTTGCGTCCAAGAAACCAAATGGAGGACAGAAGGCGAAGGAGGTGGAGGATAGCGGCTTCAAGCTGTGGTACACGGGGATGGCTGCAAACATAAATGGCGTAGGCATCTTGATCAACAAGAGCGTCAAGTATGGAGTGGTAGACGTCAAGAGATGTGGGGACCGGATTATCCTGGTCAAGCTAGTAGTTGAGGACTTGGTTCTCAATGTTATCAGCGCATATGCCTCGCAAGTAGGCCACAATGAGAACACCAAGAGGGAGTTCTAGGAAGGCCTGGAAGACATGGTTAGGAGTGTACTGATTGGTGAGAAGCTCTTCATAGGAGGACACCTCAATGGCCACGTGGGTACATCTAACACATGTTTTGAAGGGGCGCATGGGGGCTTTGTCTATGGCATCAGGAATCAAGAAGGAGAAGATGTCTTAAGTTTTGCTCTAGCCTACAACATGATTGTAGCTAACACCCTCTTTAGAAAGAGGGAATCACATTTGGTGACTTTTAGTAGGGGACGACACTCTAGCCTGATTGATTTCATCCTCTCGAGAAGAGAAGATAGGTGTGTGTGCCTAGACTGTAAGGTGATACCTGGAGAGAGTGTTGTACCCCAGCATAAGCTGGTGGTTGCTGACTTCAACTTTAGGATTCGTGTCCAGCAGGATAAGCGTGCCAAAGTCCCTAGAACGAAGTGGTGGAAGCTCAAGGGGGAGGTAGCTCAGGCGTTCAAGGAGAGGGTCATTTAGGAGGGCCCTTGGGAGGAAGGAGGGGATGCGGACAATGTGTGGATGAAGATGGCGACTTGCATTCGTAAGGTGGCCTCGGAGGAGTTTGGAGTGTCCAGGGGAAGGAGAAGCAAAGATAAGGATACCTGGTGGTGGAATGATGATGTCCAGAAGGCGATTAAAGAGAAGAAAGATTGCTTCAGACGCTTATACCTGGATAGGAGTGCAGACAACATAGAGAAGTACAGATGGCGAAGAAGGCCGCAAAGCAAGCTGTTGGTGAAGCAAGGGGTCGGGCATATGAGGACCTCTACCAACGGTTAGGCATGAAGGAAGGCGAAAGGGACATCTATAAGATGGCCAAGATCCCAGAAAGGAAGACGATGGATATTGGCCAAGTCAAATGCATCAAGGATGGAGCAGGCAAACTCTTGGTGAAGGACAAGGAGATTAAGCCTAGATGGCGGGAGTACTTCGACAAGCTGTTCAATGGGGAGAATGAGAGTTCTACCATTGAACTGGACGACTCCTTTGATGAGACCATCATGTGATTTGTGCAGCGAATCCAGGAGTCTGAGGTCAAGGAGGCTTTAAAAAGGATGAAAGGAGGCAAGGCGATGGGCCCTGATTGTATCCCCATTGAGGTGTGGAAAGGTCTCGGGGACATAGCGATAGTATGTCTAACCAAGCTTTTCAACCTCATTTTTCAGGCAAACAAGATGCCAGAAGAATGGAGACGGAGTATATTAGTACCAATCTTCAAGAACAAGGGGGATGTTCAGAGTTGTACTAATTACCGTGGAATTAAGCTGATGAGCCATACAATGAAGCTATGCGAGAGAGTCATTGAGCACCACTTAAGAAGAATGACAAGCGTGACCAAAAATCAGTTTGGTTTCATGCTTGGGAGGTCGACCATGGAAGCCCTTTTCTTGGTACGAAAACTTATGGAGAGATATAGGGAGCAAAAGAAGGACTTGCATATGGTGTTCATTGACTTGGAGAAGGCCTATGATAAGATACCGCGGAATGTCATGTGGTGGGCCTTGGAGAAACACAGAGTCCCAGCAAAGTACATTACCCTCATCAAGGACATGTATGATAGTGTTGTGACAAGTGTTTGAACAAGTGATGTCGACACTGATGACTTCCCGATTAAGATAGACCTGCATCAGGGGTCAGCTTTGATCCCTTATATTTTGCATTGGTGATGGATGAGGTCACAAGGGATATACAAGGAGATATCCCATGGTGTATGCTCTTTGCGGATGATGTGGTGCTAGTTGATGATAGTTGGTCGGGGGTAAATAGGAAGTTAGAGTTATGGAGACAAACCTTGGAATCGAAAGGGTTTAGGCTTAGTAGAACTAAAACCGAGTACATGATGTGCGGTTTCAGTACTACTAGGTGTGAGGAGGAGGAGGTTAGCCTTGATGGCCAGGTGGTACCTCAGAAGGACACCTTTTGGTATTGGGGTCAATGCTGCAGGACGATGGGGTATTAATGAAGATGTGAACAGTCGAATCAAAGCCAGATGGATGAAGTGGCGCCAAGCTTCTGGCATTTTCTATGACAAGAGAGTGCCACAAAATATAAAAGGCAAGTTCTACAGGACAGCGGTTCGACCCGCAATGTTGTATGGCGTTGAGTGTTGGCTGACTAAAAGGCGACATGTTCAACAGTTAGGTGTGGCGGAGATGCATATGTTGAGATGGATGTGTGGCCACATGAGGAAGGATCAAATCCGGAATGATGATATACGAGATAGAGTTGGGGTAGCACCAATTGAAGAGAAGCTTGTCCAACATCGTCTGAGATGGTTTGGGCATATTCAACGCAGGCCTCCAGAAGCTCTAGTGCATAGCGGACGGCTAAAGTGTGCGGAGAATGTCAAGAGAGGGTGGGGTAAACCGAATTTGACATGGGAGGAGTCCGTTAAGAGAGACCTGAAGGATTGGAGTATCACCAAAGAGCTAGCTATGGACAGGGTGCGTGGAAGCTTGCTATCCATGTGCTAGAGCCATGAGTTGGTTGCGAGATCTTATGGGTTTCACCTCTAGCCTACCCCAACTTGTTTGGGACTAAAGGCTTTGTTGTTATTGTTGTTTTAATTTTTTGGAATTAAAATTCCATGCCACTCCATGCATGTGTCCATGCCATGAGACCAATATGTTTGAAAATTCCCTCTAATTTACTGCACATGAAATTAACTCGCACACAAGTACACAAATATAATTTTTCAAACCATTATGGTTAGCTGTTGCATCTACATGTAGTCCAAATTTGAATTACGGTCATTAAATGGCTAGAAAATCACTTAAATGTCTTTAAAAGGTCAAATGACCCCTAGAATTTTCCAAATTTTCACATGACAATTGTAGTAGTGCACGTTAAATGTAGAAAAAAATTGAAGGCTGTATGGGAAGCTATCTCCCGTTCATCATCAAACATGCATTGTTCCCTCTCAGGACCACGAGCCTTCTAGTGAGTTGCTTCAGTTTGTGAGGGGTGTGTGTCCAAACTTTCGTCAAACATGCCAAAAATTTTACCACATCATCTTGGTGGCATGACATTACATCAAGCAAGGTTTCATGTGTTTCTGATCTTTTTTAAAAAAATGGAATTTAAATGCCATGGCACTCCCTGCTTAATTGTTTCATAGCCGGTAGACCAATATGTTTGAAAATTCCTTCCAATTTACTACACATGGAATTAAATCGCACACAAGTATACAAAATATGACTTTTCAAACTATTATGGTTAGCTGTTGCATGTACATGTAGTTCAAATTTGAATTACGGTCATTAAAAGGCTAGAAAATCACTTAAATGTCTTAAAAGGTCAAATGACCCCTGAAATTTTCCAAAATTTGACATGACAGTTGTATTAGTACTACAAATTTTCTCGTACATTTGAAACACCATCTGTTGCCACTTTACTCCAAATTCGTCTTTCTTAACTAATAAAAAATATCCACAACATCACACACAGTTTTTCTGTAGGAACCATTTGCGATGAAAATTTCTGTGTCTATTTAAGTCTTCCTCTTTAAGCTTCGCCGGCTCGTCTGCTCCATTGCCGGCAACCCCTGAATTCATGAATCCTGATCCCCATTCCTGCACCCCTTCTTGCAAAGATGACGCCGTGGAAACGCTTCATGAAGGCCCGTACGATGGCCGTATCCTCCCCAAGTGCCACCGCCTGCGCCGAGAGCGCGGCTGTCTACACCGAGAGTACGGCCGCTTCCGCATTGAGGGCGGCCGCATCCGCAGAGAGGGTGTCTGCGGCAGCCGACACGACCAATGCAGCAGCCGACACGGTTGTAGGTGCTGCTCCGGCGGTGGCAGCAAACTCCATGAGTGCTCAAGATGCCGTCCGTGCCGCTAATGTCGCCCTGGCCCATGTCGAGGCCATCCACACCAAGATCAAGGACACACACGCCAAGATATTCTAGGACACGTCGGAATCCAGCATGCAACCCACGTTCGAAAAGGTGGTGGAGGCCATGGAGCACCTGCTTCCTCATGAGATCTCCGAGCAAGAGCTGGAGATGCAGGAGGCGGCGGAGATCGAGGAGTGCCTAGAGGAGGAGTTGCGCGTGGCCGAGGTCGAGGTTGAGAAGAGTCTGTCTGTCAAGTAATCGGTGGTGGAGTACCAACGCAAGCTCTGGCGCAGGCACTACTATGAGTACTATAACCTTGAGGGCGGTGTCGAGGACGAGGACGAGGACGCGGTAGACTTCAGCAAGGGGGACGCGGAGTGCACCAACGGTGGCATGTCGCCAGGACAAGTCATCGATGTCTCGTCTCACACCGGCGATGCATAGGCCAGCGCGGTGGCGGATTTGTTAAAATTATGTGTACTTAGGCTTTATTTTTAATGCTAGCTAGTCTTTTGTTATAGCAGTGTTTAGGTCAACTGGCTCTGTTTAATTACTAAAATTGCTCAATTCATTAAGTGTGGTGTGTGTGATGTACGCTCTTTTGTGTGCCCAAATTAGCAAGCGATGTTAAATTATGCAATGACGTACCCGAGGAAATTTCCACCAAGATTTGAATTATCAAACTCATCCCATGCGCGTAAAGCACAAGAATCGTTTGTGATGCACACAATCGTCCAAAGTGAATGGTGTCTGGCGGCACGAACGCAAAGTTTCCCTCCACATTTAATTTTTTTTGGCCTACCGTCGAAATATCTACCCCCCCCCCTTTATCGGTGTCAAAACCGGCGGATCTCGGGTAGGGGGTCCCGAACTATGCATCTAAGGCTGATGGTAACAGGAGGTGGGGGACACGATGTTTACCCAGGTTCGGGCCGTCTCTATGGAGGTAATACCCTACTTCCTGCTTGATTGGTCTTGATGAATATGAGTATTACAAGAGTTGATCTACCACGAGATCGTAGTGGCTAAAACCCTAGAATTCTAGCCTGTATGATTATTATTGCCCTTACGGACTAAGTCATCTGATTTATATAGACACCTAAGGGGACTAGAGTTGCACAAAGTCGGTTACAGAGAAAAGGAATCTTCATATCTGGACGCCAAGGGGAGTCCCATCCGGACACGGGTGAGAGTCTTCGGTCTTGTATCTTCATAGCCTATCAGTCGGGCCCACATCAATAGTCCGGATGCCCGAGGACCCCTTAATCCAGGACTCCCTCAGTAGCCCCGGAACCAGGCTTCAATGACGAGGTGTCCGGCGCACAGATTGTCTTCAGAATTGCAAGGCGGGTTCCTCCTCCGATTACTTCAAAGTACCTGACTTAAAGGGTAGTATTCGGCTTCCCATTTAATGTTGCGCCCATCGGCTTCAGCACCTTCATGATTCCAACCTCCACGTGTTGAGTGAATGCGAGAGGTCATGGTATTTTTGCGCATACCACACTGACCATGTAAGAAAGTCGTCTATTTAAAGAGATGGGGATCTTCAGATCCATTCCACACCAAGTGTGGAATCCTTAGAGCTTGCCAACATAAACCATTCCAACATGGCTAGCGCTCCCGGCTCTTCCTCCCTCCCCTATGGCCCCAAAAAAGGCGATTGGGAAAAGTGTTCCATATCCCACAGTCAGCTAGTGAAGCTGCAGACACAAGGATTACTTCCCCGTTCGAGCCGGATTGGCTTCCTTCAATGGTGGGGCTCAGGCGGAGAATTTCCCCAACCCATCCAGGGGGGAACGAGTATGCTTTGTTTCGTACTTGTTGAGAGGCGTCAGATTTCCAATCCATCCGTTCCTCCGAGGGCTTCTGGAGTATTATGGCCTCCAACTGCACAATTTCACCCTGCCTCCATCCTGCACATCATGGGTTACGTTGCTCTTTGTGAGCTATTCCTGGGTTGCGAGGCCCATTTCGGATTATGGAGGAACCTATTCTGCCTCGTTCCTCGTAATCAATAGGGATCAATATTTCAAGTGGGCGGCGCCGAGGTATGGCGCATCACCGGGACCGGATACCTGTCCGGCACACCAAAGAAGGCATCCAAAGAGTGACCTTTCGAATGGTTCTATATTGAGGATGTTTCCCTTCCCGACCCAGTCCGAGTGGGTCTTCCCGAATTTTCAAGTGCTCTATTGAAGAAACGCCACAGCTGGCGCCCTCGGAGCCTCGGGGAGGAAGATAGCACGGAAGTCCGTCAGTTGATGAGCAAGACAAAGACGCTCGCCCAATCCGGATTGTCAATAGTCGAGGTTATGGTGACATCCATAGTACCAGGGGTCCAGCCACTCCAGTATAGAGGGCATTCCATGTGGCACTATAACGGAGAAGATGACGCCACCCGCTATGGTCGGAAGGGTCCGGATACCCCCGCCGCTTTGGCCAAAATACTAGCCGGACTATACAAAGGGGAGAAAGAGGAGTTCATCCGCATTAAGCGCCGAGATGGATTTTCCATGTACAATCCTCCCAGCTGGGTGAGTTCCAATCCCTGTAATCTACTCGATTTACTCCCTAAGTTATTTTTCGTGAACATTAATCCATCCATCTATAACAGGAATGGCGGAAGATCACCAAGGGGCTCCACAGCCCCGCACCACAGCCAGAGGACCACAACCGAGACCTTGACCCCGGATTCAAAGAGGATCCGGATATATTCGTAGAGCTCGAGGATGGAGTGTTTTACCAGGCGAGCCATGATGGCACGGAAGTGGCCATCACCGCCGACTATCCCGGTCTTCTCCCTTCCTCACATGTAAGTAATCAGGAGACGTCTCCTCCGAAAGAGCTTCCTCATTCTGCCTTACCCACCGCACTATAATGTGCTCCAAAGGGGAGGCGCTCGGCGTGCCATGCTGCACTGGAGGCGACTCACAAGAGAGCGGCGCCTACGCCAGGCATGCCTTCAAATAGGAAGGCAAAGGAAAACACGACCGAGCCTTCATCAAAGAGGTATGGTTTTCTAAATACACTCTTTGGCTATCACATTGAAGTGTGACACTGTTCGTTGTGTCTTATCAGGAAAAGTATTCACCGGACTATGTCCGGGGATCCTGCTGGTCATGCCTCTACCATCCAGATTCTAGACCCTGTCTCAAGGACCGAGGCTGACGCGGGAGTGATACTGGATTGTCCTTCTACAGAGGATTCGGGTGATGTATCCGTCACAAACTCTGAAGTGGACAACGCCATGAATCATCGGCGCCGGCAGGCCGCTCTTCGCGGCCCCGGTTTTTCCGAAGAGGCATTCAATGCCTTCAACTCGGCTGACGCATACATCTGAGCTACTCGAGATGGGCTTACCAGAGCCACTAACCAATATTTGGAAGATATGCAGGTAAGTACACATTTGTACAATTCTAATAATTATATACCAGTAGCCCCCAAGACTTGAAATAGCTGATGCAACTGATTTACGGATCATTGTAAATCTAGGTGCTCACAGAGAAGAACAACCTGTTGTCTCAAGAGCTGGAAAAGGCCGGACCCAGCTAGCCTCTGCTACCGCCGAACTGGAGAAATCCAAGAAGGTAGTGTCTGGTAATGTTTCCCTCTATCAAGAAAACATAATAAAATACCAGGATTATTAATACAGGTGCATATCTTATGGCAGAGTCGTCAGATCATCCAGGAGAGGCACCGGAAGTCGCACAAGCGGGAGGTCTAGAAGCCAAAAGGCAATTGGCCGCGGAAGAACATATACTGACATGGGTCTGGGAGGAGAAAAACAAACTCCAGGATTCCAACACCCAGCTGGGCGTGGAACTAAAAGATGTTCGGGCCCATCTGGATGACTCCGTGAAGGAAAATAAGAGGCTACGAGGCGGCATATTAGTATGTGTTCAAACTTACCTTCACATAGTTCGGCAAGGAAAGGAACTGACGGAGTTAGATCTGTAGGTATGCTGACCGGCCGTCCCGAAGAGGAGATGTCCGGATCTTCGGGTGATCTGCTATAAGAGCTGTCGCAAATGCACGAGAGAGCTCAGCAGGCGATGCAAAGTATTGCCAAGGCCTTATGGCCATCCGACTCCCCTCCAAGAAGTATGGAGGAGCTGGTACAACTATTCAAGGGAGCGCGGTGGCGCTTCTGATTATGGAACATATCGGCCTGCCGGGAAGGTGCGCGAGAGGCCTGGGCCATGGTGAAAACACGGTATACCAAGCTCGATCCGAATCACATGGCCCAGTCGGACCTTTAGGGTCAGATGGAAAAGAAATTCCCATTAGTTTGGTATATGACCAGGTACAACTAGCCACCAAGTATTCCCAATAGGATTGTAAGCTAGATATCCTGTTAGATGGCATAGAGGAAGAAGTTTTTGAGTCCAAGTGACTATGTACTTCAATTGACAAATTTGTCCCGAGCCGAATTGTAAAATAATTTTCATGGCGGACCTTTTCGCTTCGGCCTCCGGACCCAAGGGTGTAGAGTGTTTCCGAATACCCGCTCGGTAATATAGACGGGGTATGCGTGGAAACCAGGCATAGGGGTCATAGTTGCTTGAATAGACAAGTATCCGGCTAGCTATGTTATATTACATTTTGATCGTAAGAAACATCTTCCAGAGAGAATAGTTCTGTTAAGGGTTCCTTTCCCTGGGTCAGCATGCACTAACATGCATGTCCGAACTGTGATTGAAAAATCACAGCATGCGTAACATCTGAGGGTTCATAGTGTAACGAGTAAAAACATCTTTAGTCCTTCGACCGAATATTCCCTTAAGAACACTAGCTTTCGGCTTGACCCAGTCTGAGGTACAGATCTGGATGACCCGGCAGTAACAATCGCAGAGGTGCTCCCTTTATCCCCTAGCCGAACTAACGGGAACGTAGGGCATAAGCACATGAGCCAAGCAACCCAGCTTGGCCAAAACTTAAGTCATATCGATGCATATAATGGCGAAGAAACGATACATACGCGGAAAAGACACATATGTGGTGAGCTTGATGCTCGGAAAATAATAATAATAATAAGCTTCTGTACAAGAAGCCCCCAGGTATAACTGACGTACATATTTGAGAATGTGTGGGTGTTGGTTGATACGTCTCCATCGTATCTATAATTTTTGATTGTTCCATGCCAATATTCTCACCCTTTCATATACTTTTGGCAACTTTTTATACTATTTTTGGGACTAACATATTGATCCAGTGCCCAGTGTCAGTTCCTGTTTGTTGCATGTTTTATGTTTCGCAGAAACCCAATATCAAACGGAATGCAAACAGGATAAAAACAGACGGAGAATTATTTTGGAATATTTGGGATTTTCCGGAGGAAGAATCAACGCGAAACAGTGCCCGAGGTGGCCACGAGACAGGGGAGCGCACCCTCCCCCCTGGGCATGCCTGGCACCCTCGTGGGCCACCCATAAGTTGGTTGACGCTCTTCTTTTGCCGCAAGAAAGCTAATTTTATGAGAAAAATCTGGGCGAAAGATTCACCCCAATCGGAGTTATGGATCTCCGGATATAAAAGAAACGGTGAAGGGGCAGAATCTGGGACCGCAGAAATAGAGAAAGACAGAGAGATAGATCCAATCTCGGAGGGGCTCTCATCCCTCCCACGCCATGGGATCCAAGGACCAGAGGGGAAACCCTTCTCCCATCTAGGAAGGAGGTCAAGGAAGAAGAAGAAGAATGGGGGCTCTCTCCCCCTTGCTTCCGGTGGCGCCGAAACACCGCCGGGGGCCATCATCATCACCGCGATCTTCACCAACAACTTCACCGCCTTCATCACCAACTCTTCCCCCCTCTTTGCAGCGGTGTAACCCCTCTCTTACCCGCTGTAATCTCTACTTAAACATGGTGCTCAATGCTATATATTATTTCCCAATGATGTATGGCTATCATATGATGATTGAGTAGATCTGTTTTGTCCTATGGGTTAATTGATGATCGTGATTGGTTTGAGTTGCATGTTTTATTATTGGTGCTGTCCTATGGTGCTCTCCATGTCGCGCAAGCGTGAGGGATCCTCGCTGTAGGGTTTGCAATATGTTTATGATTTGCTTATGGTGGGTGGCGTGAGTGAACAGAAGCACAGACCCGAGTAAGTAGGTTGTTTGCGTATGGGATAAAGGGGACTTGATGCTTTAGTGCTATGGTTGGGTTTTACCTTAATGATCTTTAGTAGTTGTGGATGCTTGCTAGAGTTCCAATCATAAGTGCATATGATCCAAGAAGAGAAAGTATGTTAGCTTATGCCTCTCCCTCAAATAAAGTTGCAATAGTGATTACCGGTTATCGATTGCCTTGGACAAATAACTTTCTCGTAACTAAAAGCTCTCTACTAATACTTACTTTATTGCTTCCTTATCTAGACAGCCCCTACTTTTTATTTACGTGCTCTTTATTATCTTGCAAACCTATCCAAGAACACCTACAAAGTACTTCTAGTTTCATACTTGTTCTAGGTAAAGCGAACATCAAGCGTGCATAGAGTCGTATCAGTGGCCGATAGGACATGAGAGAGTATTTGTTCTACCTTTAGCTCCTCGTTGGGTTCGACACTCTTACTTGTTGAAAGAGGCTACAACTATCCCGTATACTTGCGAGTCATCAAGACCTTTTTCTGGCACCGTTGCCGCGGAGTCATAGCATGGGGTGAATATTCTTGTGTGTGCTTGTTTGGTTTATCACTAAGTAATTTTTATTTGCTGTTCTTAGTTGTTCTCTATCTTTAGCTATGGGTAGGCAATGCAAAATACCAAAAAAATAGTTGTACCTACTACACCAATGGTTGAAGAACCACTCAAAATCTATCACACTCATGAAGCTTTTTACTTGTATAATCTTTGATCCCTTTGTGCTCGTGCTGAAACCCCCACCAGCTTAGTTGAGGGCAAATCTTTATATGAGCATGCTTGTTATGTGTGACACCGTATATCTGAAAAAGGGAAACTTTTACTGGATCAAATTCATCATTTGCAATGCTATGCTTGGAATTTATGTGAAATATATGATGTTACTTGTTGTTCTGAAAACCCTAAGAAACACCTTCCCAACCAATGTGAGTTTATTGATAATGGGATCGTATCTTCGTATGCTAAGGGTGTTTATAATTACTACGATGTTCAACAAAATGAAGAATTTGTTGCTTTTAAGGGTGCTTATGAAATTGCTTCTTTGATTGAAAAGTATGATGCTACTCTCCACAAATCTGAAAATTTTGCCATATTTAAATATTGTTATGATAATTATGCTTCTAATGCCTATGTTAAACTATATATTGAGGACTCCTCCGCTTTCCAAGAAGAGAATAATATTTTGCAGGAAGCTATGGAAGAAGAAATTGATGAAACTGTGAGCTCATTGGATGAAAAAGATGACAAGGAAAGCGAAGAACAAAAGGAGGAAGAGCGGATTGATCACCCATGCCCACCTTCTAATGAGAGTAACTCTTCAACTCATACATTGTTTAATTCCCCTTCGTGCTTACCGAAGGATGATTGCTATGATCCCGTTGATTTTCTTGAAATATCCCTTTTTGATGATGCTTGCTATGCTTGTGGCCAAGATGCCAATATGAATTATGCTTATGGAGATGAACTTGCTATAGTTCCTTATGTTAAACATGAAATTATTGCTATTGCACCCATGCATGATAGTCCTATTATCTTTTTGAATTCTCCAAACTACACTATATCGGAGAAGTTTGTGCTTAGTAAGGATTATATTGATGGGTTGCCTTTTACCGTTGCACATGATGTTTTTTATGAATATAATATGCATGTGCTTGCTTCTCCTACTTGCAATTATTATGAGAGAGGTACTACATCTCCGCCTCTTTATGTCTCCAACACGATAGAATTGCAAGAAACTGCTTATACTATGCATTATCCTTTACTATGTGTGCATGAATTGTTATTTTATGGCATGCCGATGCATAGGAAGAGAGTTAGACTTCGTTTTTCCATGATATATGTTACTTTGTGCTCAGTACTAAATCACAAATCATTGTCAATTAAAATTGGCTTTGATATACCTTGGGATCGGGGTGGATTCATTACTTGAGCACTAAATGCCTAGCTTAATGGCTTTAAAGAAAGCGCTGCCAGGGAGACAACACGGAAGTTTTAGAGAGTCATTTATTTCTGTTGAGTGCTTTTATATAGTCTAAAAACAAAATAAAAATAAAGAGGGGAACCTAAAAACTTTTCAAAAAGGAAAGCGAAAGTAAGAACGACAAGCATTGTTGAAGTGGGAGCTAGCCTTGAACTTTGTTCATGCTCACGGAAACTTTGTGAATCTTGATTACAGAAAATTTTCATAAAAAATGATTATCCCCTTGTATAATTCCATTGTATTATAAAAATAATGTGCCAAGGTTTGCCTTTAGGATGTTTACAATGCTTGTTGGTTTGTACGATGCAGGACAGAAACTTTGTCTGTAGTGTGCGATTTTACATTTTTAACTGAAAACTCAAATGGTTATGATTCTTTTTGCACTGTATTTCTGTACAAATGTTTTGTTTTTCCTAATTTTTGTAGAATTTTTGGGGTACCAGAAGTATGGTCAATGTTCATATTGCTACAGACTGTTCTGTTTTTTTTACAAATTCTGTTTTTGATGCATAGTTTGCTTGTTTTGATGAAACTATCAATTTATATCAGTGGATTAAGCCATGAAAATGTTATATTACAGTAGACACAATGCAAAAAACAAAATATGAATTGGTTTTTAACAGTACTTAGAGTAGTGATTTGCTTTATTATACTTATGGATCTTACCGAGTTATCTGTTGAAGTTTTGTGTGGATGAAGTGTCTAATCAAGGATGTCTCGATATGATGAAAAGGAAGAGAGGCAAGAGCTCAAGCTGGGGATTCCCGAGGTACCCCAAGTAAATATTCAAGGATACTCAAGCATCTAAGCTTGGGGATGCCCCGGAAGGCATCCCCTCTTTCTTCAACAAGTATCGGTATGTTTTCGGATTCGTTTCGTTCATGCGATATGTGCAAGTCTTGGAGCATCTTTTGCATTTAGTTTTCACTTTTCTTTTTTGCACCATGCTGGTATGAGATAGTCCTTGGTTGATTTGTAGAATGCTCATTGCACTTCACTTAAATCTTTCGAGTATGGCTTTGTAGAATGCTTCATGTGCTTCACTTATATCATTTGAAGTTAGGATTGCCTGTTTCTCTTCACATAGAAAACTGCCATTTGTAGAATGCTCTTTTGCTTCACTTATATTTGTTAGAGCGTGGGCATATCTTTTGTAGAAAGAATTAAAATCTCTTGCTTCACTTATATCTATTTAGAGAGATGACAGGAATTGGTCATTCACATGGTTAGTCATAAATTCCTACATAAACTTGTAGATCGCTGAATACGATATGTTTGATTCCTTGCAATAGTTTTGCGATATAGAGATGATAATATGTGGGAGGTACTAGTAGATGGTTGTGTTTAGTAAGGATGTTGGTGTTAAGGTTTGTGATTCCCGAAGCATGCACGTATGGTCTACTAACTATGTAACCAAATTGGCGTGCATTGTATTTTGATTGTTTATCTTTGCGTGAAGGTCGGGGCGCGATTGGTTAACTCCTACCAACCTACCCCTAGGAGTATGCGTAGTACTTTGTTTCAAGGGCTAATAAATTTTGCAATAAGTATGTGAGTTCTTTATGACTAATGTTGAGTCCATGGATTATACGACTCTCACCCTTCCATCATTGCTAGCCTCTTCGTGTCGTGAATTGCCCTTTCTCACCTCGAGAGTTGGTGCAAACTTCGGTGCATCCAAACCCGTGATACGATCGCCTATCACACATAAGCCTCCTTATATCTTCCTCAAAACAGCCACCATACCTACCTATCATGGCATTTCCATAGCCATTCCGAGATATATTGCCATGCAACTTCCATCATCATCATATTCATGACTTGAGCATTCATTGTCATATTGCTTTGCATGATCGTAAGATAGCTAGCATGATGTTTTCATGGCTTGTCCATTTTTTGATGTCATTTCTACGCTAGATCATTGTACATCCCAGTACACCGCCGTTAGCATTCATATAGAGTCATATCTTTGTTCCAGTATTGAGCTGTAATATTGAGTTGTAGGTAAATAAAGTGTGATGATCATTGTCGGTGTCAAAACCGGCGGATCTCGGGTATGGGGTCCCGAACTGTGCATCTAGGCGGATGGTAACAGGAGACAAGGGACACGATGTTTTCACCCAGGTTCGGGCCCTCTTGATGGAGGTAAAACCCTACTCCTGCTTGATTGATATTGATGATATGGGTAGTACAAGAGTGGATCTACCACGAGATCAAGGAGGCTAAACCCTAGAAGCTAGCCTATGGTATGATTGTTGTAATGGTTGTTGTCCTACGGACTAAAACCCTCCGGTTTATGTAGACACCGGGAGGGCTAGGGTTACAGTAGTCGGTTACAATGGTAGGAGATCTACATATCCAGATTGCCATGCTTGCCTTCCACGCCAAGGAAAGTCCCATACGGACACGGGACGAAGTCTTCAATCTTGTATCTTCATAGTCTTGGAGTCCGGCTGACGATGATAGTCCGGCTGTCCGGACACCCCTAGTCTGAGACTCCTCAAGAGCTCTCGAACCAGGCTTCAATGACGATGAGTGTGGCGCGCATAATGTTCGGCATTGCAAGGCGGGTTCCTCCTCCGAATAATTCATAGAAGATTGTGAACACCAGGATAGTGTCCGACTCTACAAAATAAATTCCACATTCCACCGTAGAGAGAATAACATGTACACAAGTTCAATCTGCTGATGTATTTTGTGGCATGACATCACACCACCACCAAGCCTTTACTTGAATCGTTTTTTATTATACCACCTCAGTAGCGTTTAGCGGCGGTTTCTTGGCACGCCTTGTCGACAGAGATCGTGTTCCCTTATTCCGGATTCTCATCAATACGGACGTGGGTAACCCAACCGCGCCATTGATGGTGGCGCTTGGGAGATAAGCGAGTTTTACCAGGCCGGTGGGGACGCATAGTCTTCGTCCGCCTATATATAAGGGGATAAGGATCCACCTTTTACCTACGCCTTCTTCCTCCTTTGCTTATCCATCTCCGCAAGACTCGAGCTCCAGCGCCAAGTCCGCGCGTCTCGCCTCAACCTTCTCCGACCATGTCCGAGCAGAGGCAATGGTTGGCCTCCTCCGTTCACGGAGGAGCACATCAAAAGCTGCGTGACGCGGATACCGTCCCAAATGACATCACAGACCGGCCGCCCGACAAGGGCAGCTCATCCCCACCCCTGTGCCCCATGAGAGGGTCGTATTCCTTCCCCACTTCCTCCGCGGATCGGGCTTCCCACTTCATCCCTTTGTCCGGGGCTCATGTACTACTACGGCCTAGACTTCCATGATCCGGCGCCAAACTTCATCCTCAACATCTCGGCATTTATCATCGTGTGTGAGGCCTTCCTCTCGCATCCAGCCCCACTTCGCTTGGCTCAAGACCTTCAACGCAAGCAAGGTAGTGAAGGGCGCCCAAGCGGAATGCGGAGGCGCCATGTTGGGCAAGATGCCCAACGCCATCCGCTCAAGGGGCCTTCGTGGAGTCCGTCAAGGGTGGCAATCGGGTGGTTCTACATCACCGAGCCACGTGACCCAAAATGGGCGGCGGCCCCGAGTTTAGATCTGTATCCCGATGTAGATCACCTCCGGAAAGAGAAGGGCTTGCTATGGGGCAGTTCGAGGAGCCGACAGACTCCATCTGTCTCCGCACCTTGGTGAACAAGAAGCTTAGGCTTGTCAATGTGATCCAGTCATGCTCGTCCGCGGATTCTCCCCGCCAACAAAGGGCCTTTAATTTGTGGGAGTTCGATTCGCACAAACACTGACTCTGAGCGGGCTCTTCGACACGACGTACGAAGATGCCTGGAGGGTGCTATTCAAGGGCGGAGAAGCCCCCGCGTCCGCGACGGAAGACCGCTTATTCAGCACCAAGTGCCCGGCCGGCGAGGAAAGCTTTGTTATCCTCTATGGGATATTTACTTTCTTTCATAATTTAATGTTATGTGGGATCTAAAACTCCCAATGCCTTTGACAGGACTGGCAGAGGACGTCCGGACAGGTAGACTGTCTGACTCCCCTTCCCGAAGAACTAGCGGACGCCCGGTTAGCGGGGCTGCTAGTCCCAGCACTTTATGTGGTGCCGGAGAAGAAGGCTAAGCCAAGAGAAGGCCGGGAACTCGAAGAAGTTCCGGTGCCAGGTGATATCGGACCCATCGTCCGATGGCTCCGAGGAGGACTCCTCCCCCGAAGACGAGGAGGAGAAAGAGGACTCTCTCCCAGAGGAGGAAGAGAGGAAGAGGAAGGCTCCCCAAATGGGGGAGGCCGAAGGGTCCAAGAGGGGAAGGACTATCCCCCCGGACAGCTCCGCCAACGCCAACATTGGCGACGAAGAGTGGCCCTCAAGGGCCAGGCCTCCGGCAAGATCGTAAGTATCCGGATTCCTGAATGATTCATAATTTATCTTTTGTGTCACATAGTGTCCTTCTAATGCCGCATACCGCGCGTGCGGTCCGCCGATGATGATCTTCCCGCTTCATCGAAGGGTCCTTGGCTCCGTCGGACGTGGATTCCATTCCGACCGCCCACCCTCGTGGTGCCGACGACATCGAGGTGGGATCCCAGAGGGGACCCATCAGAGGAGGCTCCGGAGGTGCCGCAAGGCAACCTCCCGACTTCAAGGCTGAGTCCGCCCGAAACCCGCAGTGGTTCCGAGTCCGGCAGGCGGCCCCTTCGTAAGAAGGGCAAGACTGTGACACCGGCAGCCTCCGTCCAACCGGAGGCGCCGGACAACTTGTTGGAGGCGCTCAACGGCGCTTCCATCGAGGAAGAACACCGCACTATTATGAGTGCGGTGATTCAAGGTTCACTCACCAAGAGCGGGTTGACCGAAGCTCGCAGTAGCCTTCTAACAGTGCTTTGAGGTAAGAAGTTTAAAATATGTAATGTAATACCGCATAGACAGAGCCCTCGATGCTCGGTTCGGTGTTCGGAAAGAAAACCGGATTGAGGATCTAAAAAGATATACGCAGGAGTGCTAAAATTATGTCAATATGGGTTTGCAGGCTGCGCTGCCGACCTCGCCAGACCGATCGCGGAGGTCGGTGCTTTGAAGCAGGATCTCGAGCGGTCCGAGCAAGAGCTCGGCCTTGCCAAGAAGCAGCTCGAGGACAAAGAAGGTGAGTAACACCACTTTTAAAATTTGTACCTTACAGAAAAGGATTTTGGTTGCAATAAAAATAACAAGGATAACGTGGGTACTGCAGGGGCCACGAATGAGGTGGCGACCCTGAAGGAGGACGTGTTCGCGGTCGAACTCAATGCGGCCGCGGAACGAGCGGAGCGAGAGAAGCAGGAGGCGCGGGTGGCGGAGGTGCGGCAAGAGCTCCAGGCTCTTATGGAAAAGCATGAGAGTTTGGAGCGTGACTCGAAGACTCGAGAGTCCGAGCTTGCCTTGCCTCTTGAAAGTGCCAAAGCCGCTAAGGCCGAGGCCCGTAAGGCCCTCCAGGAGGTTGAGGATGTGAAGAAAATAGTGGTGGGTAAGGCATTTTTCATGCAAAGCAAGCATGTTAATGTAAATTACCTGTTACTTACCCAAATTCGGAGCTCTCCAGGGGCGTTTGCAGATCTGCCTCGCAGCGTGTCTGATGACGCCGCATTCTACCGTGGCGAGGAGGGGAGCTCAACGGAGAAGGTCTTCTGGTCTCAGTACGTTGAGGCCGGACATCCGGTGCCCCCTAGCGACCAGCTGAAACAGCTGGTCGAGCTCCACAAGGTAGCCAAGCAAGCCATGAAGGGCCTCATAGTCCGGCCAGTGGCTCGAGAGGCCATGCCTGGAGCTACTTGCCTCGTCGGCGGCGGCTGGTGGATGCGTGCCCCGGGTGGAGGTCATCAAGCGCTCGCAGTATTGAAGGTGCCTGTCGGGCCTTGCCCGCAAAGGTGCATTGGGGCAGGCTGGATGCGGAGAGACTTATCATCGACGCGCCGCCAATGGGCAAGGAGTATCGTACGCCCGAGATGTACTATAAGACTGTCCTGAAGGGTGCCCGCAAGATTGCGGATGAGTGCCCCAGAGATGTAATTATTGAGTAAACTCGCAATGTGTTATCCTGTGCGCTGAAAACTTTGTTCATATGCGCTAAGCAACGCTTATTGATTTAAAATATTACCTTCTGTGCGGCCGTTTATAAAATCTAAGAGATGGCAAGTCGTCGGCTTCAAATTTCCATGCCACTAGTGCTTGGGGTGTTCGGATAAACTTGAGCACTCTTGTTCCCATTTTTGGGTCCATCTAGGAGGCGCCAACACAATGAACAAGGCAACCGAACTTATAATGCTTGAACACTCTCACTTAGCCATAGAATTCTATAATTTTAAATTTCGGCGAAGCCCCTAGTATTCGAAGACCGAGTTCGGGCGCTATCCACGCCTTTGGCCGGACATTATCCGTTCTTCGCTCAAGCAGCATAAGTCTTTAGGGACTCGAAAAGACCTCTCGAATAGCGACCAGTCTCTCGCCTTATCAAGACAAATAGTTTTAGCTTTCTCCATCGAGGCGCCGCCAGCTCAACCGGGCGCAATCGCAGATGGTTCTCCCAAAGCTACCTTAGCCGGCTGTAACGGAACGTAAGGTACCAAAACATGGGAGCCGCAAACCCAACTATTGACCCAAGACATGATTCAGAGCCGATTCATATAATGCTATAAGTTCGGGGTGCCGCACTTGTGAAAGTGTTCGGACTTATCACACCATAATGCGGGGAACATAAGCCCCTGGTGTATACGACCGTACCAAAATATACGGGTGTGAGATTTCATTAATGAACATATATGTAAAGTAATGCAATTATAGGCAAAAGGTGTTGCATTGTTTATTCAAGGAATTCTGCCATGAGTGCAGAATGATACAAATAGTGCGGTAAGCAAGGGATTGGACTAATTAAACATGTCCCCCTCCAGGGGTGGGCTGCGGACTGGTGTATTTAACAAATTTAATGCTCGTAATGGAGACCACCTGAGTGTTCGTCGCAGCCTTTTTCCCTCCCTAGCTTTTGCATCGTGAGTTCGGCAGGTTCGCCGCCGGACAGGGCCTCTGGTGAACGGAGTCATGTGTATAAAAAGAAGGAAAATAAAAATGAAAAGTGCGACACACTTGGGAGCTCCTGGTGTGCTTGAGCCGCACTCTGGGCCTTTTGTGGTCGTGCCCCTCCCCCTATGCCCATGGTATCTCCAGAGCGTAATGATGTACACGGAGAGCTGGTCTTGCAATCATGCGAGGGCTGGGGTTGGGGCCGCATTGCTACTCGTGCTCGGAACGTGCCAGGTGGTCTTCATTGATGTTGCTCCGGGCGCGTTTGTCCGTGTCCGGTCGTTTAATAGCTGGACTCGAAAATTGCCTTAAAAGGCTGCTCTGTACTTCTGCCGCGAGAGCCGCTGTGTGTTCCTCCGTTCGGAGGGAGCGTTCCGTATTTCCGTTGACCGTGATGACTCCACGAGGGCCTGGCATCTTGAGCTTAAGGTATGCATAATGCGGCACCGCGTTGAACTTTGCGAATGCGGTTCGTCCGAGCAGAGCGTGATAGCCGCTGCGGAACGGGACTATGTCGAAGATTAACACCTCGCTTCGGAAATTATCCGGGGATCCGAAGATCACTTCCAGTGTGACTGAGCCTCTACAATTGGCCTCAACACCTGGTATGACGCCTTTGAAGGTCGTCTTTGTAGGTTTAATCCTTGAGGGGTCTATGCCCATCTTGCGCACTGTATCCTGATAAAGCAGGTTTAGGCTACTACCGCCGTCCATCAGGACTCTCGTGAGGTGAAATCCATCGACGATTGGGTCTAAAACCAATGCGGTGAATCCTTCATGGCGGATACTGGTCGGGTGGTCTCTTCGATCGAAAGTGATCGGGCAAGAGGACCATGGATTGAACTTCGGGGCGACTGGCTCCATCGCATATACGTCCCTAAGTGCACGCTTCCGCTCCCTCTTGGGTATATGGGTTGCGTATATCATGTTTACCGTCTGCACTTGTGGGGGGAAGCCCTTCTATCCTCTACTATTCAGCGGTCGGGTCTCTTCCTCGTCATCACTGTGCAGCCCCTTGTCATTGTTTCGGCAATTAACTTGCCTGCCTGTTTGAATACCCAGCAATCTCTGTTGGTGTGATTAGCTGGCTTTTTGGGGGTGCCATGTATCTGGCAAGAGCGGTCGAGTATTCGGTCCAAATTGGACGGACCCGGAGTGGTTCTTTTGAATGGCTTCTTCCACGACCGGGTTTAGAGCCTCGAATCCGCGCCGATCGTCAGATCCTCATTGTTGTCGACGTTAACGCGGCGCTTGTTTTTGCTTTGACGCGACCGCCATTGTGGTCCTTAGTATCCGGACTGCCAGATTTTTACCGAGGTTGTTGCTGCGAGCTAGCTAGCTATCCTCTCCCGCACGTAAGCGGGTCATGAGTGATGTGAGGGATGCCATGGATTTCGCTTTTCCTGCCCTAGGTGCCGGGCTAGCCACTCGTCATGCGGATGTTATGTTTGAAGGCTGCGAGGGCCTCTGCATCCGGACAGTCGATGATTTGATTTTTCTTTGTTAAGAACCGTGTCCAGAACTGTCTGGCCGATTCGTCTGGCTGCTGAATTGTGTGGCTTAGGTCGTCGGCATCTGGTGGTCGCACATATGTGTCCTGGAAGTTGTCGAGGAATGCGGCTTCCAGGTCTTCCCAACACCCAATTGACTCTGCGGGCAAGCTGTTAAGCCAATGCCGAGCTGGTCCTTTAAGCTTGAGTGGGAGATACTTGATGGCATGGAGATCGTCGCCGCGGGCCATGTGGATGTGAAGGAGATAATCTTCGATCCAAACCGCGGGGTCTGTTGTGCCATCATAGGATTCAATGTTCACGGGTTTAAACCCTTCAGGGATTTG
This sequence comes from Aegilops speltoides, assembly GCA_021437245.1. Taxonomy (NCBI): domain Eukaryota; kingdom Viridiplantae; phylum Streptophyta; class Magnoliopsida; order Poales; family Poaceae; genus Aegilops; species Aegilops speltoides. The sequence continues at coordinate 350,634,862 of CM038143.1, read as the reverse complement.
ATGATCCATTACTTCGTCTGTGAAGCATAGTGGGTGTGCGGCGCCTCTATATTGAGCAATATCACGACATAGCTCAAGAGAGCGTTGTCTGCTGTGTTCGGCCCGACCGGAGTTGCTGTATTAGTCGTGGGTCGTGGGGCGCCCACGTGATCCATAAATAGATTTGGATTGTCTTGCCTTGTCCTCCAATATATCCCGCAAGTCCGGCGCGTTCCCCCGTGGCTTCGTACTTTTCGAGCGGTGCCGGGGTACGGTCTTGATGGAGGGCCTAGATGCCTCTCTGTCGCGACCACGAGGTGGTCGGTCCGCCAGACAGCGCTGGTGATGAAGGTATGTATGCTTCCTCCTCTAGTCGGGGGAGCAACTTGCGTTTTGGGTAGCTCTTGGAGGGGCGTTCGAGTTCATACTCTTCGGCCGCGAGGACCTCGGTCCATCTGTCGGCCAGCAGGTCTTGATCAGCTTGAAGGTGTTGCTGCTTTTTCTTTAGGATATTTGATGTGGCCATTAGCCTGCGTTTAAAACGCTCTTGTTCGACGGGATCCTCAGGCACGACGAATTCGTCGTCATCGAGGCTTGCCTCGTCTCCGGAGGGAGGTATGTAGTTATCATCCTCGACCTCTTCGTCTGCCGCTCTCTCGTGAGGGCTGGTTTCTGCATCCTCCTGCGCTGAATCTTGCTGGAGGGGATTGTCTTCGGCACTTCCTGGGGTGTTATTATCTCCCGTGCCGGAATCTCCATTCTTGCTGTGGCGGGATTTAGAGCGGCGCCGCTGACGTCGGCGCTTGGGCTGTTTCTTTAGGGAATCTGCCTCCGCTGCTTCTTCGCCGTCCCCATCCTTTGGGGTGTCCACCATGTATATGTCATATAACGAGGTGGTCTTCCAGTGCCCTGTCGGCGCTGGTTCTTGATCGTCTCTGGCATCGTCGTCCATACCGTCGATGTCTTCGGAGTCGTAGTCTAGCATGTCGGTTAGATCGTCGACAGTGGCTACAAAGTGGGTGGTGGGTGGGCTTTGAATCTCTTCGTCGTCCGCATCCCAACCATCCTGACCGCAGTCCGGCCAGGGCTCTCCTGATAACGAGAGATGCTTTAGCGAATTTAGGATGTTGCCAAAGGGTGAGTGTTGAAAGATGTCCGCGGCGGTGAACTCCATGATCGGCGCCCAATCGGATTCGATTGGCAGGGGCGCAGGAGGTTCGGAGTCCGGCAAGGAATCCGGCGCCTTGGAGTCACAAGCTTTATAAGGGACAAGGTCGGTATTCGGCTGCATCACTGTAGAAGTCGCAGCCCCCGAGGCGGTGTCCAACCACCTGTCCTTGATCTGCGCGGTCTGCTCCGAACTATGGGTTAGAGCGGACTCGGGTGCGGCCACCAGGGCACTGTCCGGCGGCAGAGCTAAATCATGCCCATCATGACAGCATGGCACGCCCGGCTGTGGCTCAAATCCGTCGAAGATCAAGTCTCCATGGATGTCGGCCGTGAAGTTTAGGCTTCCAGACCTGACCTGATGGCCAGGGGCGTAGCTTTCGATCTGCTCCAGATGGCCAAGTGAATTGGCCCGCAGTGCAAAGCCGCCGAACACGAAGATCTGTCCAGGGAGGAAAGTCTCACCCTGGACGGCGTTGTTGTTGATTGAAGAAGCCATCAAGCCTATCGGTGACGACACACAGGAACTCTCAGTGAAAGCACCAATGTTGATGTCAAAACCGGCGGATCTCGGGTAGGGGGTCCCGAACTGTGCGTCTAGGCGGATGGTAATAGGAGACAAGGGACACGATGTTTTTACCCAGGTTCGGGCCCTCTTGATGGAGGTAAAACCCTACTCCCGCTTGATTGATATTGATGATATGGGTAGTACAAGAGTGGATCTACCACGAGATCAAGGAGGCTAAACCCTAGAAGCTAGCCTATGGTATGATTGTTGTAATGGTTGTTGTCCTCGGACTAAAACCCTCCAGCTTTATATAGACACCGGGAGGGCTAGGGTTACACAGAGTCGGTTACAATGGTAGGAGATCTACATATCCAGATTGCCAAGCTTGCCTTCCACGCCAAGGAAAGTCCCATCCGGACACGGGACGAAGTCTTCAATCTTGTATCTTCATAGTCTTGGAGTCCGGCTGACGATGATAGTCCGGCTGTCCGGACACCCCCTAGTCCAGGACTCCCTCAATCATCATTATAGAGCATTGCCCCATGAAAAGAAAAAAGAAAAAAAGAAAAGGCCAAAGAAGCCTAAATAAAAAAGGGGGCCAAGGAAGCCCGCAAAAAGAAAAAGAAAAAAAGAAAGAAAAAAAAAGAAAAAGAAAAGGGGCAATGTTACTATCCTTTTACCACACTTGTGCTTCAGATTTGCACCATGATCTTCATATAGAGAGTCTCTTATGTTATCACTTCATATACTAGTGGGAATTTTCATTATAGAACTTGGCTTGTATATTCCAACGATGGGCTTCCTCAAATGCCCTAGGTCTTCATGAGCAAGCAAGTTGGATGCACACCCACTTAGTTTTCAGTTTGAGCTTTCATACACTTATAGCTCTAGTGCATCTGTTGCATGGCAATCCCTACTCCTCGCATTGACATTAATTGATGGGCATCTCCATAGCCCGTTGATTAGTCACATCGATGTGAGACTTTCTCCCTTTTTCTCTTCTCCACATAACCTCTACTATCATATTCTATTCCACCCATAGTGCTATATCCATGGCTCACGCTCATGTATTGCATGAAGTTTGAAAAAGTTTGAGAATACTAAAGTATGAAACAATTGCTTGGCTGACACTGGGATAGGCATGAGGGGTACCTTGTGTTAAGAAAAGGGAGCTTGCCAGACTATATGATTTTGTAGGGATAACTTTCTGAAGCATTGATATTTTGAAAGATATGATTGTTTGTTGGGATGCCCTAAGTATTATGGTTTTTATGTCAAATGATAGACTATTGCTTTGAATCACTCGTGTCTTAATATTCATGCCATGATTAGACATATGATCAAGATTATGCTATGTAGCATTCCACATCAAAAATTATCTTTTTTATCATTTACCTACTCGAGGACGAGCATGAATTAAGCTTGGGGATGCTGATATGTCTCCGTCGTATCTATAATTTTTTATTGTTCCATGCCAATATTCTCCAACTTTCATATACTTTTGGCAACTTTTTATACTATTTTTGGGACTAACATATTGATCCAGTGCCCAGTGCCAGTTCCTGTTTGTTGCATGTTTTATGTTTCACAGAAACCCAATATCAAACGAAATCCAAACGGGATAAAAACGAACAGAGAATTATTTTGGAATATTTGTGATTTCCCGGAGGAAGAATCAACGTGAAACAGTGCCCGAGGTGGCCACGAGACAGGGGGCGCGCCCTCCCCCTGGGCACGCCTGGCACCCTCATGGGCCACCCGTAAGGCGGTTTACACTCTTCTTTTGCCACAAGAAAGCTAATTTTATGAGAAAAATCTTGGCGAAAGATTCACCCCAATCGGAGTTACGGATCTCCGGATATAAAAGAAACGGTGAAGGGGCAGAATCTGGGAGCGCGGAAATAGAGAGAGACAGAGAGATAGATCCAATCTCGGAGGGGCTCTCGCCCATCCCACGCCATGGGATCCAAGGACCAGAGGGGAAACCCTTCTCCCATCTAGGGAGGAGGTCAAGGAAGAAGAAGAAGAAGGGGGGCTCTCTCCCCCTTGCTTCGATGGCGCCGAACGCATGGGGCCATCATCATCACCGCGATCTTCACCAACAACTTCGCCGCCTTCATCACCAACTCTTCCCACCTCTATGCAGCGCTGTAACCTCTCTCTTACCCATTGTAATCTCTACTTAAACATGGTGCTCAACGCTATATATTATTTCCCAATGATGTATGGCTATCTTATGATGATTGAGTAGATCCGTTTTGTCCTATGGGTTAATTGATGATCGTGATTGGTTTGAGTTGCATGTTTTATTATTGGTGCTGTCCTATGGTGCTCTCTGTGTCGCGCAAGCGTGAGGGATCCCCGCTGTAGGGTTTGCAATATGTTTATGATTTGCTTATGGTGGGTGGCGTGAGTGAACAAAAGCACATACCCGGGTAAGTAGGTTGTTTGCGTATGGTATAAAGGGGACTTGATGCTTTAATGCTATGGTTGGGTTTTACCTTAGTGATCTTTAGTAGTTGTGGATTCTTGCTAGAGTTCCAATCATAAGTGCATATGATCCAAGAAGAGAAAGTATGTTAGCTTATGCCTCTCCCTCAAATAAAATTGCAATAGTGATTACCGGTCTAGTTATCGATTGCCTTGGACAAATAACTTTCTCGTAACAAAAAGCTCTCTACTAATACTTACTTTATTGCTTCCTTGTCTAGACAGCCCCTACTTTTTATTTACGTGCTCTTTATTATCTTGCGAACCTATCCAACAACACCTACAAAGTACTTCTAGTTTCATACTTGTTCTAGGTAAAGCGAACGTCAAGCGTGCGTAGAGTCGTATCAGTGGCCGATAGGACTTGAGAGACTATTTGTTCTACCTTTAGCTCCTCGTTGGGTTCGACAGTATTACTTATCGAAAGAGGCTACAACTATCCCATATACTTGCGGGTCATCATTGGTCACATGACGATGTGAACTATGAGTGTTAATCACATACAGATGTGAATATTGGTGTTAAATCACATGGTTATGTGAACTAGATTATTGACTCTAGTGCAAGTGGGAGACTGAAGGAAATATGCCCTAGAGGTAATAATAAAGTTATTATTTATTTCCTTAATTCATGATAAATTTTTATTATTCATGCTAGAATTGTATTAACCGGAAACTTAGTAGATGTGTGAATACATAGACAAAACATATAGTCCCTAGTATGCCTCTAGTTGACTAGCTTGTTAATCAAAGATGGTTATGTTTCCTAACCATAGACATGTGTTGTCATTTGATGAATGGGATCACATCATTAGGAGAATGATGTGATGGACATGACCCATCCGTTAGCCTAGCATTATGATCGTTAAAGTTTCATTGCTACTGCTTTCTTCATGACTTATACATGTTCCTCAGACTATGAGATTACGCAACTCCCGGATACCGGAGGAACACTTTATGTGCTACCAAACGTCACAACGTAAATGGGTCATTATAAAGGTGCTCTACAGGTGTCTCCACAGGTGTTTGTTGGGTTGGCATAGATCGAGATTAGGATTTGTCACTCCGTGTTTCAGAGAGGTATCTCTGGGCCCTCTCGGTAACACTCGTCACTATAAGCCTTGCAAGCATTGTGACTAATGAGTTAGTTGCGGGATGAAGTATTACGGAACGAGTAAAGAGACTTGCCGGTAACGGGATTAAATTAGGTATGATGATACCGACGATCGTATCTCGGGCAAGTACCATACCGATGACAAAGGGAACAACGTATGTTGTTATGCGGTTCAACCGATAAAGATCTTCGTATAATATGTAGGAGCCAATATGGGAATCCAGGTTCCGTTATTGGTTATTGACTAGAGAGGTGTCTCGGTCATGTCTACATAGTTCTCGAACCCGTAGGGTCCGCACGCTTAACGTTCATTGACGATATAGTATTATATGAGTTATGTATGTTGGTGACCGAATGTTGTTCTCCGAGTCCCAGATGAGATCACAGACATGATGAGGAGCTCCGGAATGGTTCGGAGGTAAAGATTCATATATTGGATGATATGGTTAGGCCAAGGGGCCAGGCCCACGGGGCGATAAGTCGGTGCAAAAGGAGTTTTGAGAAGGCCAAGGGGTCAAACGTCGGAGACCTTGGCGTCTGGCTCTGGGCCAGACGCCGAGGCCCATGGCGTCTGGGCCAGACGCCAAGGATTGTAGCGTTTGGTCCTGGAGTCCGAGTGGGACTCTTGCCTTTCGGGCAAAACCGACTTTGAGGAGGCGTTTGCTCCAAGTTTCGACCCAGGGCTCAACATATAAATAGAGGGGCAGGGATAGCACAAAAGACACATCAAGAAACACCAAGCCGTGCCGCAACCCTGCCTCTAGTTTATCCTCCGTAATAGTTTCCGTAGTGCTTAGGCGAAGCCTGCGGAGATTGTTCTTCACCAACACCGCTACCACGCCGTCGTGCTGCGAACTCATCTACTACTTCGCCGCCTTGCCGGATCAAGAAGGCGAGGACGCCATCGAGCTGAACGCAGTCTTTGAACGCGGAGGTGCCGTACGTTCAGTACTTGATCGGGACGGATCGTGTAGGTGTACGACTACATCAACCGCGTTGATAAATGCTTCCGCTTTGTGATCTTCAAGGGTATGAAGATACACTCCCCCTCTCGTTGCTATGCATCTCCTACATAGATCTTGCGTGATCGTAGGAAAATTTTAAATTACCATGTTCCCCAATATTCCTATGCATAGGGATTTTGTTAGCAAACAACTTAGGTCAAGAATCAACTAGCATAGAAAAGCAAAACAAGCATAGCTTCAAGATTTTCAACACATAGAGAGGAAACTTGATATTATTGCAATTCCTACAAGCATATGTTCCTCCTTCATAATAAATTTCAGTAGCATCATGAATGAATTCAACAATATAACTATCACATAAAGCACTATTTTCATGATGCACAAGCATAGAAAATTTACTACTCTCCACATAAGCAAAATTCTTCTCATTCGAAATAGTGGGAGTATCATAAGAAACTCGAATACTATAAATTGTTTCCACATTAAAATAGTAATGTTCAGAAAAAGGGTAATCATAATCATGACAAGTTTTTGTAAATATAATCATCACTACTTTTTATAACATAAGTATCATCACAATAATCATCATAAGTAGCAACTTTGTTCTCATCATAATCAATTGAAACCTCTTCCAAGATAGTGGAATCATTACTAAATAAAGTCATGACCTCAACAAATCCACTTTCATAATTGTCACAATAAGATTCAACACCCACCAAAATAGTGGGATCATTACTTCTTAAAGTTGACACTCTTCCAAACCCACTTTCATCAATATAATCATCATAAGTAGGAGGCATGCTATCATCATAATAAATTTGCATATCAAAACTTCGGGGATTAAAAATATCATCTTCATAAAACATAGCATCCCCAAGCTTGGGACAAACATTAATCGCAGCAAATAAATTCTCAAACATGTCATTCTCATCAAACATAGCATCCCCAAGCTTGGGCCTTTGCATATCATAAGCATAATCACTCTCATAATTAATAGTATGGATAGCACCAATAGTATAGCAATTATCATCATCACAATGAGTAATAGGAGCAACATCATTTGGGAGGGATACCTTTTTACCTTTGCTTCTCCGTCTTTTCTTTTTCTTCTTCACATTATGTGTGGGTTTAATCCTATTTTTGGAGCTCCTTATTAATGATATTGGTTGAATAGAAGGCTCCTCCTCGTTACCTGATTCATCATAAGAAATAATAGGAAGATACTGGGAAGTCTCTTCCCTTTCATTAGTATTTTCTTCATCTTCTATTTGTTTTCTTGTCTTTATGTAATTGGCAATATAATGATTTTCAATGCAATTCATCGCACAATACATATAAATTTCCTCTAGATCAAAATCAAGAACTTTATTAAGGACAAATTCTGGAAGATCCTTAGTTATATGTTTGATTTCTTCATAACCCACAAGCAAACTAAGTTCATTATGATGTGCAAGGGAAATCAAGTCATCACAATTTTTGGACACGACTCGATCATGAAACAATTCGCATTGGAGATTAAAATGATCACATTCATTGCAAAGCTCACAAGGATGGCAAAGAAATTTTAAATTTTCAGCACAAACATCTAGCCTTTCTTGCAACCATTTAGTTTCTAAATACTTATGCCTCTTGCAAAATCTATCTTCCCTATTTGGTGTGTACTTGCAAACTCTATGCACTCCACAAAAGTTGACATGCTTATAAGATACATTTTCATCATGACTAGTGCAATCATCATTAGTACTATGGACACTCAAAGAGTTCATACTAACAACATTGCAATCATGCTCATCATTCAAAGATTTAGTGCCAAACATTTTAATGCATTCTTCTTCTAGCATTTTGGCACAATTATTGGAATCCTTATTTTCATGAAAGATATTAAAAAGATGAAGCATATGAGGCACCCTCAATTCCATTTTTTAGTTTTCTTTTATAGACCAAACTAGTGATAAAACAAGAAACTAAAAGATTCGATTGCAAGATCTAAAGATATACCTGTTGGGGAACATAGTAACTTCAAAAAAAAATCCTACGCACACGCAAGATCATGGTGATGCATAGCAACGAGAGGGGAGTGTGTCGTCTACGTACCCTTGTAGACCGTAAGCAGAAGCGTTAGCATAACGCGGTTGATGTAGTCGTACATCTTCACGATTCGACCGATCCAAGTACCGAACGTACGACACCTCCGAGTTCAGCACACGTTCAGCTCGATGACGTCCCATGAAATCTGATCCAGCAGAGCTTTTGCGGGAGAGTTCCGTCAGCACGACGGTGTGATGACGGTGTTGATGATGCTACCGACGCAGGGCTTCGCCTAAGCACCGCTACGATATTACCAAGGTGGAATATGGTGGAGGGGGCACCACACACGGCTAAGAGATCAAGAGATCAATTGTCATGTCTAGAGGTGCCCCTGCCCCCGTATATAAAGGAGCAAGGGGGGAGGAGGCCGGCCAAGGAGGAGGGCACGCCAAGGGGGGAGTCCTACTCCCACCAGGAGTAGGACTCCTCCTTTCCTTGTTAGAGTAGGAGAGAGGAAGGAAGGGAGAGAGGAGACTAAGGAAAAGGGGGGCGCCCCCTATCGGTGTCAAAACCGGCGGATCTCGGGTAGGGGGTCCCGATCTGTGTGTCTAAGGCTAATGGTAACAGGAGGCAAGGGACACGATGTTTTACCCAGGTTTTGGCCCTCTTGATGGAGGTAAAACCCTACTTCCTGCTTGATTGATATTGATGATATGAATATTACAAGAGTTGATCTACCACGAGATCATAGAGGCTAAACCCTAGGAGCTAGCCTATGATGATTATGATTGTCTTGATTGTCCCTATATGGACCAAACCCTCCGGTTTAAATAGACACCGGAGGGGGCTAGGGTTTACACAGAGTCGTTTACAGAGAAGGAAATCTATTATCCGGATCGCCAAGCTTGTTTTCCACGCAAAGGAGAGTCCCATCCGGACACGGGACGAAGTCCTGAGTCTTGTATCTTCATGGTCCAACAGTCCGGCCAAAGTATATAGTCCCGCTGTCTGGATACCCCCTAATCCAGGACTCCCTCAGTAGCCCCTGAACCAGGCTTCAATGACGATGAGTCCGGCGCGCAGTTTGTCTTCGGCATTGCAAGGCGGGTTCCATCTCCGAATACTCCAAAGTAGCTTGGCGATTGTGTCTGGATTTGCGAGATAATTTCTGCATATCACCGTAGAGAGCATAGCACTTCACAGATCTTGATCTGCAGATGATTTTTGTACGGCGTGCTCCTGCATCGTGGCCCGTCCCAATATGAACCGGTTTTCTTGGCCTGCCTCGATACGCGTCGCGAGGCGGTCTTATTGGTGCACCTCGCCAAAGCAGAGATCATGTTCCCCTTATTGAGGGATCCGCCATCAATATGGGCGCATGCAAGCCCACGACGCCTGTTAGTATGACTCCGTGTTTTTAGGCAAGTCCTAAGCGGTTACGCCGAGGATGCTTGATATTCACCCCCCTTATAAAGGGGCCGAGGTCTATCCCTCTTTTCCACCACTCTTGCGCCTTTTCGCATCTCAAGTTCTAACACCCGAAGCCCAAGCTCAAGCCCTCGGATCCTCAATCATGTCCGGATCCAACCTTCAAGGTCAGTGGATGGCCTCCTCGGTCACAGAAGAGGACATTGCAAAGCTTAGGGAGGTCGGATATCTGACCGCCGACATCAAGCACAGGCTTCTTGCTCCAGGGCAGGTCATCCCTACTCCCGAGCCCAATGAGAGCGTCGTATTTGTTTCTCACTTCCTCTGCGGCTTAGGCTTTACCCTCGATCCCTTTGTGAGAGGGCTCATGTTCTTTTACAAGCTAGATTTTCATGATCTAGCTCCGGACGCCATCCTTCATATCTCTTCGTTCATCGTTGTGTGCGAAGCTTTTCTCCACGTCACTCCGCACTTTGGCTTATGGCTCAAGACCTTCAATGTGAAGCCGAAGATGATTGAGGGGCGACATGCGGAGTGCGGAGGTGCTATAATAAGCAGGAACGCTGATGCCCCATGGCCAGAGGGCTCCTTCCCAGAGGTGTCCGATCTATGGCAGTGGAGGTGGTTTTACGTCACGGCTCCTAGAGGCACAAAGTGGGTGGCCGCCCCCAACTTCCGTTCAGGTCCTCCTCCTCAACTAGCGTCATGGACCAATGTAGGACGGGATTGGGGGTCAGCTAAGGATGTACCAACACTGCAGAGCTGTATCCGGGAGCTTCTTGAGAGGGACATTAGCCTAGACAGCATAATTCAGGTAATGCTAGTCCGACGGATGCTGCTGTGTAAACGTCGGCCTCTCCGGATGTGGCAGTTCAATCCGGAAGGTCCGCGGACTATTCTGCACTTCTTCGGCCTGACGCTCGAAGGGATGTGTAAGTTATTCTTCGGACCACAAGTAAAATGTCCGGACACCACCGAGGATGCGGGCCTGAGCTGCAATCGCCCAGATACCCAAGTAAGTAACCTAGAAACCGAACACTTCGTTTATATTTCTCATAACATTATTCTAAAAATCCTCCGTGGCCAGGAATGGCTCAGCAAGGCAGAGAGAATCAGGTGTCCGACGCCACTTCCCGAAGGCTCACCAAGCCCCGCCATAGCCAAGATGCTTGGTCGTGTGCTAAGTAAAGTGCCCTCGGGGAAAGGCGAAGGAAAGAATAGAGAAGCAGATCTTCACACATTGCACATCCAAACCGGGGGAATTGCTACCTCCCAGAGGAGGATGGTCGGGGAGGGGAATTTAAGGTCTCCTCCTCTCGCGTGAAGAAGAGGGTCGCCTTCAAAGACTTGGAGACGGGGCGCCCAGGCAAGGGAAGAAAACTTCACCAGGGGGCCCTGCCCCGAAGGGCGTCTTCCCGCCGCTATGCCCGCAAACGGGCCAGCCCTCAACCGAGATGTAAGTTAATTGTAAATGCAGAGCTTAGTGCCTCCTCCTCCAAGAGCAGTAACCAGGATCCATTCTTTGCAGTCCGGCTAGCAGCTCTTCTCGACAGAGTTCGTCTTCGGGGGATCTCCTTCCGGAGATGATGGAGAGTGAGACCCCACCAACCTCTCGGCCTCACGGGGTGGGCAACGCCGAGGTGTCGTCACGGAGGAGTCCGGATTTGCTGAGGCCAGAAGTTAGTACTTTGGCCGCCCTAAGCCCGAAGCGTTTGGCTCCCATGGGGGGCGATTAGAAAGGTCCAGCACAGTTCGCAGATCGGCCGGATACGTTGTCGGGCCTTCTGGAGCGAGCTGCTCTCTCGGAGAATCACCGTTCATTAATGAGCATGGTGCTTAAGAAGATTTCATCCGCCACAAGCGGGTTGAATGAAGCTTTTACGAGCCTGCTCAGAGGCTTTGAGGTATGAAATGAAATACGTAATTCTTGATTTATGGCGCACGCGCTAGGTGTGCTCTATATGGATAGTAGCCCCTGAGACTCTGGTTGCCAGCCCGAGGCGGCAAACGGAGGATCACCTTGTGGAGTAATGATCACATTCTATTTGTGCACCGGTGGCTAAGCATCCGGTCGTCGACCGGTCCCTTGAAGTCACCAAACTGAGGAGGCAGATATGAGTGGTGGATGCCGATATCACACTTGTGAACGAGCGGCTTAACGAGTCACAAGGTATGCCCTCTGCTTTCCTTATTTTTTATAGGAAAAATTGAGAGGAGCATAATGTTAATGTGATATGCTTGGACTGCAGACGGAGCTATTGCCGTGGAAGCCCTGAGGGTGGAACTTGCCCTGGCCAAGGAACAAGCCCGGGCTAGCAATACGGCTGCCCTAAAGGCGGCCGAAGAGTTGAGAGCCGAACAGGCTGCTCATCGCCGAAGCAAAGAAAAGATAGCCGAGATGGTTGTGGAGCTGAAAAATGCCGCCAACCGGTATGAGCTTCTTGAAAAAGAAAATCAGGTGAATAAGGCTGACCTGAAGAAGGCCCTTGATACGGCCAAGGAGACGTGCTCCGACATTAGGGATGCGCGGGAGGAGCTTCATCAGGCCGGAGAAATCGCGGCTGGAAACCCTTATTTGTTGTGGATGAAGTTTCTGGATCCCAAGTATGCTCCTCTGGACCGACGTTGGAGCCCTGCAGACGCGTATGCGGATTTGGCGAAGAGTACAGCTGATGCGACCAAGTTTTTCGAGGATCAAAAAGATAATGAAGTGGAGAAGCTGTTCTGGTCGCAATTCAGTTCTCCAGCATGCCCATTGCCATTGAGTGATAGGATGGCCGTTGTGGCCGAGCTCCACAGACTGTCCGGCCTTGCAATGCGGTCTGTAATAGACCACCTATGGCTGAAGGAGCCTAAGCCGGACAGCTATTTTGGTTTAGTGCAACAATTCCTTGGTGCCATATCGCGGATCGATGCCATGAAGAGGTCGGTGTGCGTAGAGGGTGCACGTATGGCTCTTGCCTGCGTTAAAGCATATTGGACAGATATGGAGGGCACCATCATTGCGACCCAGAATCCGGCGGGAGGCCAGGATCCGGCCGAGCACTACCTGGAGAAAGTAACAGCAGGTGCTCGCTTGATAGAGGCTCGGTGTTTGAAGAATGTCATGTTCGAGTGACAAATCGTTTCATTGTAAAAACAATCTTATTGTAATTATGGAGGCTTTGTTTATACTTTTCGGCCGAAAGTTCTATTGTGCCTCATGTGCGGCCGTTTTATGTATATGTGTAATCTGAAAGTTAGCAGTCGTTGGCTTCAGCCCCCACGCATATAATGCGGGGGTGTTCGCGAAAATATGCGTAATCACACTTGATCCAGTGTCTTGGTCCATTAAGGAGGTGATCGCACGTCGAACTAGGCAACCAGACTATATAGCTGTAACACTTTCACTTAGCCATAGGAGTTTGACGGTGGGGCTACTATGTAGCCCTTGGTACCTTCGCGTGCATCCGAATATGGGCGCGTGTGTACATGACCGGGAAACAGTCCTTCGTTAATGCGGAGGAATCCTAAAGATTCCGATAAGTCTTCGAGTGGTTGAACAGCCTCTCGCTTTATCATGACAGTCAGTTTTTGGCTTTCTCTACTGAGGTGCTCATCCGGAATAACCAGGGCACAATCGCAGTAGTTCTCCTTTGGCCGCCTTAGCCGATAAGAACAGAACATAAGGCGGCAAACCCAGGAGCCGGGCAAACCCAACATTTGACCAAAGACATGATTCGGAGCTGATGCATATACAGCCAAATTCGCGACGCCGAACACTCCCGAAGGTATTCGGACTTTATAACATATATTGGGCTGAGTAATGCCCTTCATTATGATCCCTTTATTTCCAGGTACGTGCATTTAATCTGTCATGGCGAAACGCCAATAATGGCAGTATCCTCTGTGGGTGTAGTTCCCATGGGATTTGTAAACAACAAGAGACAATAAAAAGGTTTACACAGGGGCTTAATCTAAAGAGAAACCTTTGAACGGGGCCCTGCTGCACGTCTGCGCCTTTGCCTCCGTTGTGCCGTGTCCTGGGAGGGTATCGCACGAATGGTGTCTGTAAAAAGAAAAACTCATGTAGAAGAGTATGACGTAAGCGTGCGAAGAGTTGGCTATCACCGATGGATAGTAAAAGTGAAAGACATTGGCTTGTTAATAAGGTCAAGCCAAGAGTTAGGATTTATTAAATATCTATAGCCCCTGGTGTCCGCTATGGGACTACATGCGTGGTGCCCAGATCAGGTTTATCTGGTCTGTCGGACTCGTCTAACCGTGTTCGTGGTCTTAACGACCGATCATGCGTTCTTGTATTAGAGGCTGCTTAGAGTCTGGCTGCTAGAGTCGTCTCATACTCTTCCGCGCGTAAGGAACGCTCTGTGTTTCCGTTGACGGTGATGACGCCACGTGGGCCGAGCATCTTAAGTTTAAGGTAGGCATAATGCGGTACTGCGTTCAAGCAGTCGAAGGCCATTCTCCCGAGCAAGGCATGATAACCACTTTGGAGGGGGGGCGATTGCTAAGAGTAGTTCTTCATGTCTGAAGTTGCCTGGGGAGCCGAATATCACCTCTAGCACGAGGGAGCCCCTGCAGTTGGCTTCGACGCCTGGTATCACCCCTTCAAAGGTGGTGTTACTTTGGCTGATTCTGGATGGGTCTATCCCCATCCTGCGGACAGTGTCCTGGTATATTAGATTAAGACTACTGCCGCCGTCCATGAGGACGTGCGTGAGATGGTATCCGTCGATTATTGGGTCGAGCACCAAGGCAGTTGATTCTCCATGCCGAATACTAGTCGGGTAGTCCCTGTGATCAAAAGTGATCGGGCAAGCCGACCAGTGGTTAAGTTTGGGTGCGACGGGCTCTATAGCGTATGCATCGATGAGCGTGTGTTCGCGCCTTCTCGTGGGTATGTGAGTCGCGTGGATCATGTTTACTGTTTTTACCTCTGGTGGGAATTTTTTCTGTCCCCCAGTGTTCGGCTGGCGAGGCTCATCCACGTCTTCACTTGGTGTTCCCCTTCCTTTGCGTTCGGCATTTAATTTGTCGGCCTGCTTAAAGACCCAGCATTCTCTGTGAGTGTGGTTCGTAGGTTTTCCGGGGGTGCCATGGATTTGGCACAGTCTATCCAGGACTTTGTTCAGGCCGGACGGTCCTTCTTTGATGCCTTTAAGTGGCTTCTTTTGTTGACCGGGTCGAGAGCCCCTGAATCAGGCGTTGGCCATTGTGTTGTCCGGACATTCTTCCTTGTTTTGATGTTTGTTTTTATTGCGCCGTGGCTTGCCATTGCCATCCCTGATTTCGGATGTACTTGGGTCGCTGGTGCCTCTACGGGCCAACCAGCTATCTTCACCCGCACAAAAGCGGGTCATAAGGCTTGTCAGGGCTGCCATTGTCCTCGGCTTTTCTTGGCCGAGGTGTCTGGCGAGCCACTCGTCCCGGATACTGTGTTTGAAGGCCGCTAAGGCTTCGGCATCCGGACAATCCACAATTTGATTCTTCTTAATGAGGAATCTGTTCCAAAGCTTGCGGGCGGATTCTCCGAGCTGTTGAATTATGTGACTTAAATCATCCGCATCCGGAGGCCGGACATAGGTCCCTTGAAAATTGGCCATGAAAGCATCCTCGAGTTCCTCCCAACTTCCGATTGAATTTTCGAGGAGGCTTTTCAACCAGTGCCGAGCTGGTTCCTTTAACTTGAGGGGAAGGTATTTGATGGCATGGAGGTCATCCCCACGAGCCATGTGGATATGCAGGATAAAATCCTCAATCCAGACCCCGGGGTCTGTCGTTCCGTCATATGCTTCTATGTTCACAGGTTTAAAATCCTGTGGAAATTCATGGTCCAGTACCTCTTCGGTGAAGCACAGAGGGTGAGAAGCCCCTCTGTATCTGGACGTGTTGTGACGTGTCGTCAGCTGTTGTTGTGTCCGGTGCTTATTCCGAACTAGTACTCGACCAGTCTGATCGTTTTGGTGGTCATAGTCCTGTGCTGGGGCGTGTCCTCTAGATCCATAGATGGACCTGGTCGCGCTGGCCTTTTTATCCAGGAGCTCACGTAAATCGTGTGTGGCGTCAGTAGCTGCTCTATTGCGGTTACGAAGTGGTTGGTCCGGCCTGCTGGCCGTATTGTTCTTCGGCGGAACGGCCTCATCGTCGAATTCTGGCAGCAGCTTGTGTTTTGGATAGCTCTTTGTGTGGCGATCGTCGCCGTACTTTTCTTCGATTCAGCACTTTACTCCATCTGTGATTGGCGTTTCTGTCGGACCTTAAGCCTTCGCTTCTGCTTCTTTAGACTTCTCACAGTGGCCATAAGCCTTCTGTGGAGGTTATCTCGTTCCAAATGTGTTTCCGGGATGATGAATGCATCTTCGTCCGGACTATGCTCTTGTCCCGAGGCAGTTTGATGAGTTCGTCCCTCGGGGTCACTGTGATCGGGTGTCTGCTCCGGGCTGTGTTCGGTGTGACCTGGCTCATCCTGCTCCATTGCTGGGTCCATATGGTCGTTGTTGCCTTCGGAGTTCACTGGGGTGTCGATCTTTCTAGCGCTGTTATCGCTATTTTTATTGTTGCTGGACTTGGAGCGGCATCTACGCCGTCATTTTGGCTTTTGTCCGGGGGTTTTATCCTCCGGTTCGTCGTCATACTCCTTAGGCGTATCCACCATGTATATATTGTATGACGAGGTGGCAGTCCAGTTTCCTGTTGGTGGTGGTTCTGAATCGTCTCCTGCGCCGATGTCCATACCGTCGGTATCATCGGAGTCGAAGCCAAGCATGTCTGATACATCGTCGACAGTGGCTATGAAGTGGGTGGTGGGTGGGCAACGAATTTCTTCGTCGCCTTCTTCCCCTTTGAGATAGACATAGTTAGGCCAAGAGTCTCCTGACAAAGAGAGAGACTTTAATGAGTTCAGCATGTCACCAAAGGGCGAGTACTGGAAGGTATCCGTAGAGGTGAACTCCATTACCGGAGCCCAGCCAGATTCGGAGGGCTCGGGGTGCGCGGACAGGAACCTACCGCCGGATACGAGTCCGGGGGTCCGGTGTCATAGGCTTCCTTGGGGGTGAAGTCTGTGTTTGGCTCTACCGCCGATGAGTGTGCAGCCTCGAGGGCGGGGTCCATCCACCCGTCCTCGGGCGACGCAATCCGCCTCAGATTTAGGTCCGGGGCTCCTGCAGGGGTGGTATCCTGTGCGTTGTCCGATAGCAGGTCTAAGACGTGCTCATCGTGATTGTTCGGCGCTCCTGGCGCAGGCCCGAATCCGTTGAAGATCAAGTCTCCGCGCATATCGGCCGTGTAGTTCAAGTTTCCAAATCTGGCCTGATGGCCAGGGGCGTAGTTGTCGATCTGCTCCAGATGGCCAAGCGAATTGGCCCGCAGTGCGAAGCCGCCGAACACGAAGATCTGTCCGGGGAGAAAAGTCTCACCCTGGACCATGTTGTTGTTGACGATCGAAGGAGCCATCAAACCTTGCAGCAACGACACAAAGAAACTCTCAATGAAAGCACCAATGTCGGTGTCAAAACCGACGGATCTCGGGTAAGGAGTCCCGATCTGTGCGTCTAAGGCTAATGGTAACAGGAGGCAAGGGACACGATGTTTTACCCAGGTTCGGGCCCTCTTGATGGACGTAAAACCCTACTTCCTGCTTGATTGATATTGATGATATGAGTATTACAAGAGTTGATCTACCACGAGATCGTAGAGGCTAAACCCTAGGAGCTAGCCTATGATGATTATGATTGTCTTGATCGTCCCTATACGGACCAAACCCTCCGGTTTATATAGACACCTGAGGGGGCCAGGGTCTACACAGAGTCGGTTATAGAGAAGGAAATCTATTATCCGAATTGCCAAGCTTGTTTTCCACGCAAAGGAGAGTCCCATCCGGACACGGGACGAAGTCTTGAGTCTTGTATCTTCATGGTCCAACAGTCCGGCCATAGTATATAGTCCGGCTGTCCGGATACCCCCTAATCCAGGATTCCCTCACCCCCCTCCTTGTCCAATTCAGACTAGAGGAGGAGGGGGCACGCGGCTTGCCCTGGTCGCCCCTCCTCTTCTCCACTAGGGCCCATGAGGCCCACTAAACCCCCCGGGGGGTTCTGGTAACCCCCCGGGTACTCCGGTATATGTCCGAAACCTCCCGAAACACTTCCGATGTTCGAACATAGTCATCCAATATATCGATCTTTTCGTCTCAACCATTTCGAGACTCCTCGTCATGTCCGTGATCATATCCGGGACTCTGAACTACCTTCGGTACATCAAAACACAAAAACTCCTAATACCGATGGTCATCGAACTTTAAGCGTGCGGACCCTACGGGTTCGAGAACTATGTAGACATGACCGAGACACGTCTCCGGTCAATAACCAATAGCGGAACCTGTATGCTCATATTGGCTCCCACATATTCTATGAAGATCTTTATCGGTCAAACCACATAACAACATATGTTGTTCCCTTTGTCATCGATATGTTACTTGCCCGAGATTCGATCGTCGGTATCTCAATACCTAGTTCAATCTCATTACCGGCAAGTCTCTTTACTCATTACGTAATGCATCATCCTACAACTAACTCATTAGCTACATTGCTTGCAAGGCTTATAGTGATGTGCTTTACCGAGAGGGCCCAGAGATACCTCTCCGACAATCGGAGTGACAAATCCTAATCTCAAAATACGTCAACTCAACAAGTACCTTCGGAGACACCTGTAGAGCACCTTTATAATCACCCAGATACGTTGTGACATTTGGTAGCACACAAGGTGTTCCTTTAGTAAGCGGGAGTTACATAATCTCATAGTCATAGGAACATGTATAAGTCATGAAGAAAGCAATAGCAACATACTAAACGATCAAGTGCTAAGCTAACGGAATGGGTCAAGTCAATCACATCATTTTTCTAATGATGTGATCCCATTGATCAAATGATAACTCATATCTATGGTTAGAAACTCAACCATCTTTGATCAATGAGCTAGTCAAGTAGAGGCATACTAGTGACACTATGTTTGTCTATGTATTCACACATGTATTATGTTTCTGGTTAATACAATTCTAGCATGAATAATAAACATTTATCATGATATGAGGAAATAAATAATAACTTTATTATTGCCTCTAGGGCATATTTCCTTCAGTCTCCCACTTGCACTAGAGTCAATAATCTAGATTACAAAGTAATGATTCTAACACCCATGGAGCCTTGGTGCTAATCATGTTTTGCTCGTGGAAGAGGCTTAGTCAACGGGTCTGCAACATTCAGATCCGTATGTATCTTGCAAATCTCTATGTCTCCCACCTGGACTTGGTCCCGGATGGAATTGCAGCGTCTCCTGATGTGCTTGGTTCTCTTGTGAAATCTGGATTCCTTTGCCAAGGCAATTGCACCAGTATTGTCACAAAAGATTTTCATTGGACCTGATGCACTAGGTATGACACCTAGATCGGATATGAACTCCTTCATCTAGACTCCTTCATTTGCTGCTTCCGAAGCAGCTATGTAAAGATCCCGCCACGGCGCTTTGTTTAGAACTGCACCAACTGACAGCTCCACCATTCAATATAAACACGTATCCGGTTTGCAATTTAGAATCGTCCGGATCAGTGTCAAAGCTTGCATCGACGTAACCATTTACGACTAGCTCTTTGTCACCTCCATAAACGAGAAACATATCCTTAATCCTTTTCGTATTTCAGATGTTCTTGACCGTTGTCGATGATCCACTCTGGATTACTTTGGTACCTCCTGCTAAACTAATAGCAAGGCACACATCGATCTGGTACACAGATTGCATACATGATAGAGCCTATGGCTGAAGCATAGGGAACATCTTTCATTTTCTCTCTATCTTCTGCAGTGGTCGGGCATTGAGTTTGACTCAACTTCACACCTTGTATCACAGGCAAGAACCCTTTCTTTGCTTGATCCATTTTGAACTTTTTCAAA
The DNA here is from genome assembly GCA_021437245.1 of Aegilops speltoides. Taxonomy (NCBI): domain Eukaryota; kingdom Viridiplantae; phylum Streptophyta; class Magnoliopsida; order Poales; family Poaceae; genus Aegilops; species Aegilops speltoides. The sequence goes on along the minus strand of CM038143.1, from coordinate 350,615,237 downwards.
ACTTTATCAAGGTATGTACTTTGTGAAAGTCCAATTAAGCGTCTTGATCTATCTCTATAGATCTTGATGCCCAATATATAAGCAACTTCACCGAGGTCTTTCATTGAAAAACTTTTATTCAAGTATCCTTTTATGCTATCCAGAAATTCTATATCATTTCCAATCAACAATATGTCGTCCACATATAATATTAGAAATGCTACAGAGCTCCCACTCACTTTCTTGTAAATACAGGCTTCTCTAAAATTATGTACAAAACCATATGCTTTGATCACACTATCAAAGCGTTTATTCCAACTCTGAGAGGCTTGCACGAGTCCATAAATGGATCGCTGGAGCTTGCACACTTTGTTAGTACCTTTTGGACCAACAAAACCTTCTAGTTGCATCATATACAACTCTTCTTCCAGAAATCCATTCAGGAATGTAGTTTTGACATCCATTTGCCAAATTTCATAATCATAAAATGCGGCAATTGCTAACATGATTCGGACAGACTTAAGCATCTCTACGGGTGAGAAAGTCTCATTGTAGTCAACTCCTTGAACTTGTCGAAAACCTTTCGCAACAAGTCAAGCTTTGTAGACAGTAACATTACCATCAGCGTCAGTCTTCTTCTTGAAGATCCATTTATTCTCGATGGCTTGCCGATCATCGGGCAAGTCAACCAAAGTCCATACTTTGTTCTCATACATGGATCCCATCTTAGATTTCATGACCTCAAGCCATTTTGTGGAATCTGGGCTCATCATCGCTTCCTCATAGTTCGTAGGTTCGCCATGGTCAAGTAACATGACCTCCAGAATAGGATTACCGTACCACTCTGGTGCGGATCTTACTCTGGTCGAACTACGAGGTTTGGTAGTAACTTGATCCGAAGTTTCATGATCATTATCATTAGCTTCCTCACTAATTGGTGTAGACGTCACAGGAACCGGTTTCTGTGATGAACTACTTTCCAATAATGGAGTAGGTACAGTTACCTCATCAAGTTCTACTTTCCTCCCACTCACTTCTTTCGAGAGAAACTCCTTCTCTAGAAAGGATCCATTTTTAGCAACGAATGTCTTGCCTTCGGATCTGTGATAGCAGGTGTACCCAACAGTTTCCTTTGGGTATCCTATGAAGACACATTTCTCCGATTTGGGTTCGAGCTTATCAGGTTGAAGTTTTTTCACATAAGCATCGTAGCCCCAAACTTTAAGAAATGACAACTTTGGTTTCTTGCCAAACCATAGTTCATAAGGCGTCATCTCAACGGATTTTGATGGTGCCCTATTTAACGCGAATGCAGCCGTCTCTAAAGCATAACCCCAAAACGATAGCGGTAAATCAGTAAGAGACATCATAGATCGCACCATATCTAGTAAAGTACGATTACGACGTTCGGACACACCATTACGTTGTGGTGTTCCGGGTGGCGTGAGTTGCAAAACTATTCCGCATTGTTTCAAATGTAGACCAAACTCGTAACTCAATATTCTCCTCCACGATCAGATCGTAGAAACTTTATTTTCTTGTTACGATGATTTTCAACTTCACTCTGAAATTCTTTGAACTTTTCAAATGTTTCAGACTTATGTTTCATTAAGTAGACATACCCATATATGCTCAAATCATCTGTGAAGGTGAGAAAATAACGATACCCGCCGCGAGCCTCAATATTCATCGGACCACATACATCAGTATGTATGATTTCCAACAAATCTGTTGCTCGCTCCATTGTTCCGGAGAACGGCGTTTTAGTCATCTTGCCCATAGGGCATGGTTCGCAAGTACCAAGTGATTCATATTCAAGTGATTCCAAAAGTCCATCAGTATGGAGTTTCTTCATGCACTTTACACCAATATGACCTAAACGGCAGTGCCACAAATAAGTTGCACTATCATTATCAACTCTGCATCTTTTGGCTTCAACATTATGAATATGTGTATCACTACTATCGAGATTCAATGAAAATAGACCACTCTTCAAGGGTGCATGACCATAAAAGATATTACTCATATAAATAGAACAACCATTATTCTCATATTTAAATGAGTAACCGTCCTGCATCAAACAAGATCCAGATATAATGTTCATGCTCAACGCTGGCACCAAATAACAATTATTCAGGTCTAAAACTAATCTCGAAGGTAGATGTAGAGGTAGCGTGCCGACGGCGATCACATCGACTTTGGAACCATTTCCCACGCGCGCCGTCACCTCGTCCTTAGCCGGTCTTACGCAATCAGTAGTCCTGCTTGAGTTGCAAATATTAGCAATGAACCAATATCAAATACCTAGGTGCTATCATGAGCTCGTAAGGTACACATCAATAACATGTATATCACATATACCTTTGTTCACCTTGCCATCCTTATTATTCGCCAAATACTTGGGGCAGTTCCGCTTCCAGTGACCAGTCTGCTCGCGGTAGAAGCACACACTCTCAGGCTTAGGTCCAGACTTGGGTTTCTTCTCTTGAGCAGCAACTTGTTTGCCGTTCTTCTTGAAGTTCCCCTTCTTTTTCCCTTTACCCTTTTTCTTCAAACTGGTGGTCTTGTTGACCATCAACACTTGATGCTACTTCTTGATTTCTACCTCTGCAGCCTTTAGCATTACAAAGAACTCGGGAATTGTCTTGTTCATCCCTTGCATATTATAGTTCATCATGAAGCTCTTGTAGCTTGGTGGCAGTGATTGAAGAAATCTGTCAATGAAACTATCATCCGGAAGATTAACTCCCAGTTGAATCAAGCGATTGCAATACCCAGACATTTTGAGTATATGTTCACTGACAGAACTATTCTCCTCCATCTTGCAGCTATAGAACTTATTGGAGACTTCATATCTCTCATTCCGGGCATTTGCTTGAAATATTAACTTCAACTCCTGGAACATCTCATATGCTCCATGACGTTCAAAATGTCGTTGAAGTCCTGATTCTAAGCCGTAAAGCATGGCACACTGAACTATAGAGTAGTCATCAACACGCGATTGCCAGGCATTCACAATGTCTGCAGTTGCTGGCGCAGGTGGTACACCTAGCGGTGCTTCCAAGACGTAACTCTTCTGTGCAACAATGAGGATAATCCTCAAGTTACGGACCCAGTCCGTGTAATTGCTACCATCATCTTTCAACTTTGCTTTCTCAAGGAACGCATTAAAATCAACGGAACAATAGCACGGGCCATCTATCTACAACAAACATAGATAAGCAAAATGCTATCAGGTACTAAGTTCATGATAAATTTAAGTTCAATTAATCATATTACTTCAGAACTCCCACTTAGATAGACATCTCTCTAATCATCTAAGTGATCACGTGATCCAAATCAACTAAACCATAACCGATCATCACGTGAAATGGAGTAGTTTTCAATGGTGAACATCACTATGTTGATCATATCTACTATATGATTCACGCTCAACCTTTCGGTCTCAGTGTTCCGAGGCCATATCTGCATATGCTAGGCTCGTCAAGTTTAACCCGAGTATTTTGCGTGTGCAAAACTGGCTTGCACCCGTTGTAGATGAACGTAGAGCTTATCACACCCGATCATCACGTGGTGTCTCGGCACAACGAACTTTGGCAATGTTGCATACTCAGGGAGAACACTTTTACCTTGAAATTTAGTGAGAGATCATCTTATAATGCTACTATCAATCAAAGCAAAATAAGATGCATAAAGGATAAACATCACATGCGATCAATTTAAGTGATATGATATGGCCATCATCATCTTGTGCTTGTGATCTCCATCTCCAAGCAATCGCCATGATCACCATCGCCGCCGTATGACACCTTGATCTCCACCATAGCATCGTTGTCATCTCGCCAACTATTGCTTCTATGACTATCGCTACCGCTTAGTGATAAAGTAAAGCAATTACATGGCGATTGCATTGCATACAATAAAGCGACAACCATATGGCTCCTGCCAGTTGCTGATAACTCGGTTACAAAACATGACCATCTCATAAAATAAAATATAGCATCACGTCTTGACCATATCACATCACAACATGCCCTGCAAAAACAAGTTAGACGTCCTCTACTTTGTTGTTGCAAGTTTTACGTGGCTGCTACGGGCTGAGCAAGAACCGTTCTTACTTACGCATCAAAACCACAAAGATAGTTCGTCAAGTTAGTGTTGTTTTAACCTTCTCAAGGACCGGGCGTAGCCACACTCGGTTCAACTAAAGTTGGAGAAACTGACACCCGCCAGCCATCTATGTGCAAAGCACGTCGGTAGAACCACTCTCGTGTAAGCGTACGCGTAATGTCGGTCCGGGCCGCTTCATCCAACAATACCGCCAAACCAAAGTATGACATGCTGGTAAGCAGTATGACTTGTATCGCCCACAATTCACTTGTGTTCTACTCGTGCATATAACATCTACGCATAAAACATGGCTCGGATGCCACTGTTGGGGAACATAGTAATTTCGAAAAAAATCCTACGCACACGCAAGATCATGGTGATGCATAGCAACGAGAGGGGAGTGTGTCGTCTATGTACCCTTGTAGACCGTAAGCGGAAGTGTTAGCACAACGCGATTGATGTAGTCGTACGTCTTCATGATCCGACAGATCCAAATACCGAACGTACGGCACCTCTGAGTTCAGCACACGTTCAGATCAATCATGTCCCACGAACTCCGATCCAGCAGAGCTTTGCGGGAGAGTTCCATAAGCACGACGGCGTGATGACGGTGTTGTTGATCCTACCGACGCAGGGCTTCGCCTAAGCACCGCTACAATATTACCGAGGTGGAATATGGTGGAGGGGGGCACCGCACACGGCTAAGAGATCAAGAGATCAATTGTTGTGTCTAGAGGTGCCCCCTTGCACCCCGTATATAAAGGAGTAAGGGGGGAGGCGGCCGACCAAGGAGGAGGGCGCGCCAAGGGGGGAGTCCTACTCCCACCGGGAGTAGGACTCCTCCTTTCCTTGTTGGAGTAGGAGAGGGGAAGGAAGGGAGAGAGGAGAGGAAGGAAAAGGGGGAGCGCCCCCCCCCCCTCCTTGTCCAATTCGGACTAGAGGGGGAGGGGGCGCGCGGCCTGCCCTGTCCGCCCCTCCTCTTCGCCACTACAGCCCATGAGGCCCACTAACCCCCCCGGGGGGTTCCGGTAACCCCCCGGTACTCCGGTATACGTCTGAAACCTCCCGAAACACTTTCGGTGTCTAAACATAGTCATCTAATATATCGATCTTTACATCTCGACCATTTGGAGACTCCTCGTCATGTCCGTGATCATATCCGGGGCTCCGAACTACCTTTGGTACATCAAAACACAAAAATTCATAATACCGATCGTCACCAAACTTTAAGCGTGCGGACCCTACGGGTTCGAGAACTATATAGACATGACAGAGACATGTCTCCTGTCAATAACCGATAGCGGAACCTGGATGCTCATATTGGCTCCCACATATTCTACGAAGATCTTTATCGGTCAAACCGCATAACAACATACGTTGTTCCCTTTGTCATAGGTATGTTACTTGCCCGAGATTCGATCATCGGTATCTCAATACCTAGTTCAATCTCGTTACCGGCAAGTCTCTTTACTTGTTACGTAATGCATCATCCCGCAACTAACTCACTAGCTACATTGCTTGCAAGGCTTATAGTGACGTGCATTTCCGAGAGGGCCCAGAGATACCTCTCCAACAATCGGAGTGACAAATCCTAATCTCGAAATACGTCAACTCAACAAGTACCTTCAAAGACACCTGTAGAGCACCTTTATAATCACCCAGTTACATTGTGACGTTTGGTAGCACACAAGGTGTTCCTCCGGTAAGCGGTAGTTACATAATCTCATAGTCATAGGAACATGTATAAGTCATGAAGAAAGCAATAGCAACATACAAAACGATCAAGTGCTAAGCTAACCGAATGGGTCAAGTCAATCACATCATTCTTCTAATGATGTGATCCCATTGATCAAATGATAACTCATATCTATGGTTAGGAAACTCAACCATCTTTGATCAATGAGCTAGTCAACTAGAGGCATACTAGTGACACTATGTTTGTCTATGTATTCACACATGTATCATGTTTCTGGTTAATACAATTCTAGCATGAATAATAAACATTTATCATGATATGAGGAAATAAATAATAACTCTATTATTGCCTCTAGGGCATATTTCCTTCAATACCTTCAAGCACTCACCTCCCCGGCAATGGTTCCAGAAAAGAGCTTCATGTCTACTACACAACCTTCTTCTTGTAGACGTTGTTGGGCCTCCAAGTGCAGAGGTTTGTAGGACAGTAGCAAATTTCCTTCAAGTGGATGACCTAAGGTTTATCAATCCGTGGGAGGCATAGGATGAAGATGGTCTCCCTCAAACAACCCTGCAACCAAATAACAAAGAGTCTCTTGTGGCCCCAACACACCCAATACAATGGCAAATTGTATAGGTGCACTAGTTCGGCGAAGAGATGGTGATACAAGTGAAATATGGATGGTAGATATAGGTTTTTGTAATCTGAAAATATAAAAACAGCAAGGTAACTAATGATAAAAGTGAGCACATACGGTATTGCAATGCTTCGAAACAAGGCCTAGGGTTCATACTTTCACTAGTGCAAGTTCTATCAACAATGATAACATAATTAGATCATATAACAATCCCTCAACATGCAACAAAGAGTCACTCCAAAGTCACTAATAGCAAAGAACAAACGAAGAGATTATTGTAGGGTACGAAACCACCTCAAAGTTATTCTTTCTGATCGATCTCTTCAAGAGTCCGTAGTAAAATAACACGAAGCTATTCTTTCCTTTCGATCTATCCTAGAGTTCGTACTAGAGTAACACCTTAAGACACACATCAACCAAAACCCTAATGTCGCCAAGATACTCCATTGTCACCTCAAGTATCTGTGGGCATGATTATACGATATGCATCACACAATATCAGATTCATCTATTCAACCAACATAAAGAACTTCAAAGAGTGCCCCAAAGTTTCTATCAGAGAGTCAAGACGAAAACGTGTGCCAACCCCTATGCATAGATTCCCAAGGTCACGGAACCCGCAAGTTGATCACCAAAAAATACATCAAGTGAATCAATAGAATACCCCATTGTCACCACGGGTATCCCATGCAAGACATAAATCAAGTGTTCTCAAATCCTTAAAGACTCAATCCGATAAGATAACTTCAAAGGGAAAACTCAATCCATTACAAGAAGGTAGAGGGGGAGAAACATCATAATATCCAACTATAGTAGCAAAGCTCGCGGTACATCAATATCATGCCAAATCAAGAACACGAGAGAGAGAGAGAGAGAGAGAGAGAGATCAAACACATAGCTACTGGTACATACCCTCAGCCCCGAGGGTGAACTACTCCCTCCTCGTCATGGTGAGCGTCGGGATGATGAAGATGGCCACCGGTGATGGAATTCCCCTCTGGCAGGGTGCCGGCATGGGCTCCCGAGAGGTTTTTGGTGGCTACAGAGGCTTGCGGCGGCGGAACTTCCGATCTAGGTTTCTTTCTAGGGGTTTCTGTATTTATAGGAATTTTTGGCGTCGGTCTCACGTCAGGGGTGTCTCCGAGTCATCCACGAGATAGGGGGCGTGCCCAGGGGGTAGGGTGTGCCCTCAACCCTCGTGGATGGCTCGGGACTCTTCTGGCCCAACTCTTTTACTCCCGGGGCTTCTTTTGGTCCATAAAAAATCATCAAAAATTGGCACGTCAATTGGACTCCGTTTGTTATTCCTTTTCTGTAAAACTCAAAAACAAGGAAAAAATAGAAACTGACACTCGGCTCTAGGTTAATAGGTTAGTCCCAAAAATCATATAAAATAGCATATAAATGCATATAAAACATCCAAGATGGATAATATAATAGCATGAATACTTCATAAATTATAGATACGTTGGGGACGTATCAGGCCCAAGGATAATTCTTCGCGGTGCCATACCAATTGACTCAAACATAGGTGGCTCTGACCACCGACCTCTCTTCTTGTGAGGTTTTGGTTCGTTGTTTTGTCCTTATTGTCTCGTTGCGTTCTTTTGGACTGTGTTCGTGCTTAAGTTGCCTCCTTTGTGCTCTCTCTTGCATGTCCGGTTGCTCGAAGTGTGCATTGCAAAGGCCTTCTTGTTCCTTTTTGTCGAAATGTGCACTTCCTTGGATTTGCGGTACTATCGTGGCAAGCCACGGTACTACCGCTGGAGGTGGGTGGCTCATGTGCTTGCACAGCTGTGCCCATGGCATGGTACTACCGCTTCCATTGCAGCAGTAATTTTTTACTGCCGCTGGAAGAGCGGTACTACCGCCCAGTGTGTGGTACTTTTGCCAGGGCGGTACTACCGCAATGACCCGCGGTACTACCGTGCTGTCGAGGCCGTGTGGGGGTTAAGAGCGGAGAGGGGGAGTTCCAACTCCCCCATACCAATTCATCTCTTCCCCTTACTGTGTCTCTCTCTCTCTCTCTTGCACAAGAACGACACCGGAGGAGCTCGCCGGATCTCCATCTCCGACCACTCTTCTCTCATTTTAACCGCTGCGATCGATCCCCACCTCGCCCTCTTGCCATGGCCCCCGGTATCTCCCCTTTTCCCTCTCTCTTTGCCTCGTTGTTGTGCTTCTAGATTTTGGGAGATGAATGTGTAGGTCTTGTGATTTTTGGCTAAATCTTTGCAAGAGGAGATTGTTGGAGAGTGGTAGTGCATATGCTATTTGGTGTGATGCAACAACGTAGTTTTGATCAACGGTAGTACCATTTTACCTTCACGGATGTTCTTAGATCTGTTCATGTGAGATCTGTCCTGTGCGGTACTGCGGCTCCTCTTGGGGCGGTACTACGCCCATTCATGCGAGATCCGTCTCGTGCAGTACTACCGCTCTAGAGCGGTACTACCACCCGGCGCGCAGAAGTAAAATTTTACTTCCGCTCTAAGCGCGGTACTACCGTGCCAACCTAGTGCAGTACTACCGCAGCTAGAGCAGGCAAATTTTTACTTCCGCATCCTGGTCTAGTACTACCGTTGACTTGAAAATTACTTTGTTTTGTCACAATCCTTCTCGCTCTTCTCATGTGTTTGTGTTGTGTGTCATAGGTGGTGGCTCCGGTTCCAATGCCAGGCGCTCGAATCCCAGCCGTGACACGAGCTCAAAGCGTCTTCACATCCAAGAAGCTCCTGAGGGGTCCAGTGCCCCACAACGCTACGTCAAGACCACAGCTACCAAGATCAAGGAGCCAACCGTCAGCATGGATGAAATGCCTCAAGTAGAGTTTCTGATTCGAAGAAAGCTCAACCCCTACGTCAAGCCTAGGGAACTCAGCTGGGGAAATGACTTGTTTTGGACCAAGCAACAAATAGATGTGATCAAGGACAAGCAGAACATCTATGTACCAGTTCAGTGGATTGACATGAACCATCTGAAGAAGAACCGGGCATATTTTGGTGAGCCTTTGGATTTGGTGGAGCAGTTTGGCATTGAGGGGATCCTCACGTTCCACATTGACTTTGACCTAGAGATTATGGCTCAGTTCTTTGCTTTTGTCCACTTCCACACAGATGAGAAGCGGACCATGACTTGGATGACAAATGGGAAGAGGATGACTGCTGAGTGGAAGGAGTTCATGGATCTGTTGCATGTTCGTGATGAGGGGCTAGATGTGCCCGTTGGTGTCCGCCCACATGCCAACCCTGAGTCTGCTTCCAAGAACAAGCTTCAACCCTACCTTGTTGAGAAGAACTTACCCAATAACAAGAAGACTTTTGTGCTGAACCCTTTTCTTGACATCATGCACCGGATCTTCTGCAACTCTCTTTTTCCTCGCATAGGCGACAAGGACAAGGTGCATTCCTATCTTGTGGACATGATGCTCATTTGTGAGGAAGCGCGTCTCCAACAACCTGAACCACTTGATGTCTCTCATATCATGTAGTGTGAGCTTCAGTTTGCTGTGTTCCATCATAAGGTGCCCATCTATGGACCTTATTTGCACCTCTTGATCTCGAAGACTTGGGATAAGCTCTTTCTGGGAGAAGAACTTCTTGATCCCAACTGGATTCGCCATGAGCCCATCAAGCTGTGCCAGAAGAACAAGTGGGCTAACACCACTACCCGGGTTGAGGCCGAGGCTGCATGCATGGATGTTGATGATGATGAGATTGAGGAGGAGGAGGCGGAGGACAGTTCTGAGGCCAAGGGCAGGACCAGACTCATGTTGCTTAGAAGGAGAGTCGCCAGCGTGACAAGCGGATTTTGAGGAAGCTTGGTGAGCACGTCTCGAGCGGATCGGAGCAGAACATCACTCCTGAGGCTGCCTGGATGACAAAGCAGGGCTATCAGTGGACTGAGTCAGATGAGGAGTCCATTCCTGCTGCCGAGACAGATGAGGAGATTGTTGGATGATCACTACAGTGGGAACTACCACCTGTGTCTTAGGTGTCCTCTCTGCCTTTTTGGCGTCTCGATGCCAAAGGGGGAGAGAGAGTAGGATTTGCGAGTTCTTTGTTGTCTCTTTGCTTTCGTGTCTCGTTGAACCTTTGTTGCTTATTGCTTTAGTTTGGTTTATTTGCTTGTGAGACCAGGAGACTTATTTTATCATATGGTGTGAGACATATGCCCTCAAGCTTATCCTTTATTGTCTAGTATGTTTAGTAGCTTGTGAGCTTACTTTATCGTGTGCCCTTTACTTCATACTCACTTACAATACCTTGCCTCCATGCTTAGTGTCACTTATACTGTTGCAAGGATTGCCTTGTCTATAAAATATAGGGGGAGTGTTGATCCTAGTGTGTGTGTGTGTGTGTGTGTGTGTTGTGTAGTCCAAAGCATATCTATAGAGTGCACACATCTAGGGGGAGCCTGTCTATATTTTACAGATTTTGGGTTTGCTTATATTCATTTTATATCTCTGCAATGCAAATCCCGTATTGTCATCAATCCACCAAAAAGGGGGAGATTGTAAGGGCATATTTCTTCCGATGTGGTTTTGGTGATTGATGACAGTGCATTTGCGGATTAATCATGTGTGTTGAGCATTTCATATAACTCATGTCTAGGCACAAGACGATTCGGTGCCCCTCGGAGCCTATCGAAGACGACGGTTCTCTATGTTTCTTTTCGGTGGATTTGAGTCATAGGAAAGCCGTACTATTAAAAGGGGCCCGCTTCAGAAAGGTTAGGGTGGAATGAACACGTACACATAAGTTCCTTTGCACCACCTTTCCTTCGCTTCGATGGAGCACCATCCGTTTATTCTTGTCTCTGAATATGAAGGTTGCCAAGTGCTATAGTCTCTGTGGCGTGCGGTAGTACTGCTCGAGGAAGCAGTAGTACCGCAGGGCTCATGGTAGTACCGCTCCAGTAAGCGGTAGTACCGCTCTTCGCGAGCGGTAGTACCACTGCCTCCAGCCCAGACACTAGCGCATGCGGAAGTAATTTTTTACTTCCGCCCCCACGCGTTAATACCGCTCCCTGTGAGCAGTAGTACCGTGCCGGTTTTTTGCACAACCCTAAACTCTGCGGAAGTAGCTACGGAAGTAATTTAGTAATTCCGTGCATTTTCTAGTGCCAGTAGAGCCCTGCCTTGCGGTTGTACCGCAGGGGCGCGCGGTAGTACCACTCCGGCGGTTCTACCACTCGTTTCCTTATGCAACAGGGCCTCGCCTAGTTGCGCGGTAGTACCGCACCAGCCAGCGGTAGTACCACGGCCTATTGCTGTAGTACCACGGCTGTGTTGCAGTAGTTCCACACCGCACAGGCTGAGTGAGGGGGGTAACAGTTGGATCTTTCCCCCCACTATATAAAGGGGGTCTTCTTCCCCAAGAAGACCACCTCTTCCCTCCCCAAGCTCCATTTTCGCCCGATCTCTCTCTCTAGCAATCAAACTTATTGATTTGCTAGGGATTGGTTGAGAAGGCCCCAATCTACACTTCCACCAAGAGAAATTTGATTCCCCCCACTAATCCCTTGCGGATCTTGTTACTCTTGGATGTTTGAGCACCTTAGACGGTTGTGGCCAGGTTGAGGTCACCACGGAGCCATATTCCATTGTGGTGAAGCTTCGTGGTGTCGTTGGGAGCCTTCAATTAAGTTGTGGAGATAGCCCCAACCTTGTTTGTAAAGGTTCGGTCGTCGCCGTCAAGGGCACCAATAGTGGAATCATGGCATCTCGCATTGTGTGAGGGCGTGAGGAGAAAACGGTGGCCCTAGTGGCTTCTTGGGGAGTATTGTGCCACCACACTGCTCCAACAGAGACGTACTTCCTCTCAAAGGGAATGAACTTCGGTAACACATCCTCGTCTCCACGGCTCCACTCTTGGTTATCTCTTACCTTTACTTATGCAGGCTTATATTGTGTTGCATCCCTTGCTTGCTTATGTGCTTGTTATTGTTGCATTATATATGTTGCTCACCTAGTTGCATATCTAGACAACCTATTTTGATGCTAAGTTTAATTTGGTAAAGAAAAGTTAAAATTGTTAGTTGCCTATTCATCCCCCTTCTAGTCAACCTTATAGATCCTTTCAACAAGAAAATAGGGGTAGAGCTCTCTTTATTAATCATTCATCATCCGCTCGTACAAAGAGTGCTCTCCTTTTTATATAACTAGGATGCAAGATTGTATTTTTGGAGCCCAAGTGCATTGGAGGACTTTATTTTAAATAGTTATGAAACATATTTATCATATGGATGTATATTACACATGTATAAAGTTTGGTGATAAAATAAGTAAACATGTGAGCTATACAAAAATGACAAAATGGTGATTTCTAAATAGTGAATAATGCATCACTTTTCATCTTTCCAAACCGAAGATTTAGTCATTTTTGTGTAACTCACATGATTACTTGTTTCAGCATCAGAATTTCCACATGTATAATATACATCTATACAAACATGTTGATTTTTTTTTAGAATTTTTAAAACTTAAAAAATAAACATTTTGACATTATTCAATATATATGTCTCACTAGAGATTATCCTTCAAAATAACTTTTTGGGATAAGTGTCCACTTTAATGTTAAAGGGAGGGACTTGGTCCACAAAGAGCCGGTGGAGCGGCCCACTTATAGGGGGCTCCACTAGAGCACCAAGCTTTGCAACAACTGATACATATCGGGGCGATCACCCACTAAGTGCTACTACCAGGTCAACACATTAGCGGGAGGTTGTGAATAGCTAAGAAGAGATATCGATTGCCTTTAGTGATCTTCTGGAAACCTTCAACGTAGTGTTTTGGAGGTTCTCGAATATTTTTTCATCTTTTTTCCTGGTTTTCTCTCTATTTCCCCCCCTTTTCTATTGTTTTTTTTTCTTTTTCACCATTTTTTATTCATGAACATTTTCAAATTTGCAAATATTTTTAGATTACAGGAATATTTTCTAAATTCATGAAATTTTATAACATTCTTTTAAATCATGAAGATTAATAAAATTCAATATCTTTTTAATCCATGAACTTTTATTGAATTCACGATCTTTTTTTAATTCAGGAACATTCTTTAAAAATCAAGAACATTTTTTTACATCTGCCATTTGTTTAAAATCACATCTATTTTAAAATTTGTGAGCATTTTCTGAACTCATGTTTTTTAAATTTTCCTTTTTTATAATCTGTGAACATTTTTTGAATCTGTGATTTTTGTTTTAAATTCACAAACGCTTTGATAATCATGAATAATTGTCAAATCTGTGATATTTTTTGCAAATTCCGTGAACCTTTTGTTATTTAGTCAACTTCTTAAAATTTAAATAAAACCAAAAAATAAAAAATAAAGTGAAATTTATCGGGGGGAAACTGTCTTCCATGAATAGGCTGGTTCACGACTTGTCGGGCGCTCGGCGTGCCCATGTAGGCGAGGCATGACGTCTGCAATGGGTGTTATATATCACAAGTTCTATTATTTGACGCCTGAAGCGAGCCGCAAATGGGTCAGCCCACACTTGTGAGCTCATTTGAGCTAGCTGGTTTCCTTCGTTTTTTCTCTATGGTTTTCATGACGGTTTTTTATAGAGGTGAAATTATTAAAACCAACATAAAAATAGAAAATATATATTAGGAAAACCATTCAATATGTTTCTCTAGAAAAATCACTTTGTTAGAAAAATAATTGTATATTACAAAAAAAGTTCACCAGACATTAAAGGAAGTTCACGGTATACTAAGCAAAATGTTCAATGTGCATTTAAAATAATTCATCATATATTAGAAAAAAAATACCATGGAGTAGTAAACAAATGTTCAGTCTGTATTTTTGAATACTCATCGTATATTAGAAAATAAAAAATGCAAAAGAAAAAACATAAAAAAAACAGAAGAGAAAACAAACAAATAAAAACGAGAAAGGAAAAGCAATAAAAAAACAAATAAAAAGATAAAAGCTGAAAAGCAAGAATCACAAACAATACTAATAAAAAAGAACCACAAAGAGAAAAACTAAAAAAAACAGCAAAGTAAACAACATCGCGTGCAGCGGAGCCCCAAACACGACTGGTACGTTGCGTGTCGTTTGCTGGCCGAGGCTCCACTATTTGACGTTCAAAGACGTTAAATAGGATCACTCCCTCTGATCTAATAAGTACTTACTGTAATTTTAAATCGAGATTAGTACAAAAATGCAACACTTATGGATGACATATCACCTTCTGTGTGGTGTTTTTTAAGGTAACCATGCATTCCGTTAAACTGAAGTGAGATTACAGGAACCCACAAACATGGAAACAACGAAACACACATGAACATGATAAATATCCTGGAAATCTTGCAAGACAGAGGCTAATGGAGATGAAGAACAAGCAGGACTTAAGGGCTCCTTGCACACGCCGTAAATGGCAACCATCTTCAACCCCCAACACCGCCGAGACGCTCGCCAGACACACAGGAGAAAGGCCTCCATCGTTGCCATAGCCAGAGAGGCACCATCGCCGCCGGAGCTTTGTGAACAGAAGACCAAGCTCGCCCATATCAGCCAGGGGTTGCCACCGTGCCCTCCTGACTTCAGAACTGGAACTTCCCGTTGACGTCGTCGAGAAAGACCACTAGAACCGCCATATAGGGACTACTTCCCTTCTTCTACTCAGGCCATCATGTTCCGCACACCGAAGCCACCACCAAGAGGAGTAACCGTGAGCCACCTCCCAAACAAGGTCGCCATGCTCCTCAATGACGTTGGAGGGGACGCCGCATCGTCGAGGATGGAGCAGGAGGACACAAACATCCAGAGAAGACATCGACGCCGTCGTCTCGCCTACATTAACAAAGAAACTTAATCCCGTCGATGTGAAGGACCGTCGAGTAGACACGACACATAACTCTGAGACGCCGCCGATGTGGAAATGGAACTGATGCAGATTTATTCTCCTGGCGCCGCCCCCACCACCCCAACAACGCAACAGAAAAACCCTACCCCTATGACTATTTACAGGCCAGGAGAGAACCGCCCCTGGTCGTCGGAGCGGCAGACAGAGAGGAAAGGGGTCTGCGGCCTTGCTGGCGCACATTGTGGAGAAACCGCCCTCCCAAATCGCCTGTTCGCAAGGAACTGGGGATAGAGGACAATGGGTGAAGAGACCCGGGAGAACGGCCAACGGGGACTTATCTCCTCCTGTGGTGGTTATGTAAATGGCAAATAAGCGGCATCCGCAAGTTTTGTTTAGTTAGATTTAACTAGCTTCATAGTTTATTAAAAAAACAAAGCAACTTATTGAACGTTTAGATCATTAGGCCTGGTACAATGCAAGATGCTTATGGGAGGTGCTTAGAGAAATAAATCAGGCTTTCCTTAAGCACGGGTGCTTATTTTTATAGGAAATGCACCTAATTAAGCATCTATCCTGTACAAATGGGCACCGGTATTTAAGAAACTTGGTTTATGTCTCTAAGCACCTTGCATTGTGCAAAGCCTTATGCCTCCTTTGGTTTAGAGGAATCTTGTAGGAATTTCATAGGATAGGATTTCTATAGGAATAATTTATGTAGTTCTCTTTGGTTTATAGGAATGGAGTCATATTTCTATGGAGGAATTCTTCCTATCCTCCACATTTCATAGGAAAATAAACATTAGCCTAGACTCAATGAAAAAAAAAATCTATGATGTGAATCAAAGGGCATCTCCTTTTCTATTACTACTCATAGGATTTAAGATACATGTCATCTCATTTCCTATGGCTTTTTTATTGCTACGATTTTCCTATCCTATGAACCAGATGAGGCCTTAGTGGGTTTAAACAGGATTAAACAGGACTGGTTTACATTACTGTGTGCGGTGTTGCGCGGGCAACTACCGCCGTCAGTTCTGCTGCACGACAGGATACCGATAAACCGGTAGGACCCACAACACAATGTCTCATTTTATATTATACTTTTGGATTTTGGAATTCGGTTTGTCTAATTCACATCTAGATGTTTTCTAAGGATGTCACATCTAAACTCCCACAATTAGCGCAACAATAAGGAAAAAAAACTGTGACAAAAAAAAGGAAATTCACCAGTGTCCCAATTAACACACGATACAAAAGCTAAGACAAGGTGACCCGCTGTCCCCCTACCTTTTTTTGTTTTGTGTGGAAGGCTTCTCAGCTCTTATAAAAAGGCACAACATGATGGTATGATCAGAGGGATAGCTTTCGGGGGCACTGACCCCCACGTCACGCACCTCTTATTTGCGGATGATAGTATTGTTTTTCTGGAGGGGTCTAGTGAGAACATGGAGGCCCTGAAGGAAATTTTGGTTACTTATGGAAGAGCTTCGGGGCAAAAAGTAAACTTGGATAAATCTTCTATCTTCTTTGGAGAGGGGTGTCAGGAGGAGGTCAAATCTGAATTGAAAAATGCCTTGGGTGTTCAGTCTGAGGCACTGAGTGAGAAGTATCTTGGTCTACCAACACGAGTTGGTAGGTCAAAGGAGGGGACTTTTAAGTATGGAACAGAAAGTGCTAAAGGAAAAGTGACAGGCATGAAGGGACAAGGATTGTCAAAAGCTGCAAGGGAAGTGCTTGTTAAGTCGGGCCTCCAAGCTACACCTACTTTCACCATGAGTTGTTTTCACCTCACAAAGAAAACGTGCCGGAACCTGACTTCGATCTCTTCGAACTTCTGGTGGGGTGAAAATAATGGCGAAAGGAAAGTGCATTGGATCTCTTGGGAGAAAATGTGCGCACCTAAGAGAGATGGAGGAATTGGTTTTCGAGACCCGGTGGCGTTCAACCAAGCACTCCTGGCAAAGCAAGCATGGCGGATCCTCACGGTCCTGGAGTCTTTGGTGGCTAGGGTTCTCAAGCCTAGATACTTCAAGGACAATGCAATTTCAACAGCCACATGCCCGTCTAATGTATCCTATACTTTCAGGAGTGTTTTACATGTGCGTGACTTGCTGCAGAATGGACTCATTTGGAGAATTGGTGATGGGTCAAAGGTTATGATCCATCATGACAACTGGATACCCAGGAAAGGGGAGTTGAAGCCGCTGGGACAAGTGTATGTTCCCGGCATGTTCAGGGTTGCGGACTTGATGGATGAATCGGGCTCTTTATGGGATAATATAAAAGTGGATACCATGTTCACGCCTTCGGATGCGCACGATATAAAACAGATTGCCATCGGGGGACCTCACACGGAGGACTACTTAGCATGGAATTACACAAAAAATGGTGTGTTCAACGTGAGGTCAGCTTACCATTTGTGCATGGCAATGAGGAAAGGGAGATCTTGACAGCCAGAACCTTCTAACACAGTGAACAAACACAAGGGTTTCTTGGCACTTTGGGATACAAATGCGCCGGGGAAGGCGAAGATTCATGTTTGGAGAATGATGAGAAATGGCTTGGCGGTGGGGTCAGAGTTGCATCGTCGTCGATCAAACCTGGTGTTTTTTGTGTTGCTTGCGGGAGAGAAGAAACAATTTATCATCGCTTTTGGGCTTGTCAACATTCCACCCAGTTCTGGCAGATGTTGTGCTCGGAAAAGGACGTCTCGGTGGCCTCCCCACCGATCCCGATGGACTCCAGAGTGCTTTTGTCTCGCTGGTTACTTGACTGATTCTCGGGGGCGACCGACGACGAGAAGGAAGCTATGGTGCACGCTGCATATGGTCTTTGGTTGGCTCGAAATGAGGCCAGGGATGAAAGAAGAATCGCACCCCCACATGAAACAGTGGAGTCGTAATGCGCTTATATGACTGAATGGAAACAGGCTCATGTGCCAAGGCCTCGCCAGGGAAACCCTACCATCAACCAGAGTTGGATGCCGCCTGAAGAGGGATGGATCAAAGTCAATTCGGATGGAGCTGTGGCGAAACACGGAGACAAGGGCGGGGGAGACGTGGTGTTGCGAGATCACCAGGCGTTCATTCTTTGCAAAGATGCGGCGTGTTCCGTCTCGAGTTGATCCAGAATCTGTTAAGATCTTGGCTTGTAGGGAGGCGCTGAAGCTGGCTATGGACAGAGGTGTTGACAAAGTCCATGTGGAATTGGATAATCAGGCGGTGGTGCACATGCTTAATGATCAGAAACAAAACATGGCTGCCGTAGGTCCGTGGATACAAGATCTAAAGGAGGTATTGCAATCTTTTGATAGTTTCAGGGTAGAGTGGATCAGACGATCTGCTAATGTTGCCGCGCATAAGTTAGCTAAGGTAGGTGTTGGTGATAGTCTTTTTTTTTGAGGGAGAGCCATCATGGCGGTTTATATTTCATGCGCAAAAAGTGATACATCGTTTGTTAACACATCTACTAGAAACCGGGCTCAGATTTCCAAACAATTGTATGAGAGAACTCCAATTTCTAGCCAATAAATCTGCCGCGCATTGGCCTCCTAGGGCAGTAGGAAAACATAATAGAAATAAAATTTCTAGCAAGAAAAGAACATTCTTCATAAATTGCGGTTTCTGGCCTAGCGAATTACCACCCCTTGCATGACTTGACGACCTCCATGCAATCGGACTCGACGCAAATTTTATTGCACCCAACTTCATTTGCAGTAAGAGCCCATCTCGCATACCTCTAGCTTCTGCCAGTAGCGCGTCTTCCACAAAAGGGATATTCTTGCATGAAGTCTGCGACGAAGAAACCAAATTTCGTCTCGTAATATTGCACCCGTACCCCCTGTTCCTCTATCAGGATCAAAAGTGGCATCGACATTAAGTTTGATAACTCCCTCCGGTGGCTTACTCCATCCATATCTTCTCGGTTTAAACTTGCTTCGACTTTGCCTTGGAAAAATTCTTAGCAAGAGCTAAAATTGCTTGTCTTGACCTGCTTGGTTCATACACATATTCACCATGAGTGTAACAGCGTCTTTCCCACCAAACGTACCACACTGTAGTGGCCACAAGGTCATTGAGTTGAACATCGTAAGGTTTGGATTGGGGATCCCCAGACTTTATTCTTGATGTAATTTCGGATGACATTCCGAGCTACGGTTAAATAAAGCGGCAATGTTAACCTAAAAAAAAAAACAAAAAAACGTGCCAATGCGCACGCCAGCCCGCGAAGCAGCCGTGCTTTTATCGGGCTCCCACCCCAAATCCCCCAATCCCTACCCGACCAAAATCGAAGCTTCCACCAAACGCCCGGAGCCCCCCTCGTGAAGCAGCCCGGATCAAATTGCGGTCGTCTCGAATCATCTGCTCGATTCGACGCCGCCGGACGATTTGGGCGCGGAATCCGGAGGGGGGAATCTGTGCGCGCGGGCGGAGGCGATCGTGGGGAGCAGCCATGAGCGAGGTATTCGAGGGCTACGAGCGCCAGTACTGCGAGGAATCCGCCTCCCTCTCCCGCAAGTGCACCGCCGCCTCCGCCCTCGATGGAGGTACGTGCCCACCGCTCCCCCATGCCTAATTGTACCGGGGGATTTCTCCCCCTTTTCGCCGCTGTTAGGTTTCGTCTAACATGGTGAGATCTAATGCAGAGAAGAAGAAGCAGAGGCTCTCCGAGATCCAGTCCGGCGTGCAGGAAGCTGAATCGCTGGTAAATACTAGGTCCATTTTATTTATGGCGTTCCTTTGGCTACATGCCCATGCGATTCTGCTGCCCTACATTATGCCGTTGGGAAACTAGGATGTGATTTTGGGAGGTGTAGGTGAATGTGTGATTTGGGGCAAGTTCTGTAGATTGTCTGGGCCATGAGTCCGTATAGGCCCTTGTTTCACTGGCATGTGGGGGCAGTATATGATTTTTATCTTTTCATGTATTTATTACAGATTCGGAGGATGGACCTGGAGGCCAGGAATACGCCGCCGAGCGTGAAAGCGGGTTTGCTAGCTAAGCTGCGGGAGTACAAATCTGACCTTAACAACCTCAAGAGCGAGCTCAAGAGGATCTCGGCGCCCAATGCCAGGCAAACTACCAAGGAGGAGCTCCTTGAGTCTGGCATGGCTGACACACTTGCGGTGAGCTCTCTGTTCCTATTAATTCAATTGCCACATAGATACTGTGGATAACTAACTCCATTTATACCTTTTAATGTGGTACTATTAGGTGATTAGGTTGGTGCTGAAATGATGATCAAAACTTAATGACATCTAATATGTGGTACTATTAGATGAGAATTAACAAAGTCTCATCTAACTCCCACACTGTTTAATTAATCAAGCAAGAAAGTAAAAGAAAAAAATCCACACGAATCTCCGTGCAAAATTAAATGGTGGAGTTAGATGAGACTTACTCCCTCCGTCTAGGTGAGTAAGTCATCTTACGAAAACCAAATAGTCCCAAAACACATAGGCGCGGTGCATTAACTCTCAAGTTGTTTCTTATTTTTTGACATAAATAGAGGAATCAACCAATAAGAGATGCGGGGCTTGTATGCTTTTCATGACTTGAGACTATCAAACATGGCATGCAGTGGTCAGTTCGTTGCACGCAATGATATTAATTAGCAAATAAACATTAAGTTCTCTCGTTTTCCTCTCCACCTTGGTCACGGTGCACAATCTAAGATGACTTATTCACCTAGACGGAGGGAGTAGTTGTTTCTCATCTAGATGAGAACTAGGCACACCCATTGTTTATTTAATTGTGGCGGTATCCCTAATATTGGTCACTAACAATATTGTCAATTTTATTGGCACTTATGATTAGATTAATATACTGTATTTTGAACTTCTCTTGGACTACTTAGCTGTGATGCTGTTAGTAAAGCTGTACTCTACAATGCTGCACACTTGGTTATGTTTAGATTGTGTGCAGTGACACAGTTAACAATTCTGTGATGTACTATCTGACAGCATGCGAAATATGAACTTAAGTACTGCATACCGCACTACAATTGCCTTGTCAATTGGGCCATTCTCCCCATATTGACATGTTTGGATGCTTATCTAGTCTGTTAAATTGCATTTTATTTTATGCGGCTGCAAAGAAGACCTTGTTTCTTAAAATGATGGTGATTGCAGTGACAATTCACCCCAAGTAATGAAGATCACAATGACATTTCTCCCAAGATGCCCACCACGGTGGCTTTATTTTGTCTCATTAACCAATAGTTGACCACCCCTGCTGAGCTGCAAAGGAGGCACTCTACATACTTTGCTGAGTTTTCCTAACATGAACAATTTCTTACTTTTGCATTGTCCTCTGGCCCCGCCTTTGGGATTGGACGCATGCTCCGCCACTGAATGCTGGAGTTAGAAAGCGTATAACTGATTATTCCCTATTTTAATTTATTTCTGAATTTTGATTCTCAAAAATGTCCATATTCTTCCATTGCACCGCTGTGCTAATTTGAATTCATTAGGACTTGTATCTGTACCCCTCCTCACTAACTATGATTGCTTCGTAATTTTGAGTTGTATTTGTTTGTTTTTACTGAATGAAGATATTATTTTATGCAAAGTGACAGTGGAAACAGTGATGGAAACAATAACTCCTTGGTGTTTCCTATAATTATGCCCCTTTTGACCAATAAATGAGTACTACAATGTGTAGATGTATCTTCAAGATACTTCTTCGCTGCATAGCTTGTTTCTGCAGCCTTATTAGAAAGTAAACTGCAGAGGGGAAAATCATATTCTGCTGTGCAGAATGATATCTGTTCAGAACCAAAAGACAAAGAGAATTGTACCTCCTTTTACTGCATATTCTGCTTTTCAATCATTTTGAAAAGCTGCTTAATATATCGGGAAAAGGGAGTTATCCACTTTATGTATTCCTGGATATCGCAAGTTCTTGCAATGTTGTCTTTCTGTATTGTAGAAACAGTGTTCCCTGTCTTGACATATTTCTCTATTGATGTGAAGTTATATATAATGCGGTATTATTATGTTTGTTCTGATTTCTTAACTGGCATCAAAAGTTCTTGATGTTTGCTAGTTTTAGTACTCATGCTGTACTTGGGAATTCTTTCCTGGCTCAGGTGTCCACTGATCAGCGAGGAAGGTTGATGATGACAACTGAAAGACTGAATCAGTCCACTGACAGAATTAAAGAGAGCCGAAGAACTATGCTGGAGACAGAAGAACTTGGTGTGTCGATTCTTCAGGATCTTCATCAACAACGGCAGTCACTACTGCATGCTCACGATACTGTATGTATTCAGTCATAACTGCTTTATTGTAGTTTAGATATACTGCACTGAAATGTTATGCAAACCATTGTTGGCTATATAGCTCTTTTGTTCATCATTCCTTCCAGCCCGGTTGTTATTTCTGGCACCACTGATAGAGATCAGATTGCCATAGCCCATTATATAGGTTCCAGGTTTGATAATTTGCTAAATATAATAAGCATAGTTTTCATGTGTTGAATGCAGGATCTATTATCAAAATAGAGCGCTGCTGGTTCTAGTTTATTACATTCTGTTAGGTGCAGTGTAATAGCTTTGAAAGTGCCTCCACCTTGAGCAATTCTTTTAATTTTTCTTTTCTCGACCATTGAATGTTAGTATTATTTGTAACCTACTTCCTGCACTCCAAATTAATTGAAGTTCTAGTTCTGTCCCAAGTCTAACTTCTTAAACTTTGACCAAGTCTATCGGAAGATATATCAACATCTACAACACCAAATTAGTTTAATTAGATTCATCATAAGGTATATTTTAGAAGTGAATCAACTATCTTATTGGTTTATTCTCCTGGATATAAAGAGCAAAGGTGGGTGATCTCCCCCTTTAGTAGCATGTGCATGTTATGATAATTGATTGATGCATTTCTTGAAATATCAGAATCTTTGTGCTCATTTAATCAGTTAGGTGCATTATCTAGAATTTCTAGTGTGTAATCTAAGATACTTTACAGCATGACCTTGTGTTTTATTTTGCATGACATCCCATTGCTCTATTTGTGTATGAATAGTGAGTGTATTATGGTACCTAGCTTAGTAATGTGTCGCCGTACGGTCGTTGAGTGATGATAGCATAAAAGCCTGTAAAAGATCATTTATTCAGTCCCAGCGGTTCAAGGGCTTGGCCACTTGGGAATTTGGCTAACATTAGAAGTTAAAACAAATATCTCTTCCGTTTATTCTCTTGGATATTACAGTACATTATTAAGAGCAAATAGTAGCATTCCTTCAAGTAGCAGCATATGCATGCCATATTGCCATGATAATTGATACAATTGTTGAAATAGCGTGACTGTCATCCTTATTTGTTATTTTGTTAGTATGTTATGTTAACTTTGCTAACACCATTGCATACAAGCAAATGTTAGCAATAACCATGATTTGCTTCTTATTTACTTATTATCCTTATCTCTATTGGATTCAAAAGAAAGAAAAGAAAAGAAAAGATCATACTTCTGTTAGTGACATGAGTCTGGTCTTGTTTACAGTTGCATGGGGTTGATGATAACGTTGGAAAGAGTAAGAAAATCCTGTCGGCAATGTCAAAGAGGATGGACAGGAACAAGTGGATCATTGGTGGAATCATTTCAGCTCTTGTTGTGGCCATCCTTATCATACTCTACTTTAAGCTCGCTCACTGAGCCAGCCAGGTAGGTCCTCCAAATTGTATGTGTTGAGTAATTGTGTGATAAGGTTGTCTGAACGCTGTACATTGGACGACATGGATTGTTCCTCGGAAGTTCATTGGTTCCCCAAACATGTTTATAAATATTTGATGAGTGGTTCATTGGCATGTCATGTATAGCAACACTCGTGTCAGGAGGTCAGTTGTGCCCGACCATTTTATGATGTAAAACTGTTCAGAAAAACAAAAGTGAAAAAGAAGATCGCCTGTGTTTATACAAAAGTCAGATGTGGGCGACCATTTTATGATGCAAATGTTTCTTAAGCATTCTGTTTTTTTTGGTCGCTTGTCCATAGTGTTATGTTACACTGTATATAGAGTGTATGTACTCCCTCCATTCCTAAATATAGGTCTTTGTAAAGATTTCACTATAGACCACATACGGATGTATATAAATGCATTTTAGAGTGTAGATTCACTCATTTTGCTCTGTATGTACTCCCTCCGTTCGGAATTACTTGTCTCGGAAATGGATGTATGTAGAACTAAAATACATCTAGATACATCCATTTCCGCGACAAGTAATTCCGAACGGAGGGAGTAGTTCATAGTGGAATCAGTAGGACGTGCTGTATTTATGTAATCCCTCCCAGAATCTGAAGTCTGAACTGTTGTCGTCGTCCACCATCCATCCATCCAATTATTGTGATTAGCCAGCTCTGCGCCCAGTTCGTTATCATGGTTGTCGAGCTTGGGCTGAATTATTGTGCACGATGCGCTGGTGTGCATGCAGAAGGGGAGGTGGCTGATCTGATCTAGGGTCGGCAAGTGGGCGGGTCGTATGCGATATGGCCGTATCTTAGGCTTTGATATGCTGCCCATTTGGGTAAGGCCAGCATCAGGGCTTGATCGCGACGCCCGGTCTTGAGGATGATGCGTACGACTTTCCTTGCAGGGAAGGAACGCCCGAGAACTCACTCTTTCAAAGGCGGATTCGCATCTTTCTTTGCTGTGTTGTGCGAACGCTGCTGAATAGGAAAGCGTCACCGAAGCCATTTCGCTCGCGAAGCTTTCCGAAGCGCAGGGCATCGATGGAATTCGATTCCAGAAGCTTGAAACGTCCTCCAACCGGAATCCGTTTTCTCACAAGTCGTGGATCGATTTGGTTTACTTCGTGACGACTGCAAACAGAAAACCACCACCCGGAAGAAAGAAGCGCGACGCGAGCAGTCCTTTTGGATGGTTTTGAAACGGAAACCGGGTGCTGAACCGAACGGAACGGAGTGAATGCCCCGCGTGCTGCTGCGTGGTCAAATCAGCCGGCATGACGTGCTACTGCACCGTCTGGACGAGCGAGCTTGGGGTTGGGGGTCAGTCAGTCAGTCAGCCTCACGCCGACTCGCAACAGTTTTAGAGTCCCAAGAGGCTAAGCCTCCAGTCAGGTGATGAGCAAGACTACCCACGCCGCTTGCCGAATCACTGTTGACGGTGGTAAGCGTTTGACTGAATGAACACAAGTTACGCAATTCAACAACCGAGCGTTCGTTCATCCTCTAGACTAGATGCAACATGGGGCTCATACAGTGAGTTGCCGTCCAGGCCCGCCATCAAACGGCACTTGCTCCACCGCGCGCGATATTATTCCATTCCCACCCATCGTAACACCTTGTTGGATCATCCATCTTCTCCGGTCACTGGACCGAATGACGTACGGAGCCAGCCACCGAACGGGTCGGTATGTTGCACGGATCGGCAGGGCAACGAGAAAAGCCTCGAGCCAAAACAAAACGGCTGACGGAACATGCCAGAAACCATGCAGGAAAAAAACAGACAGAGAGGAAGAGCGTGTCCGCCTGTGCGTGCGTACATGTGCCGAGCAATGAGGACGCACCTTTCTCAAGGCGCACGCTTGGGCTTGGGTCTCCACGGGAACTGGGGCGGTGGATCGTGAGAGATAGAGGTGGCAGCGAGCGCGGGGCGCAGATGCAGACTGCGGCCTGCGGCGTGGCAGTGGCACACATGGCATGGGGATGGGGGGCAGCCCCGCCCAGAGGGAATGTCTTTTGGCGACGCGCGCGGGCTGCCGCTGCCGCCGCTGCAGCAGCCAAACCAAAGCGAGCGCCTGTGGTCTGTCTTTGGATGTGGTGGTACCGATGCTGCGATGCCATTCCTGCTGCCACTGCCACTGCCACTGCACTGCGTCCCCAGCCCTAAAGCGCCCTGCAAAAGCGCAACCACCTCTCTCTCTCTCTCTCTCTCTCTCTCTCTCTCTCTCGGCAGCCGCACACATCTCAAAGAGTTTGACGCGAGATCGATCGATCGCTTCAAGAGGACCGGATGGTGGTAGGCCAACACGGGCCCAAATTCCTGCGCCTCGGCTAGCTATTACTAGCTCTTAATCATGTGTGCAATGATTCCATGCTGCCATTAGTCCTCCTCTATTACTGGTACTAGTACTAGTGTTAACGATGATGCCTATGGACGAAGGGCGCTTGCATATGCACTGGCGGACTGACAGCGCGTCTAGGGTTTCACCCTGCTGCTCGCTCTGCCTGCAGTGGATCCATCATATTATATGCATGCATGCACCGGCTAAGGCTATCGCAGCAGAAAAAAGGGCCTTTCCGCGTTAACTTAATCCCAATTCATTCCGTCGCTTTTCTTTTTATCATCAGCATGCAGCGGAAAGCCTGGTCCAGCTGCCAGCATTACACGCTGCAGATAAGATAAAAAGACACGGGATATATAGGATATATACTACATATATTCATAGCTACTGGATTAGATATGGAGATAGATCATAGGTGTAGCATCTAGACCATCCATCTTTGATAGGAAAAGAAGGCTTAGCCTTTCTTTACATATCTAGCTACATATCTTCCTCACCTCCCCTAGCTCCTTTTTGCACTCGCACCTGGACTCGTTGCATTTGTGGGGTGCAAAAGGAGAAGAAGACTGCTGGTTAATCATCCCGGAACTGGAACAAAAGATATGCGGTATGGAGACCGAGACCAATGCACATCCACGCAAGTTTGCCATGTTTGGGACTTCATCCATGTACCCAATGATTCACATTTGCAGCTATGGTAGCTCTGCAACTGACGTCATGCATGCATGTGCAGCGACCGGACCATGATTGAGCGGAAGAAATAATCATCATGCATGCATGCATGCAGTATAAACGCTTTACATAGTTACACCCATTACCATTCTAAACTAACCTCCTGTGCTATTATTATAAGATATACGGTGTATATGATTCACACGTTTGTACCTATGCTAGCTCAGCCATTGTGTCAGTGACGGCATGGATGCATGTGCGGCAAACAGATGATCCATGTATGTACACCGATTATACTATTCAAAGTAACTTCCTATGCTATTTTAGGATATAACTCATGGAAGAGAGGCTCTCACTACGATTTTACATGCACGCCGCGCCCGTCGTGTGTCCCAGGCACTTTGATTCTAATACTTCCTCCGTTCCTAAATATAAATATTCTAATACATATGAACTACATACAAAGCAAAATGTGTAAATCAACACTCTAAAATATATCTATATACATTCATATGTAGTTCACCGTAAAAGCTCTTTAAAAGAACTTACACGTAGAAACGGAGGGAGTAGCTAGAATACAAATGAATATCTCAATAGTTTCATATTTTTCATCATTTTCCACTCCATCCAATACACATAATGATGTCCTGCCACCGGCACGGTCTCGATCTCACGCTGCAGTTGTGAATTGTTTCTACGATGCAGCGGACCGATCCAAATTAATTCTGGACAAAAGTACACGACGACACTAAACCTTAATTAGTATATATATATCTATACAGTACTGCACTACTTAACCACGTACGTAGTCTTGACACGACGACCTGAAACAGTACGAAACAGCAACATGTATAGACGACACTGAACAGTACTACAACAGTCTGGCAGAATTTCCATTGGGATTTCTGAAGACGGAGGAAATGTTGTTGTTATTTCTCGCAAATCCGAGAAAACCAGGGTTGTTGCTGTAATAATGCTGCTGTGAGTGTAACCTGCCCGTGCTGGCGGCCGCGGCGGCGCTGGTGCCGGTGCTGCTGCTGGTCGTTCCTAGGGTTTCCAGCGCCTGGACCTGGGACTTGAGGAACTTGAGGTAGCTGGCGGCCTCGTCCAGCATGGACGCCGTGTCCATCTTGCTCCCGCCGGGGACGAGCTTCTGCAGCACGCGGAGGCGGTCGCTCACGCGCTCCCGCCGGAGACGGGCCGCCACCGTCTGCGGGTCGCTCGAGATGCGCACGTTCTTGCGCCGTGGCTTGATGCTGCCCGCCGCGGTGGGCTCCGTGACGAGGTTCACTGGCCGCATGGCCGCCGCGCGGTAGATCATCTCCTTCACCTGCGCCATGGCCTCCATGTCCGGCTTGTACCCGCCGGCCGCTCCGGCGTTGGTGTCCTGCCCGAACGTGATGCTCGTCGCTGTCGTGGTGGGGGCCTTCCGCTTTGTGCCGGCGTGTGGGAGCGGTGGCACCGTTGCTGCCGCGGGGCAGTCGTCGGCGGGTAGCTTCCGGTTCGCGTGGAGCGCCTGCTGTGCCGACGACGTAATCGTGGGATGCGACGTCGTGGTGGGCGATATGGTGGAGGTCGGCGACGCCACCTCGGTTAAGTCGTGGCCGCCGCCACCGCCGCTGTAGTTGTTGGACTCCCCTGAGGAGATGTTACAGACGGTGGTGCCGCTGTAGCCGGAGAACATGGCGCCGTTGGAGACGGCCCCGGGGTCACCCTCCCCGCCGCACGGGAGCACCCCGGAGAAGGCAAGCGCCGAGTCGAGCAGGCCGTCGTGCGCGCTGGCACCGTCAACGACGGACGAGAACACGTCGACCCCCGAGCCAAAGAATCCCAGCGGGCCGTTATTAGCCGCCGCGCCTCCGACGGCAGCACCGTAGCTCGAGCTCACCTGGCCTCCTCCGCCGAAGTCGCACTGGAGCTGGCCGAGGAAGGCGTCGTCCAGGTCGAACCGGCCGCAGCTCAGCTGGCTGACAGGACGGGGCAGGTAGGCGTCGTCGTGCAGGACGGGGCCGGACCAGCCGAAGGTGTCCATCGCCGCCGCCGGGAGAAGCTAACTAGGCAGCGACTGGCGCAGGGATTCTGGGACGGCTGCACGTAACAGAGAGTGTGAAAGCGTTAGCATATTGTTCTCGGCCGTAAATAGAGCGATACTACCTATGAATGACACGAATACGATCGAGGAGGAGGGAATCAAAAATTGAGGCATGGAGTGGAGGGGGGTGGGCCGCGGCCGGGGTGGAAACGTGAACGTCAGGGAGCAGTGTCACGCGGGCGAGGTATTGATGGGCGGACAAGGACGGCCGGCCGGGCCGCGGGAGGGAAACCGGAGATGTCTCGAACCCCATAATTACACCGCCATCTGCACTACTCTACGACTTACTACCAATCTCAAGAATCACCTCTACATACCACACATGCGTTACACCATTCTACAAAATCCTAGTACTCGTATATATTGCCATGCACACATGTCTCTTTATGTGAAAAGTAGGTTATTACACCCCGCCGGCCTCAAATATTTCTGCTGTAATATATCTGGTACTGTACTGGTAGCTAGTACTACTAAGCAGCCTGATTAAGTGTGCATGCATAAAACCGCATTCTCTAACTATATGTGCTAGTTAATATGCGTATATATTCTTTGCAGCTCGCCATACCTGTGAGATGAAACCGGATGGCTGGATGGAACGACAATGGGAGGCACCAGCTAGCTTTGCCGCCGATGGAGCTCGAGCACAGCTTGAAAGACCGATCCAATTCCCAGGCCGGCAACTCCTTGGTCAGGGAGCTAGCACGCCGTCAAGAAACGCCGGCGACCAAGGCTGAGAGACGCGCAGCGGGTTCGATCGACCTGGAATAAGCCAAGAAAGAGCCTGAGACCTCGAGCCCGCAAGAAGCAAGTTTCTTCATAGACCGTACCCAACCAAGCAAAGCTACCATGAAAGGGAGGAGGAGGAGAAGATGTAGCCGGAGATTTGAAGTACTAGACACTGTGGATAGATAGATGAAGACCTACCTGTCTCTTTGCAGAGAGGAGTAGACCACTCTAATGGCAACAGAGCAGATGATTGATCAATCGATGGCTTTGGACCTGATCGAGCAAGCCGGCCGGTCTAGCAACCTAGCTAGCTTTACTTCTGGGAAAGAAGCTCTGGATCTATGCTAGCTCTGAGAAGGAGAGGGAGAAGACAGTACAGATCATACGTGTGGGATATGGTCCTCCTGTCGATGGCGGTATATGGGGCTTCTTATATAGATGGCTAAGCTATCTATCTATGTGTCTATGATGACTCGATTTATAGTAGTAATAGCAAGCTCTCTCTGTGTGGAAAACGAGAGTAGTCGAAGCATATATGGGTACATATATGTATCCTATATGAAAACATTTCTTTTAGTAATTCAATAAAAAGTCAAAAAAAATTCAGAAAATATTTTTAAAATACACTTGACCTTCCATTGTACTCGTGCGAAAAGTTCCACCAAAAGAAAATTCCTCTTTGATTACTTTTCAAAAAAGATAAATTTTTGGCCAAAACAGCGTGAATAGTGACTTATAATCGCAAATAAATTTTGCATTTTTCGCTGTGAAGTCAACGTTGTTTTTTTGTTTGTGAAAATTTATACACTAGTACGCAAGTAAGTCAAGTTTATTCTAAAAAACGTTCTTAACTATTTTGACTTTTTATTTAATTATTAAAAATTATATATAGGATGTATACACAATCAGAAATCAAAGTGTATTTCCCAACCATATGGGATGCCTAGCATAGCATAGCATAGCGTTCTCTGTTCGTGTGGGGCTGTTCAGTTGGGAAAGGATGATGATGAGTGGGCAGCAGAGCACATGAAGTTGCACAGCTGATGACGCGCTCTCATAAATACTTGTCCAAATCTGTAATCTTTATGTATCTTACACATCTTACCTTTCTGTTTTTCAACAATGCTTCATTTTGTTTTTTGCACTGCGTACGTAATCTGCAGTGCAGTGCAGGGGTTTACCCCATCACACTCTCACTACATGTTGAACCGAACCTCCTAGATCTTTTTGATTATAATATAAAAAAGAAAACTGGAGAGACGCATTATGTACATGCACCCAAATTAAACATTTCTTTCGAAAATAGAAATGGGTTGTCTGCATCTACAGTGGTGATGCAGAGGCAGGGAGCAATTCGTCCGTTTTCTAAAAACAGATCGAGCAAAAGGTTTCCACCTACTTCCTCTGTAAAGAAATATAAGAGCATTAGTGATCTAAACGCTTTTATATTTGTTTACGGAGGGAGTACTTAATTTGGTCTCCGATCTAAAGTTTCCAGCTTGTTACTGGGGCTCTGCTAGCTTTTTTTTTGCCTTTGGATTCAGACTGAAGAATCAGAAGATTGCCACACTCTCCTGTCCGTTTCAGCAGTAACTTTTTGTTACCTTATTTTTGCCCATATGTGATAGAGTACGCCGAGGCACAAGGAGAAGGAGCAAGCCATATTTATTTGGTTTGCCCGGCCCCCTCTGGCTTACACCTTTTGGTACCACTCGTAAGTAATTTGTGTATTTTTTTCTTGGACATGGATGATTCCCCGAAAATACAAAGATGAACATGGTTTCACGCGCACCCATGTCAATAGTAACTCATAAAAAAATAATAGAGTATTTTAAAAAATTCTGAGATTTTGCAGTATGAAACTTAGTCGACCATTTTACTCGTGTATGAAGTTTCATGATGTATTGACACCCATGGTATTCTTAGTGAAGAAAATACAATTTTGGCCATCTATTCATCAAACAATGTTTTTAATATAGCTTTGATTTTGTTATTTTTGCCTGGATTACCACATATGTGATTTCTTCGTGAAACTTCATACGCGAGTACACCAGTTGACTATGTATATTACAAAAATAAATTCAGTTTTTTCTTTGATTTTATTTAGCATTCTTTTTAAGTTTACTATTCATAAGGGGTGCGCGTGGAACCATGTTCATCAAATCCGTGTCCATGATTCCCTACTTATAAACAATAAAATTGATTCATTGCGGCGACCACATATAAGGAGTATAAAGTTAACGGTGAGGCAACATGGATCTTAGTTAAATCCTTTTACAGAGAGCAAGATGACAAGGGATCTACATCAGGTTGCTGGAGAGTAGATGCAAATTGGGGGATAAGCAGACAAAACTATGACGACAAAGCAACGAGAGGGAAACAAAGACCCCCGAAAAAACAAAGAGAAATTTAATGCTTACATGTTTTCACATCCCTTATTATTTTGGTTAAAACAAGATAGGAGGGCCCATAAAATCTGTATATGATAGGGTCATGTAGAGTATAGGACCACGCATTGATGATGATAGGCAACCGATTTCGTAAGATTTGGAGTCTAGAGCTTTGTTTACATGCGTGTATTTTTTTTTTAGAAAAATCTCCCACCAAATGGAGATGTTTGACAGTTTGGAGCATAGCACTTGCGTTAGCTGTGTGAGGCAGTGACGACATGTTGGTTGGTTAACCCCTCAGTCAACAGTAAGCATGAGTTGGTCGTCAAACTAGTGCTGAGTATTTGTGCACATGGCAGGCTTTAACTTGCTCTGAATATGATACTGCCATTGTGTAAGGATGGCTACAAAGTTGTGCAAGTAATAAAATAAGAGCAGGCGAAACGAAAATCCATCTCTGCACTCGAAAGGTCTGAATAATCTTGTTCTTTAGGGGGTTGCTGCAATGATAGCTTGGGAGAACCACAGTTCTGGTATCCTTAAGGAAAGACGTTATCGTCTTTCAAGGAAAAGTAACGTTGTCGATCTAGTGCACGTACGTAATTTGGTTTGCTTCCAGCGTATTGATTTGTCATGTACTATCTCATCTGATTGGGAGGCACGTGATACTGTCGTCACGCGCTTAGCATCATGCACTGCAATTTTTCTTTCTTGGCGTCACTATGAATTTGGGCCAATAGCTCCTGTGCGACACATTTGAGGTGAATTGGCTTGATGCGACGTTGTTCGAGCAAATGGCTGTGATGCGACACATTTGAGCAGGTAAATAGCCCGCGCACGACATGGCTGTTAAACTGAACTGATGCCCTCGTAAGCTGTTGGGGGCTGGACCCACCACTTATCCACGTAAGCGCTGGACACACCACTTATCCACCTAAGCGCGGACCCACCACTTGTCTACTCATGGACCCACCTCCTCGCAGCTAGAAGAGACGAGCGCCTGTGCCCGTCGCCTGGCCGCCCCCATTCATCCCCTTTCCCCAATCTTTCTCTTCTCCGTGACCTAGCGCAAATGTTCACCTCCTCCGCCACGCAATCAAAATGGCGGCAGATGGACCATCTTTGCTAACAAGGTGCCTGAATGCCCACGCCTGCACCCTCTTAAACGGTTGGTCACTAAAAGGGATGACAATGGCAATCTTAGGCGGAATTTGTGAAATGCTTGAGCAAACCAATGACAGGAAGGATGGCAAGGTTAGATCTCGCCTTAGCCTTGTTCTTTCATTGCCTTTCGCCTCGATTTCTCCATATTTTGTTTTTCTCCTCGAATTTGGGATTTAGGGTTCATGTTGTTCTTTTCGGATCTTGAAGAAATGTTACCATTTTGAGTGGATGATGAATATGTTGATAGGATTCAGTTTGAGGACTACGTTGATTCGAAAGCGTGGCCGCAACACAGGAGCTCAATTTGGGCGGGTGCCGCCGATTGTTTGTGGAGAATACGTGGAGCTCGGGCGGAGGGCGGGCGAGTCGTGCCGATGGCGATGTATCGCGCAATGCTTTCGCATCGGAGTCCGAATCGACCGAGGAACCAAGAAGATCAAGAAACATCTAATGCGGATGATCGATTTGCGTAAGCAAGCAAATATCATGGCGGGGGTTCTATTGTTGTATCATTGCTCGCTTTTTGTTTTATTTGTTGTTCATCCGTCATTAGAATGGGCATTTAGGCTGTCGCTGTAGATGATGTGATCATGCGCAAGTAATGTATCTGAATTGAAGCAGCAATTTGGAACACAAATTATTCAAGGTTCATGCTCTGCTTCCCTGTTTTGTTCTTCAGTTAACAGTACACACCCAAATTCAGTTTCTAGTAAAAAACAAAACTGGGCTGCCGAATAGATGTTGGGTCGTAAGGAGATCGGGCTCAAGGAGACCAGCCCACCCGCGTAGGGGCACCAGCCCACCTCTAACTTCGGCAAATAAAATGTTACTTATTTTTACTTTGGCCTTTTTCTTGCACTAAATTTTGCGATGGATCATTTTTTGATGCACTAAAACTAAATATTACTTGTTTTTATGCATGTCTACGGTTTCATGAACTAAATGAGTTGCATGCTTGCTTGAAGTAAATTAGTTTGCATTTCCTAGTTGCATGTCCATAGTGGGTTTGCATGGCCGGGCTCCTAGTTGCATGTCTATGGTTTGGGTCATGACCCATTATTTGGCCAATATTTTGAAGATGGTGTGTGTGGTGATTGGGGTGTAGCAACCCGTAGCAACCCATAGCAATACACAAATAATGGAACAACCATAGCAATCTACAAATAATAGCACAAAATACACAATATATATAGTAGCATAACGATTATATAGAAGCATAACGATTGCAACCCATAGTTCCACGATAGCCTTACAACTTAAAACACTAATACAACTTAATAACAGTAGCATAATGATTACAACTTAAAAACTAATACGATACGATACGATACGATAGATCGGGGGGCACCAAACGCGGGTTCTTCTTCGGGTTCTTCTCTCCTCCTCCTCCGGGTGAACGTCGGGCCACCTCGCTCCTCCGGGCGCCCTTCACTCCTCGTTGTTGATTGGGTACGGGAGCGTGTGCATAACGCCGTTGTTGGGGAAGATGGAGTTGAAGTCGGTGAAAATGTTATGGGTGGTGAAAGCTATGAACTCACAACCAACCCAATACACTCGCCTGAGAGGTAGAAAGCATCGAATGGGTTAGTGAACGTAGCGAGGATCCCAACCACAACGCCGTTGTGGGTGACCTCCTCAACATGGTACATCCTTGGAGAGCCGCGGGGGAGGTGGCGGAAGCCGTCAAAGGAAGAACTCCATCAACTCCCTTGCGCCTCCACCTTGAGATGGCCCAAACCCTAAGGGTACTCTCCACGTACACTCCTTCGGGTAGAGCCTTTCCGGCATGGTTGGGGGAGTTGGTAGGTGGGGCGTTGTCTTGCATGGTGGCGCCCGGTGGCTCGAGGGCTCGATCGGGTTTGATGGAGAAGAAGGAAGAAGGAGGGCAGAGGAGGAAGAGGATGGGGTATGGATGAGGAGGAAGAGGAAGACGATAATGCCCGGCTTAAATAGCCCAAGAGCGACGTGGTTTTTGATTTCTTCGAGTGGTTTCACTGGGTAGAATTAATGGGCGGGCGGCGTTTGGTGGCACCCCATGGAAGTGTGTACACGAGCGTGGGAAACGGGCTGTGACGGTCGCGGGTCAAGGGGGGCGGGATCACGCATGCGTCTGTGCCGTCGTGGGTCAAGGGGACACGCCTGCCCCGGGTTCTCTGCGTGTGCCGCCCGTGCATTCATGTCATAGCCCATCTTGCTAGGGCCTGGCTAGAGGGCAACGTTCGGTCGATGGGAGACGTGACAATAATGGATGCCTTCATTTGCCCATCTTGTAATGGGCAGCACGCCGTTTGAACTGCATCTATACCCACATCGATACCCCATGCCAGTATTGCGTCCTCAAAGAGGAGCACGCCATGCACGACACGCCATGCAGCGTTGGCTTTTTGGTTGTCTTCATCGGGCTGCTGCATTGTGGCCTGGTGCATGCTTTGATGCGACACTGCATTGGTTTTAATGGTAGGAATGCGACAGGTTACTGCGTTGATAGGGGTGGCGGAGCAGGGCTACGTCGAGGCATGCATGCAACGCACGGGCGCAGTCCTGCGGGTGGGCATGCATGCAACGATGGAAAGGGCACTGCGTAGGCTTGGTCCATGCACCGCGTCAACTCTTGCCGTTGGATTCAAATGAACGGTCCTGATGCTCCAACGAGAGAGGCTGATCCAAACCCCACCGCGTCAACCAATCAGCGCGTCTCATGCGGATCGCTGCACACTGTAGCTAACCCCAACGCCTGATCTCAACCGTCCACATACAACGATCGACGACCAGGTAGTGTGCGAGGTTTTGAGAGGGGTTTTGAGAGGTTTTGACTGCTTAGGGTTGAGCATAACTAATTCAAAAAAAAATCAAAAAAGTATAAAACTTGCGCACATAGTCTTATTATGTCGTATAGTAACAAGAAAAAAAAAATATAAATATAGTTTACATACATTTTTACGAAAAATCCTTCACAAAATTGTCATTCCTCAAACAATGTAGTATGGAGTTCAAGGGAGAGAGTAGTGGGCACCCGAGAGTAGGTGGGGTTTTGAAAATGAAAAGTGTGAAAACCTCACCAAAACTTCATTTTGGATTGACTAAGAAAGATCTGAACTTACTTTTCTCATTTTCATGTTTTAAACTTGTTTTATATATAATTTTCTATTAAACCTTGTTTTTCAAAAAGAAAAGAAAATAATAGAAAACTAATTCAATAAATAGTGAGACTTTAGATTTACACTATATAGGTAGAATAGATGTGTAGAAAAATTATTTGGTTGGTTTAGACAAGGTGCCAAAAAACTTGCTTAAATATGAGGCCGTTTACCCTACCTTTGGAGGTCATTTGAAACACACTTTTCATGACTATGAGTTCAGCTTACCAAAAGGGCTCGGAATGATCAGCAAGCAAACATATTTCAGTTGAGGTACTTTAGATAGCACTAAAACATCAATAGCCCAAATTTAAATTTAAATTTGAATTTTATTTGGCTGGTTTAGACAAACAAGTTCGAATAAAAATATGGGGATACATAGTGACTACCAGTACGCACCAAGTTACAAATATTATTACATGCCCCAAATTTTCAAATTGTTCTCTGTTCTACTTCTTCCTACCACGTCGTGTGCCCTTCTTCGCCTTAGCCCTTCTTGTTTTTGGTTCTACTACACACACAAGTTCTCTGATCATCTTGGTTTTCTTCACTGGTCTTTTCAACACCTCGCCAATACCCTCGTGATCAGTGTCTTCAGTCTCAATGTTGACACCAGTTTCAGTTTCTTTGATGTGTACCTCAACATGGGTTTCTTCATGTGAACCTCGACACGCTCGAGTTCGTTTCTTGATCTGAACCTCGACACGCTCGAGTTCAGTTTCTTGATCTG
Organism: Aegilops speltoides; assembly: GCA_021437245.1. Lineage (NCBI taxonomy): Eukaryota > Viridiplantae > Streptophyta > Magnoliopsida > Poales > Poaceae > Aegilops > Aegilops speltoides. The sequence goes on along the minus strand of CM038143.1, from coordinate 350,578,057 downwards.
AACCTCGACACGCCAGTTCAGTTTCTTGATGTGCACCTCCACATCAGTTTCTTGATCTGAATGTTGATGCAGCAGGATTTTCTTCATCCGCTCGAGCTCGGCACACTTCTCTTCTTTCTACCGCCATTGACTCTTGCTTTTTTTGTGAACACTATTCAACAACAAGGGGCTGACTTGCTCGCTTCCTCCTGTGCGTAAAATGTTATAGATATAGTAATTGGAAAAAAGCACCAAATCAAAACACGCATACAAATAAACAAGAACATACTTTGGCTTATCAGAGTGTAACGGCATTTGATGATCCCACTGTGCCCAAGTTCTGGCACAACTTGCATCTGTTTTTGTTACCTTTTGGGCCCTTTTGGCTTTTCATCTTTCTTTCCTTCTTACTACTCCCACCTTTCTCAAACCATGCCTTGAATCTACTCTGTTTAGGCCAGCCAGCCTTTCTTTTCGTCAAGGGAGGACACATGGAAAATTCAATGTCCACTTGAGCCACCGAGGCTGATCTGTAAGTCTTTGGGCCGGAGTAGCATATGCAGCTTTGAATCTTGCTACCGAATAATATTCATGCAGATATGGGTGCATGTTTATCTTCGGTTGAGATGCTAAGAAAAGAATGGCATGCTCACATGGCTTACCAGTGTGTTGCCACTCGAGGCAAGTGCAATCATGCAATTCAGTGTTAACAACATGTCTCCTTCCAGTTTTGCTATCTCTAACTTCAGCACCCCAAGGTGAAGATTTTTCAACAAACAAATGTGAAAGACTTCGCTCCTATTGACCACTGTTGTACCACTCTTTGAAGCTTATCACCTTGCGCACAATCACCTATCCTTTTCTCAATTCCCACAACCGCATGAGCATGATCCTGATTTGGTCAACCATGTCATGCATAGGCAAATCTTTTAACTCCTTCACCTTGTTGTTGAAACTCTCTGCTAAATTGTTGTTGATGTGGTCACACTTGATGGCAGTGTTGAATCTTGACCGCACCATAACAAAGAATGGTAGGTGTTCAGCCATGGACCAAACTCATCACATGCTGCCATTATCTTATCAAGATGATATTTGTGTGTCTGCCTAGTGTAAGATCTTGTCTGCGCCACATGCGCCCAAATTCTTCTCCTCTAATTTTTTGATCAAATTCATCCACAAATGACCAAGTATTCCCTCTGCTCAGCATGTGGGAAAACATTTTCACTGATTTTCAAGCCCCTTACATGCATCTGTGTGTATAGCCAAAGGTGACACGGCCCTAGGCATCTTTTCAACTGGATCATGAACCATGTCCACGAAGCCTCTGCTTCGATCAAACAAGCCAACAACAATAGGAAACATCCAGTTGTGTCCATCTAGAGCATTGCATGCTGCCAACTGACCATTCCACTTGCCTGTCAAAAATGATGAGTCTATGCTCAAATATGGACGGCACCCTGCTTTGAAGCCATCTATGGCTTCAAAGCCATAAAAAACTTGGAGAACTTGACTTCACCTTTGGCTGATACCTCTGTATCTATCTCCACAACACTACTAGGTGACCTCTTTTCCACCTCTGCTTTGAAGTTGTAAAGCATCCTAAATGTATTTGCCCAATCACCATATAAATTTTTCATTGTCCTTGGTTTTGCCTTCCACACTGTGGTATATTTCAGTTTAATGGGGTACATCTTTTCTAAGTCTACTTTGAGTTTCTTGGCAGTAGTGTTTGGTGTTTTGGCTAAAATTAGGGTGATCTTTTCTGCAACCCAAAGTTGTGATGTCATGGTTGATACTCTCTGTGAACTTGTAATACAAGTATGTTGATTGGGGATTTGGTTAACCACGACAAGTACTTCCATCAAAGTTCTGATCTAGCAGATATGTACCACTTGCAAGGCTTGACACTACCATCAAATCCTCTCGCACCTCGCATAAAACTTCTTTCTATCAGTCCAAACAGTCTTGGCATCAAACTCATGTTTCCTTTGCATAAGTCTTGAAACACATCCTAAACTCCTTCATGCTTGGGAACAACTTGCCTACTTCAATGACAGGGTTTTCTTTGTCATACGCATGCACCAGCTCATCATCATGTGCATCATCTACTTCATCTGCAGCTTGTTCCATCAATTGTCCATCTACATCTTCATCAATATTAGCAGGAAAACTAGATTCGCCCCTCTCCTCCTTATCTCTGTCATCGACTGGAATGCCAAAAAGTTTGGCCATCTCAATGTCAGGCATTGGTGCAATGACCAACTCAGTAGGCTCAACTAATTCAACTACATTCCAATCAACATTCTTTGCGTTTCAGTTTCAGTTTGATAACTTTGTCCCTCTTGGCTATTACTTGTAAGTTCAAGTACACATGGGAATCAATGGCCTCTGTGTAGCCCAATCATCATCTACCATCTGCGCAGCCAATTGTGATGGCACATATCCAACCTTCGAAAAAATATTCAGATCAACCAGCTCAGCAAAATTTTTTTAGCTCTTTTGCTTGTCCAGCCATTTTGCCGATCGATTTCATCAACAATCTATTCACCATCTTCCATTCTCACATACTCTCCTTTCCAATCATCAAACCACAACAGTGATACTTCTTGCTCTGGACCCCAAACAACATTCTCCCCAATTTTCCACCCATTTCTTCACTGCCTTCTCTCCCATGTTCTGTAGAACTTGTGGATCAATCTCTGTAAACTCAACCTCCCATTTAACAATTGTGTCTCTCTCAATGTTCTGAATGCTACCATCAACTAATTTTGCCTTTGATGGAAAGAAATTGACCGTCAATTCGAAGGTCCGAACAGTAGCATCCCTCATCGATGGCGGACAGTGTGAGCCCGTGATAAAGAGCAGACTAGGCCCTAATTGCATGCAAAATTGGATCGGAGAGAGGCGCATTACCTATTCGAAGTTGAATCTAGCGGCTCCATCTCAGTATGCCCACGGGCTCCCCTCACAACCTATCGATTCAACAAGCGAAAACAGAGGAAACGAGCTGAGATCTATGGGGCCGAGAGAGGAACGGGAGGGGGACTAGGGTTCTCACTCACCATTTTTTGAGGACGAAGGCTCCGCCGCCGCCGGAGAACGCAAGATCCGCCGCCACCGGAGAAGAAGGGGGGGAGGGGGCAGAGTGGCGGGCCCGACACGGTCGGGCGGCAGGGCACTGTCAGCTGTTTTGAGGAGCAATTAAGTTGGACCCACATGTCCTAACATAAACGGGCTTGGTTGACGACCAATTTAACCACATTTAACACCCCATGTGGCCCTGGGCTATTTACCTGCTCAAATGTGTCGCACCACAACCATTTGCTCAAACAACGTCGCACTCAAGCCAATTCACCTCAAATGTGTCGCACAGGAGCTATTGGCCCCTATGAATTTAGGTTTACTATTTCCTCCGTTTGAAAATAGCTGACGTGATTTTAGTTTATAGAAGTCCAAGCCAACTTTTGTATAGCAGGGCTGCAGTATAGCTGTGGTGGAGGCGTGGGATATCGAGCCTGTTAGAGCATGTACATTGGTTCTGTAATATCACTTCATGTCTACAGACAATGGATACAATAGTCTATAATCTATTTTTAGACATAACAAGTTGCGAGTATAAATTACAGACAACTTTCGTACAATGGTAAAACAACAGTATGTGAAAATCTTACATGAAATATAGAGAGTGGGACCGCCACAGATGTCATCCCGCCATCACTTCCAATGACCGAAGTGGAGCACCTGTCCCTCGTCGATAAGTCTTGCCATACTCCGCGGCAAGAGCTCACCCTAGAACTCAAGCCAACGATGACGAGCGTTCCACATAACTGAGCCAACACACACCGCAACACATTAGGCTCAACAATTGTCAAACATTACCGCCAAAGCTAGCACTCCACCATCAGAAAAGAGGAGAACGATGGATTCCAAAGACGACTAGAGGGCTGCCATTGCCCGATTCTGAACAGATTAAGGGTTTTCACCTAGGGTAAATAGAGGGAAGAGAAACCGCAATGACGCCTTCAAGAAGGACTTGGTGCACCAAAGTGTCATCACCATTGGCACCGGATGTGCCATACTAGGATTTTGCCCCTGCATAAATACCCACTGGATTTAAGCACAAGATGGACGCTGAGACACCTGTCGCAGCCCAACACAACACGCCAATCACCAGTTGCCGCACCACCCAAGCGGCCAAGGCAGCAAACCAACACCTGAGTCACGACTCCCGCCGCGAGTACTTGTGACTCCCACCAATCAGGGTCACCGCCCGGCACCCAAAGACCAGCCTCACCCACCACCCAAGGGTGACAAGCCGCAAGTGTTGGGGAACGTAGTAATTCAAAAAATTATCTACAATTACGCAAGATTTATCTAGGAGATGCATATCAACGAGACGGGAGAGTGTGTCCACGTACCCTCGTAGACCGAAAGCGAAGCGTTTAGTAAGGTGGTTGATGTAGTTGAACGTCTTCACGATCCAACCGATCCAAGTACCGAATGTAGGGCACCTCCGTGTTCAGCACACATTCAGCACGATGACGTCCCTCGAGCTCTTGATCCAGTTGAGGACGAGGGAGAGTTTTGTCAGCATGTCGGTGTGGCGACGGTGTTGATGATGTTACCGGCGCAGGGCTTCGCCTAAGCACTACAACGATATGACCAAGGTGATAAACTGTGAAGGGAGGCACCGCACATGGCTAAGAGATAATATGTTGTCCTTTGGGGTGCTCCCCTGCCCCCGTATATAAAGGAGGGAGGGAGGAGGCCGACGACCTAGGAGGGGTGCACCTATAGGGGGAGTCCAACTAGGATTCCCAATCCTAGTTGGAGTCCCCTTCCTTTTCCAAGAGGGAAGAGAGGGAAAGAGTAGGAGAGTGGGAAGGAAAGAGGGGGGGGGGGCTCTAGTCCAATTCGGACCAGCCATGGGGGGGGGGGGGGCGACCACCCTGCGGCCCTCCTCTCCTTTCCACTAAAGCCCATTAAGGCCCACTACTTCCCCCGGGGGGTTCCGGTAACCTCCCGGTACTCCAAAAAATGCCCGAACCTTTCCAAAACCTTTCCGGTGTCCGAACATAACCTTTCAATATATCAATCTTTATGTCTCGACCATTTTGAGACTCCTCGTCACGTGCATGATCTCATCCGGGACTCCGAACAAACTTTGGTCATCAAAAACACATAACTCATAATACAAATCGTCATCGAACGTTAAGCGTGCGGACCCTACATGTTCGAGAACTATGTAGACATGATCGAGACACATCTCCAATCAATAACCAACAGCGGAACCTGGATGCTCATATTGGCTCCTACATATTCTATGAAGATCTTTATCGGTCAAACCGCATAACAACATACGTTGTTCCCTTTGTCATCGGTATGTTACTTGCCCGAGATTCGATTGTCGGTATCATCATACCTAGTTCAATCTCGTTACTGGCAAGTCTCTTTACTCGTTTCGTAATGCTTCATCCCATAACTAACTCATTAGTCACATTGCTTGCAAGGCTTATAGTGATGAGCACCACCAAGAGGGCCCAGAGATACCTCTCTGATGCAGGAAGTGACAAATCCTAATCTCGATCTATGCCAACCCAACAAACACCTTTAGAGACACCTATAGAGCATATTTATAATCACCCAGTTACGTTGTGACGTTTCATAGCACACAAGGTGTTCCTCCGGTATTCGGGAGTTGCATAATCTCATAGTCTGAGGAACATGTATAAGTCATGAAAAAAGCAGTAGCAATGAAACTGTAACGATCATAATGCTAAGCTAACAGATGGGTCTTGTCCATCACATCATTCTCCTAATGATGTGATCCCGTTCATCAAATGACAATACATGTCTATTGTTAGGAAACATAACCATCTTTGATTAACGAGCTAGTCAAGTAGAGGCATACTAGGGACACTATGTTTTGTCTATGTATTCACACCTGTACTAAGTTTCCGGTTAATACAATTCTAGCATGAATAATAAACATTTATCATGATATAAGGAAATATAAATAACAACTTTATTATTGCCTCTAGGGCATATTTCCTTTAGTCTCCCACTTGCACTAGAGTAAATAATCTAGTTCACATCGCCATGTGATTTAACACCTATAGTTCACATCTGTATGTGATTAACACCCATAGTTCACATCGTCATGTGACCAATAACCAAAGGGTTTACTAGAGTCAATAATAGTTCACATCGCTATGTGATTAACCCCCAAAGAGTACTAATGTGTGATCATGTTTTGCTTGTGAGAGAAGTTTAGTCAACGGGTCTGCTAAATTCAGAGCCGTATATATTTTGCAAATTTTCCATGTCTACAATGCTCTGCATGGAGCTACTCTAGCTAATTACTCCCACTTCCAATATGTATCCAGATTGAGACTCAGAGTCATCTAGATAGGTGTAAAGCTTACATCAACGTAACTCTTTACGATGAACTCTTTATCACCTCCATAACTGAGAAATACTTCCTTAGTCCTCTTAGGTAACTAAGGATAACTTTGACCGCTATACAGTGATCCACTCCTGGATCACTATCGTATCCCCTTGCGAAACTCATAGCAAGGCACACAACTGGTCTGGTACATAGCATGGCATACTTTATAGACCTATGACTGAGGCATAGGGAATTACTTTCATTCTCTTTCTATCTTCTATCGTGGTCAGGCTTTGAGTCTTACTCAACTTTACACCTTGTAATACAGGCAAGAACTCCTTCTTTGACTGATCCATTTTGAACTCTTTCAAAATCTTGTCAAGGTATGTGCTTTGTGAAAGTCCAATTAAGCGTCTTGATCTATCTCTATTGATCTTGATGCCCAATATGTAAGCAGCTTCAACGAGGTCTTTTTTTGAAAAACTCTTATTCAATTATCCTTTTATGCTATCCAGAAATTTTGTATCATTTCCAATCAACAATATGTCATCCACATATAGTATTAGAAATGCCACAGAGCTCCCACTCACTTTCTTGTAAATACAGGCTTCTCCAGAAGTCTGTATAAAACCATATACTTTGATCACACTATCAAAGCATTTATTCCAACTCCGAGAGGCTTGCACCAGTCCATAAATGGATCGTTGGAGCTTGCACACTTTGTTAGCACCATTTGGATCGACAAAACCTTCTGGTTGCATCATATACAACTCTTCTTCAAGAAATCCATTAAGGAATGCAGTTTTGACATCCATCTTCCAAATTTCATAATCATAAAATGTGGCAATTGCTAACATGATTCGGACAGACTTAAGCATCGCTACGGGTGAGAAAGTCTCATCATAGTCAACTCCTTGAACTTGTCGAAAACCTTTCGCAACAAGTCGAGCTTTGTAGATAGTAACATTACCGTCAGCGCCAGTCTTCTTCTTGAAGATCCATTTATTTTCTATGGCTTGCCGATCATCGGGAAAGTCCACCAAAGTCCATACTTTGTTCTCATACATGGATCCCGTCTCAGATTTCATGGCCTCAAGCCATTTCGCGGAATCTGGGCTCATCATCGCTTCCTCATAGTTCGTAGGTTCATCATGGTCTAGTAACATGACTTCCAAAACAGGATTACCGTACCACTCTAGTGCGGACCATACTTTGGAAGACCTACAAGGTTCGGTAGTAACTTGATCTGAAGTTTCATGATCATCATCATTAGCTTCCTCACTAATTGGTGTAGGAATCACTGGAACTGATTTCTGTGATGAACTACTTTCCAATTCGGGAGAAGGTACAATTACCTCATCAAGTTCTACTTTCCTCCCACTCAGTTCTTTCGAGAGAAACTCCTTCTCTAGAAAGGATCCATTCTTAGCAACGAATATATTGCCTTCGATCTGTGATAGAAGGTGTACCCAACAATTTCCTTTGGGTATCCTATGAAGACGCACTTCTCCGATTTGGGTTCGAGCTTATCAGGTTGAAATTTTTTCATATAAGCATCGCTGGCCAAAACTTTAAGAAACGACAACTTTGGTTTCTTGCCAAACCACAGTTCATGAGGCGTCGTCTCAACAGATTTCGATGGTGCCCTATTTCAAGTGAATGCAGCCGTCTCTAAAGCATAACCCCAAATAGATAGCGGTAAATCAGTAAGAGACATCATAGATGAAAGATCGAGGATGTCGCCTAGAGGGGGGGGGGGTGAATAGGCGCTTTAAAATAATTACGGTTTAGGCTTGAACAAATGCGGAATAAACTTAATGGTTAATTTGTCAAGCGCAAAACCTAAAACAACTAGGCTCACCTATGTGCACCAACAACTTATGCTAAGCAAGATAAGAAACTATGTGATAGCAAGATATATGACAAAGAACAATATGGCTATCACAAAGTAAAGTGCATAAGTAAAGGGTTCGGGTAAGAGGTAACCGAGGCACGCGGAGACGACGATGTATCCCGAAGTTCACACCCTTGCGGATGCTAATCTCCGTTCAGAGCGGTGTGAAGGCACAATGCTCCCCAAGAAGCCACTAGGGCCACCGTAATCTCCTCACGCCCTCGCACAATGCAAGATGCCGTGATTCCACTAAGGGACCCTTGAGGGCGGTCACCGAACCCGTACAAATGGCAACCCTTGGGGGAGGTCACCGAACCCGTACAGTTTGGCAACCCTTGGGGGCGGTCACCGGAACCCGTCAAATTGCTCGGGGCGATCTCCACAACCTAACGCTTGCCCGGAGCTTTACACCACAATGATTGAGCTCCGAGCACCACCAACCGTCTAGGGCGCCCAATTACCCAAGAGGAACAAGCTCAAGGGCACCAAGCACCCAAGAGTAATAATCTTCTCAACTTGTAACTTCCACGTATCACGATGGAGAGCTCAAACCGATGCACCAAATGCAATGGCAAGGGCACACAGAGTGCCCAAGTTCTTCTCTCACAAATCCCACCGAAGCAACTAATGCTAGGGAGGAAAATGAGAGGAAGAACGAAGAAGAGAACACTAAGAACTCCAAGATCTAGATCCAAAGGGTTCCCCTCACATAGAGGAGAAAGTGATTGGTGGAAATGTGGATCTAGATCTCCTCTCTCTTTCCCCCCCAAAACTAGCAAGAATCCATGGAGGGATTGAGAGTTAGCAAGCTCGAAGAAGGTCAACAATGGGGGAAGAACACGAGCTTAAGAGATAAGGTTCATTGGGGAAGAAGACCCCCTTTTATAGGTGGGGGAAAATCCAACCGTTATGCTCACAACCCGCACAGAGCGGTACTACCGCTCGTCCTCACGGTACTACCGCTAGGGATCGCGGAACTACTGCTTGCGGTACAAAAAAAATATTTCCGTACCTACCTCCGCAGGACTTGGGACGAGTTTTTTGGTCCGGAGCGGTACTACCGCTGTAGGAGCCGCGGTAGTACCGCTCTGGAGCGGTAGTAAAATATTACATCCGCTCCAATTCGCGGTAGTACCGCTGCGGCCTTTTCAGAACACCAAAGCTGCCACAACTTTTGCAAACGGACTACGAATTCGATGAAACCAAGTTTGTTGGAAAGCTAGCGACAAGGGCTAACACAATATTGATAGAAATACCAATAATAAGAAAATGAGAAAAGGCCCAAAAGAAAATGGTGAGAACCCTTCCTCGGAGAAGACCGGTGAAACCTCCAACACCGAAAACATCATAGAAGATGCATGCAAACTCCGTTTTCGATGAACTCAAGCTTGTCATCAAGATGACCATAAGCTCTAAGAATCACAAAAAGAATCAAACAAGAACCAATAAACATGATGCAAGGATGCAATGGTTTGAGCTCTCTACGAACGATACGATCAAGCAACTCATCGAGAGCCCCCCTTGATAGTACGGCAATCGATCCTATAACCCGGTCTCCCACAACTACCATGAGACCGGTAAAATAGAAAACCTATCAAGGGCAAACCTTTGCCTTGCACATGGTCCACTTGAGCTAGATGATGACAATCTTCACTCCCTCAAGTTGGACCACCTTTCTTGATTGCGATGGCTCGATGAAGACTAGATGATTGCTCCCCCATAGTCCACTATGGGTGAGCCACTCTTTGGCTCATCTTCACAAGTCCATTGACACCACAATGGATGGAAAGATTCAAGCACTTGATCTCTTCATGATGCTCCACTTGAACTTGCACATGGCAATCTTTATGACGATCACCACTTGATGTCATCCTTTCCATGGGTTGAATGATATCTTCCTCTTGATGCAAGCCCATGGAAACGTACCTAACCCCACATAGAACTCTCACATAGACCATGGGTCAGTACACAAAGTGCAATGGACAATGCTTACCATACCATGGGATCACTTGATCCCTCTTGGTACATCTTCTACGCTTTGTGAGTTAATCAACTTGATTCACTATTGACTTAGTCTTGATCAACCTTGAATCTTTGAAACTCTCTTCATTTGGATGATGTATTGAAGGTAAACATGAATGATCACACAACCTTCTTCTTCAAGACATGCTTGCAATAAGCTCAACACTCGCATGACCAATCTTTGGATAATTCCTTAATAACACCTTGGTCAACTCATAAACTCCTTGAAACCAACACCTGGACTTCAAGAAAAGCCTATGGACAAATCCTTCAAATATAACTCAAGACAACCATTAGTCCATAGAGATTGTCATCAATTACCAAAACCAAACATGGGGGCACCGCATGTTCTTTCAATCTCCCCCATTTTGGTAATTGATGACAATCACTTTTAAGAGAGTTTATACAAGGAATTATGCATCACCATGCAATGCAACAACCAATGATGCATGTGAATGAGATGCAAATGCTTAGGAACCAAAACCAAAGCAAGGAGAAAACTCAGAAGACTTCTCCACAAAACTCTCTGAAACTCCTCCCCCATTGGCATCGATTGCCAAAATGGGTGAAAAACTAAGAAGGCCAAAATAAAAGGTGTTCCTCCATAAATTGTGTATTTCTCAACAAGAGAGTGGAATGCAATACACATATCCAACTGCCAATACTTGGAGGAAGACAAACTATATTGAGGCCCAAAGATTGCAACAAAAAGATATGACACAAAGACATAACAAAGAGAGACACAAGAAATCAGAAGATACCAATTGAAGCAAGCAATCAACGGATATCAATTGAACCAACTAGACCAATGATCCTACATGCCACAAGAATAAAGATATTATGATAAGCGCAAAGGAGTGTTCTAAAGAAACTAGAGAAGCTCCCCATGATTTGTGCACACATAAGAATTTTTGTATTTGAATACAAAGTGCACAAAATAGGATCATAGCTCCCCCAAAATCAATAGAAACTCACATCCAGTGCAAGTAAGCATATGGGAAACAAAGCCTAGCACTTGCAACAAGCACATGGTTGAGCAACATGTAAAAGAGGCAACTTAGAATAGGCTCAACCAAAATGATGTGTGTGAGTCATGGCGAAGCACTTGAGAAGACTAAAATTAGGATGAGCATTAAGCATCAACATAGTCTTGAAAGAATGAGGCACACGGTGCAAGGCCTATCATTCCCACATACAACTAGCAAATGGGTTCACAAGCTTACTAATAAGCATATAAAGAACTTATGCTTGTGACAACCCGTGGTGAAGATAGAAGATGAAAGCCTCATCAAGACGAGGGATGCCAATTAAGATGGCAAAAGCCTCGTAAAGATAAGCATGAGGAAAATAATCTTCACCACACAAGAGTGCATCAAGATGCAACGATAGAGGACACACACTCAAGGCAAAAGCTTTCACGGAGCCACCAAAGAAATAACATAAGAAAGATAAGGTGGACGTGAAAGAAAGGATATCAACTAGAGATGTAATTTCTCTCAAGTGTATAAGGTTCTATGTAGACGAAATCATGATGATATATATATCTACAAAGAAGGATGTACACCCGAAATAGTTATAACACGAAGGAACAAGATATCCACAAGGAAGTCATAAATATACCAATAAGATATTTGCTTGAAAGCATAACACTTGGCTAGATATGGTCTTATTGTATATAAATGAAGTCCAAACACACATCCATCAAGGGCATCACAACTAGCAACAGAGATCATCGTTGGGATGCTTTGAAAAGGAAACAAGTATCACAAGACATGAAATGAATATCATGCCAAGATACAACCTACACAAGGTTGAATGCAAGAGGGGAAAGCATGAATAGATACTTGTTACCGAGATATCATTGGAAGGATGTAGTAGATACCAATTGAAGGTAGATAGTAGTTCATTGATCATCCTAGCTTGACTCCAATATGCACATGGTGACAACACCTTCCTTGTGAGTGAGCCGAGCATCCAATGCATCTCCAAATGTTCCTAGAAGAACAACACAAACTAAACGGTACCCAAACTCATCGGGACCAAATAGTTAGAAACACCAATACATAGGACAAACTCCACATAAATATGTGCATATAGATATGAAAATGAATTTCATGCACATCTCATCCAAATTGAGACTAGGTGGAGTTTCCCCTATATATTGAGTCAAAGAAAGAAAGCATGCCAAATAAAGTACATGAAGTAAACATGCATGCTCAAAGCTTTCAAGAACCGATACCAAAAGACAAAGAAATGCCAAATGAAAAGGATACCAAATGGAGAAATCATCACTTGGAAGATATCATTAAAGATACATCAAGTAATGAGATATCCATTGATACACACTAGAAAAAAAGATGTCAAACTCCCAAAGAGAGGATGGTTCCAAACAAACCAAGCTCTCAACAAAGTTTCATGATGGCACAAGGCACCAAAAGAAAATGGCTTGCCTTCCACCAACACACACTTGATAAGGATCACAAGAAGAGTGTTCTAAAGAAAATAGGATAGCTCCCCCACGAGTTGTGCACTATAGAGGATTTGCTTTTGAATACAAAATGCACAAGGTGGGATCACCACTTTCACTATATCTAGAAAACACTAGACAAGAACAAGAAAATAACAAGATGCACAAGTGGTATGGAAGACACAGGGAGTTGACACAAACCTTGGCAAGAGAAAAGGTAAAAAAAAGCCAATGTAAAGATGATCAATAAATTCTACCACACATAAGTGACTACCAATTGTCAAAAGACAAGGAGTATTTGGAAATAATTCCCGGTGGTAGATAACAAGGATATCCAACATCATCTTCACAACACACACAAGGAAATTGCCACTTGTAGAGCTAACATGCCACCTAGGAACAGATAAATTACTATATCAATTCTAGGTGACAATATCTCAAATGTACACATTTTCTAGGCTTGTACTATGCACATAGCATATTACTCCCCCATAATGTGATACCAATAAGAACTTAACAAGAGGCAATAAGAGGAACCAACAAGAGATAATCAATGGAATTTTTAGAATTTGAATTTCTCATGAGAGATATACCACCAGGCGACTAGATAATCTTGTAATATCAATACTAGATGGTATTCCTCATGTACACACATTTATAGGATTGTGAGGTGCACAAAGCACATCACTCCCCCAAAATGGGATGTACCATTAATCTCTCACACGAGCCAACTAGGATACAAACAAGAAGCAAAAGGCTCAACGATGGCGACATGTACATGATGTGCAAACCAACACACACATACTTGATTGCTCAAGATAAGCAAGTTGGAAGCACAACATATACAAACACATGCAAGGAACAAAACCAAAACATGCAAAGGGGCAAGTAACTTTCAATGTAAACAATTTAAGTACAAGTTACCGCAAGGAGGCACATTGGATATAAGATAGAAACTTGACAACCCAATTGACTTGGCTTGAGACAACAAGAAAGACGAAGTCCCCTTAATTCTTCATAATGTAGCCAAGTCTCCAATGACCTCCAAAAACACCTATTGATCAAGTTTGAGCTTGTTGGTCCCCAACCAAGTTGGGTCCTAAGAGGTTAGTCACAATAGGCTTGGCTACCCAAATGGTTCTTTTCTTGACACCACTTTGAGTACCAACAAACTTGGCAAACACATTGCCAACCTTATCCTTCCCAAGAGAATAGATATCATCAATAATAATTGGGTTGGATAAGTTACCACTAGTGCATGAAGAAGCGACGTGACCTTTCTCACGACATAAGTAGCAATGTCTACTCTTCACTTTCTTCTCACTTGATTTTTTCACAAGAGAAGCATTAGCTTGAGTCTTCTTGGGAAGTGGCCTTTCTTCAACTTGAGGTTGAGCATGAGATTTAACTTGTGCCCTCTTCCCTTGTTGCTTGACACTAATGGCCTTCTTCTTCAATGGGCAAGATCTAACATGATGCCCTTCTACTTTGCACTTGAAACAAACAATCTTGGCCGAATTCTTGACTTGTTCTTGGCCCTTCTTTTTGTTCATCTTGGACTTCTTCTTCTTATTGGAGTTGAATCCAAGTCCACCTTTGTCATTGGGGGATTTTTGCACACTCAAGATATTGTTGAGTGTGGATTTCCCTTCATGACACTTTTCCAAGTCTTTCTTCAAAGACGTGACTTGGGCCTTGAGCTCTTTGATTTCCTCTACATGGTTAGTCTCAACACAAGTACTATAGGAAGTATAAGCTTCATCGCTAGAGCAACAAGGCAAGGAAAGCAATTCATCACAAGATGTACCAACATTGTGAGTAGATGAATTACAAGGACTAGCACATGGCAATATACTATTTTGACTAGAAGTAGTGCTAGTATCCACATGAGGATCACTAGATGTTACCTTAGCAATCATGGCCTCATGAGCTATCTTTAGCACACTATGGGATACTAGAAGATCATCATGAGAGCTTGAGAGCTTTTCATGACTTTCTTCCAATTTCCCATAATTGCAAGATAGCACCTCAAGTTGAGCCCGTAGCTCAACATTCTCCTTCAAAATGGATGCTTCACAAGTAATAGAATTAGTAGCACAAGCATCATCATTAACAACAAGAGGAGAAGGAAACTTGGCAAGCTCTTTTAAATAAGAAGCTTCAAGTTGAGCATGAGACTCGGTGAGTTTGATGAGCTCACCCTTGACGACCCTTGAGCCATTTTCGAGGTGCTCAAAATCCTCAAGGAGTATGAGCAACCTTCAAGCTTAGCATTTTTAGTTTCAAAAACATTGGCCACCTCAAGAGCTCTATCAGTAGATTCCTTCACTCTAGACAATTCTAGAGCAAAAGTCTCCTCAAGAGATTCCTTGGTGGTTTGTTCAAGTTCAAGAGCTTGAGAGAGGTCCGCAATCTCATTAGCGTAATCACGCCCATGACATTCCATTTTATCAATGGTGACCTCATGCTCCTCAAGACGAGATTCCAACTCATCAATATATTTCTTGCTCTCAATAGCAATGGACATAATTTCCATGAAGTTGGAGCGAGCAATTTTATTTTATGAAGAGCTTTAAAACCATTTCCCCTTAATTTTTAAGGAGGCAACATTATCATTCTCTTCATCATTATCCTCATCATCATTAGCATCAACGTCATCATCAAGAGACATATTGGGGTACAAAGTAGGAGATACCTTTGACGCCTTAGCCATAAGGCAAAACGCAATAGATGATGATGTAGGATCCTTGAGGCACCATTAAACACCACATCTTGTTCCATGGAGTGTTGGTTTCCTCTACATTGTTAGCACAACAATTCGAGGAAATAGATGCATTTTTATCATGGCAACAAGACGTAGCAAGCATATCATCATGATATTTAGTCAAGCAATTTCTACATGATATGCAAGGGCTATCAACACAAGCATGTGAAATATTTGGAGTGCTCGAAGTGTTAAAGCCCAAAGAGGGAGCATTGCAATAATATAGTGATGAAGGATCATCCACAATAAGCATACTATCATCATTTCAATGACCAACACTACTCACCATATCATTACCTTGTGGAAAACCACATGTAGGTGAAGTAGAAGAGGTTGAGAAGACTATATGACCAGAGGTGGAGGGAGAACAATCATCCCCACAAATCTTGGACACACCATATTTATCTTGAAGCTTTGTCCACAACTCATGAGCATCCCGGAACGGCATGAGTTGAAATATAACTACATTGCTTAAAGCATCGAAAAGCACATTAGAAGCTTGAGCATTGAGATAAGAGTTTTCCTCATCCTCTAAAGATAATCTTTGGGGATCCTTTGGAGGAGAGAAACCCATATCTACAATTCGCTCTAAATTTGGGTCCATGACCCTAAAGATATTAAGCATGCGAATTACCCAAACATCAAAATTTGTGCCATCGAAACTAAGAGTGTCAGAGAATCCTAATCCCCTAGTCAACATCTTTACTCTCTAGGCGGTAAAGCCAAATAAAGAGAGACGAGGCTCCGATACCAATTGACAGATCGAGGATGTCGCCTAGAGGGGGGGGGGGGGCTGAATAGGCGCTTTAAAATAATTACGGTTTAGGCTTGAACAAATGCGGAATAAACCTAACGGTTAATTTGTCAAGCACAAAACCTAAAACAACTAGGCTCACCTATGTGCACCAACAACTTATGCTAAGCAAGATAAGAAACTATGTGATATCAAGATATATGACAAAGAACAATATGGCTATCACAAAGTAAGGTGCATAAGTAAAGGGTTCAGGTAAGAGATAACCGAGGCACGCGGAGATGATGATGTATCCCGAAGTTCACACCCTTGCGGATGCTAATCTCTGTTTAGAGCGGTGTGGAGGCACAATGCTCCCCAAGAAGCCACTAGGGCCACCGTAATCTCCTCACGCCCTCGCACAATGCAAGATGTCGTGATTCCACTAAGGGACCTGTCGGTGTCAAAACCGGCGGATCTCGGGTAGGGGTCCCGAACTGTGCATCTAGGCAGATGGTAACAGGAGACAGGGGACATGATGTTTTCCCTAGGTTCGGGCCCTCTCGATGGAGGTAAAACCCTACTCCTGCTTGATTGATATTGATGATATGGGTAGTACAAGAGTGGATCTACCACGAGATCAAGGAGGCTAAACCCTAGAAGCTAGCCTATGGTATGATTGTTGTAATGGTTGTCCTTCCTACGGACTAAAACCCTCCGGTTTATATAGACACGGGAGAGGGCTAGGGTTACACAGAGTCGGTTACAATGGTAGGAGATCTACATATCCGTATCGCCAAGCTTGCCTTCCATGCCAAGGAAAGTCCCATCCGGACACGGGACGAAGTCTTCAATCTTGTATCTTCATAGTCTTGGAGTCCAGCCGATGATGATAGTCCGGCTATCCGGACACCCCCTAGTCCAGGACTCCCTCAGTAGCCCCTGAACCAGGCTTCAATGACGATGAGTCTGGCCCACATATTGTTCGGCATAGCAAGGCGGGTTCCTCCTCCGAATTAATCATAGAAGATTATGAACACTAGGATAGTGTCCGGCTCTGTAAAATAAATTCCACATACCACCGTAGAGAGAATAATATGTACACAAGTTCAATCTGCTGACGTATTTCATGTCATGACATCACGCCACTACCAAGCCTTTACTTGAATTTTATTATACCACCTCAGCACGTTTAGCGAAGCGGTTTCCTTGGCACGTCTTTTCGAAGCAGAGATCGTGTTCCCCTTATTCCGGGATTCCCATCAATACGAACGTGGGTAACCCAACCGCGCCATTGATTGTGGCGCTTGGGAGATAAGCGAGTTTTACCAGGCCGGTGGGGACGCATAGTCTTCGTCCGCCCATATATAAGGGGATAAGGATCCACCTTTTTTACCTACGCCTTCTTCCTCCTTTGCTTATCCATCTCCGCGCACTCGAGCTCCAGCGCCCAAGTCCGCACATCTCGTCTCAACCTTCTCCAGCCATGTCCGGAGCAGGAGGCAAGTGGATGGCCTCCTCCGTTACGGAGGGGCACATCGAGAAGCTGCGCGGCGCCGGATACCTATCCAGCGACATCGCGCACCGGCTGCCCGACGAGGGGCAGCTCATCCCCACCCCCAGGCCTCATGAGAGGGTCGTATTCCTTCCCCACTTCCTCCGCGGACTGGGCTTCCCACTTCATCCCTTCGTCCGGGGGCTCATGTACTACTACGGCCTGGACTTCCACGATCTGGCGCCAAACTTCATCCTCAACATCTCGGCGTTTATCGTCGTGTGCGAGGCCTTCCTCTGCATCCAGCCCCACTTCGGCTTGTGGCTAAAAACCTTCAATGTCAAGCCGAAGGTAGTGAAGGGCATCCAAGCGGAGTGCGGGGGCACCATGGTTGGCAAAATGCCCAACGTCATCTGGCTCAAGGGTGCCTTCGTGGAGTCCGTCAAAGGGTGGCAATCGGGGTGGTTCTACATCACTGAGCCGCGTGACCCTAAATGGGCAGCGGCCCCCGAGTTCAGATCTGGTATCCCCATGCAGCTCACCTCCTGGAAAGAGAAGGGCTTGCTATGGGATAGTTCGGAGGTGCTGACGGGACTCCAGTCCTGTCTCTGACCACTGTGAACAAGAAGCTCAAGCTTGTCAACGTGATCCAGTCATGCTCGTCCACGGATTCTCCCCGCCAAAGAACGGGCCTTCAATTTGTGGGAGTTCGATCCGGCGCAGCACCGGACCCTGAGCGGGCTCTTCGACACGACGTACGAAGCTGCCTGGAGGGTGCTATTCAAGGGGGGAGAAGCCCCCACATCCGCAACTGAAGATCTCGGATTCAACACGAAGCGCCCGGCCGGCGAGGTAAGCTTTGCTATCCTTTATGGGACACTTATTTCTTTCATAGTTTGACTCTATGTGGGATCTAAAACTCCCGATGCCTTTAACAGGACTGGCAGAGGACGTCCGGACAGGTCGACTGTCCGGCTCCCCTCCCCGAAGACCCAGCAGACACCCGTTTAACGGGGCTGCTGGTTCCGGCCCTTTATGTGGTGCCGGAGAAGAAGGCCACGGGAACCCGAAGGAGTTCCCGGCGCCAGGTGGTATCAGACTCATCGTCCGATGGCTCCGAGGTGGACTCCTCCCCCGAAGACGAGGAGGAGAAAGAGGACTCTCCCCCAGAGGGGGGAGAGAGGAAGAGGAAGGCTTCCCCAACGGGGTAGGCAGAAGGGTCCAAGAAGGGAAGGACCCTTCCTCCGGACTGCTCCGCCAAGGCCGACGATGGCGACGAGGGGTGGCCCTCAAGGGCCAAGCCCCCGCCAAGATCGTATGTATCCGGATTCCTAAACGATTTATAATTTCTCTTTTGTGCCACATAGTGTCCTTCTAATGCCGCATACAACCTGTAGTCCGGCCGAGGACGATTTTCCCGCTTCCTCGAGCGGGTCCTTGTCTCCGTCGGATGTGGATTCCATTCCGACCGCCTCCACCCCTCGTGACACTGAGGACACCGAGGTGGGATCCCAAGAGGGGACCCGCCCGGAGGGGGAGGCTCCGAAGGTGCCACAGGGCAACCTCCCGGACTTCACACCGGACTCCGCACCGGAACCCGCAGTGGTTCCGGAGTCCGGCAGGCGGCCCCTTCGTAAGAAGGGCAAGACCGTGACACCGGCAGCCTCCGTCCAACCGGAGGCGCCGGACAACTTGTTGGAGGTGCTCAACGGCGCTTCCATCGAGGAAGAACACCGCACTATCATGAGTGCGGTGATTCAGAAGGTTCAGCTCGCCAAGAGCGGGCTGACCGAAGCCTGTAGCAGCCTTCTAACAGGCTTTGAGGTAAGAAATTTCAAAATATGTAATGTAATACCGCATAGACAGTAGCCCCTGATGCTCGGTTCGGTGTTCGGAAAGAAAAGCCGGACTGAGGATCTAAAAAGATATACGCAGGAGTTCTAAAAATTATGTCAATATGGGATTGCAGGCTATGCTGCTGACCTCTGCCGCACTGACTACGGAGGTCGATGCTTTGAAGCAGGACCTCGAGCGGTCCGAGAACGAGCTCGGCCTTGCCAAGAAGCAGCTCGAGGACAAAGAAGGTGAGTAACACCGTACTAAATTTGTACCTTACAGAAAAGGATTTTGGTTGCAATAGAAATAACGAGGATAACGTGGGCACTGCATGGGCCACGAACGAGGTGGCGACCCTGAAGGAGGCCGTGTCCACGGCCGAGCGTAATGCGGCCGCGAAACGAGCGGAGCGAGAGAAGCAGGAGGCGCGGGTGGCGGAGGTGCGGCAAGAGCTCCAGGCTCTCATGGAAAAGCATGAGAGTTTGGAGCGCGACTCGAAGACTCGAGAGTCCGAGCTTGCCTCGGCTCTTGAGAGTGCCAAAGCCGCTAAGGCCGAGGCCCATAAGGCCCTCCAGGAGATTGAGGCGGTGAAGAAAATAGCGGCGGGTAAGGCATTTTTCATGCAAAGCAAGCATGTTAAAGTGAATTACCTGTTACTTACCCGAATTCGGAGCTCTCCAGGAGCATTTGCAGATCTTCCTTGCAGCGTGTCTGATGCTGACGCATTCTACCGGGCCGAGGAGGAGAGCTCAACAGAGAAGGTCTTCGGTCTCGAGATCTTTGAGGCGGACATCTGGTGCCCTTAGCGACCAGGTGAAGCAGCTGGTCGAGCTCCTAAGGTAGCCAAACAGGCCATGAAGGGCCTCATAGTCCGGCTGTGGCTCAAGAGGCCATGCACAGGAGCTACTTGACATGGTGTGGCGGCTGGTGGATGCATGTCCTGGGTGGAAGTCATCAAGCGCTCCGCCTACATTGAAGGTGCCGTCGGGCCTTGCCCGCAAAAAGGTGCACTAGGGCAGGCTGGATCTTGAGAAGCTTCGACACACGGCGCGGCGTGCAAGGAGTATCGCACGCCCGAAATATATTATAAGAGTGTCCTGAAGGGTGCCCGCAAGATTGCGGATGAGTGCTCCAAAGATGTAATATTTGAGTAGACTCGCGATGTGTTATCCTGTGCGCTGAAAACTTTGTTCATATGCGCTAAGCAACGCTTATTAATTTAAAATATTACCTTCTGTGCGGCCGTTTATCAAATCTGAGAGATGGCAAGTCGTCGGCTTCAGCCCCCATGCCAGGAGTGTTGGGGTGTTCAGGATAAACTTGAGCGCTCTTGTTCCCATATTTGGGTCCATCTAGGGAGGCGTTCAACACGACGAACAAGGCAACCGGACTTATAATGCTTGAACACTCTCACTTAGCCATAGAATTCTATAATTTTAAATTTCGGCGAAGCCCCTAGTGTTCGGAAGACCGAGTTCGGGGCGCTATCCACGCTGGGCAGACGGCCGGTTCCTCGCTCTAAGCGGCATAAGTCTTTAGGGACTCGAAAAGACCTCTCGAACAGCGACCAGCTCTCGCCTTATCATGACGGTCATTTTTAGCTTTCTCCACTGAGGCGCTCGCCCAGCTCAACCCGGGGGCAATCGCAGTGGTTCTCCCAGTGCTACCTTAGCCGATAGAACGGAACGTGAGGTACCAAAACATGGGAGCCGGGCAAACCAACTATTGACCCAAGACATGATTCGGAGCCGATGCATATAATGCTATAAGTTCGGGGTGCCGCACTTGTGAAAGTGTTCGGACTTATCACACCATAACGCGGGGAACATAAGCCCCTGGTGTATTCGGCCGTACCAAAGTGTACGGATGCAAAACGTCATAAATGAACATATATGTAAGAAAGGAATGCAATTACAAGCGAAAAGTGATGTATTGTTTATTCAAGGAATTCTGCCATGAGTGCAGAACGATACAAATAGTGCGGTGAGCAAGGGTTTGGACTATTAGACATGTCCCCCTCCAGGGGTAGGCTGCGGAATGGTGTATTAAACAGATTTAATGCTCATAATGTAGACCACCTGAGTGTTCGTCATAGCCATTGTCCTGCCCTGGCTATTGCATCGTGAGTTCGGCAGATCCACTGCTGGACAGGGCCTCTGGTGAACGGAGTCCTGTGGAAAAATAAAAAATAATAATAATAAAAAGAGCGACACACCTGGGAGCCCCTAGTGTGGTTGATCCGCACTCTGGGCCCGTCGTGGTCGTGCCCCTCCCCCTATGCCCATGGTATCTCTAGAGCGTAATGATGTACGCGAAGGGCTAGTCTTGCAATCATGCAGGGGCTGGGGTTGGGGCCGCATTGCTACGCGTGCTCGGAACGTGCCAGGTGGTCCTGATGTATGTTACTCCGGGCGCGTTTGGCCATGTCCGGTCGTTTAACGGCCGGGCTCAAAATTGCCTTAAGAGGCTGCTCTGTACTTCTGCCGCGAGAGCCGCTGTGTGTTCCTCCGTTCGGAGGGAGCGTTCAGTGTTTCCGTTGACCGTGATGACTCCACGAGGGCCTGGCATATTGAGCTTAAGGTATGCATAATGCGGCACCGCGTTGAACTTTGCAAACGCGGTTCGTCCGAGCAGAGCGTGATAGCCACTGCGGAACGGGACTATGTCGAAGATTAACTCCTCGCTTTGGAAATTATCCGGGGATCCGAAGACCACTTCGGTGTGGTGAGCCTGCATAATTGGCCTCAACACCTGGTATGACGCCTTTGAAGGTCGTCTTTGTAGGTTTAATCCTTGAGGGTCTATGCCCATCTTGCGACCGTATCATGATAAAGCAGGTTCGCTGCTGCCGCCGCCCATCGGGACTCTAGTGAGGTGAAATCCATCGGCGATTGGGTCTAAAACCAATGCGCGAATCCGCCATGGCGGATCTTTGGTGGGTGGTCCTTCGATCGAAAGTGATCGGGCAAGAGGACCATGGATTGAACTTGGGCGTGGCTCCATCGCATATACGTCCCTAAGTGCACGCTCGCTCCCTCTTGGGTATGTGGGTTGCGTATATCATGTTTACCATCCGCACTTGTGGGGAAAACCCTTCTATCCTCTCTTCGTTACGTGGCGAGTCTCCTCCTCGTCATCTCTATGCAGCCCCTTGTCATTGTTTTCGGCAATTAACTTGCCTGCCCGCTTGAATACCCAACAATCCCTGTTGGTGTGGTTAGCTGGCTTTTCGGGGGTGCCATGTATCTGGCAAGAGCGGACGAGTATTCGGTCCAAATTGGACGAACCCGGAGTAGTTCTTTTAAATGGCTTTTTCCGCTGACCAGGTTTAGAGCCTCTGAATCCGGCGTTGACTGCCGTATCTTGAGTGTTATCGCCGTTAACGCGGCGTTTGTTTTTGTTACGACGCGACCTGCCATTGCGGTCCTTGTTGTCTGGACTGCCAGAATTTTTGCTGAGGTTGTTACTACGGGCTAGCCAGCTGTCCTCCCACGCACAGATGCGGGTCATGAGTGATGTGAGGGCTGCCATGGATTTCGGCTTTTCCTGTCCTAGGTGCCGGGCCAGCCATTCGTCGCAGATGTTATGTTTGAAGGCTGCGAGGGCCTCTACATCCGGACAGTCGACGATTTGATTTTTCTTTGTTAAGGACCGTGTCCAGAACTGTCTGGCCGATTCGTCTGGCTGCTGAATTATGTGGCTTAGGTCATCGGCGTCTGGTGGTTGCACATATGTGCCCTGGAAGTTGTCGAGAAATGCGGCTTCCAGGTCCTCCCAACACCCAATTGACTCTATTGGCAAGCTGTTAAGCCAATGCCGAGCTGGTCCTTTAAGCTTGAGCGGGAGATACTTGATGGCGTGTAGATCGTCACCGCGGGCCATATGGATATGAAGGAGATAATCTTCGATCCAAACCGCGGGGTCTGTTGTGCCATCGTAGGATTCGATGTTCACGGGTTTAAACCCTTCAGGGATTTGATGATCCATTACTTCATCTGTGAAGCATAGTGGGTGTGCGGCGCCTCTATACTGGGCAATATCACGATGTAGCTCAAGAGAGCTTTGTCTGCTGTGTTCGGCCCGGCCGGAGTTGCTGTATCCGGCGCGACGGTAGTCGTCGTGGATCGTGGGGCGCCCACGTGATCCGTAGATAGATCGTGATTGTTTTGCCTTGTCCTCCAATATGTCTTGCAAGTCCGGCGCATTCCCCCGTGGCTTCGCGCTTTTCGAGCGGTGCCGGGGTACGGTTCTAGTGGAGGGCCTAGATGCCTCTCTATCGCGGCCACGAGGGGTCGGTCTGCCGTATTGTGCGCTGGTGATGAAGGTTTATATGCCTCCTCCTCTAATCAGGGGAGCAACTTGCGTTTTGGGTAGCTTTTGGAGGGGCGTTCGAGTTCGTGCTCTTCGGCCCCGAGGACCTCGGTCCATCTGTCGGCCAGCAGGTCTTGATCAGCTCAAAGCTGTTGCTGCTTTTTCTTTAGGCTGTTCGCCGTGGCCATTAGTCTACGTTTAAAACGCTCTTGTTCGACGGGATCCTCGGGCACGACGAATTCGTCGTCGTTGAGGCTTGCCTCGTCTCCGGAGGGAGGCATGTAATTGTCATCCTCTATCTCCTCGTCTGCCGCTCTCTCTCGAGGGCTGGCTTCTCCGTCCTCCTGTGCTGAATCTTGCTGGAGGGGGTTGTTTTCGCACTCTCGGGGTGTTATTGTCTCCGTGCGGAATCTCCATTCTTGCTATGGCGGGATTTAGAGCGGCGCCACGACGTCGGCGCTTGGGCTGTTCTTAGAGGAATCTGCCTCCGCTGCTTCTTCGCCGTTCCCATCCTTTGGGATGTCCACCATATATATGTCGTATGATGAGGTGGTCTTCCAGTGCCCCGTAGGCGCTGGTTCTCGATCGTCTCCGGCATCGTCGTCCATACTGTCGATGTCTTCGGAGTCGTAGTCTAGCATGTCGGTTAGATCGTCGACAGTGGCTACAAAGTGGGTGGTGGGTGGGCTTTGAATTTCTTCGTCGTCCGCATCCCAACCATCCTGACCGCAGTTCGGCGAGCTCTCTCGATAACGAGAGATGCTTTAGCGAATTCAGGATGTCGCCAAAGGGTGAGTGCTGAAAGATGTCCGCAGCGGTGAACTCCATGATCGGCGCCCAATCGGATTCGATTGGCAGGGGCGCATGAGGTTCGGAGTCCGGCAAGGAGTCCGGCACCTCGGAGTCACGACCTTTGCAAAGGACAAGGTCGGTATTCGGCTCCATCGCCC
Organism: Aegilops speltoides; assembly: GCA_021437245.1. NCBI lineage: Eukaryota > Viridiplantae > Streptophyta > Magnoliopsida > Poales > Poaceae > Aegilops > Aegilops speltoides. Next base: position 350,553,218 of record CM038143.1, on the reverse strand, counting down.
TAGAGATTGCAGCTCGCGAGGCGGTGTCCAGCCACCTGTCCTCGATCTACGCGGTCGGTTCCGAACTAGGGGTCGGAGCGGACTCATGTGCGGCTTCCAGGGCACTATCCGGTGGCAGAGCTAAATCATGCCCATCGTGACAGTGCGGCACGCTCGGCTGTGGCTCGAATCCATCGAAGATCAAGTCTCCGCGGATGTCGGCCGTGAAGTTTAAGCTTCCAAACCTGACCTGATGGCTAGGGGTGTAGCTTTCGATCTGCTCCAGATGGCCAAGCGAATTGGCCCGCAGTGCAAAGCCGCCGAACACGAAGATCTGTCCGGGGAGAAAAGTCTCACCCTGGACTGCGTTGTTGTTGATTGAAGAAGCCATCAAGCCTATCGGTGACGACACAGAGGAACTCTCAATGAAAGCACCAATGTCGGTGTCAAAACCGGCGGATCTCGGGTAGTCGGTCCCGAACTGTGCGTCTAGGCGGATGGTAACAGGAGACAGGGGACACGATGTTTTTACCCAGGTTCGGGCCCTCTCGATGGAGGTAAAACCCTACTCCTGCTTGATTGATATTGATGATATGGGTAGTACAAGAGTGGATCTACCACGAGATCAAGGAGGCTAAACCCTAGAAGCTAGCCTATGGTTTGATTGTTGTAATTGTTGTCCTTCCTACGGACTAAAACCCTCCGGTTTATATAGACACCGGAGAGGGCTAGGGTTACACAGAGTCGGTTACAATGGTAGGAGATCTACATATCCATATCGCCAAGCTTGCCTTCCACGCCAAGGAAAGTCCCATCCGGACACTGGACGAAGTCTTCAATCTTGTATCTTCATAGTCTTGGAGTCCGGCCGATGATGATAGTCCGGCTATCCGGACACCCCCTAGTCCAGGACTCCCTTAGGACCCTTGAGGGCGGTCACCGAACCCATACAAATGGAAACCCTTGGGGGCGGTCACCGAACCCGTACACTTTGGCAACCCTTGGGGGCGGTCACCGGAACTCGTCAAATTGCTCGGGGCGATCTCCACAACCTAATTGGAGACCCCGACGCTTGCCCGGAGCTTTACACCACAATGATTGAGCTCCGAACACCACCAACCGTCTAGGGCGCCCAAGCACCCAAGAGGAACAAGCTCAAGGGCACGAAGCACCCAGGAGTAATAAGCTTATCAACTTGTAACTTCCACGTATCACGGTGGAGAGCTCAAACCGATGCACCAAATGCAATGGCAAGGGCACACGGAGTGCCCAAGTCCTTCTCTCCCAAATCCCACCGAAGCAACTAATGCTAGGGAGGAAAATGAGAGGAAGAACGAGAAGAGAACACAAAGAACTTCAAGATCTAGATCCAAAGGGTTCCCCTCACATAGAGGAGAAAGTGATTGGTGGAAATGTGGATCTAGATCTCCTCTCTCTTTTCCCCCCAAAACTAGCAAGAATCCATGGAGGGATTGAGAGTTAACAAGCTCGAAGAAGGTCAACAATGGGGGAAGAACACGAGCTTAAGAGATAAGGTTCATTGGAGAAGAAGACCCCCTTTTATAGGTGGGGGAAAATCCAACCGTTATGCTCACAACCCGCACAGAGTGGTACTACCGCTCGTCCTCACGGTACTACCGCTAGGGATCGCGGTACTACTGCTTGCGGTACAAAAAAAATACTTCCGTACCTACCTCCGCAGGACTTGGGACGAGTTTTTTGGTCCAGAGCGGTACTACCACTGTAGGAGCCGCAGTAGTACCACTCTGGAGCGGTAGTAAAAAATTACATCTGCTCCAATTCGCGGTAGTACCGCTGCGGCCTTTTCAGAACACCAAAACTGCCACAACTTTTGCAAACGGACTCCGAATTCGATGAAACCAAGTTTGTTGGAAAGCTAGCGACAAGGGCTAACACAATCTTGATAGAAATACCAATAATAAGCATATGAGAAAAGGCCCAAAAGAAAATGGTGAGAACCCTTCCTCGGAGAAGACCGGTAAAACCTCCAACACCGAAAACATCATAGAAGATGCATGCAAACTCCGTTTTCGATGAACTCAAACTTGTCATCAAGATGACCATAAGCTCTAAGACTCACAAAGAGAATCAAACAAGAACCAAGAAACATGATGCAAGGATGCAATGGTTTGAGCTCTCTACGAACGATACGATCAAGCAACTCATCGAGAGCCCCCCTTGATAGTACGGCAATCGATCCTATAACCCGGTCTCCCACAACTACCATGAGACCGGTAAAATAGAAAACCTATCAAGGTCAAACCTTTGCCTTGCACATGGTCCACTTGAGTTAGATGATGACGATCTTCACTCCCTCAAGTTGGACCACCTTTCTTGATTGTGATGGCTCGATGAAGACTAGATGATTGCTCCCCCATAGTCCACTATGGGTGAGCCACTCTTTGGCTCATCTTCACAAGTCCATTGACACCATAATGGATGGCAAGATTCAAGCACTTGATCTCTTCATGATGCTCCACTTGAACTTGCACACGGCAATCTTGATGACGATCACCACTTGATGTCATCCTTTCCATGGGTTGAATGATATCTTCCTCTTGATGCAAGCCCATGGAAACGTACCTAACCCCACATAGAACTCTCACATAGACCATGGGTTAGTACACAAAGTGCAATGGACAATGCTTACCATACCATGGGATCACTTGATCCCTCTCGGTACATCTTCTACGCTTTGTGAGTTAATCAACTTGATTCACTATTGACTTAGTCTTGATCAACCTTGAATCTTTGCAACTCTCTCCATTTGGATGATGTATTGAAGGTAAACATGAATGATCACACAACCTTCTTCTTCAAGACATGCTTGCAATAAGCTCAACACTCGCATGACCAATCTTTGGATAATTCCTTAATAGCACCTTGGTCAACTCATAAACTCCTTGAAACCAACACATGGACTTCAAGAAAAGCCTATGGACAAATCCTTCAAATATAACTCAAGACAACCATTAGTCCATAGAGATTGTCATCACTTACCAAAACCAAACATGGGGGCACCGCATGTTCTTTCAATAGATCGCACCATATCCAATAAAGTATGGTTATGACGTTCGGACACACCGTTACGCTGTGGTGTTCCAGGTGGTGTGAGTTGTGAAACTATTCCACATTGTTTCATATGAAGACCAAACTCGTAACTTCAATATTCGCCTCCACCGATCAGATCGTAGAAACTTTCTTTTCTTGTTATGATGATTTTCCACTTCACTTTGAAATTCTTTGAACTATTTAAATGTTTTAGACTTATGCTTCATTAAGTAGATATACCCATATCTGCTCAAATCATCTGTGAAGGTAAGAAAATAACGATACCCTCCACGAGCCTCAACACTCATTGGACCGCATACATCAACATGTATTATTTTCAATAAGTCAGTAGCTCGTTCCATTGTTCCGGAGAACGACGTTTTATTCATCTTGCCCATGAGGCATGGTTCGCAAGCACCAAGTGATTCATAATCAAGTGATTCCAAAAGCCCATCAGCATGGAGTTTCTTCATGCGCTTTACATCAATATGACCTAAACGGCAATGCCACAAATAAGTTGCACTATCATTATCAACTTTGCATCTTTTGGATTCAATATTATGAACATGTGTATCTCCACGATTGAGATTCAATAATAATAGACCACTCAACAAGGGTGCATGACCATAAAAGATATTACTCATATAAATATAACAACCATTATTCTCTAATTTAAATGAATAACCATCTCACGTTAAACAAGATCCAGATATAATGTTCATGCTCAACGCTGGCACCAAATAACAATTATTCAGGTCTAAAACTAACCCCGAAGGTAGATGTAGAGGTAGCGTGCCGACGGCGATCACATCGACCTTGGAACCATTTCCGACGTGCATCGTCACCTCGTCCTTAGCCAATCTTCGTTTAATCCGTAGCCCCTGTTTTGAGTAGCAAATATGGGTAACAGAACTACTCCCTCTGTTCGGAATTACTTGTCTCGAAAATGGATGTATCTAGAACTATAATACGTCTAGATACATCCATTTCCGAGACAAGTAATTTCGAACGGAGGGAGTACTATCAAATACCCAGGCGCTACTACAAGCATTAGTAAGTTACACATCAATAACATGTATAAAAATATACCTTTCACTTTGCCATCCTTCTTATCCGCCAAATACTTGGGGCAGTTCCGCTTCGAGTGACCAGTCCCTTTGTAGTACAAGCACTCAGTTTCAGGCTTAGGTCCAGACTTGGGTTTCTTCCCGGGAGTAGCAACTTGCTTTCTATTCTTCTTGAAGTTCCCCTTCTTCCCTTTGCCCTTTTCTTGAAACTAGTGGTCTTGTTGACTATCAACACTTGATGCTCCTTCTTGATTTCTACCTCCGCAGGCTTAAGCATTGCGAAGAGCTCAGAAATCGTCTTCGTCATCCCTTGCATATTATACTTCATCACGAAGCCTTTATAGCTTGGTGGCAGTGATTGAAGAACTCTGTCAATGACACTATTATCAGGAAGATTAACTCCCAGCTGAGTCAAGTGGTTATGGTACCCAGACATTCTGAGTATGTGTTCACTGACAGAACTATCTCCTCCATTTTGCAGCTATAAAACTTGTTGGAGACTTCATATCTCTCAACTTGGGCATTTGCTTGAAATATCAACTTCAACTCTTGGAACATCTCATATGCTCCATGAAGTTCAAAACGTTTTTGAAGTCCCGATTCTAAGCTGTAAAGCATGACACACTAAACTATCGAGTAGTCATCAACACACGTCTACCAAGCATTCACAATGTCTGTAGTTGCTGGCGCAGGTGGTACACCTAGCGGTGCTTCCAGGATGTAATTCTTCTATGCAACAATGAGGATAATCCTCAAGTTACGGACCCAGTCCGTGTAATTGCTACTATCATCTTTCAACTTAGCTTTCTCTAGGAATGCATTAAAATTCAAGGGAACGGTAGGCTGTGCCATTGATCTACAACAACATAGACATGCAAAAACTATCAGGACTAAGTTCATGATAAATGAAAGTTCAATTAATTATATTACTTAAGAACTCCCACTTAGATAGACATCCCTCTAGTCATCTAAATGATCACGTGACCCAAATCAACTAAACCATGTGCGATCATCACGTGAGATGGAGTAGTTTCAATGGTGAACATCTCTATGTTGATCATATATACTATATGATTCACGTTCGACCTTTCGGTTTCAGTGTTCGGATGCCATATCTGCATATGCTAGGCTCGTCAAATTTAACCCGAGTATTCTGCACGTGCAAAACTGGCTTGCACCCATTGTATGTGAACGTAGAGCTTATCACACCCGATCATCACGTGGTGTCTCGGCACAACGAACTGTAGCAACGGTGCATACCCAGGGAGAGCACTTATACCTTGAAATTTAGTGAGAGATCATCTTATAATGCTACCACCGTACTAAGCAAAATAAGATGCATAAAAGATAAACATCACATGCAATCAAAATATGTGACATGATATGGCCATCATCATCTTGTGCTCATGATCTCCATCATCGAAGCATCGTCATGATCTCCAACATCACTGGCTTGGCACCTTGATCTCCATCGTAGCATCGTTGTCATCTCGCCAACTATTGCTACTACGACTATCGCTACCGTTTAGTGATAAAGTAAAGCAATTACATGGCGATTGCATTTCATACAATAAAGCGACAACCATATGGCTCCTGCCAGTTGCCGATAACTTTGTTACAAAACATGATCATCTCATACAACAATTTATATCACATCATGTCTTGACCATATCACATCACAACAAGCCTTGCAAAAAACAAGTTAGACGTCCTCTACTTTGTTGTTGCAAGTCTTATGTGGCTGCTACTGGCTTCTAGCAAGAACCGTTCTTACCTACGCATCAAAGCCACAACGATTTTTCATCAAGTGTGTTGTTTTAACCTTCAACAAGGACCGGCCATAGTCAAGCTCGATTCAACTAAAGTTGGAGAAACAGACACCTGCCAGCCACCTATGTGCAAAGCACGTCGATAGAACCAGTCTCATGAACGCCGTCATGTAATGTTGGTCCGGGCCGCTTCATCCATTAATACCGCCGAATCAAAGTAAGACGTCGGTGCTAAGCAGTATGACTATTATCGCCCACAACTCTTTGTTTTCTACTCGTGCATATAACATCTACGCATAGACCTGGCTCGGATGCCACTGTTGGGGAACGCAGTAATTCAAATATTTTCCTACGATCACGCAAGATCTATCTAGGAGATGCATATCAACGAGACGGGAGAGTGTGTCCACGTACCCTCGTAGATCAAATGCGGACGTGTTTAGTAACGTGGTTGATGTAGTCGAACGTCTTCACGATCCAACCGATCCAAGTACCGAACGTACGGCACCTCCGTGTTCAGCACACGTTCAGCATGATGACGTCCCTTGAGCTCTTGATCCAGTTTAGGACGAGGGAGAGTTCTGTCAGCACGACTGCGTGGCGACGACGTTGATGATGTTACTGGCGCAGGGCTTCGCCTATGCACTACGATGATATGACCAAGGTGTTAAACTATGGTGGGGGCACCGCACACGGCTAAGAGATAGTCTGTTGTCCTTTGGGGTGCCCCTGCCTCCGTATATAAAGGAGGGAGGGAGGAGGCCGGCGGCCTAGGAGGGGCACGCCTATACGGGGAGTTCAACCAGGATTCCCAATCCTAGTTGGAGTCCCCTTCCTTTTCCAAGAGGGGAGAGAGGGAAAGAGTAGGAGAGGGAGAAGGAAAGAGGGGGGCGCCGCCCCCTCCTAGTCCAATTCGGACCAGCCATGGGGGGTGCGGCCACCCTGCGGCCCTCGTCTCCTTTCCACTAAAGCCCATTAAGGCCCACTACTTCCCCCCCGGGGGTTCCGGTAACCTCCCGGTACTTCGAAAAATGCCCGAACCTTTCCTGTGTCCGAACATAACCTTTCAATATATCAATCTTTATGTCTCGTCCATTTCGAGACTCCTCGTCACGTCCCTGATCTCATTCGGGACTCCGAACAAACTTCGGTCATCAAAAACACATAACTCATAATACAAATCATCATTGAACGTTAAGCGTGCGGACCCTACGGGTTCGAGAACTATGTAGACATGATCGAGACACATCTCCGATCGATAACCAACAACAGAATCTGGATGCTCATATTATCTCCTACATATTCTACGAAGATCTTTATCAGTCAAACTGCATAACAACATACGTTGTTCCCTTTTTCATCGGTATGTTATTTGCCCGAGATTCGATCATCGGTATCATCATACCTAGTTCAATCTCGTTACCGGCAAGTCTCTTTACTCGTTCCGTAATGCTTCATCCTGTAACTAACTCATTAGTCACATTGCTTCTAAGCCTATAGTGATGACCACTACCGAGAGGGCCCAGAGATACCTCTCCGATACACGGGGTGACAAATCCTAATCTCGATCTATGCCAACCCAACAAACACCTTCGGAGACACCTGTAGAGCATCTTTATAATCACCCAGTTATGTTGTGACGTTTGATAGAACACAAGGTGTTCCTACGGTATTCAGGAGTTGCATAATCTCATAGTCTGAGGAACATGTATAAGTCATGAAAAAAGCAGTAGCAATGAAACTGTAATGATTATAATGCTAAGCTAACGGATGGGTCTTGTCCATCACATAATTATTCCAATGATGTGATCCCGTTCATCAAATGACAACACATGTCTATGGTTGGGAAACATAATCATCTTTGATTAACGAGCTAGTCAAGTAGAGGCATACTATGGACACTATGTTTTGTCTATGTATTCACACATGTTCTAAGTTTCCGGTTAATACAATTCTAGCATGAACAATAAACATTTATCATGATATAAAGAAATATAAATAGCAACTTTATTATTGCCTCTAGGGCATTTTTCCTTCAGCAAGTGCCCAGAAGGCTACCCAGCTGCTTCGCTTGAGCTCCCTCACCACTCCAACCACCAGCCAATGCCAACCCAAGCGAGGACTGATCAAATCAGAGCAGATCCAGCCAAAGGACCAGGAGATCAACCTCCCAGTCAAGGCATGGTCGGCAGTCGCCACACTGAGAGCCTCAAACAATGGATGAGACATGGATACATAGCCATCTCCGGCAACACAAGGAGGACGAATGTTCCTTGATCGACGATAGCTATATAGGCTCTAAAAATGAGTTTTGATAACCAACAATCCTTCGCTCGGAGGGCATGGCATATCAAACATTTTTCATGGCAATTTATGTTATCCAATGATGGTAACTTTTTTTTGTTTTGCTAAGTCTCGGTCGACTGAGACTTTGTTATGTGTCAGTCGATGTTACAGTCCTTTGTTTTTGCATGGAGATTCGTACACAATTTTTCTGTTTAGTTTTTTCTTTTTTCTTCCTATGCTATACCACTTGACTGAGACTTGGTTAAGTCTCCTAGCCATACCCTAAGTTTTTTAGCAAGCATGGCAAATCCGCTTAGTTCAATTTTTTGCCAGAACTTTCCGTGCTTGCTGAAGGAATTTGCCATCCTCGTGACGACATAAATTGTCATGAAAAATGTTCAATTTGCCATACTCTCCCAGCGATGTCTACACAAATAGCATTTTCAAAACAAATGCATAGTTTTTGATATTACAGTCACATGAGCAAATAGCTCGTGCAATATGTAAAAAGAATATTATTTTTGCAAATTTAGTCGAAAGCAAATTCGACGGGAGAGGATGGACATGATTAATTAATACGCAAGTACAAGTAGTCATTGAAGAATTATCATAAACATCATAAATTGATTAATTAACGTGCAACACATAAAATAGTTTGATTCGACATTTCATGGTATCTTTAATTAAGAAACAGTGAGTTCCTCCCTAAAATATGAATACATAAACAACTTCAAACAGTGTATACAAGCTGCTGAGCAGTATTCTTTCGTGTAGACTGCTTTAGTAGTATACGAGACTGCTTTATTTGATAGTCAGCTAGTCACATCGTCCCATGTTAGGTCTAATCATAACGGTGTATCCAAGTGTATAAAGATTGTTAAATCATGCATCAACTTGCAGATAGCATGCATGCTCCCAGCCGAAGGTCTTCTTTTTATTTTTGAGATTCTAAAACCGCAGAACAACAATAACAAAAAAAGACATGCCTAAGAGTGCAATGATATGTCTAATCTTACATGATTTTATTGCATCACGAAAATATATAATGGATTCTTGAAGAGGTTTGTGCGGGCTACAAATTTTCTATATAATATAATATAAATGAAAGCCTAGGAAAAAATTACGTGGGATTCAATCCTATGAATTGAAGGTGTCGGAGAAGCATTGGGGGGACATGAGTGATAATGATGAGAAGCAAAGGGGCTCTGCCCACCAAAAAATATATATTTGCCACGCTGCGCCTAGGGCTGCAAACGAGTCGAACTCGAGCGAGTTGGAGTTGGCTCTGCTCAACTCATATGAAAATTCGAGCGAGCTCAAACTGAGTGAAGCTCATGATCAAGTTGTAGAACATGACTGTGCTCAACTTGTAACGATCTCGGGTCGATCTCGACCTAGTTTCGATCTAAATGAGATTTTAAATATTACAAATCTATGAATGAAAAAAAAGGTGAATATGCGAGGAAACTTTTCCAAAAATATAGGCTATTTAACACATAGTCGACCATGTGTCATAATTAGGCCTAAATCTTCTCTACACTTAATTAAGTTTTCATGTTCGTTGATAAATAAAATGGAGAAAAATTATGGACAACATATATGGTTATAAACTTATAATTATCTTATTTCCATTTAATATATCGCATGATATTAACATAATGATATTATGTCAACCTATTGAGCTAAAATTGAGCGAGCCAACATTTGCTCAAGATCGACTCATTTCTCGGTCGAGCTACATAAAGTGTTCAAACTCACCTCGTTTCTTTTCGAGTCGATCTCGAGTCGAGTCAAAAAACAATTCGATCTCGAGCGGCTCATGAGCCTCGAGCTTTTCTTGCAGACCTAGTTGTGCCCCCTCCCCCCCCCCCTACAATGAGTCTCCTCGTGAGTGCGGTTGACGCAATGGAGTGGTGAGTCCCATAGAGGAGGAAACTGCTCGAAGTAGATGGCAACAAGCGGAGACGATGCACGGGGCATACACCTGATCTCTTCGAAAAACGATAGTGCTAGAGGCCGAATTCACGAAGTTTCAGTGACGGACCTCGAATATCCAAGTTCGATAGTGGCACGAACCAAAAAAATCCCCAATCTCGTTGCTAGACGCCATACATATTGCTTGCACAAACCTCATTTACCATCTACAAGTACTAGGTGTACCTAGAGCCTAGAGGTGAAAGTCCTCTTCTGCTCCCAAGCTCAAATGAGCTCGGGATGAGCTCGGGATGAATAGTAAAATCATAAGAAAAGTCATTTTTTGGGGTGTCAAACCTTGACAAAATGTTTTGAATGCTTAAAAATTTTCATCATGAAATGATATTCATGGAACTCATGTTAAAAAAAAATCAGCACTCCAAAATATTTCAAAAAATAGCACTTCACGGATAAGAGTTAAGTTTCCCATTGTTTTTTCTTTTTGCGATGGCCAATCGCTCTTTCCGCAGCCTTGTGACAAATTTTTGTAGATGCATGCATGCGGCATCTTGGTAGGTGTGCTGTGTGCACTAGGGCTCTGCGTTTGGCCAAATATTGTTCTTGGGTAAACAAATTCAGTCGTAGGCGCATCGTAGAGAACTGAACGCCAAGTGCAGGTCCAACCACTTGATTTATGCCATCGTCTGTTCCGTGTATATATATATATATATATATATATATATATATATATCTTTTGCAAGTTGCATAGAATATATCTCTACGTTGGGTTGCGTCATGTCTCCGCTCTCACCCGGCTGCTGTAGAATTCAAAATGCAAAGCATCCAAGTACGTAGTGAAGGAAATATGCCCTAGAGGCAATAATAAAGTTATTATATATTTCCTCATATCATGATAAATGTTTATTATTCATGCTAGAATTGTATTAACCAGAAACATAATACATGTGTGAATACATAGACAAACAGAGTGTCACTAGTATGCCTCTACTTGACTAGCTTGTTAATCAAAGATGGTTATGTTTCCTAACCATGAACAAAGAGTTGTTATTTGATTAACAAGGTCACATCATTAGTGGAATGATCTGATTGACATGACCCATTCCATTAGCTTAGCACACGATCGTTTAGTATGTTGCTACTGCTTTTATCCATGACTTATACATGTTCCTATAACTATGAGATTATGCAACTCCCGTTTACCGGAGGAACACTTTGGGTACTACCAAACGTCACAACGTAACTGGGTGATTATAAAGGAGTACTACAGGTGTCTCCAAAGGCAGATGTTGGGTTGGCGTATTTCGAGATTAGGTTTTGTCACTCCGATTGTCGGAGAGGTATCTCTGGGCCCTCTCGGTAATACACATCACTGAAGCCTTGCAAGCATTACAACTAATGAGTTAGTTGTGAGATGATGTATTATGAACGAGTAAAGAGACTTGCCGGTAACGAGATTGAACTAGGTATTGGATACCGACGATCGAATCTCGGGCAAGTAACATACCGATGACAAAGGGAACAACGTATGTTGTTATGCGGTCTGACCGATAAAGATCTTCGTAGAATATGTAGGAACCAATATGGGCATCCAGGTCCGCTATTGGTTATTGACGGAGACGTGTCTCGGTCATGTCTACATTGTTCTCGAACCGTAGGGTCCGTGCGCTTAAGGTTTCGATGGCGCTTATTATGAGTTTATGTATTTTGATGTACCGAAGAAGTTGAGTCCGGATGTGATCACGGACATGACGAGGAGTCTCGAAATGGTCGAGACATAAAGATTGATATATTGGAAGCCTATGTTTGGAGTTCGAATGGTTCCGGCGAAAAGAAATTTACTGAGTACCGGAGGTTACGGAACCCCGGGGTAAATGGGCCTCGGTGGGCCTCGAGGGAGAAGAGGAAGGGCCGGCCAGGGGTGGCCGCGCCCCCCCCAGTCCGAATAGGACAAGGAGGGGGGGGGCGCCTTTCCTCTTCCCCCTCCCCCCAATCCTATTCCAACTAGGAAAGGGGGGGAGTCCTACTCCCGGTGGGAGTAGGACTCCTCCCGGCGCGCCCTCTCTAGGCCGGCCGGCCTCCCCCCTCCCTCCTTTATATACGGGGGCAGGGGGGCACCCTAGGACACACAAGTTTGATCTTTAGATCGTTCCTTAGCCGTGTGCGGTGCCCCCCTCCACCATATTCCACCTCGGTCATACCGTCGCGAAGCTTAGGCAAAGCCCTGCGCCGGTGAAACATCAAGATCGTCACCACGCCGTTGTGCTGACGGAACTCTCCCTCGACACTCGGCTGGATCGGAGTACGAGGGACGTCATCGAGCTGTACGTGTGTCAAGAACTCGGGGGCGCTGGAGTAACGGCGCCGGGATCGGTCGGATCGCGAGGAGAACGTACTTCCTCGTTGTGATCGCTTCCGCCGGGTCTCACGAGGGCGTAGACAACACTCTCCCCTCTCGTTGCTATGCATCACCATGATCTTGCGTGTGCGTAGGAAATTTTTTGAAATTACTACGTTCCCCAACAGTGGCATCCGAGCCAGGTTTTTATGGTTTGATGTTTTGCACGAGTAGAACACAAGTGAGTTGTGGGCGATACAAGTCATACTACCTACCAGCATGTCATACTTTGGTTCAGCGGTATTGTGAGATGAAGCGGCCCAGACCGACATTACGCGTACGCTTACGCGAGACTGGTTTCACCGCCACGAGCACTCGTTGCTTAAAGGTGACTGGTGGGTGTCTGTCTCTCTCACTTTAGTTGAACCGAGTGTGGCTACGCCCGGTCCTTGAGAAGGTTAAACGGAGTCTATTTGACGAAGTATCGTTGTGGTTTTGATGCGTAGGTGAGATTGGTTTTTGCTTAAGCCCGTAGTAGCCACGTAAAATTTGCAACAACAAAGTAGAGGACGTCTAACTTGTTTTTGCAGGGCATGTTGTGATGTGATATGGTCAAGACGTGATGCTATATTTTATTGTATGAGATGATCATGTTTTGTAACCGAAGTTATCGGCAACTGGCAGGAGCCATATGGTTGTCGCTTTATTGTATGCAATGCAATCGCTTCGTAATGCTTTACTTTATCACTAAGCGGTAGCGATAGTCGTAGAAGCATAAGTTTGGCGAGGCGACAACGATGCTACGATGGAGATCAAGGTGTCGCGCCGGTGGCGATGGTGATCATGGTGGTGCTGCGAGAGATGGAGATCACGAAGCACAAGATGATGATGACCATATCATATCACTTATATTGATTTGCATGTGATGTTTATCTTTTATGCATCTTATCTTGCTTTGATTGACGGTAGCATTATAAGATGATCTCTCACTAAATTATCAAGAAGTGTTCTCCCGAGTATGCACCGTTGCCAAAGTTAAATCGTGCCCGGACACCACGTGATGATCGGGTGTGATAAGCTCTCGTCCATCTACAACGGGTGCAAGCCAGTTTTGCACACGAGAATACTCATGTTATACTTGACGAGCCTAGCATATGCAGATATGGCCTCGGAACACGGAGACCGAAAGGTCGAGCGTGAATCATATAGTAGATATGATCAACATAAGATGTTCACCATTGGAAACTACTCCATCTCACGTGATGATCGGTTATGGTTTTGTTGATTTGGATCGCGTGATCACTTAGATGACTAGAGAGATGTCTGTCCAAGTGGGAGTTCTTAAGTAATATGATTAATTGAACTTAAATTTATCATGAACTTAGTCCTGGTAGTATTTTGCAAATTATGTTGTAGATCAATAGCTCGCGTTGTTGCTTTCATATGTTTGTTTTTGATATGTTCCTAGAGAAAACTGTGTTGAAAAATGTTAGTAGCAATGATGCGGATTCGATCCGTGATCGGAGGTTTATCCTCATTGCTGCACGTAAGAATTATGTCCTTAATGCACCGCTAGGTGACGGACCTATTGCAGAGCGGATGCAAACGTTATGAGCGTTTGGCTAGCTCAATATGATGACTACTTGATAGTTTAAGTGCACCATGCTTAACAACTTAGAATCGGGACTTCAAAGGCGTTTTGAACGTCATGGACCATATGAGATGTTCGAGAGTTGAAGTTAATATTTCAAGCAAATACCCGAGTTGAGAGATATGAAGTCTTCAACAAGTTCTATTGCTAAAAGATGGAGGAGAATCGCTCAACTAGTGAGCATGTGCTCAGATTGTCTGGGTACTACAATTGCTTGAATCAAGTGGAAGTTAATCTTCCAGATAAGATAGTGATTGACAGAATTCTCTAGTCACCATCACCAAGTTAGTAGAACTTCGTGATGAACTATAGTATACAAGGGATGATGATAATGATTCCCGAGCTCTTCGTGATGTTGAAATCGACGAAGGTAGAAATCAAGAAAGAGCATCAAGTGTTGATGATTGACAAGACCACTAGTTTCAAGAGAAGGGCAAAGGGAAAGAAAGGGAACTCCAAGTGGAAAGACAAGCAAGTTGTCACTCCTGCGAAGAAGCCCAAAGCTGGACCATAGCCTGAAACTGAGTGTTTACACTGCAAAGGAAATGGTCACTGGTAGCGGAAATGTCCTGAATATTTGGTGGGTAAGAAGGATGGCAAAGTGAAAAAGGGTATATTTGATATACAGGTGTTTGATGTATGCTTTACTAGTGTTTATAGCAACCCCTCGGTATTTGGTACTGGTTCAGTTGCTAAGAGTAGTAACTCGAAACGGGAGTTGCAGAATAAACAGAAACTAGTTAAGGGTGAAGTGACGATGTGTGTTGAAAGTAGTTTCAAGATTGATATGATCATCATCGCACACTCCCTATACTTTCGGGATTAGTGTTGAACCTAAATAAATGTTATTTGGTGTTTGCGTTGAGCATAAATATGATTTGATCATGTTTATTGCAATACGGTTATTCATTTAAGTAAGAGAATAAACTGTTGTTCTGCTTACATGAATAAAACCTTATATGGTTACACACCCAATGAAAATGGTTCATTGGATCTCGATCGTAGTGATACACATATTCATAATATTGAAACCAAAAATTCAAAGTTAATAATGATAGTGCAACTTATTTGTGGCACTGCCGTTTAGGTCATATTGGTGTAAAGCGCATGAAGAAACTCCATGCTGATGGGATTTTGGAATCACTTGATTATGAATCACTTGATGCTTGCGAACCGTGCCTTTTGGGCAAGATGACTAAAACTCCGTTCTCTGGAACAGTGGAGCGAGCAACTGACTTATTGGAAATAATACATACTGATGTATGCGATCCGATGAGTGTTAAGGCTCGCGGCGGGTATCGTTATTTTCTGACCTTCACAGATGATTTGAGCAGATATGGGTATATCTACTTGATGAAACATAAGTCTGAAATAGTTGAAAGGTTCAAAGAATTTCAGAGTGAAGTGGAAAAATCATCGTGACAAGAAAATAAGGTTTCTACGATCGATCGCGGAGACAAATATGTGAGTTCTGAGTTTGGTCTTCAATTAAAACAATGTGGAATAGTTTCACAAATTCATGCCACCGAACACCACATCATAATGGTGTGTCCGAACGTCATAACTGTACTTTATTGGATATAGTACAATCTATGATGTTTCTTACCGATTTACCAATATCGTTTTGGGATCATGCATTAGAGACAGCTGCATTCACGTTAAATAGGGCACCATCTAAATCCGTTGAGGCGACACTATATGAACTGTGGTTTAGCAAGAAACCAAAGTTGTCGTTTCTTAAAGTTTGGGGCTGCGATGCTTATGTGAAAAAGTTTCATCTGATAAGCTCAAACCCAAATCGGAGAAGTGCGTCTTCATAGAATACCCAAAGGAAATTATTGGGTACACCTTCTATCATAGATCCGAAGGCAAAACATTCGTTGCTAATAAATGGATCCTTTCTAGAAAGGAGTTTCTCTCGAAAGAAGTGAGTGGGAGGAAAGTAGAACTTGATGAGGTAATCAGTACTGTTCCTTATTGGAAAGTAGTTCATCACAGAAATCTGTTCTTGTGACTACTATACCAATTAGTGAGGAAGCTAATGATGATGATCATGTAACTTCAGATCAAGTTACTACCGAACCTCGTAGGTAAAACAGAGTGAGATCTGCACCAGAGTAGTACGGTAATCTTGTTTTCGAGGTTGTGTTACTTGATCATGACAAACCTACGAACTATGAGGAAGCGATGATGAGCCCAGATTCCGCAAAATGGTTTGAGGCCATGAAATCGAGATATGATCCATGTATTAGAACAAAGTATGGACTTTGATGGATTTGCCGATGATCGGCAAACCATAGAAAATAAATGGATCTTCAAGAGGAAGACGGACATTGATAGTAGTGTTACTATCTACAAAGCTAGACTTGTCGAAAAAGGTTTTTGACAAAGTTCAAGATGTTGAATACAATGAGATTTTCTCACTCGTATCGATGCTTAAAAGTCTGTCCGAATCATGTTAGCAATTGCCGCATTTTATGAAATTTGGCAAATGGATGTAAAACTGCATTCTGAATGGATTTACGGAGGAAGAGTTGTATATGATGCAACCGAAGGTTTTATCGATCCAAAGGAGCTAACAAAGTGTGCAAGCTCCAAATGATCCATCTATGGACTGGTGCAAGCATCTTGGAGTTGGAATATACGCTTTGATGAGTTGATCAAAGCATATAGTTTTATCTGAGACTTACGGTGAAGCCTGTATTTACTAAAAAGTGAGTGGGAGCACTACAACATTTCGATAAGTATATGTGAATGACATATTGTAGATCGGAAATAATGTAGAATTATTCGCAAAGCATAAAGGAGTGTTTGAAAGGAGTTTTTCAAAGAAAGACCTCGGTAAAGCTACTTACATATTGAGCATCAAGATCTATAGAGATAGATCAAGGCGCTTGATAAGTTTTTCAATGAGTACATACCTTGACAAGATTTTGAAGTAGTTCAAAATGGAGCAGTCAAAGAAAGAGTTCTTGCTGTGTTACAAGGTGTGAAATTGAGTAAGACTCAAAACCCGACCACGGCAGAAGATGAAAAGAGAATGAAAGTCATTCCCTATGCCTTGCCCATAGGTTCTATAAAGTATGCCATGCTGTGTACCAGATCTATTGTATACCCTACACTTGAGTTTGGCAAGGAAGTACAATAGTGATCTAGGAGTAGATCATCGACAATGATCAAAATTATCCTTAGTGGAATAAGGATATGTTTCTCGATTATGGAAGTGACAAAAGGTTAAATCGAAAAGGGTTACGTCGATGCAAGTTTTGACACCGATCCGGATGACTCTAAGTCTCGATCTAGATACATATTGAAAGTGGGAGCAATTAGCTAGAGTAGCTTCGTGCAGAGCATTGTAGACATAGAAAATTGCAAAATACATAACGGATCTGAATGTAAAAGACCCGTTGACTAAGACTCTCTCACAAGCAAAACATGATCACACCTTAGTACTCTTTGGGTGTTAATCACATAGCGATGTGAACTAGATTACAGAATCTAGTAAACCCTTTGGGTGTTGGTCACATAGCGATGTGAACTATGGGTGTTAATCACATGATGATGTGAAATATCAATGTTAATCACATGGTGATGTGATCTAGATTATTGACTCTAGTGCAAGTGGGAGACTGAAGGAAATATGCCCTAGAGGCAATAATAAAGTTATTATATATTTCCTCATATCATGATAAATGTTTATTATTCATGCTAGAATTGTATTAACCGGAAACATAATACATGTGTGAATACATAGACAAGCAGTGTTACTAGTATGCCTCTACTTGACTAGCTTGTTAATCAAAGATGGTTATGTTTCCTAACCATGAACAAAGAGTTGTTATTTGATTAACAAGGTCACATCATTAGTGGAATGATCTGATTGAAATGACCCATTCCATTAGCTTAGCACACGATCGTTTAGTATGTTGCTCTTGCTTTTATCCATGACTTATACA
The DNA here is from genome assembly GCA_021437245.1 of Aegilops speltoides. NCBI lineage: Eukaryota > Viridiplantae > Streptophyta > Magnoliopsida > Poales > Poaceae > Aegilops > Aegilops speltoides. Next base: position 350,535,168 of record CM038143.1, on the reverse strand, counting down.
TGTTCCTATAACTATGAGATTATGCAACTCCGTTTACGGAGGAACACTTTGGTACTACCAAACGTCACAACGTAATCGGGTGATTATAAAGGAGTACTACAGGTGTCTCCAAAGGCGATGTTGGGTTGGCGTATTTGAGATTAGGTTTTGTCACTCCGATTGCTCGGAGAGGTATCTCTGGGCCCTCTCGGTAATACACATCACTCAAGCCTTGCAAGCATTACAACTAATGAGTTAGTTGTGAGATGATGTATTAAGGAACGAGTAAAGAGACTTGCCGTAACGAGATTGAACTAGGTATTGGATACCGACGATCGAATCTCGGGCAAGTAACATACCGATGACAAAGGAACAACGTATGTTGTTATGCGGTCTGACCGATAAAGATCTTCGTAGAATATGTAGGAACCAATATGGGCATCCAGGTCCCGCTATTGGTTATTGACCGAGACGTGTCTCGGTCATGTCTACATTGTTCTCGAACCGTAGGGTCCGCACGCTTAAGGTTTCGATGGCGCTTATTATGAGTTTATGTATTTTGATGTACCGAAGAAGTTGAGTCCGGATGTGATCACGGACATGACGAGGAGTCTCGAAATGGTCGAGACATAAAGATTGATATATTGGAAGCCTATGTTTGGAGTTCGAATGGTTCCGGAAAACAGAATTCTAATCGAGTACCGGAGGTTACGGAACCCCGGGGTAAATGGGCCTCGGTGGGCCTCGAGGGAGAAGAGGAAGGGCCGGCCAGGGGGTGGCGCCCCCCCCAGTCCGAATAGGACAAGGAGGCGGCGCCCTTCCTCTTCCCTCCCCCAATCCTATTCCAACTAGGAAGGGGGAGTCCTACTCGGTGGGAGTAGGACTCCTCCCTGCAGCGCCCTCTCTAGGCCGGCCGGCCTCCCCTCCCTCCTTTATATACGAGGCAGGGGGCACCCTAGGACACACAAGTTTGATCTTTAGATCGTTCCTTAGCCGTGTCGGTGCCCCCTCCACCATATTCCACCTCGGTCATACCGTCAAAGCTTAGGCAAAGCCTGCGCCGGTGAAACATCAAGATCGTCACCACGCCGTTGTCTTGATGGAACTCTCCCTCGACACTCGGCTGGATCGAGTACGAGGGACGTCATCGAGCTGTCGTGTGTCAAGAACTTCGGGGCGCCGAATGTAACGCGCCGGATTGGTCGGATCGCGAGGAGAACGTCGACTACTTCCTCTACGTTGTGATCGCTTCCGCTTCGGGTCTACGAGGGTACGTAGACAACACTCTCCCCTCTCGTTGCTATGCATCACCATGATCTTGCGTGTGCATAGGAAAAATTTTGAAATTACTACGTTCCCCAACAGGGAGTACTAGGTAGTACTACTAGCTCTATATACCTGGCGTAAAAAAATTCCCCGGAAAACGGCCAAGCTAGGTCGCGTACGCAGGTGGCCGGCCATCCGGTTTTAAGATTTCGTCATTCGCATCGGTTGCACAAATCCACAATCACGAGAGGTGCGCGGATACATGGCTGGGGCGTTGAACCGCACGGCATTCGGATGAGTAGATGACGGCCGTCTGAAGGCTAACCGGCTATATTTTATCGTGGGAGCGCTCGGGTTCCCAACCACCGCCCCAAATTGACCCCGGACGCTGTTTCTCAAATTCAAATTGGGCCTAAATATGTACAAAATAACTCGATTTTGGACGAAATTTAGGCGGTTTCATTCATATTTGTACAAATTTATAGACAACACATCTCCCCTAATAATAAAGCATCTATTGCTTCTGGTGGTATGTCACCTAATTTGCCCCTAAAGTTGCTAAATATTACCCACCAATGCCACCTATAAGTGAGGAAAAACGTTTGAGTTTTTTTTTTCGCGGCGCTGAGTTTATCTACAGTCGGTGTCCCAAATTTAGCAGAAGGACTCAAGTAGTGCATTGGTGGGAGCATCGGTCTTCGAAATGTTTATCTTGCAAACACTAACTCAAAATATAACATGTTATATATTAAAAAAACCTGAGAAAATTGTGTATCTCTTATCTTATCTTATCTTACCTAATATTAAAAGGAGGATTGTTTCTCCATTTTTTTTCATCATCAAAGCGTTTCGTACGCGTTATTTTCTTTTCTTTTCGTACGTCGTTCTGTTTTGTCGGTCGTTTTGCGTTGCACATAAATGAAACTGGGTTCAAAGAGAACTTATGTTGGAAGGAGGAATCAAACCTCGCCTGCTTACAAAGACAGCGCTCAAGCTAACCAGGTGACCTAACTATAGTTCTTTGAAAATTGCAAGGAAGGAATCCTCTTATCTTAAAGATATTTTGACAACAACAAAAGAAACCTTTGAAGCACGCATGCGCGATAAAATTTACACGCTAGCCTCCCCTTCGTACATAGGACACTGGCCTCGACCGTTGATCTACACTTTTTTTTGCGAGTAGCACTATCCTTCTCTTATGGGCTATGATCGAGCTAATCTTTTGGAATTTGTGGGAATCAGGGCGTTTTATCACCTCATTGAAAAGAGAGAGGGCATTTAGAATAATATACAAATGATTCTAAAAAAGAATATACAAATTATAGTCTCACCTTGCTATCTCATACCAATTTTCACCTATTTATTTATGTTGATAAGTTACTTGGAATATCAACAACTGGCTTCCGGAATAAACAAACATATGATGAAAACAGAAGAAAGGCCTTCCAGTGAATTAGCAAGCATGGGAGAGACCACTCAAAAAAAAGCAAGCACCAGAGAGACATAAAATATTAGCTCATGTAGTCAGTACTCTTGCATATTTCATCATCAGGGTAGAACCAGGACCGAAACATCCAATTGCACGGGTGAATTGCGCTACGCACCTAAGTGTGATGCTTCGCCGCTCACAGGTTGATGAGCCTGCAGATGCGATGAGCAGGCATTGAACCCACAACCATCAACTGCACGCAGGATCACATGGCCACTTTCTCGAAACAGATAGAAGATGTGACTATCATCTTCTTCTCCGTGTAGGAGAATTGTTTGAGCACATGACAATGAGATGTCTGACATGAATTTCGCATAGACCAGCCTCCTTTTCCATAAAAGGTCTCTAGCCGAGGATAAGTGGCAATCCATCTTTAGTATCCATAGATCATAGAAAACACAGATGTTGTGAGCTAGCATATTTTGCCAGGGGCATGTTAATTTTTTTCTCCCGTTGCAATGCACGGACCATTTTACTAGTAAAAACCTAAAAAAATACGCTGCCACCGCCCCGATCCTACTTCATAAAAATATGCCGCCACCGCCCCGATCCTACTTCATGTCGAGCAGCTGATAGAAGGCGGTGTAGTCGCCGTCCTTGCTGCAGCCCTGGCCTGGATCACCGCTGCGGACGGGGTTGGTCGGTGCCGACGCCTCCTCGCCGCTATCCGAGGGGACGATAACGCCGCCCTCGTCGTGGCCGCGGCGCCGCGCGGCGATCTCCTCCAGAGCACGGTGTTGGCGCTTCATCTCCTCCCGGATGTAGTCGTCGCACGGCCATTTCAGGCCGGTGTCGAGGTCGGCGTCCATCTCCACGTGCTCTTGCTTGATGACCATGGGCGGCATCGCCGGCTTCTTCTTCGGCCTGATCAGGCGAAGATGGCCGCAGGGAGGTGAAGGTTGGCGGTAGCCCTCATTTATGACGAGGCTGCCGCCGAGGCTTCGCTGGTGCTTCGACGTCTCCTGGGGCTCAAGCTTGACGGCGGCGAGCGGCGTCGTGCCGGAGGAGCGAGAGCCGGAGGAAGAGGAGGACGACCTCGCCATGCGCCTCAACAGCCACAAGCTACCGCTCCGACGCGAGAAGGACGACGCCGGGTACTCCAACGGCGGCTCGTTGCCGCCCTCGATGTGATATAGGACGGCGTGGAGCATGCACCTGGGGACGCCCCACCACTGACGGCGGCTGTCGGAGTTGTGAGGCCCCCTTGCACTATTGTAGGATGGTCCAAATGCGGCAGTCCAATCAGAGATCATTCGACAAAACTGTGTGCGATGCATTAATGACAAACAATGGTGTAAGAAAACCATCAAATATGAGACAAACCGTTCGCGAGGGCCATGCATCAAACACGATTCAGATCAGAGCTGCGTGTGTGATGCGTGGCATACGGTTAATCCATATAAACTGTTTGCGATGATCCAGAACAACAGAAACAGTCAGCGAGATGAGGGTGTGTGCGATATACGACATACAGTTCACTAGGATGAACTATGTGTGATTAGGCAACACAATAGAAATGGTCAGCCAGATCAAGGTGTGTGCGATGGAGGGTATACAGTTCACTCGGATGAACTTTTTGCGATGAGTCAAGACAACAGAAACAGTTCAACTAAACAAGATGTGTGTGATAGGCGGCAAACAGTTTTGTAATCCGAAATGTTTGCGAAGACCAATAATAACACAGACGATTGCTGCTAATAAGCCGTGTGATTTGCTCTGTCTACAGAAGAACAACATATATATAACTGAAATAAACATCCAATTACAAAAGTGACTGTACAGATCATTCACACACACCTCAATAAGCAATTGCATGCATTCTAAACTAGGAGAAATGATCATCTAGTCATCTACTTCTTGTGACGCTCCTGCCACTGCTCGGTGGCTCGATCCCTCGTCTGGGGCAGAACGAAGACACTTCCTTATGTCAACGACCTGTCTATACATCTCGTAGCTTGTGTACGCTTCCTTGGCCGCATAATTGACATGTTCTTCATCCAGTCTCTGATGCCAGGCACCGTGCCAGGCGTTTTTGCCCTTCTTACTCTCATCCTTCATCTTCATGTAGTAGGGATCGACGATGGCAGAAGCGAGGTCAACTGGGGAGTTCTGTTTGTTGTTGGTGTTGCCCCAGACATTGTAGTGGTGACAAGATTCTGGCAGGTCAAACCCGAAACCTTGACAACTTTTAGAACGTTGGCGGTGTCCACCATAGCAAAACTGTAGTCGGAGCTGTTGATAAACCTGGAGAAATGCTTGCAAGGCCTTGTGGCCAGGTGGTAGTGGTAGACGAGGACGTCATGTCGCATGCACAACTGGGCGACGACAACCTTCTGATCTTGCCTGGCACGACTGCTGGTGAACTCGAAGTAGAATCCGACCACTTGATACTTGTCTTCAGCAAGGAACTGCTCCATAATTTGGATGGAGCTCTCCATCAAGACTAGCTCATTCGTCTACACCACCGAGAGGTCCTTCCGCCTCACATGGGTGTCCAGTACGTGATGCGTGGTGAACTGCACCCCATTATCGTCGTCGACTGCTGGGAGCGCCATTGGAACCGTTGGATGTCCTCTCTGTATGTGTCGTCGTGGGTGTGCTTATTGTGTCGTGTCGCGCGAGAGATGAAGGTAAATGGCCATGAGAATAAATGAGGCTGGTCGGCCTGGATTCTCGGCACGTCCGCATGGCAGTTTTGCAGCGGGTAACTGCATCATTGTGTCTCGTTCGGCGCAACCGCATGCATAATGGCAGCACGAACATACCTGATTGTGCACCGACCCCTAAGACTGGCAGCGCGCGTGGAGGGACGCTGGCAGAGCGCGCGGAGGGACGCAACAGAAGAGCACGCGTGGCGGGATGCGAGCAGAGCGCGCCGCGGCCGCCTCAACCGCGAGTAACCAAACGCATAGAGCAGTTGAACACGCAGGGAATGGTCGTCTACAAGCCGGCCGACAGTTGTGACGCTGCGTAGAGAGCGGCCGTGTGCTACTACCTCTGTCTTGGTCTGTTAGTCCCCTTTATATTATGTGCCATAATTTGACCTTAGATTTAACTAAAAATATGTTAATGCATGTTAAAATATTATATAATTGGAAACTATGATCAAATACGAATCCAACGATATAATCTTTGTCGACATGCATTCGTATTTTATTAGTTAAATCTCTAGTCAAAATTTGGCACAAAAATACAAAGATGACTTATAAACCAGGACAGTGTAGTAGGTAATTAAATCGTAAACATTTGTTTATTAACCGTATGTGTATGTGTCGTTTCGTCCTCCTCTCGCACGTCTCATCACCCCGCTGCCGCAGAAGGCTTCGAGCGCAAGCTTGAGCAGCGTGTGGGGGCGTTCTTTTGGCCAAACGGTGGCTTGAAGTGGCGCCAATGAATCGTCGGTGAGCCAGTCCCGCGCAAGCGACAGGTTCCCGCACATATCCGCACAAGCTTCCCGGCAGACTCGGCGCAATCCCCTAAAATCCCAATGCTCACCGGCCTGCTATTTAAACCCTCATGGCTGGCGAGTCCTACGCCGCATTTTCCCCTCCCTCCCAGTAGCTTATATCGTCTGCTTCTCCCATAATCGCCAATGGCACCGGTCCGTCGTCGTCGCTCAGCCACTCCACCGTCATCAGAGGATAGCTCCAGCTGGGAGGCTACACCGTGGCGATGGCGCAGTCCCGATGTAGTGTAGTGCGCGTGGCATCCCTGTTGGGTGTGCCCGCATCACCCACCACACGCTCCGTTGCTGCTGCCCGTCGGCAACTATTGTCGGTCGCTCTTTCCGCCACCCCACCGTCTACCTCGTGGCCTTCACAACACCGTAGAAAGTCAGGATCATCACTTGCTCCGCCGCCATAGCGCGAAGGCGGGAGGTGTCCGTCGAGTCCGCCACCCCACTGTCGGCCATCGTGTCCATCAGCCTCGCCGCCACCGCGGCCCGAAGGCAGAAGGTGGCGGTCGTGGCCGCCAGCCCACCGTCGGCCGCCAGCCCACCATCGACCGCCGGGGTCATCACCCACTCCGCCACCATCGCCCGAAGGCGGGATGTGGAGGTGGAGCCCCACACGTTCGTCAGCGACCTTGCACGCTACATCGAGTTCCTACGAGAGAAGGAGGAGCGCCTCGTCGAGCACGTAAAGAGTCTTACCGCCGCCGTGGCCACAACACACGCTGTCGCAGAGGTGAGGAATGGCGAGATCTATAAGGAGTCCCGCTACTTCGAGAGGGGTCGTCTGGAGCGGCAGAGGGCCTTCGAGATGAGCGTCGCTAAAGGTGCAACATCGATAGGCACCAGATTGCAGTTGTCCATCTCGTCGGTAGGCTCCTCCTCCTCTGCCTCTTACTGAGCATGCTTGGCAGAGGAGAGGCTGCTAGAAGTAGTACAAAGCCCCTCCATAGTAGTAGTATTTAGGGGCTATTTTGTTCAGTTCATCTGACTATAGATGTGGTTGAACTGTAACATACTTAAAATTAGCTAGTATATATAGTTGAACTAGCTATTTTAGTACGTGTTTGGCAATAATTGGGGTAAATTTTGGTCGGTTTAGCTATTGAGTTGAACTGTTTGTATAAAGAACGACTGCTTAATCTATGAATGAGATCTATGCTTACTGAATCTTAGTTGCAAAAATTAGATAGTGCTAGTGATTTTTAGCTGCAAATTTTGACAAATGGCAGTGTTAGAAGGTTGACAAAGGGCAATGCTACTAGATCAACAAATGTCAATCATTCCAGTTTGACAAATGGCAATATATCCAATATGACAGATGCAAATCTTACCAAATTGTCTGTACGTGGTTGCACATGGGTCATCCAAAAAATTTGTTTGCATTGAAGGGATGTACAAATCCTGCGTGCCAGATTTTCTCTTGGCTTAGCGGTGAAGGAACCATAGCTCTCGCTTTGCAGACCGTATACAATATGAATTGTTTGCGATGAAGAGATGCACAAATCATGCGCAACAATTTTTCCCTTGGCTTACTGGGGAAGGACCATAGCTCTCGCATTGCATACAGGTGTTCTATCTAAAACGTTTGCAATGAAGAGCTGCACAAATCTTGCTCGACACATTTTCCGTTGGCTTACTGGGAAACTGTCAGTTTGCATACGGGTGTTTTATCTAAAACATTTGCGTTTAAATTTAAAAACTATTGACTTTTTTTTCAAATCGTTTGATAAGTCTGTACATTTAGAGAGAAAAACGCAAGTTCGCCCAAACCATATGTTTCATTCAGTCATATTGCAGATTTATATTCATATGATCGAGATACAATATTGAACGCAAAAAAAACTAATTCCAGCGACGGTGGAGGCGGCGTGCCGTGCCAGCGTTGTCATTGTCGTCCCCTGGGATGCCGTTGTTGAAGTCTTCAAGGCAGCACAAAATGTTCTTCACTTGGATATCAAACATCCCGTCGCCGTGTGATCGATGGGTAGGGCGCGGGAGGACGACAACTCGCGGCGCTGCAAGGCAGCGGTCGACGGCGGTGTCCCATGACGCTGAGGGGGGCGGGTGCAGGCAATGCATGGGGACCGGCCCACGATGGGTGCATGGGCGCGCACGGGCACGGGCGCTAGCATGTACACGAGCTCGTGCGGGTCCATGATATGTCCATTTTGCATCATGCTTTTATATTGATATTTATTGCATTATGGGCTGTTATTACATATTATAGCACAATACTTATGCCTTTTCTCTCTTATTTTACAAGGTTTACATGAAGAGGGAGAATGCCGGCAGCTGGAATTCTAGACTGGAAAAGGAGCAAATCGGAGAGACCTATTCTGCACAACTCCAAAAGTCCTGAAAATTTACGAAGAATTATTTTGGAATTGATAAAAAATATTGGGCGAAGGAAGTATCAGAGGGGCCCCACCAGGAAGCCACAAGGGCAGGGGGCGCGCCCTACCCCCTGGGCGCGCCCCCTACCTTGTGGGCCCCCTGGCAGGCCTCCGGTGCCCGTCTTCTGCTATATGATGTGTTTTGACCTAGAAAAAATCAAGAGAAAGCTTTCGGGGCGAAGCGCCGCCGTCTCGAGGCAGAACCTGTGCATAAGCAATCTAGGGCTTCGGTGGAGCTGTTCTACTGGGGTAACTTCCCTCCGGGAGGGGGAAATGGAAGCCATCGTCATCACCAATGATCCTCTCGTCGAGAGGGGGGTAATCTCCATCAACATCTTCACCAGCACCATCTCCTCTCAAACCCTAGTTCATCTCTTGTATCCGATCTTTGTCTCAAAACCTCAGATTGGTACCTGTGGATTGCTAGTAGTGTTGATTACTCCTTATAGTTGATGCTAGTTGGTTTATTCGATGGAAGATCATATGTTCAGATCCTTAATGATAATTAATACTCCTCTCATTATGAACATGAATATGCTTTGTGAGTAGTTACGTTTGTTCCCGAGGACATGGAGAAGTCTTGTTATAAGTAATCATGTGAATTTGGTATTCATTCGATATTTTGATGAGATGTATGTTGTCTCTCCTCTAATGGTGTTATGTGAACATCAACTACATGACACTTTACCATGATTTGGGCCTAGGGGAAGGCATTGGGAGTAATAAGTAGATGACGTGTTGCTAGAGTGACAGAATCTTAAACCCTAGTTTATGCGTTGCTTTGTAAGGGGCCGATTTGGATCCATATGTTTCATGCTACGGTTAAATTTATCTTAATTCTTCTTTCGTAGTTGCAGATGCTTGCGAGAGGGGTTAATCATAAGTGGGAGGCTTGTCCAAGTAAGGACAGCACTCAAGCACTGGTACACCCACATATCAAATTATCAAAGTAATGAACGCGAATCATATGAGCATGATGAAAACTAACTTGACAGTAATTCCCATGTGTCCTCGCACTACTAGGAAAAGGCCTACTAATGGCGCACTGGTTTTGCCTTATAATGGCGCATTACCAGTGCGCCATTAGTACCACGCCACTAGTATTCTTTACTAATGGCGCACCACTGGTGCGCCATTAGTATCTGGTATACTAATGGCGCACCAAGCAGTGCGCCATTAGTATGTAACACCATGCGCCATTAGTGTGCCTCCCGGGGGGCCATACGTAAGCATGTGCTTTGTCATAATAATGGCGCATTTTGTGTTGATGCGCCATTAGTATCCTTTGGAATGGCGCACCTGGTGGTGATGCGCCATTAGTATGAATATTTGTTTTTTTTAATTTTCTGATTTTTGCACAGGTTACAAAATATATTATTGGACAGAATATAGACAGTAGCACACAGCAACATCAGATTCATCGAATACAATAGAAGATTAGTCTCCTAATACAATTCATCATATTAGTCTCCGAATTCAAAAGACCAAACAAAGATAAAACATTACAAGTCTCAAGACCGCGAGTATCGAGTTTGTCTTCACATTACAAGTCGATATCGATCATCTAAACTACCATCACATAGAAGAGAGCTGTGGTCATCACGATGAGCATCATCGCGATCAAACTGGTCTTCATCCGGTTCCTCCAACGCTCCCTCCTCTCTCCCGCTAGACAACGGGCGTATCTAGATTCGGCCTCCGCCCTAGTGGTGTACCCTTTGTATCTGTTACCGCTGAAACGGTGAACCTGTCTCCGACACTCCTCCAAGTCGTCGTAGACTTCGGGAACCTTACCCTTGTACACGACATACGACGACATCTCTATGCAAAAGCCAAACAACAGACAATACATAAGCAATATGTAAGTATGCAACAAAAGGATCGGAAGAGAAAAGCAAGACATTAATAGCACAATTCATGGTCCTACTAATAAATAGCATCGATTACTTCTAAGTTGAACGACTGTCCAAACCAAAGAGACATACGAATTCATTAAAGTTTAATGACAACATGAGCCAATCAGTGTTTCAGAACTACACATCACTACTTTCGACTCGACTCATCGGACAGGAGTGTGGATGAAGCCGCCGTCTGTCGTGATGGTCATGAAATCGCGGTCGTTGTCACCCTGCATTTGTAGCGTTCCATCTATCTCATTGTTGGATGGTTGATATCTGAGGAAGAATAGCCCCGAGGTATGAAGGACATCTTGATGGATGATGTCCGCAAACTCCGACTGGATGTGAAAGAATTCTTGTCTGAGGTCCGCGTCCTGGATTGCCGACAAGTTTGCGGCCCAATCTTTGAGATTATTTGGTAGCAGAAGGTGATGATGGTCCCTTACGATCGCCCGCATGTGATGGAGGGCGTAGTAGGCATCCTTCGATCACAGCGGCTGCTTGACGCAGCAGAACTTCGTATTGTGTGAGAACATGTGCTTGCCGTACTTACGAACTGCCCTGGTGAAGGTGCCTCCAGATTTGGCGTAGCCGGGGAGAACATCATCAAGAAGTTTCTTGACATTTGTGTAGTCTATCTTGGAGTTACGGTTTGGGTCGAAATACATGGCCATGAAATATTTCGGGCTTAAGAGGATGATTGTGCAATGTGTGTCACTGCACAGAACACGGAATGTTAGAAAAAAAAGAACGATCGAAATCTAAGAAATCATATGTTACGGGGCGGTTAAGGGATGACTTACTCGGGAAAGTAAGCCACAAGGAAGTTATCCTTATCCGGGTTTGCGAATAGCGCCTTGAGGTGTGAACTTCGCAACTTGGCGGTCCCCAGCGCTGCTCAAGTGCTTGGCACGCATGTAGAAGGGGTCAACTATCACGATGTCCGGGGTCTTGTCTCTAATGATCCGCATCTCCATACTCACGAAAACAGCCGAACGAAGGTGTAGTGCAGCGGATGAAGGTTAAACATAGCAAAGATGTCGTCAAACCGCAGGACGATCGTACCCCCAATGTCGCCATCCACAAAGCCCTTGCCCTCTGGCACCTTGGCCACGAAAACCGGGTATGCCACATCATTCTCTCTGAGACGCCGCTTCTCCAAAGAAAGAACACTGTCATGCAGACTCCGCATAGCACCGGTTGCAACATTGAGCATATTTGGCGGTAGCATCGCCCTACCCGCCACATGCACCCTCCTCGAGATATCCTTAGGTGAAGGTGGCCCGTCCTAAGCACGGATCAAACTCGATGCCGGCTGGCTCGCACCGGCGCCCTTGTTAGTCTTTCGTTTCCGTCCCTTCTTCTTGATCCCCTGTAATGGGACCGAGTTCTGCTCACAGACCACCTTCTTGAGCGTGTTGGGGCTGATAATATTTTGCACCTCAGCTATCTGAGGCTCGGTGAAGGTGGGAGCGGGAGGCGTCTCCTGAGAACTGAACGCCAGACGACGCCTGTTGCAATTGGATTTCTCCGCCGTACCAGCTAGATTGCGATCGTCTTGGTTGGGTTCTTGAGAAAGAGGCCCGCAGAACTCGTCAGCGTACCCATGTTCGGCAAAGTACTTATCGACTTTGGTAAATGTACAGTCGTCGTTGTCGTCGTCGTCCGGATCCTGTGCCATAGGGCTGTTCGGATCCTGTGCCATAGGGATGTCCGGTATAGGGATGTCCGGTAGGTCCGGTAGCGTTGCGGCGTTCTTGCCATGGCTTGGCGCCGGCACGACTGGCGGTCTTGTCTGTGGGGTGGTGTCCCCCGCCCCCAAACGAATCTGGCTCTTCGGCCAAAGCAGGGGCTAGTTTACGCAGGCGTTGAGGGTCATCACATCTTCTTCATCTTCCCCAGCGGGTCGAATAGGAGGTAGCAGCTCGTCGCATCCTGGCAGCACCCGAACCACTTCAACCCTATACACTGTGGCTGGCATCGGATTACCGTGGAATATGGGTTGCCCGGTTGAACGATTCTGCCCTTGGCGACATCGACCAACTCGGCGCCCACGAAGTGCAGAAGAGTGCAAGGAACGTCGGCGGTGCCCTGCGAAAACATGTATAGGGCGCAAGGGATGCCTAGTCAAAGGCAAGGAGATGAAGTCATCGGCCGAGAGGCTTAGTTACTGTGATGCCGTCGAGCTCGGCTAATGTCGAGGCACCACCAACGGCGGGCGTGCAACTGACGGAGGGGACGCTTGCTGGCGAGGTGCCGGCCAGCATACACCCGGGTACATTAAGCTCCAATGCCCGTGCCGGCGCCGGAGACACGAATACCGCCTCCGCCGGAGACACCAATGGCGCCGCCGCCGGAGACACCAATGGCGGCGCCGCCGGAGACACCAATGGCGCCGCCGGAGACACCAATGGCGCCGCTGCGTGCTGTGCGAGTTGCTGGCCGTGAAGCTGGGAACCAGGGGAGGCCCCTGTTGGCCGCCCGCAGTCCACGTCGTCAGCCCATGAATCAACATAGGCACCATGGCGTTGCGCTTCGTTCCCAGTTGTTGTTCCACTTGCTCTTGGACAAGCTTCGGAATCCGCGCCACTTGTGCCTTGAGTGCTTAAACCTCGCACGTCTGGCTTTCCGAGCTGGTCTTTATCTCCTTCCGCACACCAGCGGTATAGTATGACCCCCATTCTGTGGACAAGCCTTTGCCGGCCACACGACCAGCTGACGTCGGCTTAGTGAGCTTATCCTTGTTTTTCATTATGTTCAACGCCCTATTTAAAGGGGTGTCGAAAGGGGAGCTCTGAGACGACCCCACGCTACTGCTTTCAGTGTCCTGCGGAAGGAACGTGAACCATTTAGAAATATTGGGGATTAATTAGAGTGCAACCATATGGAGCTAATTACGGGGATGTATTCCTTACCAGTAACAAGCTCAAGCGCCCTGGTCTTCGGATCCGTGGTAAGCTCCTTTGTTATCGGGTCCTCCTTGTACCGGGACCTGACATAGTTCCTGGTCTGCTTGTCACCGCTGTATTTCTCAAAGCGGGGCGGTAGGCCTTGCTCAGCACGCTCCGCGTCCTCCTTGTCCCATATAGGCTCCGCCACTCTATAACCACCGGGACCGAGTTTGTGTTCCCCTAAGTTCAACTCCCGCATTTCTTTCCCCCACTCACTAGATTCGGAGGTTGCGCTGCTCTCGCACTTGATCTTGAACTCATTGTACTCATCTTCGCTCATCAAAGGATATTTCGCCTTGATCTTCTCATAACTATCACCTTTATCAATCATTCTCTTCACCGCGCTTCTCCAAGTAGACAGGGCCGTGCTCATCTTCGTGAGGCGACACTGTTCACTTTATTCCACGAGGCGTGTGTTTTCAAATTCGGCGAGGAACTTGTATCGTTCGTGCAGCTTCGTGAAGAGGAGGTTGCGCAAATTCCCATGGTCCTTATTCCTAAGGTTATCGGTGTTGATCGAGACGGTGCTCCGGAGAATGCACCCGAGCTGAAGCGAGTACCCCTTGACTATATGTTTGGGATCCGTTGGATGCCCGTCGGAGTCCACTTGAGTGAATTCCTCCTTGAGGGTGCGGAGCGCATTCGGGCGCCGGTCCTTCCTTTGCTTCTTTGGTTGGCTACCATCTGTGTGTGCGCCGCCATCATTAGTGGTGGCATCCTCAGCGGCACCATCAGTGGTGTCATCCCCGACGCCACTAGGGGTTGTGTAGTCAGGATCGGTGTCTTCCACGGCGTCCTCATAGCGGTGAGGTTGTTCCTCCATCTCCTGGGACAGCTCCCAGAATTGCTTGCCGCCCGAACCACCGGCCTCATCGTGGTTGGCCATGTTTCGCTCTAAATAGGAAAACAGTTTGGTCAAAAAGTTGGTTATTGTCAAGGAACAAGATCATGGTCTCATCATTTAGGGTTTGTCGACACCGAGGCATCCTAAAAGTTAAGTTTTCATCATTTAGGGTTTATCGATGCCGAGGCACCCTAGGTTGGGCTTAATCACTTGGCACTAATCACTTGGCTCTATTGCCACATATGTTGGGTTTATCATCTAGGGTTTATCGAAGCTGAGGAGAATTGTAAGTTGGGCCTGATCACTTGGCTCTATTGCCACCTATGGTTTAATGCAGCAAGAATAAAGGGGTAGTCTGATCACTTGTCTTGTGGTGTGTGCTGCTACTTCATCGTCGTCGTCATGTTCGATCTTCGGGTCGCCGTACTTGTCGAAGTCTTGCTCATTGGTTACTCCATCCATTCCGATGATCTTCCTTTTGCCTCTCCTCACGACAACACGACTGGGCTTTGGTGGGTCGGTAATGAAGAAGCATTGGTCCACTTGGGAAGCCAGACCCATGGCTCATTTTTGTGGTGACGCTTATACCCTTGATCTTGGATTTGGCTTCGTATAACCATGGTGGTGAAATACCGGTCTTCTTTTAGGACGCTCTTGGCCCATCTGACACGGAACATCGGGACCTTCTCTCCAGCGTAGCTCAGCTCCGAGATCTCCTCGATCCTTTCGTAGTATTTGTCCTTGTCGTTCCCGGTGTAGGATTCCATCGTTACCCCGGAGTTCTGATAACCATCGCTCTTCATGTCCTTGTTCTCAGTGTAGAATGTGTAGCCGTTGATATCGTACGCCTCATAGGTCATCAGGTTGTGCTCGGCGCCCTGTGACAAGGCGAATATGAGTTGTTCTTCCGTGGAAGAATCCTCATGTAAAGGGTACGACAGAAGCTTCTGCTTGAACCAACACGTGAAACATGAGTTGTGCTCTTTGATTATATCTCCATCTGTCCTCTTTTGGCCTCGGTCATTGTACGTCTTCTCAATAAAAATTTTGTGCTCTACCACTCAAGGATCGACCACGTCTATGTGTTGTAGCGCGACTAGGTTTGCTCTTTCAAAGTCGGCGAGTTGTCCCTCGAAGTCGACATGCATTTCAATGGTGACCTCACGGTGACCCCATCCAGCGAAGCTGCCGAGGTGCCCGCTGACGGTAGACCAACGGGGTTCTCGATGCCTAGATAATTAGTGCAGAGGAGATGCACTCTTGATCGAAAAGCCCCGGCTATACTTCCCTCTGGACGTGACATGTTGCGAATGTATCCTTTGATGACACCATTCATCCTTTCGAACGGCATCATGCTGTGCAAGAACGTCGGCCCGAGTTGGATGATATCCTCCACGATATGGACCAGCAAATGCACCATAACGTCGAAGAATGCGAGCGGGAAGTACATCTCAAGCTCGCATAGTATCACCACGATCTCTTCCTGTAGCCTTCTAAGTTGCCTCACGCCAATCGACTTCCGAGAGATGACGTCAAAAAAGTTGCATAGGCCAAATAGCATTTCACGGACGTCGCGTCCATGATCCCAATGGATTGCAATCGAAAGTATCTGCGTCATCAAGACGTGATACCGTGAGACTTCATCCGCTGAACTTCGCTTATTGGGTCTAGGTATCTGCTTATCTTCCCTGCGTAACCATAAGGAAGTTTTACTCCTAGGAGGTAGGTGAAAAACTGCTCGATCTCATCCTGACTTATAGTGAAGCACGCGGGAGGGTAGTCATTTCCGGTCTTCTTGGCCTTTTGCCTTTGCGACGACTTTACGTGTCTGCCGCCTCATCATCATCATCATCATCATCATCATTAGCGTGAAGCTCCTGCCGATGCCCATTGATTTCAAGTCGCCCTTGCTTTCGCCCATCTTTGGTCCTCTCGGCATGTTGAGCAGGTACCAAGCAGACTCGCACACGTTCTTCGTGATATGCATGACATCAAGGCTGTGAGGCACACGGTGGATCTTCCAGTACGGCAAGTCCCAGAAAACAAACCTCGTTTTCCATACCTTCAGCAGCGGCTCTGGCGCCTTTTGCTTCTTTCCCGGCTCTGGCGCCTTTTGCTTCTTTCCCGGCAGTGGACAGTCTTTTCAATTTTTCAACAGCTCGTCTATTTCCTCGCCGCTCCTTGTACACTGGTGTTTTCGGGGTTCGGTTTCACCATCAAACAGATCCTTGCGTTTCCTCCACGGGTCATCGTCTCGAAGCCACCTTCGATGTCCCATGAACACGGTTTTCAAAGACTCGGGATCTCTATCTAGTCTGGCGTCGTTGTGTCATCCATGCACCTTACGCATCCGAAAATCCGTGGACTACCTGCCCCGCGAGATATCCGTAATCGAGATAGTCGTGCATCGTGCGTGAGCAAAGGCGGCTCTCATAGGGAAATATTCTTTCTCTGCGGCGTCCCACGTATTGGTGGCATTTTCCACAGCGTGTCTAGCTCCTCCTTCAAAGAGCCCGGATCTGATTGATGTTGTTCCTGGTTGTTTCGCCCTTCAATTAGCATACTCATGTGAATGTACTTCCTCTTCATGCACAACCGGGGAAGGTTGTACATCCACACAAACACAGGCCAGTGCTATGTGTGCTTCTCTGGCTGCCAAACGGATTGACTCCATCGGTGCTCGCGCCCAGCATGATGTTCCTTGGATCCTTCCCAAATTCTGGGTATTCGAAGTTCAACGCTTGCCACTGGCTCGCATCCTTAGGGTGACTCAGCATCTTGTCTTTTTTATTTATCTCCGGATCATTTCCGTCATCATCCCGCTTCTTCTCCTCCCTATCGACGTGCCAACGCAGGAGCTTTGCTACCTTAGGGTCCGCGAAATACTGTTGCAGACGAGGAGTGATCGGAAAGTACCATACCGATTTTCGAGGAGCTTTCTTCCTCTTCTTGTATCGAGTGACGCCGCACACCGGACATATGATAGACTCCACGTGCTCGTCCCGATAAATGATGCAATTGTTCATGCACACATGGTATTTCACATGCGGTAAATCCAGAGGACACACGATTTTCTTCGCCTCCTCGAAACTGGTCGGGCACTTGTTCCCCTTGGGAAGACGTTCGTGCCAGAATGACATGTTCTCGTCGAAGCAGGTGTCGGTCATTTTGTGGTTTACCTTCATCTCCAGAGTCATGAGCGTTACTTTCAGGCGGGTATCCTCGGGTCTGCATCCTTCATACGATGGAGTAACCGTGTCTATCTCCAGTTGATCCAGCTTGGCTTTCTCTCGAGCGACAGCTCTTGCGTTATCCGTCTGCTTGAGAAGCAACTCTTGAATATGAGGGTCCTGCACCCAACCTCCATCGTCGTCTGCTCCGGCGTCTTCATCTTCATGATCATGCCCTTCGTCTTGATCTTCCTCATCATCATGTATGACATCTTCTACATGATGACTGTGTACAGCATCACCGTCGTGATCATGTCCTGGAGATTCTTCGTCTTCTCGCCCGCCCTCGCCGCGGTGGTTGTCTTGTTGCCCTTACTCATTTCTTGCCCGGCCCCCACGGACGACTTCATAGTCATCTTCATCACCTTGCCACCGGTAGCCATCCATGAAACCACGCAAGAGCGGTGGTCCCGCACCTGCCGGAATCCGGTCCGCATAAGGCTCTTCACTTGCATCTTCGACACGGACATCTTATCTCCGTCTCATTCTTTTGAAGCATCTTAGCCTTCATGAGCTCAAAAACCTATTCATGATGCCTTCAGTTATCGTGCGGACCATGGTCGTCAAGGGTAGAAACAAAACAATATTTTAGAACCAAGAAAAAATTTGGCATGACCTTCCCTAAAAATAGGACCAAAAAGAATGCATAGTGCCAAAATTCTCGCCGAAACAGAAATGAATCAACATTCCGGCAAAATATTGGCAACTATCGCATTTCAAATACCGGTACCTGCAAACACAAACATATATGCAACACCACAATCATATGCAACATCACAAACATACATAGATCTAGCCAGGCCACAAAAAGTGCATGTGCACGTTGTTGGAGCGAGCTAGGGAGAAAAAAAGTAGATCTACAACATGAAGATAGCTTTCCCCTTACTTACCTATCAAAAAAAAGGTAATTTCACCACTTAATTTTGATGAATCTATGGTGCAAATGAGGTGAGGAGGAGGAGGCAGCCGAAAGCTTGGAGAAGGAGGTGGAGGGAATGAAGTGGGGAAAGTGACTGGGTAGGTGTGGCTATCCAAAATATCTTGTTGGGGTCCCAGGTTACTAATGGCGCACCACCTGCAAATGCGCCATTAGTATGCCTGGTTACTAATGGCGCACCTGCAGATGGTGCTCCATTAGTAGTTTTGCAAAAAATTATAAATAAATAAATAAATATACTAATGGCGCACCGAGTCATAGTGCGCCATTACTAGTTTAAACTAGTAATGGCGCACTATGAAATAGTGCGCCATTAGTAGTTCTGCAAAAAAAAAGAATAAAAAAAATACAGTAATGGCGCACTGTCTGCCTGGTGCGCCATTACTAGTTAGAACTAGTAATGGCGCACTTCGACCGGATGCGCTATTAGTATGTATGGAAAAATGGAAAAAAAATATTACTAGTGGCGCACCGTGTGTCTGGTGCGCCATTAGTGTCTTCCACACTAATGGCGCATCACCAACTGGTGCGCCATTAGTATATAGTAGTGGCGCACTACTTCCCTGGTGCGCCATTAGTGTCAATCCTATCTATAGCCCTTTTCCTAGTAGTGTCGGGAGCGCTTTGCATAATACATGAGTTCATCCAGGATTGTACTTTGCTAAAAAAGGATTGGGCCACCTTGCTGCACCTTAGTTACTTTTATTACTTGTTACCCATTACAAATTATCTTATCACAAAACTATCTATTACCGATAATTTCAGTGCTTGCAGAGAATACCTTGCTGAAAACCGCTTGTCATTTCTTTCTGCTCCTTGTTGGGTTCAACACTCTTACTTATCGAGAGAACTATGATAGATTCCCTATACTTGTGGGTCTTCAATATTCTTTTCTGGAGCCATTGCTGGGGAGTGAAGGGCCTTTGGTAAGTGGAATTTGGTAAGGAAACATTTATGTAGTGTGCTAAAATTTATTGTCCCTTGTTGCTATGGAAAATAATCTTTTGTGGGGCTTGTTCGGGGTATCTTCACCTCTACCGGTAGAGAAAAGATTTGCTCTTCAACCTATTGATCCTATTTATTATGAAATTCCTTCGGGTATGATAGAGAAACTGCTGGCTAATCCTTATGCAGCAGATGGAACATTACATCCTGATATGCATCTAATCTATGTGGATGAAGTTTGTGGATTATTTAAGCTTGCAGGTTTGCCCGAGGATGAAGTCAAGAAGAATGTCTTCCCATTATCTTTGAAGGTAAATTCATTGACATGGTATAGGCTATGTGATGATATTGGATCATGGAACTACAACCGACTGAAATTGGAATTTCATTAGAAGTTTTATCCTATGCATCTGGTTCATCGTGATCGGAATTATATATATAATTTTTGGCCTCGTGAAGGAGAAAGTATCGGTCAAGCTTGGGGGAGGCTTAAGTCAATGTTATATTCATGCCCCAATCATGAGCTCTCAAGAGGAATTATTATTCAGAATTTTTATGCTCGGCTTTCTTGTAATGATCAATCCATGCTCGATACTTCTTGTACTAGTTCTTTTATGAAGAAAACTATTAAATTCAAATGAGATTTATTGGAAAGAATTAAACGCAACTCTGAAGATAGGGAACTCAACGAGGGTAAGGATTCAGGTATAAACCTCAAGTTTGATTGTGTTAAATCTTTTATGGATACCGACGCTTTTCGTGAATTTAACACTAAATATGGACTTGACTTTGAGATAGTAGCTTCTTTTGTGAATCATTTGCTACTCATGTTGATCTCCCCAAGCAGAAGTGGTTTAAATATCATCCCCCCCGTTGAAGCAAAAGTAATGGAACCTATTAAAGTTGAATAAGAAACTATTATTTATAATGTTGATCCGATTGTTCCTACTGCTTATATTGAGAAACATCATGCTAAAGCTTCAACTGTGGTTTGTAAGAGTTAAACTAGAATACCTACGCCCACTGAACAAATTAAAGTTGAACCTAGTGTTGCCATGGTTAAAGATCTCTTGGTCGATCATATTAATGGGCATGTTATTTATTTCTGTGATGAAACTGCTAGAATTGCTAGACCTGATACTAAAGATAACATAGACCTATTGTTGGCATGCCTGTTGTTTCTGTTAAAATAGGAGACCATTGTTATCATGGCTTATGTGATTTGGGTGCTAGTGTGAGTGCAATTCCTTTTACTTTGTATCAAGAAATTATGAATGATATTGCACCTGCTGAGATAGAAGATATTGATGTTACTATTAAGCTTGCCAATAGAGATACTATATCACCAATTGGGATTATTAGAGATGTTGAAGTCTTGCGTGGGAAAATAAAATACCATACTGATTTTGTTGTTCTTGGTTCCCACAAGATGATTTTTGTCCCATTATATTTGGTAGACCTTTCTTGAACACTGGCAATGCTAAGATAGACTGTGAGAAAGAAATTGCTACTGTAAGTTTTGGGGATGTGTCTCATGATTTTAATTTCTCTAAATTTCATAGACAACCCCATGATAAAGAATTGCCTAGTAAGGATGAAATTATTGGTCTTGCTTCTATTGCCGTGCCTCCTACCGATCCTTTAGAACAATATATGCTAGACCATGAGAATGATATGTTTATGAATAAAAGAATGGAATTAGATGAAATATTCTTTAACAAAATGCCCGTTTTAAAACACAACTTGCCTGTTGAAATCCTTGGGGATCCTCGTCTACCCAAGGGTGACCTCGTGTTTGAGCTTAAACCACTACATGATACTTTGAAATATGCTTATCTTGATGAGAAGAAGATATATCCTGTTATTATCAGTGCTAACCTTTCAGAGCATGAAGAAAAGAAATTATTGAAAACTCTGAAGAAGCACCGTGCCGCCATCGGATATACTCTTGACGATCTTAAGGGCATTAGTACCACTCTATGTCAGCACAAAATTAATATGGAGCCTCATGCTTAAATAGTTGTTGATCATCAACGACGGTTAAATCCTAAGATGAAAGAAGTGGTAAGAAATGAAATATTAAAGCTTTTGGAGGCATGTATAATTTATCCTATTGTTGATAGTAGATGGGTAAGTCCCGTTCATTGTGTCTCTAAGAAGGGAGGTATTACTGTTGTTCCAATGGTAAGAATGAATTGATTCTGCAAAGAATTGTTACATGTTATAGAATGGTAATTGATTTTTGCAAATTAAACAAAGCTACTAAAAAATATCATTACCCTCTACTTTTATTGATCAAATGCCACAAAGACTGCCCAAACATACACATTTTGGCTTTGTAGATGGTTGTTCTGTTTTTTCTCAAATACTTGTGTCAAAAGAGGACCAAGAAAAGATCATTTTTACTTGCCCTTTCGGTACTTTTGCTGATAGACGTATTCCTTTTGGATTATGTAATGCACCTACTACCTTTCAAAGATGTATGACTACTATATTCTCTGACTTTTGTGAAAAGATTGTTGAGGTCTTCATGGATGATTTCTCCGTTTACGGAACTTCTTTTGATGATTGCTTAAGCAACCTTGATCGAGTTTTGCAGAGATGTGAAGAAACTAATATTCTTTTGAATTGGGAGAAGTGCCACTTTACGGTTAATGAAGGTATTGTCTTGGGGCATAAAATTTCTGAAAGAGGTATTGAAGTGGATAAAGCTAAAGTAGATGCTATTGAAAAGATGCCGTGTCCTAAAGATATCAAAGGTATAAGAAGTTTCCTTGGTCATGCTGGTTTCTATAGGAGATTTATTAACGACTTCTCTAAAATTTCTAGGCCTCTCACTAATCTCTTGCAAAAAGATGTTCCTTTTGTTTTTGATGATGATTGTGTAGAAGCATTTGAAATACTTAAGAAAGCCTTGATTTCTGCACCTATTGTTCAACCACCTGATTGGAATTTATCCTTTGAAATTATGTGTGGTGCTAGTGACTATGCTATTGGTGCTCTTCTAGGGAAAAGAGTTGATAAGAAATTGAATGTTGTTCATTATGCTAGTAAAATTCTAGACAGTGCCCAGAGAAATTATGCTACTACTGAAAAAGAATTTTTAGCAGTTGTTTTTGCTTGTGACAAGTTTAGATCTTATATACTATTGATTCCAAAGTAACTATTCACACTGATCATGCTGCTATTAAATATGTTATGGAAAAGAAAGATGCTAAATCTAGACTTATTAGATGGGTTCTCTTGCTGCAAGAATTTGATTTGCATATTATTGATAGAAAGGGAGCTGAGAACCCCGTTGCAGACAACTTGTCTAGTTTAGAAAATGTTCTTGTTGACCCACTGCCTATTGATGATAGCTTTCCTAATGAGCAACTAGATATCATAAATGCTTCTCGTAACATTCCATGGTATGCTGATTATGCTAATTACATTGCTGCTAAATTTATACCACCTAGTTTCACATACCAACAAAAGAAAAAGTTTTTCCATGATTTAAGACATTACTTTTGGGATGACCCACACCTTTATAAAGAAGGAGTAGATGGTGTTATTAGATGTTGTGTACCTGAAAATGAACATGAACAGATCCTACGCAAGTGTCACTCCAAGTCCTACAAAGGACACCACACTGGAGATAGAACTGCACACAAGGTATTACAATCCGGTTTTTATTGGCCTACTCTCTTCAAGGATGCTCGTAAGTTTGTTTTGTCTTGTGATGAATGCCAGAGAATTGGCAATATTAGTAGATGTCAGGAAATGCCTATTAATTGATTCACTTGTTATTAAACCATTTGATGTTTGGGGCTTTGATTATATGGGACCTTTTCCTTCCTGTAATGGGTATACACATATTTTAGTTGCGGTTGATTACGTTACTAACACTACTGGAAACAGAGAATTTGCCATCAGTCAGATTTTTGCCGTCCGCTTGCGGACGGCAAAGAAGGTCTTTGTCGTCTGCTTCCGCAAAATGGAAGACAAAGAAAGGGCTGATGGCAAAGACCATATTTGCCATCAGCCAATTCTTTGCCGTCCGCGAGCGGACAGCAAAGAGGTGGGTGGGTCCGGTGGAGGCCCAAACCCTAACGGCCCACCAGCCCCCCTCTTTGCTGTCCGCTAGCGGACGACAGAGAACGTGCCCACTAACGGCCGCCCTTCCTCTCTCCCCGGCCCCAACCCTCTCTCTTCCCCTCTCCCTCCACTCGCGCACCCTTGCAACCGCACCGCCGCCGCCGCCCCACCAACATCCCTGCCTGCCCCCCCCCGCCCGTCCGTCTCCCACATGCGCCCGCCGCCGTGCCCCACCATCCTCCTTGCCCGGAGCCCCCGCCCCTCCGTCCTGTCGCTCCTGCCGCCTGCTGCCGCGCCCCCGCCCCACCGCCCGTTGCCACGCCTAGCCGGTCCGTTGCCGACGCCGCCCGTCGCCCGTGACCTCGATCCCGTTGCCGCTGCCGCCCGGGCGCCGCCGCCGTGCGGCGCCACCCGCACCACTCTCCCTGCCCCAGAACCCCATCGCCCTAGGCTGCCCTGCCCGCCTCCTCCTCCA
Organism: Aegilops speltoides; assembly: GCA_021437245.1. Classification (NCBI taxonomy): domain Eukaryota; kingdom Viridiplantae; phylum Streptophyta; class Magnoliopsida; order Poales; family Poaceae; genus Aegilops; species Aegilops speltoides. Next base: position 350,511,230 of record CM038143.1, on the reverse strand, counting down.
CCGTCGCCCCGCCCCCTCCTCCACCGTCGCCCGTCGCCAACCCTGCCCTCTCTCTGGTGAGCTCCACTATAACGCCCTCGATGCGGCTATATCTCCCACGTGTCGAAGCACGACTTAGAGGCATAACCGCATTGAAAGCAATGTCGCAAGTGAGGTAATCTTCGCACAATCCATGTAATACATAAGGGGAAATATACATAGTTGGCTTACAGCCGCCACTTCACACAATTACATGAATAAAGCATTACATCATCCAGATACAATCAAGGTCCGGCTACGGAACCAAAATAAAAGAAGAACAACCCCACATGCGACACAGATCCCGATCGCTAACTGGCTCCACTACTAATCGTCCGGAAGGAAACATAGTATCGACCTGTGGCCTCATCATATTCCCACTTTAGCTCGATTCGCCATCTGCGCTGGCCTCACCGGTACTGCATCTGTTTTGGTAGAATCAGTGAGCCACAGAGACTCAAAGAATCTCACACCCGCGAGATCAAGACTATTTAAGCAAGGGAAGGCTGGTGTCAAAAGGAGGAGCTGCTGCAGCGACTAGCATATATGGTGGCTACATCGTAAAAGAGCGCGAGAAGAGAAGCAAGGCGTGGTCGTGAAGCTATTAGCGATCAAGAAGTGATCCCGACTACTTCGTCAAGCATAACTCCAACACCGTGTTCACTTCCGGACTCCGCGAGAAGAGACCATCACGGTTACATACACGGTTGATGTATTTTAATTAAGGTCAACTTTGGGTTTTCTACAACCGACATTAACAAATTCCCATCTGCCTCATAACATGCGGCACGGCTTTGAAAGATAATACCTGCGCAGGGTGTCCCAACTTAGCCCATAACAAGCTCTCACGGTCAACGAAGGAATAAACCTTCACCCAAGACACTCCGATTAGACTCGGTATCCCGTACATCAAGACATTTCGACAATGGTAAAACTAAACCAGCAAGACCACCCGATATGCCGACAAATCCCGATAGGAGCTGCACATATCTCGTTCTCGTGGCACACCGGATAAGCGAAGCGTCTGGTACCGACATAATCCAAGTTGCCAAGGAATGGTCCCATACGGTGCTCTAGTTTGGACCAACACTCGAGGAGCACCGCCCGGGGTAAATAAAGATGACCCTCGGGCTCGCGAAACCCAAGGGAAAAAGGGGTATAGGTGGCAAATGGTAAAACCAAGGTTGGGCCTTCTGGAGGAGTTTTATTCAAAGCGAACTGTCAAGGGGTCCCATAAATCACCCGACCACGTAAGGCATAAAATCAAGGAACATAACACCGGTATGACGGAAACTAGGGTGGCAAGAGTGGAACAAAACACCGGCATAAGGCCGAGCCTTCCACCCTTTACCAAGTATATAGATGCATTAATTAAATCAATAGATATTGTGATATCCCAAAATATCCGTGTTCCAACAAGGAACAAACTCCATCTTCACCGCAACTAGCAACGCTATAAGAGGGGCGAGCAAAGCGGTAACATAGCCAATCAACGGTTTGCTAGGACATGGATGGTTAGAGGTTGACATGGCAATATGGGTGACAAGATATAGCAAGTGGTAGGTATCGCAGCATAGGCATAGCAAAAGAGCGAGCATCTAGCAAGCAAAGATAGAAGTGATATCGAAGGTATGGTCATCTTGCTCAGAAGGTTCTCGAGTTGTCGAAGGTCGGATCCTCGTGGGCGTTCTCAACAGGCTCCTCGTTCACGTACTCGTCTCCGGCTCTACCCAAAGCAAGAACACAAGCAACGGAACCACAATCAAACAAGGAACATATGCACAAGCAATATGATGCAATACATGACATGCTATGCGAGATGTGACATGCTATGCATATGTATGCTCGGAAGGAAAATGATGAACCGGCATCAACTTGGCAAACCAAGTATGCCGCTGGAAAGATAAGATGATTTCGGTTGAAATCGATATAAAGATCACCGAATCGGATGCACGGTTTGCAAATGACAAGCAAAACAAGAATGACGAAAACTGCGTTTAACAGCCCGATGCTACTTAGCACGCAACACGAAACTATGCTACAGCACCCCAACATAAAAACAAAGCATATGGCAACGAACTACAGGAGATGCTTAACAAAAGAGGAACACTGAGCTACGGCTAAATCACATCATAACATGTTCAAACAAGCATGGAGAAAGTGCTCAAAATATCAGGTTCACAGACTTAGTGAAAATACTAACATGGCAGGAATTAACATCAGGAAGGCATGTTTAGAGCAAGCAAACAACATGCTACAGGAACTTATAATAGCAAAGCAAGGCATGACATGATTCTACTCAAAGCCTATTTCAATAGTCCCTTACTGACCATAAGTCAAAAAGGACTCTAAGAAATGATGGCACCCATGTAAACATTGCAAGTTTTATTACAGATTTCAGACTTGGTGAAATATCAGGACATGGCAAAAACAGATTCAACATGGCATGTTCGTGAGCTCGATGCACTCACTACAGAGCATCTCATGATAAACTAAGCATACACCCATCAAGAAGACATGGCATACGAGCTATACATGGCAAGAACAACATCATAGCATACACGGATCAACTACACCGACCTCGTGAAAATTGAATCTAATGCAAACAGACTGCCAGGAAACAAATTCAAGCAAAAGTAGAGCACGAAAATGACATGCTAGACTACTCTATAAATACCAACAAAGGCATGTATGGATAGAGCACATCCATATGTCCAAAACACCCTTACTGATCATGCTCAAACAGGGCATAGATCTCTCTGAAACAACATGAACATATGGCATAAAATTATCAGCAGGATAAGACTTAGTGAAATCACTAAGTTCCTGAAATCAGCAACATCATCATCCCTACTTTGCATGCTCGTTCTAGTCAACACATAGCTCACAAAAATACATGGCCAACACCCCTGGAAAGATGGCATGGCAATGTTCAACTCACATGTAGGACTCAAGTTCATAGGGTGCACACATAAATCATGGCAAAAATGACAAAAGAGCTCGAACTGATAAGATTCTGAAACTAACGATCTGAAGCTATCTTCCAACAGCATTTAGGGCACCAAGATGAGCTCAAATGCAAATGATGCAATGGAATGAAATGATGTACTCTTCGAGACGAACAATTTGACATATTATACACCCAAAACGGAGCCACGGTTGCCGAGATGTGGTGCTATGAAAAATGCACGAAATTAACACAGGTTTAGGACTTAGACGAATTTTGAGGGGGGAAGAAGTCAACCTAGGGATCCAGATCTGGATCGGGCCGGATCCGAGGTCGGGCTCGCCGGAGTTGCGGCGCCGAGGAGGAGGCGGCTGTCGGGCTGCCCGTCGGCGGGCGGTCGGCGGCATGGGCGGGGCATATGGCATGGCATGTGCATAAGTGTGTGTGTGTGTGGCACATGTGTGTGTGTGTGTGTGTGTGGCGCGGTGTGCGGGCGGGCGGCGGCGCGGCGGCGGGCGGCGGTGTGCATGCGGTGGGCGAATGTGTGTGTGTGTGTGCAAGCGGCGGGCGCGGGCGTGGCATGGCATGTGTGCTGGGCCGGCTGGCCAAAGGGTTTCATGCGGCCGGGCGGCGAGGGGCGGCGCGAGCCCACGTGGCGAGCCCGGATTCGCCGGGGCCGGGCGCGGACGTGTCCGGCGCGACGCGGACGTGTCCGGCGCGGCGGATCTGGGATTTGCTAGGGTTTTGCCCGTGAATTCGGGGGAGGGGTGTATTTATAGGCATAGGGGGAGCTAGGAGAGTCCAAATGGGGTGCGGTTTTCGCCCACACGATCGTGATTGAACGACCGAGGGCATGGAGGGGAGTTAGATGGGTTATTGGGCTGTTTTGGAGGGGTGTTGGGCTGCAACTCAAAAGAGGCCTTTGCGAGAGCGAGTTAACCGTTGGAGTACCAAACGAACTCCAAATGACCCGAAACTTGACAGTGGTCTACGGTGCTATACCAGGGCCACTTGGCAAGGCTCGGTCCATTCCGAGAATGTTCAACACCCGCACACGGAAAAAAGAACAAGAGGGGCCGCCGGGAACATAGGAGTGTCGGATTGCAAAAGCGGACAACGGGGAATATGCTCGGAATCATGAGACGAACACATATGCAAATGAGATGCACATGATGACATGATATGAGATGCATGACATGAACAAAATGCAAAATGAAAACAAAACCCAACCCCGGAGGGAATATCATATCACATATCCGAAAATGGCAAGAGTTGGAGTTACAAATATGGAAAGATACATCCGGGGTGTTACATCCACCGCTGCCCTCTCTCCTTTTTTCTTCTATTTTTCTGTTCTTTTAGGTTTACTTTAGTTTAGGCTTAGTTCAGCTTAATTTTGGTTAGGTTGATGGCAAAGACAATAATGCTATGTTACTCATCTTTCGATTTCAATGTGCAGTTGTTTCGTCACTATGAGAGTCTGGTGTTCGCCGAGCTCCGCCCCTGCGTTCGTGGGTGAGCACAAATGACATCTCCTCCTCCTCCCTTAATTGTTTGCTCTGTTTCGGCCTTCATGCTAATGACACTAACTAGGTAACTACAGTCGCATAACCAGTATGCATCTCCCGTCCTAAAGGGTTGCATCGATAAATATGCATTCACTTGCATATTTATCACCGTAACTCATTCGGATTGTCCAACGATTTCCACGGACAGCCCGAGTATGTGTAGATTGAGTACGTTCTCCATGCTCTACCCCATTCTAAGACAAAATTTTGTCAGCGCCTCCCTGTTGTTCTCCGGATGCACATTCTGTCGGCTTTTTGCCGAGATATGTATCGGGAGAACAGCGGGGAGGTGCTGCTAAAATTTTGTCTCGGAATGGGGTAGAGCATGGAGAACATACTCATTCTACACATACTCGGGTGGGATTAGGACCAATCTTTACCTATTAGAGTGTAGGTTGCATAGACATAATTATATTGACAAACTAGATTAACTGATGAATATACATGCTGAATTATATATATTTCTTGTCTGTCCAGTACTAAGCAAGATGAGTGATCTTGCATGGATGTACACCGGTCGCACTAGTCAGAAAGATATTACCTATGAATGGTTAACAAAAACCAAGGGGTTTGTGAAAGCCGCATTTGCAAATGGCCAGAGGAAAAATTGGTGCCCCTGTGTCCGGTGCAACAATTGGGAAAAGAGGACAGAGGATGAAATGGGTAAACACCTGCAGAAGAGTGGTTTTACGCCCGGTTATACAGTGTGGACACTTCATGGTGAGTCTGCCCAATGTGCCAGAGCTAAGGTGGTTCGTCATCGCACCGACGAGCATGGTTCCGGGATGGAAGACATGGTGCAAAACTTTGATGATGCTCGGGATTCAGACGAAGAGATGGAGGAATCTGCAAAGGCCTTCAATGAAATGTTGGAGTCTTCAAAATGTCCTCTTCACGAGCACACTAAGCTTTGTCAGCTGGATGCCATCTCACAAATAATGGCTCTGAAGGCTCAATTCAACTTGGGCAAAGAATGCTACGACGCGATGGTGACAGTATTTGTATGCTTTCTACCCAAAGGCCATGTACTGCCTGCAAACCTGTACCAGTCAGACAAAATCCTCCGTGCTCTTAAGATGCCCTATGAGAAGATACATGCCTGTGAGAAAGGATGTGCTTTATTTAGGCTTGAGTATGAGGACTTTAACTATTGTCCCATTTGCAAGTCTTCCAGGTATATTGTGGTAGACAACGGTATGGTTGAGAAGACGCAAAACAAAATCCCGGTTATTGTTCTTCGGTATATGCCAATCATACCAAGACTTCAACATCTTTCCATGGGCGAAGAGACGGCCAGACAGATGACATGGCACAAAACAGGCAAAAGAACCGAACTAGATGCTGATGGGAAAAGTGATGATGGTACACACATCGGATGGTGAAGCGTGGAAGCGCTTCGGTGCATTATATGAGGAAAAAGTGGAAAATCCAAGGCATCCACGAGTTGGCATCAGCACGGATGGGTTCAGTGTGTTTGGTCTGACGGCAACCCAATACAACTACTGTCCTATATTTGTCTTTCCACTCAATCCCCCCCGGACAGATTATGCAAAGAAAGAACATTTTCCCGACGTTGATAATTCCAGGGCCGAAATATCCAGGGAAGAATATGAATGTGTACATGCAACCACTTAAGGACGAATTGCAAGAAGCCTGGGATAACGGGTTCAAGACATACGACACCTTTAACAAACAAAACTTCATAATGCGTGTCTGGTACATGTACTCGACACATGACTTGCTGGCGTATGCGCTATTCGTTGGCTGGTGTGTGCATGGAAGGTTCCCGTGCCCCACATGCAAGGCAGCTCTTGAGTTTCGTTGGCTGCAGGCGAGTCGCTAGTTTTCTTGCTTCGACTTGCATAGACAGTTCCTAGATCCTCGCCATAAGTTGAGGAAAGACAAGAAGAACTTCATGAAAGGTAGAGTTGTCAAAAATTCTGCACTACCTCCATTGACAGGCCAAGAGACCCCGGATCAGTTAAACACTCTCGAGCCAGATCCAGAGCATCCAGGGTATTTCATGGGTTATAATTCGGAAAACACCTGGACTCACAATACATGCTTGTGGGATCTACCTTACTTCAAAGACCTCCTTTGCCCACACAACATCAACGTGATGCACACTAAAAAGAATATCGCCGAGGCACTTTTTGGTAAATTGTTCGACATAGAGGAGAAGTCAAAGGATAATACTAAGGCTAGAGTCGATCAGGAGGCGCTATGTCATAGGCTGTTACAAAACATGCAAGAACCAAAAGGAAAGCAGAATTGTATGAAGCCAAAGGCATGGTTCAATCTTGGAAGGCCAGCTATGAGGGAAATTGTCTTATGGGTGAAAATGCAGTTGATGTTCCCCGATGGATATGCAACAAATTTAAAGAGGGGAGCGAGTCTTGACAAATTGAAAATATTTGGTCTCAAGAGTCATGATTGGCACATATGGATTGAGCGGGTAATGCCAGTGATGTTGCGTGGCTTCATCCCTGAGGATGAATGGCTAGTACTGGCAGAGCTGAGCTATTTCTTCCGTGTTCTTTGTGCGAAAGAACTATTGCCTGCCGTGCTAGAGGAAATGGAAGAGTTGGCGCCAGAGTTGATCTGCAAGTTAGAGAAGATCTTTCCGCCGGGCTTCTTTAATCCAATGCAACACTTGATTTTGCATCTCCTGATCGAGGCAAGATTGGGGGGGGGGGCGTGCAAAATCGTTGGTGCTACGCAACTGAGAGGATGCAGAAGACGCTCCAAGCAAAATGTAAAAATAAACGTAGAATTGAAGCATCGATGGCCGAGGCATTCATTACTGAGGAGGCGGCAAACTTCATGACAGCACACTATGAAGCCAAAAATCATCATTTGCATAATCCTAAGCTTCGGTACAATGCTGGCGACCATAAAAAAGGTGGGTCCAACCTCAGCCTATTCAAAGGGAATCTCGCACCAGCTAGTGCTTTGAAACCAATATCGTTGGATGTCGAAGAATGGCGTACCATTTCGTTGTATATCTTCACCAACCTAATAGAAGTGCGGCCGTACATCGAGTAAGTTCTCGCGGTACATTGTTTTGCAACTTCTAATTCCTTTGAACTGCTCTTATTCGCGGATATTTTTTGATACAGTCGATACGTTGCCAAATTCTCGGATGGAGCGGTGATCCAAAACGAATCCATCGAAGTGTATGAGCGTCTGGCATAGCAAGGAGGTAGCTTTCCCGATTTCATCTCTTGGTTCAAACAAATGGTAATTTCCATTAGACCATTCTCATTTTTTTGTCTAATTTGCGGCTAATGCAACAATCCTTTCGTAATAAACTTGTAGGCTATTTCAGAGTCTATGGATGTCGAACTGAAACAAGTCGCTAATGCTTTTGACTTTAAGGTCCGTTCATTTGGCAAATACGACATCATCCGGTATCGCTTTCGTACCTACGACAAAGAGCTATCTATGGCCGACCAATCTACAAATTGTTGTGTCTCTGTCGGCGTTCTGGGAACGGGGGTCCCCAGACTTGCCTGCCTGCGGCCTGCGGCGTGGCTCAAGTGGGGGCCCAATGCAGCCCAGCTTCATCAGCTCAAGCTCAAGACCCCGCGAGGGCCCAAGCCTCGCGGGGCGGACGACAGGAAGTCTCCTCAGGAGCAGACTCCTCAGGCAGGCTTGCGAGGATACGAAGAGATCAAGGCAGGGCACCTCCCGAGGGGCCCGTGATGCAAGCCATGACGATCGAGGCCAGGTGGGTGCCAAGCGGGCGCCGGCCTGTGCAGTGTCCTTGTTTCCCTTTCGGTGCAAAGGGGCAAGCACAGACCGGGGCATCAGGCAAATGTTACCGTTTCGGTGCAACAAGACCAAGACCAGCAGAACGGCAGGATGGAGGTCATCGTGGAGCCCAGGGCGGCGTCATCGTTAGAGCCTTTGGCAGCCGAAGACCAACTTTAGTCAGGATAAGTGTACCAGATGTTCCCCTTCAAAATGGCCAATTGTTGGCGCCCTTCCCGCTCATTATTTGGGAAGAGGCCTAGTGCCTCGCTCTATAAATAGGACTAGCCACCACAGGGTAGAGGCATCTAGAAAGAGATCGATCAGAGAGAGAGAGAGAGAGAGAGAGAGAGAGAGAGAGAGAGAGAGAGAAGCAACTGAACTCACCCAAGCAGTTCATCGCACCAGCTCAAGAACAGCCCCTCGCGAGGCTGTTCTCCCTTTGTACTGTTCACCATCAGCCCCTGAGGCAATCCACCACACCACACACTAGAGTAGGGTATTACGCCACAATGGTGGCCTGAACTAGTATAAATCTCGTGTCCCTTGTGTGTTGATCTTTCTTGCTTAGATCCTTGCGAGACTTCGAGACGTGAGCTGGTAGGGGAGAGATCTCTGCGCGCACCCCAGTGTTCGAACCTCAAGGGTCTGCCGGAACCCGAAATCCGACATTTGGCGCGCCAGGTAGGGGTGCGCCGGAATCTTTCTTCCGGTGATCGTGTCTGATCTTCCGCCATGTCCATGGCTGACGCTCACCGAGCTCGTGCCGAGCATCGGGCTGCTCTTGCCACCCGCGTCACCCAGACGGCGCCCGTCGGCGGACGCCCCCGTCGTTCCCCGTCGCCTGCCGCCAACGCCGCCATCGGCCCGGCGGGGAACGAGCAGCAGGCCTCATCCCTGCATCCTTCGGTGTGGCGCGATGGCCGCACCGCCACCCCGTCGCTGACTCCAGCCGGTTCGTCATCCCACGCCCGACGCACCCCCACGGACGCACACGCCGCGCTGCTCCTGGCGCGTGAGTTCCTGCACTACCGTCCCGTTGACGACCTCTACGAGGACTGGCTCGCCCGCATCACCGAGCTCGTCAGCACTGTAGGGGGCTCTCCCATGCCGTCCCTCTCGCTGCCTCGCCCTCCATCCTGCGCAGGAGGCGAGGAGCAGGAGGTGCGTCCACCACCTCCTTCCCAAGAAGGCTCCCAGGCTCCAAGGCGCGCGGCCCTAGGACGAGACCCACCGTGTCCGGCGCCTGCGCAACAAGAAAGGAGCTGCCAAGAGATTCCTCGTCCCCAAGAAGGTGCTCGCGTGCTCCCAGCACCGGTGCGCCATGACTGCATCCCTGCACCGCTACGTCAAGACCCCGCGCTGCTTCAGGAACGGTGCGCGGGAATCTCCAGGAGCAAGCCCCACATCAGCAGAGTGCTCTGGTGGCCATTGCAGGCTGCCGCACTTTCACCTCCGAGCTGCGTAGCGTCGTGTGGCCCGGCAAGTTCAAGATGGACCTGCCTCCTGGCTACGACGGCACTACAGACCCCGCGGAGTTCCTCCAGCTCTACGAGCTGGGCATCGAAGCCGCCAACAGAGACGAGAAGGTCATGGCGAGTTGGTTTCCCATGGCGCTCAAGGACGATGCCCGCACCTGGCTCCTGAACCTGGCTCATGGCACGATCTCCTCGTGGGACGAGATGCGCACCTGCTTCATCGCCAACTTCCAAGGTACTTGTGACCGGCCCCTGGCCATGAGTGACCTGCGCCGCATCAAGCAACAGCCAGGAGAAACCCTGCAGAAGTACATCCAGCACTTCAACAACGCCCACCTCAAAATCCCCAGGGTGACTGAGGAGGCCATCATCTCAGCCTTCTCCGATGGCGTGCGCGACATCAAGATGAAAGATGAGCTAGCAATCCATGAAGACCTGTGCACATTGCTGGAGCTGTTCAACTTGGCGACCAAGTGCGCCAGGGCTGAGGAAGGGCGCCTCTCCCTCCTCGAGCTCCCAGCTGCCGACCTAGAAGAAAAGAAGCCCAAGGTCAAGGACGTGAAGCGCAAGGGGGCTGCTGTGCTCGCAGCAGAGCCAGACACCAAGTGAGGCAGGGATTAGCCTGAGTCATCCAAGGGCAACCGGTACTGCGTGTACCACAACCTCCACACCCACAACACCAATGAATGTCAAGAGCTCAGGGCTGTGCGAGATGGGCATATCGGCCGGCGCCCCAACCGCAACGACCAGGGCTATGGCCGAGGAGGAGGAAGAGGTGGAGGACGATGGGAAGACCGTGGCCCTTGCCAAGGGTGGCGTGACCGGCCTCGCGAGGACCGCTGGCAGGACCAGCCTCGCGAGGGAGGTTGGAGGGACCTCCCTCCTCTGCCACCACCGCCAAGGAGAAATGAAGACCATCACCAAGACGAGGGGCTGGGGCTTCAGGGAGCATGCCAGCGATCGCTTGCATCCCGGGCGGCGCCAGGCCCCGATCTCAACAAGATCTCCAAGCAGTTTGCTCACGAGGTAAATGCATTCCTCCCCAAGCTTGAGGCCACGCGCCCTCTCAGGTGGTTTGCGTGCGCTATCACGTTCAGCTCAGCAGATCAGCTCAAGTGCGCAGCAACGGCCGGAGTCCTCCCGATGCTTTGTTCCCCAGTGGTCAGCAATGTGCAAGTCACCAGGACCCTCATTGATGGCGGAGCCGGACTCAATGTCCTGTCCGTCGAGACGTTCAACAATCTCCAAGTGCCGTATAATCAGCTTCAGCCGACCAAGCCTTTCTCAGGAGTCACTGATGGTTCCACCGTTCCAATAGGGCAAGCTCGCCTTCCTGTCACCTTTGGGCAGCGCAACAAGTACCACACCGAGCTCATTGACTTCGACGTCGCCCACATTCGCCTGCCATACAATGCCATCCTCGGGTACCCAGCTCTTGCCAAGTTCATGGCAGTGACCCACCATGGCTACAATGTCCTCAAGATGCCAGGAAGCGGTGGAATCATCATAGTGCCTTGCGAGGAGAGGGATGCAATGTGTTCTCTTGAGCGTGCCTTCCAGGCCGCGGCAATCGAAGACCCAGATCACAGGAGCGGGAGGCTCCCCAAGGCGGACCCCAAAAAGAAAAAGGCTTCACCTGGCCCAAGCACTTGCGAGGCAGGTGCCTCCGGAGGCGTTGCATCAGAACCCGCGCCCATCCAAGGGGCGCCACCCTCTATTGCATAGGAAGGCGCGCCTGACACCCTCCTTGGGCAGGGCTCAAGGGCTCTCTCCTAGAGGGCCACCGACCTTGCCAAGGTCGCGAGGGAGGCGCTCGGGCACCACTTGGAGGCGTGCTTCAAGGCACATTTCCCTCAGGAAGGCATGAGGCAAGGAGGGCAAAACCCTCAGGAGTTCATCGCAAGAAACATTCAGGAGCTACAGGAGTCAAGAGTCATGCGTGGCAGTCGCCGCTTACCCGCCGTAGACCCACATCCCAGCGAGGATGGTGGGTTGCGTGTCTGCATCGACGTACCAGGGCTCAACCGAGCCGCATCTCAGGAGTGCCTCTGGCCTTCACGCGTGGGGCGTTGTGAGGGTCCACCTCACAGCTACGTTCGCATGCCCTTCGGCCTGCCGAACGCGGCTGCTGCCCACCAGCGCCTGATGAGGAGCATCCTGGAAGCTCAGGTGGCCAGGCACCGTGCGTTCCTAGAGGAGATGGAGATGGACCTTGAGGAGCCGCCCAGACCCCCAGAGCCTCCCGGGGCTCAGGGCTCCGAAGGCTCATGAGGGATGGCTTCCTCACCACGCGTCATCAGCTACTCCGACACTCGCTCTACAATGGTATCAGGTGACATCTTTCCTAGTTCCATTTTTAGCTGGGAGTGCCCGCATGGCTGCATCATTCCCAGGTCACGTGGGTCCATCCCTGTGGCATGTATCCATTTTGCTTGATGTTTTTATCTACCTTGTTGGAGGCACCCCTCGGGCTGCATTATCCCCAAGCTACTCAGGCCTGACCCAGTGGCGTTTGCTTTCTCCGCATCTATCTAAATGGATTTGCTCCTCTGAGCTTAACCTGGTCCCCATGGTTATCATCTACTGCTTATTGCGGACCTCTCCGCGCGCATGCAAAGCGCTTGCAAAGCGCTTGCACGTTAAAAGGAGGGCACCTGAGCATCGCGACTCATAGGCTCTTACTGGCTCTCCAGCCCTCACCCCCTGTCCTTGACCCACGGCATCGCGACCTGTCATACCAGCGGCGGCTGAGCTCGCTCAAGGGCCGGGACCTAAGGACGTAGAGCATTTGCATTCTAACCACCCTGCAGGAACACACCATCGACAAAGGCCCAAAGCCAGGTGCAACCCGCCTCGAGGTAGGGCCTCGTGAGTCCCGCGCTGGCTCACGGGTGCCCAGATACACCTCTCCTAGCCCTACCGTGCTAGCCACGTGTCAGGGCGGGGCTGTACACGCCCCGGGGGCTCCTCCCGGAGGGGAGCCCCCTCCCATGTACCAGTGGAAGCACCATGCTCTGCGCTGGCTAACGACACTACCGAGGAGCGGCTATGCCCGTACACATACGGAAGCGCTATGCTCCGCGCTGGTGATAAACAACTGAGGGCGGCCCACGACTGTACCAACCTCAGGGAGCCCAGAGCTCAGTGTCTGGCACCATCGCAACGCCTCCCCTCAGGAGTGCCGTGCGAGGGGGCTAGACACGGGGGCTGCGCCCGGGCCCCGCCCGAGCGCACGCCACCCAGCCAGGTCCCTCGGACCTGGTCGTCGCGCGCCCCTCCCGAGCGGAGCCAAGGTACGAAAGCTTGTTTGCCCGTCAAGGGGGACTCCTGAGCATCGCGACTCAGGAGCCTAACTGGTCACCTAGCCCCTCACTCCTTAGTTCTGTCCTGGTTTCCGGTCGGGGCTAACGGCGGCTGAGGTATGCACGGGGCCGGGCCCTGCCGACGTAGAACGGCAGATCCACTCCTACGCCTCCCATCCCTACTTGTTGTTTGCGCATCAAGGGGGACTCCTGAGCATCATGACTCAGGAGCCTAACTTGCCACGTAGCCCCTCACTCCTTAGTCCCGTCCTGGTTTTCGACCGGGCTAACGGCGGCTGAGGTATGCGCGGGGCCGGGCCCTGCCGACGTAGAACACGAGCAAATAGGAGGGAAAATGAAAATTCTAAGGAATTCAAAAGAAAATATTACAAGCCATAGAGTGTTTCACAACACCAAACACAAGTTTAACCGCCTCCACGAGGCATGGTGCATGTTGCAGGAGTTAAAAATAGGACAGAAGCCGCAAAGGGATCACTTTCCAATGGCGCCGCCACCTGTGGTGGAGTCACACTGGGCGGCTCCGCCTCCTGAAGCCGCGGAACTGGCGGCGTCGCATATAGGCAAGATGCTGAAGGCACGGAACCTCCCCAGCAAAGCCTCAGCTCGGCCCTTCACGGCCTCAGCAGCAGCGTCGGCAAGGTCGCCGCTCACAGGGTCCAGCAGGCTGTCGAGGTCGACGCTGGGGTCGTGTAGGTAGACGTGGCTGAGGACGCGCGTCAGTGCTGCAGATGACAGGGCCCGCGCCTCGGCCTCGGCCGTAGGGCCAAGGCCGTCTGCGGTATCTTCAAGCGCTCAGACCAGGAAGGGAAGCAGCTTGGTAGGACCGTCCTCTTCGCTAGCCAATGGGTCCTCTAAGCTGCCCTCATAGAGCGTCTTCAGCGTGGCGGGAGCCTTCTCCTCTAGCTTGGCGAAGGCCACTCGATCCTCGGCCAGGACCTTCGCCTTGCGCTCTATCTTGGTCCTCTCCGCCTTTAGCGCCTGCTCCAGCGTCTCCAACCGGCCATGGCGGTCAACAAGCTCGGCGTCCCAGTCTTTGACGGCAGCCTCCCGAGCCTTCATATCCTCCTCCTTCTCCTAGCGGACGCGGACCTCCTTCACGAGCTGCTCACGCATGTCTTGCAGCTCGACCTCCAGCGCCTCGCAGCGGCCCCGGGCATCCGCAGCATCGCCCTGGGCAGCATCGCGAGCGGCCTTGGCCTGGCGGGCGGCTTGCTTCTCCTCGTCGGAGGCAGACGCAGCCTGCCTCAGCGCCGCTCGGACAGAGGCGGCAGAGCGGGCCCAGCCAGAAGCTAACTCCAGGCGCCCGACCACCAGGCGAGGGTCCGCGCTCTGGAGATCCTCCCGCAGCCGGCTCAGTTCATTAACGGCTTGGTCCAAGACAGCGGAAGGATCAGAAGAGACGGGAGCCGGTGGAGCAGGCGGAGAGGACGGCAGTGTGATCATGGCTTGGGAGGAAGGAGCCTCTCGGGCCTTGGGCATCTCGGCGGCAGCATCAAGCCCAGGCACCTCCAGGGTCAGCGGGGCCATGGGGGCTGACTCCTCGCCAGAGTGTCCCTGCTGGGCTTGCGAGGACGATCGGGCAAGGGAGGCACGAGCCTCGATGCCTTCTTTCCCCGCAGACGAAGGCGCTGCCCCGGCAGGCGAGCTCGCCTCAAGCAGGGCCGCAGAAGCCCCCTTCAACCTCTTTGCCTCAGGTGCCGGCCTTGTCAAAAGAGTGCAGACATCAAGTCTCGGTGGCAGAAACAAAGCAGATCATGAATCGAGTACTTACTGGTCATCGCTCGCAGGCTCAAGCAGCCTCTGCCCAAACTTGAAGCCCGAGAGCCTGCAGCTGGGGTCAGCCTTGGGAGGCACGGAAGCAGAGGACGCATCGGGAAGGCCGGAGCTGGCCTCAGACCACCTCAGAACCAGAGCGGATCCTGGGGGCACCAGCCCCGACCTGTCCTTCCTCGGGACCAGGGGAGAATCCACTCCTCCTCGCCTGGTGCTGGCCTCATCGTCGTCCGGCATGGAGCGGAGTGCACGAGGCCTGCGCCGGGGAAGGGACTCCTCCGAATCCCCGCCAATCGCCTCGGAGTCGAACTCTTCCTCCTCCTCCTCCTCTTCTTCCTCCTCCTTCTCGCTGGAGTTGCTGGAGGACACATTCACCATCGGCAACGCCGTCAGATCCCCGGGAGCCACTGCGGGCACCAGCCCCTCACCGTTGAAGGTGGGCATAGCGTTCAACACCTGCTCCCAGTCGCCACGAAGAAACAGGGGGACAGGAGCACCGTCCGGCCTTGCCACGTCTCCCCCGACCAAGGAGTGGAGGGCCGCGAACAGATCTTCATTGGCCAGGGCTGCAGAGCTCAAGCAAAGGGCAGCGTCCGCTTCCCCAAGCCTCCACAATGGGAGCGAGTGCTCCCGGAGTGGAGCCACCCGGTGCTCCATAAACTCCCTCAGGAGCGTGGCCCCGGTCAGCTTTGCTGCCCCCAGGTTGCCTGGCCTCAGGTCCGCGTCCATCCTCTCCAGCACCGCCCTCGCGCGGGGGTCGATAAGCTTCGCGCGGGACCACGCATCAACGGCCTTGGGCTGCCCCATAGGTAGCACAAGTCGGGGGTGGATGCGCCTGGCGTCCACCATGACCCACTTGCTCCGGAAGCCTTCGATCCTCTTCCCGGGCTTCGAGATGGCATTGGAGCCGGAGTATGCGATAAAACTCGCGCATGCGGAGATGGGGCTACGAGAAACCCGGAGATAGAAGTAATGGTGTAGCAAGGCCACCGAGGGCTTTATCCCAATGTGAGCCTCACAATAGTAGGCGAAAATCGCCAGGAGAAGAACAGAGTTGGGGTGGAGGTGCAAAGCTTGTAAGTTGTACAGGCGAAGAACAACAAGGAAGAACTCGGAAAAAGGAGGCACCAGGCCGACAACGATGGCGCTCACGAAGAGCGGGTAGAAGGTGCTCCCCTTGCCTTCAGGCTGGTCGGAGCCAGCCTTGAACACAGTTGCTCCCGCATTGCCCTGCGCCACTGTCCTCAGGCACATAAGGGCGAGATTCCTCTCCAACACATTCGGGGGATCCAGAGCCGGCGAGTACCAGGCCTCTGTCGGAGTCTTGTGGGGCGCCATGGCTCGCCGGATGGGAAGGATTGAGGCAGATCTGGAGGATTTCGGAAGCAGGAAGGAGAAGGGCGAGAAAGGGGGTCTGGAGCAAGGCAAGCGAGAACAAAGCAGGTCAGTCTGGCACGGGCACCTCTTTTTGTCAGATGGGCGGTTGGTGAGGCGTCGTGGGGAAGCGGAGACGCCCACGTCCAATCAATCGCCACGCGGCGCCCAAGGCCGCAGGCTGTTGGGGCCCGCGGTGCTTCGCACTTGCTCCTTCGCTTCTCTGCTAAGCCAAGTCCGGGCGCGCCTTGGGCCCGGGGGCTACTGTCGGCGTTCTGGGAACGGGGGTCCCCAGACTTGCTCGCCTACGGCCAGCGGCGTGGCTCAAGTGGGGGCCCAATGCAGCCCAGCTTCATCAGCTCAAGCTCAAGACCCTCGCGAGGGGCCAAGCCTCGCGGGGTGGATGACAGGAAGTCTCCTCAGGAGCAGCCTCCTCAGGCAGGCTCGCGAGGAGGCGGAGAGATCAAGGCAGGGCACCTCCCGAGGGGCCCGTGACGCAAGCCATGACGATCGAGGCCAGGAAGGCGCCAGGCGGGCGCCGGCCTATGCAGTGTCCTTGTTTCCTTTTCGGTGCAAAGGGGTCAAGCACAGGCCGGGGCATCAGACAAATGTTACCGTTTCGGTGCAACAAGACCAAGACCAGCAGAACGGCAGGATGGAGGTCATCGTGGAGCCCAGGGCGGCGTCATCGTCAGAGCCTTTGGCAGCCGAAGACCAACTTTAGTCAGGATAAGTGTACCAGATGTTCCCCTTCAAAATGGCCAATTGTTGGCGCCCTTCCTGCTCATTATTTGGGAAGAGGCCCAGGGCCTTGCTATATAAATAGGACTAGCCACCACAGGGTAGAGGCATCTAGAAAGAGATCGATCGAGAGAGAGAGAGAGAGAGAGAGAGAGAGAGAGAGAGAGAGAGAGAGAGAGAGAGAGAGAGAGAGAAGCGACTGAACTCACCCAAGCAGTCCATCGCACCAGCTCAAGAACAACCCTTCGCGAGGCTGTTCTCCCTTTGTACTGTTCACCATCAGCCCCTGAGGCAATACACCACACCACACACTGGAGTAGGGTATTACACCACAATGGTGGCCTGAACCAGTATAAATCTCGTGTCCCTTGGGTGTTGATCTTTCTTGCTTAGATCCTTGCGAGACTTCGAGACGTGAGCTGGTAGGGGAGAGAGCTCCGCGCGCACCCCAGTGTTCGAACCTCAAGGGTCTGCCAGAACCCGAAATCTGACAGTCTCTGCTATCATTGATGGAGGTATTGAGTATTACGGGAGAGTTAAAGCAATTTATGAACTTCTATTCTATGGTCAAAATGCAACGAACGTCGTAGTCTGCAAATGTTACTGGTTCCAGGTAAAGAAGACTAGAAGGACTCATGAACATATAGGGCTAGTCGAAATCAAACAAATCACCCATTTAGATGTTCCCGATGTCTATATTACGGCTCAATAGGCGACCCAGGTTTTTTATCTACCGTGGGCCTGCCAAACTGATCCAAATCTGAATGGTTGGGATGTCATTTATGAAGTGCCGCCACGTGTTAGACCACCTCGCCCCAATGAAGAGGATTATGAACCTCACATTAACCCAGACACATATGAAGGTGAATTCTTCCAAGAAACACGTCTTTCCTAAAAAAACGCTTCAAGAAACGCTCTACTTCACACCAGAACATTGCAATAGACAGCAATAGTGAACCCGACTTCACCCCTGAGCCAGAACAAGAAGAGCATGAACAAGATGAGGTTACTGCTGCGGATGACTTATCAATGCTTGACCGATTATGTAAAGGTGGCCGTCCACTTGTTGATGCCGCTAAACCCGATGAGCATTTCATTGATGATAGTGATGATGATGATGCATTTATTTATCCTAGAGCATTTATTAAACCCGACGATCAAGATTATTATTAGGATTCAATTTTTTATGTTGTACTTGATCTATATAGTTACTTGTATGATTTTATGATTTATATAGTTACCTGTATAATTTTCTTACTTTGTATGATTGTTTCTTATACATAGTGCCATGGTCTTGATATCCGTCCCCATCGGCCCTCGCGCGGTTTGTGATTCGGATGTGGTATATTCTCTTTTGTAACTATTTGTTGCATTTCACATTTATGACAATTATGGCCATCAAGTTGACATAGAGACATTTTTTTATCTAGGAGGTATGTGAACCGGAAATTGCAACCGATCCTCTTGTCGAGAAATTAAATTTATATGAAAAAGAAAATGAGTATTTGAAAGAAAAAATTAACAGAATTGAAGAAGAGAAGATGAAATTGGAGTTCTATGTTGTCGATGTCGTCAACGATCACAAGATGAAGATGAATGCAATGCGCTTAAAGATTAAGAAGATTAGAAAATACGCCATTGATAATGAGGCTTGGTATCATTATGCCGTTGGATCAATTGTTATCTTAGTTGCGATCTTCATCGCATTTGTTGTGATGAGGGTAAGTTTTCTCTAGTGTTTTGCGTAACAAATGCATACTTAGCTTATTTTCCTCCTAAATGGCATAATTACTTAAGTTAGATAAAAAATGAGCTATACTTACGTAAGTTGGCTCAAAAATGGCATCATTACCTAGGTTAGCACAAAAATGACCTATACTTACCTTATTTTCCTCCAAATTGACATAATAAGCTAAGTTGGCTAAAAAATGGCATAATTATGTATGTTAGCTCTAAAGTGACACAAATAAGGAATAATAAAAAGAAAAACAAGAAAGAGGAGAAAAAGAAAGAATAGAAGAAGAAAGAGAAGAAAAAGAAAGAATAAGAGAAGAAGAATAAGAATGAGAAGGAAAGGGATAAAAAGATAAAAGAGAAGAAGAAAGATGAGAAAAGAAGAAGAAGAAGAAAATTCTTCTTCTTCTTCTAGTCTTATCTTCTTCTTCTTTCTTCTTCTAGTCTTCTTCTTCTTGTTGTTGTTGTTGTTCTTCTTCTTCTTCTTCTTCTAGTATTCTTCTTCTAACTTTCTTACTCCCATTTTTGCAGGTTTGATTCACTTCATGGAAGCAACATTGATGGACTGCTAGTGTTTAGTTCTTGTTTTCATTTGTATTGATGAACAATGTGAAACTATGTATGTATATATGGATGAACTCCATGAAACTATGTATGCATTGGATCTTTTAATACCCTATGTGTTCTGTTGCATTGATGGACTGCTAGATATTTGATACATGGGCTATGTTTGATGTTGAAACTATATATATCATATATATCTTTTGAAAATGCAGGGATATAACAGAAAACAGAAAAAAGAACAATAATATAGGCACTTTGCCATACGCCGTCGATGGTAAAGAAGCCACATGGCAGTAACCTATGTAACCAGCTGGGAGCCGACCCATTTGGTCAATTTGTCGTCCATGGCAGACGACAAATGGCTGGGTCTGCTGACACGTCTGCTAACATCACAAAGCAGACGACAAAGGGCTGTGCAGCTCTGCCATCAGCTGGCGGATGACAAAGGCTATCGTTAGCCACCTAACGTGGCTAACGCATGGTTTTTGCTGTCCATGTTATTTGCCATCCGCCACTGATGGTAAAGGTCCTCTGTCGTCCGCTTTGCAGAAGCAAACGACAAAGAACCTGTTTACCGTTGCTCTCTTTGCTGGGCAGGTTTGCCGTCGGTGGCGGACGACAAAGAGCTTTGCCGTCCGCTTTTGGTGCCTTTGTCGTCTGCCATGACAGACGACAAATAAGCCGATTCCTGTAGTGTAAGTGGGTAGAAGCTATTCCAACTAGTACTGCTGCTTCTATTAAGATGTTTAAAGAAGTTATTTTTCTGAGGTTTGGAGTCCCTAGATATCTAATGACTGATGGTGCTTCACATTTTATTCATGGTGCTTTCCGTAAATTGCTTGCTAAATATGATGTTAACCATAGAATTGCATCTCCATATCATCCTCAGTATAGTGGCCAAGTGGAATTGAGCAATAGAGAAATAAAATTAATTTTGCAAAGGACTGTAAATAGATCTAGAAAGAATTGGTCTAAGAAACTTGATGATGCATTATGGACTTATAGAACTGCTTATAAAAACCCTATGGGTTTGTCTCCATATAAAATGTTTTATGGAAAAGCATGTCACTTACCTCTTGAACTAGAACATAAAGCATATTGGGCAATTAAAGAGCTCAACTATGATTTCAAACTCTGCTACGGGGATGTACGCTAGCGCAGGCTCGGGGATGGGAGCTGGGACTGGAGCGGGGGCGGCAACCACCGCGGCCAGCTGGTTCACGGCCAAGTCCATGAGGCCCCATTCCTCCTTATTTTCAATCTCGTCTGGCTCGGAGTCGACCTCACCAAACTGGAAGACTAGTGGCAGATGATCCTTTTGCGCCATGGCGTTAGTGGAGGTCTGCGGGAGGGGAATGGAAGGCGAACAATAAGGCCGGCTGTATTAAATAGTGGCTCGGGCGCCATTAATGGAGAGCATGCGAGCAAGGCGGGTGGCCATGAAAGTCAAAGGGCTCGCTTCCCAGTGAGCCTGCGTAGCGTATAACTCGCATGCTTCCCGGTGAGCCTGCGCATTAGAGGACATCTTGCACGCTCCCGGTCAGCCTGCACAGCGGACTACGCTCTGATACGTATCCAACGTATCTATAATTTTTGATTGTTCCATGCTGTTATATTATCATTCTTGAATGTTTTACAATCATTTTATAGTCATTTTATATCATTTTTTGGTAATAACCTATTGACATATTGCCAAGAGCCAGTTGCTATTTTCTGCATATTTTTTACATTGCAGAAAAGCAATATCAGACGGAGTCCAAATGCCACGCCACTTTACGATGATTTTTTATGGACCAAAAGGAAGAAGTTAGACCCTGGTTGCACCTGGGGGAGTCCCGAGGAGGGGACAACCCACCAGGGCGCGCCAGGAGGCCCAAGCGTGCCCTGGTGGGTTATGCTCACCTCGGGTGTCCCTCGGACCGCCTCTTTGCTCTATAAATACCCCAATATTCGAGAAACCCTAGAGGAGTCGACGAAATATTCATCCAGCCGCCGCAGAGTCCAGAACCACCAGATCCAATCTAGACACCATCACAGAGGGGTTCACCACTTCCATTGGTGCCTCTCCGATGATGCGTGAGTAGTTCTTTGTAGACCTACGGGTCTGTAGTTAGTAGCTAGATGGCTTCCTCTCTCTCTCTCTTGATTATGAATACAATGGTCTCTTGGAGATTCATATGATGTAAGTCTTTTGGCGGTGTGTTTGTTGGGATCCGATGAACTTTGAGTTTATGATCAGATCTATGTTTTTATCCATGGAAGTTATTTGAGTCGTTTTTGATGTAATGCATGATTTCTTATAGCCTCGTATTTCTTCCCTGATATTTGGGTTTTGTTTGGCCAACTTGATCTATTTATCTTGCAATGGGAAGAGGTGCTTTGTAGTGGGTTCGATCTTACGGTGCTTGATCCAAGTGATAGAAAGGAAAACAGACACGTATGTATCGTTGCTACTAAGGATAACAAGATGAGATCTATATCTGCCGCAATAGATAAACGGATCTCGTCTACATCATGTCATCGTTCTTATTGCATTACTCTGTTTTCTCATGAACTTAATACACTAGATGCATGCTGGATAGCGGTTGATGTGTGGAGTAATAGTAGTAGATGCAGGCAGGAGTCGGTCTACTAATCTTGGACGTGATGCCTATATAATGATCATTGCCTAGATATCATCATATTTATTTGAAGTTCTATCAATTGCTCAACAGTAATTGTTTTCCCACCGCTGGCTATTTTTTCAAGAGAAGCCACTAGTGAAACCTACGGCCCCCGGGTCTCTTTTCATCATATTTGCCTTTGCAATCTATTTTCTCTTGCATTTATTTTCAGATATATTAAACCAAAAATACCTTGCTGTAATTTATTTGTTTTGCGATCTATATCCTATCTACAAATTTACCTCACGTCCTTTGCCTATCTTGAGGTGCCGTACCCCGAAAGGGATTGACAACCCCTTTTACACGTCGGGTTGCGAGGTGTTGTTATTTGTGTACAGGGGCTGTTTACGTTGTGTTGCTTGGTTCTCCTACTGGTTCGATAACCTTGGTTTCATATCTAAGGGAAATACCTACCGCCGCTGTGCTGCATCATCCCTTCCTCTTTGGAGAAATGCCGACGTAGCTTCAAGCGACATCAAAATGAATTTCTACCGCCTTTGCCGGGGAGGATATTCAACATAACCAGGTTCCTAATCACAAATCTCATCTCCTTGCAATTTACATTATTTTCCATTTGCCTCTTGTTTTCCTATCCCCCACTTCACAAAAATTTGCCATTTTATTCGCCTCCCTTTTTCCGTTCGCCGTTTTCTTGCCGGATCTGTTTTTGAGTGCAATCTTGTTGTATGGTCATCATGACTCAAGAGAACACCAAACTATGTGACTTCTCAAATACCAACAACAATGATTTTATTGGCACTCCGCTTGCTCCTCCTGTCACTAGTGCGGAGACTTGTGATATTAATACTGCTTTGCTGAATCTTGTCATGAAAGACCAATTTTCCGGTACTCCTAATGAGGATGTCGCATCCCATCTTAATACCTTCATGGAATTATGTGATATGCAAAAGAAAAAAGATGTGGACAATGATGTTGTCAAGATGAAATTATTTCTGTTTTCTTTGCGTGATTCTGCTAAAATTTGGTTCTCTTCTTTGCCTTGCAATAGTATCGATTCTTGGAATAAGTGCACAGATGCTTTTATCACTAAGTATTTTCCTCCTGCAAAAATTATTTCCCTTAGAATCCGGATCATGAATTTCAAGTAACTTGAACATGAGCATGTTGCACAATCTTGGGAAAGGATGAAAATGATGCTAAGGAATTGCCCAACTCATGGGTTAAATCTTTGGATGATCATACATAATTTTTATGCGGGGTTGAATTTTGTTTCTCGTAATCTTTTAGATTCCGCCGTGGGTGGTACTTTTATGGAAATTACCTTGGATGAAGCCACCAAATTGCTTGATAATATTATGGCAAATTATTCACAATGGCATACCGAAAGGGCCCCTAGTAGTAAAAAGGTTAATTTGGTTGAATTTTTTTTCTTTGAGTGAAAAAGTTGATGCTCTCATGAGATTGGTTGCTAGTAAAAGTGCTCCTATTGATTTTAATGATATGCCTTTGTCTACTTTGATTGAGCAAAATAGTGAAGCCATACATGTGAATTTTATTTCTCACAATAATTTGAACAACAATGCTTATAGAGGTAATTTTAGTCCTAGGCATTTTCCTAGTATTTCCTCTAATAATTATGGTAATTCCTATGGAAATGAATCTTACACTAATAAAATTAATACCTCTGATTTTGAGAATAATATTAAAGAATTTATCAACACACAAAAGGTTTTCAACACTTCCATAGAAGAAAAGTTGAATAAGATTGATGATTTGTCTAGAAGTGTTGATAGAATTGCTCATGATGTGGAAAATCTCAAGATGAAAATTTTGTGCCTAAAGTAGATGAATCAATTAAAGCTCTTTATGTTTCTATGGATGAGAGTAAGAAAAGAACCGCTATGCTCAGAGCTAAAAGAGAATTTTTAGAAAAAACGTTTTCTAGTGATTTCTTTCGCAAAAGTGATGAAGATCTTAAAATGATTGGTGTTTCTTCTATTGATTCCTTGTTTAGTAAAATTAATATTGATGAAGAATGGACTGGAGTAGAGTCAACTTTGGGTAGAAGGCGTCCCAATATTTTGGAGGGTGAAAATCTTGTTGAAAAAATTGATAAAAGTGGGTTTGAAGAGGTTAATACTTTAACTAGTGATGTTCCCACTATTTTGGATTACAAAGACTTTAATTATGATAGTTAATCTTTGGTTGATTGTATTTCTTTGTTGCAATCCATGATAAATTCACCCCATGCCTATGAACAAAATAAAGCTTTTACTAAACATATTGTTGATGCTATGATGAAAGATTTTGAAGAAAAATTGGAATCAGACGTTTCAATTCCTAGAAAGTTTCATAATTAATTGGAACCTACTATCAAAGTCAAGATAAAAAAATTATGAGTGTTTTGGTTTATGTGACTTGGGTGCTAGTGTTTCTACAATTCCGAAATCTTTATGTGATGTGCTTGGTCTTACCGATATTGAAGAATGATCTTTAAATTTGCACTCAGCGGATTCTACTATTAAAAAGCCTATAGAAGAATTAATGATGTTCTTATTCTTGCAAATAGGATTATGTGCCCATAGATTTTATTGTTCTTGATATGGATTGCAATCCGTCTTGTCCAATTATTCTTGGTAGACCGTTTTTGCGTACTATTGGTGCCGTGATTGATATGAAAGAAGGCAATATTAAATTTCAATTTCCACAAGGAATGGAATGGAACACTTCCCTAGAACAAGAATTAGGCCACCATATGAATCAATCATGAGGGCATCATATGTATCTAGAACCAAAGATGACAAAACTTAGATCCTACGCGTTATGCCTAGCTAGGGGCGTAAAATTATAGCGCTTGTTGGGAGGCAACCCAATGAATAAAATTATTTTTGCTTTTTGCTTTCTGTTATTGAGTGTTAGAACAATTATGCTACTGTTATGATTGTGTTTTTTGTGTTTTAATTAGTGTTTGTGCCAAGCAATTCCTTTGGGAGGACTTGGGTGAAAGTTTATTTGATCTTGCTGAAAAACAGAAACTTTTGCGCTCACGAGATTCATTGTCATTTTTTACAGAAGAGTGATTTTAAGCTGATTGTTTTTGAAGAGGAGTAATATAAAAATTCCTCAATTCCACCAATTTATTTCATAATTTTTGGAGTTACAGAAGGATTCGAAATTTTCAGATTTTTACATACTGTTTTGTTTTTGACATATTCTGTTTTCTTTGCGTTGTGTGCTGGTTTTGATGATTCTATGGTTTTCTTTAATGATTTTTTGTCGTAGAAAAGTTGGAATACAGTAGATTTTCTACAGTACTTATAGTAGTGGTTTGGTATCTTATACTAACGGATCTCACGAAAGTTTTGTTTGAGTTTTGTGTGATTGAAGTTTTCAAGTTTTGGGTTATCTTACGATGGATGAAGGAATAAGGATAAACCAAAGGCTAAGCTTGGGGATGCCCGAGGCATCCCAAGATAATATTCAAAGAAGTAGCAAGCAACTAAGGCTGGGGATGCCCCCGAGTGGCATCCCCGCTTTCTTCTAACGACCATCGATATTTTACTTGAAACTATATTTTTATTCGTCACATGATATGAGTTTTGCTTGGAGTGTCTTGTATGATTTGAGTCTCTTCTTGTTTTGCTTTGTGTTTTAAGTGTCAAATGCTTGCTGGACACACCCTTTTTAGAGAGCCAAAAATTATGCTATGCTTGCTCCTATGCTTCACTTAAATTTTTAAACCCATGGACTTGCTCTAGTACTTCACTTATATCTTTTTGAGCATGGTGTGCTTTGTTAATTTTTAAGAAATGCTCCCATGATTGACTTAGATTTATTTGGGAGTTAGTAAATTTTTAAGAAATTCTCTCTTGCTTCACTTAGATTATTTTGAGAGAAAGAAAAAAATCATGCTCATGATCTTCACTTATATTTGTTTGTGCTTATCAAAAGCAACATATGAAAATAGTCCCAAAGTGATAGATATCCAAGGAGGATATAATAAAAACTTCCATGAAGATCATTGGACAAAATAAACTTGATTCTTAGTAATGGTTTTGAGATACGACGATATGATATGTGAGTCATGTTGATGAGTAATTGTGCTTTAGTAAGAATATTGATGTTAAGGTTTGTGATTCCCTATGCAAGCACGAAAGTCAATAGTTATACAATGAAATTTATATCCTACTTATGGTGCATTATTCGGTGTTACTTATGCTTAATGTTTGGTTACGAGTTTTTGCTTTTTGGTTGGTCGCTTCTCAATCTTTTTGCTAGCCTTCATTTTGCACTGAGTATGATCACTACCTGTGCATCCAAAACCCTTTAAACCAGTTTTTCCATATGAGTCCACTCTACCTACCTATATGTGGTATTTCCATG
Source organism: Aegilops speltoides (assembly GCA_021437245.1). NCBI lineage: Eukaryota > Viridiplantae > Streptophyta > Magnoliopsida > Poales > Poaceae > Aegilops > Aegilops speltoides. The sequence goes on along the minus strand of CM038143.1, from coordinate 350,484,950 downwards.
CCATTCGAAGCAAATTTGCATGTGCCATCTCTAATGTTCAAAATAAATTTCTTTTTTGTGTGCTCTACTACTTACGAGGCGGTAAAGGGTAGCTAATATTTTCCATGCTAGATGTGTTATTCTCACGATGAGTGTTTATTCACTTGTCATTGCACGAGAGTACGACAAAGGGATGCCCAGTCCCAAAATGAAAAATAAATTTACTTTATGTTGTCAAATAATAAATTCCTTGGGAAGTGTTGGTATGGAAGGCACCCGTGGATACGGCTAGCCATGGAAAGTGAAAGTTATGGTGGAAAAAGGAATAAACTTTATTTTCTATTTGGGAACCGCCTATGATGTGTCTAGCATGAAAAGTGTTGGGATGCTCCCAGTTGTTTTCGTTGGTAGGAAAAGTATGCCTCTCAAAAATAATTTTATCTCTCAATTTAAGCTTTGAGATCTGGCACCTCTACAAATCACTACTTCCCTCCGCGAAGGTCCTTTCTTTTACTTATGCAATTTTTATTTTGAATTTGAGTCTCCATCTTCTCTTATAAAGCACCAACTAAGGGGCACTATGATCGTATTTGAGCATTGGGTGTAGCTAATATTCGAGTGTGTTTCATGAATGGATCAATGATTGAGCATGATGGGCTAGGGATAACTTGCTTTAGTGTTGATATTTTAAAAGACATGGTTGCTTGTTGGTATGCTTGAGTATTAAAGTCTTCATGTCAAAACTAGACTATTGCTTTGAATTATATAAAAGTCCATATGTCCATGATGTAAAGAAAAGAATGTGATGAACATGTTAGGCAACATTGCACATCAAAAATTCTGTTTTTATCATTACCTACTCGAGGACGAGCAGGAATTAAGCTTGGGGATGTTGATACGTCTCCAACGTATCTATAATTTTTGATTGTTCCATGCTGTTATATTATCATTCTTGGATGTTTTAAAATCTGTTTATAGTCATTTTATATCATTTTTTGGTACTAACCTATTGACATAGTGCCAAGTGCCAGTTGCTTTTTCTGCATGTTTTTTACATCGCAGGAAATCAATATCAGACAGAGTCCAAATGCCACGCCACTTTACGATGATTTTTTATGGACCAAAAGGAAGAAGTTGGGCCCTGGTTGTACCTGGGGGGAGCCTCGAGGAGGGGACAACCCACCAAGGCACGCCAGGAGGCCCAGGCACGCCCTGGTGGGTTATGCCCACCTCGGTTGCCCCCCGGACTGCCTCATTGCTCTATAAATACCCCAATATTCCAGAAACCCTAGAGGAGTCGATGAAATATTCATCCAGCCGCCGCAGAGTCCAGAACCACCAGATCCAATCTAGACACCATCACGGAGGGGTTCGCCACTTCCATTGGTGCCTCTTCGATGTTGCGTGAGTAGTTCTTTGTAGACCTACGGGTCCGTAGTTAGTAGCTAGATGGCTCTCTCTCTCTCTCTCTCTCTCTCTCTTGATTATCAATACAATGGTCTCTTGGAGATCCATATGATGTAAGTCTTTTGGCGGTGTGTTTGTTGGGATCCGATGAACTTTGGGTTTATGATCAGATCTTTGTTTTTATCCATGAAAGTTATTTGAGTCTTCTTTGATCTCTTATATACATGATTGCCTATAGCCTCGTATTTCTTCTCTGATATTTGGGTTTTGTTTGGCGAACTTGATCTATTTATCTTGCAATGGGAAGAGGTGCTTTGTAGTGGGTTCAATCTTACGGTGCTTGATCCCAGTGACAGAAAGGGAACCAAAACGTATGTATCGTTGCTGTTGGGGAATGTAGCAGAAATTCAAAATTTTCTTACGTGTCACCAAGATCTATCTATGGAGAAACCAAAAACGAGGGGAAGGAGAGTGCATCTACATACCCTAGTAGATCGCTAAGCGGAAGCATTCAAGAGAACGGGGTTGAAGGAGTCATACTCGTCGTGATCCAAATCACCGGAGATCCTAGTGCCGAACGGACGTCACCTCCGTGTTCAACACACGTACAGCCCGGTGACGTCTCCCATGCCTTGATCCAGCAAGGAGAGGGAGAGGTTGAGGAAGACTCCATCCAGCAGCAGCACAACGGCGTGGTGGTGGTGGAGGAGCGTGGCAATCCTGTAGGGCTTCGCCAAGCACCGCAGGAGAGGAGGAGTACTTGGGAGAGGGGGAGGGCTGCGCCAGAACTTGTGGTGCGGCGGCCAAGGGGGGGAGGAGTGCCTCCCAAGTCAAGTGGAGGCCCTCCCCCTTAGGGTTTTCCCTCCCCATGCGCATGGGCCTTGGGGGGCTGGTGCCCCTGGCCCATTAAGGCTAGGGCACCCCCCTACATCCCATGCTACTGTATTGGACGTGGTGGAACAATTTCCGGACCTCCGGACCCCTCCGGAACCTTCTGGAAGCTTCCCGGTACAATACCGAAAAAACCCGAACTTTTCCCGGAACCCGAACAACAACTTTCCATATATAAATCTTTACCTCCGGACCATTCCGGAACTCCTCATGACGTCCGGGATCTCATCCGAGACTCCGAACAACATTCGGCAACCACATACAAACTTCCTTTATAACCCTAGCATCATCGAACCTTAAGTGTGTAGACCCTACGGGTTCGGGAGACATGTAGACATGACCAAGACGTTCTCTGGTCAATAACCAACAGCGGGATCTGGATACCCATGTTGGCTCCCACATGTTCCACGATGATCTCATCGGATGAACCACGATGTCAAGGACTCAATCGATCCCGTATACAATTCCCTTTGTCTAACGGTATTATACTTGCCCAAGATTCGATCGTCGGTATACCGATACCTTGTTCAATCTCGTTACCGGCAAGTCTCTTTACTCGTTCCGTAACACATCATCCCATGATCAACCCCTTGGTCACATTGTGCACATTATGATGATGTCCTACCGAGTGGGCCCAGAGATACCTCTTCGTTTACACGGAGTGACAAATCCCAGTCTCGATTCGTGCCAACCCAACAGACAATTTCGGAGATACCTGTAGTGCACCTTTATAGCCACCCGATTCGTTGTGACGTTTGGTACACCCAAAGCATTCCTACGGTATCCGGAGTTGCACAATCTCATGGTCTAAGGAAAAGATACTTGACATTAGAAAAGCTTTAGCATACAAACTACACGATCTCTATGCTAGGCTTAGGATTGGGTCTTGTCCATCACATCATTATCCTAATGATGTGATCCCGTTATCAACGACATCCAATGTCCATGGTCAGGAAACCGTAACCATCTTTTGATCAACGAGCTAGTCAACTAGAGGCTTACTAGGGACATGGTGTTGTCTATGTATCCACACATGTATCTGAGTTTCCTATCAATACAATTATAGCATGGATAATAAACGATTATCATGAACAAGGAAATATAATAATAACTAATTTATTATTGCCTCTAGGGCATATTTCCAAAAGTCTCCCACTTGCACTAGAGTCAATAATCTAGTTCACATCGCCATGTGATTAACACTCACAGGTCACATCGCCATGTGACCAACATCCAAAGAGTTTACTAGTGTCATTAAACTAGTTCACATCATCATGTGATTAAGACTCAATGAGTTCTGGGGTTTGATCATGTTTTGCTTGTAAGGGAGGTTTTAATCAACGGGTCTGCAACATTCAGATCCGTATGTACTTCGCAAATCTCTAGGTTATATTGTAAATGCTGCTTCCACGCTCCACTTGAAGCTATTCCAAATGGTTGCTCCACTATACGTATCCGGTTTGCTACTCAGAGTCACTCGGATAGGTGTTAAAGCTTGCATCGACGTAACCCTTTACGCCGAACTCTTTATCACCTCCATAATCGAGAAACATGTCCTTATTTACTCCAAGGACAATTTTGACCGCTGTCCAATGATCCATTCTGGATCATTCTTGTACCCCTTGATGACTCATGGCAAGGCACACTTCCGGTGCGGTACACAGCATAGCATACTATAGAGCCTACATCTGAAACATAGGGGACGACCTTCGTCCTTTCCCTCTTTTCTGCCATGGTCGAGCTTTAAGTCTTGACTGCATACCTTACATCTCAGGCAAGAACTCCTTCTTTGACTGATCCATCTTGAACACCTTCAAGATCATGTCAAGGTATGTGCTCATTTGAAAGTACCATTAAGCGGTTTTTGATCTATCCTCATAGATCTTGATGCTCAATGTAAGTAGCTTAAACCAGGTTTTCACTTGAAAAACACTTTTCAAATAACCCTATATGCTTTACAGAAAATTCTACATCATTTATGATCAACAATATTTCAACAACATATACTTATCAGAAATTCTATAGTGCTCCCACTCACTTCTTTGGAAATACAAGTTTCTCATAAACTTTTGTATAAACCCAAAATCTTTGATCATCTCATCAAAACGTACATTCCAACTCCGAGATGCTTACTCCAGTCCTTAGAAGGATCGCTGGAGCCAGCATACCTTTTAGCATCCTTAGGATCGACAAAACTTTCTGATTGTATCACATACAACCTGTCCTTACGAAAACTGGTAAGGAAACTCATTTTGACATCCATCTGCCAGATTTCATAAATGTAGCTTATGCTAACATGATTCCGACAGACTTAAGCATCGCTACGGATGAGAAGATTTCATCGTAGTCAATTTTTTGAACTTGTGGAAAACTCTTCGCCACAAGTCGAGCTTCATAGACGGTGACATCACCCTCCACGTCCGTCTTCTTCTTAAAGATCCATTTATCTCAATGGCTTGCCGATCATCGGGCAAGTCCACCAAAGTCCATGCTTTGTTCTGATACATGGATCCTATCTCGGATTTCATGGCTTCTAACCATTTGTCGGAATTTGGGCCCACCATCGCTTCTCCATACCTCGTAGGTTCATTGTTGTCTAGCAACATGACCTTCAAGACAGGATTACTGTACCACTCTAAAGTAGTACGCATCCTTGTCACCCTACGAGGTACGGTAGTGACTTGATCCAAAACTTCATGATCACTATCATAAGCTTCTACTTCAATTGGTGTAGGTGCCACAGGAACAACTTCCTGTGCCCTGCTACACACTAGTTGTACTGATGGTTCAATAACCATATCAAGTTTCCACCATCCTCCCACTCAACTTTTCGAGACAAACTTTTCCTCGAGAAAGGACCCGATTCAAGAAACAATCCCTATTGCTTTCGGATCTGAATTAGGAGGTATACCCAACTGTTTTTGGGTGTCCTATGAAGATGCATTTTATCCACTTTGGGTTCGAGCTTATCAACTTGAAACTTTTTCACATAAGCGTCGCAGCCCCAAACCTTTAAGAAATGACAGCTTAGGTTTCTCTAAACCATAGTTCATACGGTGTCATCTCGACGGAATTACGTGGTGCCCTATTTAAAGTGAATGTGGTTGTCTCTAATGCCTAACCCATAAACGATAGTGGTAATTCGATAAGAGACATCATGGTACACACCATATCCAACTATGATGTTCAGACACACCATCAAACTATGGTGTTCTAGGCGGTATTAATTGTGAAACAATTTCCACAATGTCTTAATTGCGTGCCAAAGCTCGTAACTCAGATACTCATCTCTATGATCATATCATAGACATTTCATCCTCTTGTCACGATGATCTTCAACTTCACTCTGAAATTACTTGAACCATTGAATAATTCAGACTTGTGTTTCATCAAGTAAATATACTCTACATCTACTCGAATCATCTGTGAAGTAAGAACATAACGATATTCACTGCATGCCTCAGCACTCATTGGACTGCACACATCAAAATGCGTTACTTCCAACAAGTTGCTATCTTGTTCCATTTCTTGAAAAACGAGGCTTTTAGTCATCTTGCCCATGTGGTATGATTTGCATATCTCAAGTGATTCAAAATCAAGTGAGTCCAAACGATCCATCTGCATGGAGTTTCTTCATGCGTATACACCAATAGACATGGTTCGCATGTCTCAAACTTTTCAAAACGAGTGAGTCCAAAGATCCATCAACATGGAGCTTCTTCATGCGTTTTACACCAATATGACTTACATGGCAGTGCCACAAGTAAGTGGTACTATCATTACTATCTTATATCTTTTTGGCATGAAAATGTGTATCACTACGATCGAGATTCAATAAACCATTTATTTTAGGTGCAAGACCATTGAAGGTATTATTCAAATAAATAGAGTAACCATTATTCTCCTTAAATGAATAACCGTATTGCGATAGACATAATCCAATCATGTCTATGCTCAACGCAAACACCAAATAACAATTATTTAGGTCTAACACCAATCTCGATGGTAGAGGGAGTATGCGATGCTTGATCACATCAAGCTTGGAAACACTTCCAACACATATCGTCATTTCCCCTTTAGCTAGTCTCCATTTACTCCGTAGCTCTTTTATTTCGAGTTACTGACACTTAGCAACCGAACCGGTATCTTAATACCCTGGTGCTACTAGGAGTACTAGTAAAGTACACATTAACATAATGTATGTCCAATATACTTCTATCGACCTTGTCAGCCTTCTCATCTACCAAGTATCTAGGGTGATTCTGCTCTAGTGGTTGTTCCCCTTATTACAGAAGCACTTAGTCTCGGGTTTGGGTTCAATCTTGGGTTTCTTCACTAGAGCAGCAGCTGATTTGCCGTTTCATGAAGTATCCCTTCTTGCCCTTGCCCTTCTTGAAACTAGTGGTTTCACCAACCATCAACAATTGATGCTCCTTCTTGATTTCTACTTTCGCGGTGTCAAACATCGCGAATACCTCAAGGATCATCATATCTATCCCTGATATGTTATAGCTCATCACGAAGCTCTAGAAGCTTGGTGGCAATGACTTTGGAGAAACATCACTATCTCATCTGGAAGATCAACTCCCACTCGATTCAAGTGATTGTTGCACTCAGACAATCTGAGCACAAGCTCAACGATTGAGCTTTTCTTCCTTAGTTTGCAGGCTAAGAAAATCGTCGGAGATCTCATACCTCTTGACGTGGGCACGAGCCTGAAATCTCAATTTCAGCCCTCGAAACATCTCATATGTTCCGCGACGTTTCGAAAATGTCTTTGGTGCCTCAACTCTAAACTGTTTAACTGAACTATCACGTAGTTATCAAAACGTGTATGTCTGAGCGGTGCATTAAGGACATAAGCTTTCTATTGTCCGCATAATCGCTATTGTCAACTTTCAACTATATTTTCTCTAGGGACATATCTAAACAGTGGAACTAAAGCGCGAGCTTACGACATAATTTGCAAAGATCTTTTGACTATGTTCAGGATAATTAAGTTCATCTTATGAACTCCCACTCAGATAGACATCCCTCTAGTCATCTAAGTGATTACATGATCCGAGTCAACTAGGCCGTGTCCGATCATCACGTGAGACGGACTAGTCATCATCGGTGAACATCTTCATGTTGATCGTATCCTCCATACGACTCATGCTCGACCTTTCGGTCTCTTTGTTCCGAGGCCATGTCTGTACATGCTAGGCTCGTCAAGTTAACCGTAAGTGTTTTGTATGTGCAAAACTGTCTTACACCCGTTGTATGTGAACGTAAGGATCTGTCACACCGATCATCACGTGGTGCTTGAAGCATTTAACTTTAGCAACGGTGCACGCTTAGGGAGAACACTTCTTGAAATTGTTGTAAGGATCATCTTATTTACTACCGTCGTTCTAAGTAAACAAGATGCATAAACATGATAAACATCACATGCAATCAAATAGTGACATGATATGGCCAATATCATTTTGCTCCTTTTGATCTCCATCTTCGATGCTCCATGATCATTATCGTCACCGGCATGACACCATGATCTCCATCATCATGATCTCCATCATCGTGTCTCCATGAAGTTGTCTCGCCAACTGATTACTTCTACTACTATGGCTACCGGTTAGCAATAAAGTAAAGTAATTACATGTCGTTGTTCAATGACACGCAGGTCATACAATAAATAAAGACAACTCCTATGGCTCTTGCTGGTTGTCATACTCATCGACATGCAAGTCGTGATTCCTATTACAAGAACATGATCAATCCCATACATCACATATCATTCATCACATTCTTCTTGGCCATATCACATCACATAGCATACCCTGCAAAAACAAGTTAGACGTCGTCTAATTGTTGTTGCATGTTTTACGTGGCTGCTATGGGTTTCTAGCAAGAACGTTTCTTACCTAGGCAAAACCACAACGTGATATGCCAATTGCTATTTACCCTTCATAAGGACCCTTTTCATCGAATCCGTTCCGACTAAAGTGGGAGAGACTGGCACCCGCTAGCCACCTTATGCACCAAGTGCATGTCAATCGGTGGAACTCGTCTCACGTGGAAAGTGCGTGTAAGGTCGGTCCGGCCGCTTCATCCCACAATACCGTCGAAACAAGATTGGACTAGTAACGGTAAGCATATTGAACAAAATCAACGCCCACAACTACTTTGTGTTCTACTCGTGCAAAGAATCTACGCAATAGACCTAGCTCATGATGCCACTTGTTGGGAACGTGGCAGAAATTCAAAATTTTCCTACGTGTCACCAAGATCTATCTATGGAGAAACCAGCAACGAGGGGAAGGAGAGTGCATCTACATACCCTTGTAGATCGCTAAGCGGAAGCGTTCAAGAGAACGGGGTTGAAGGAGTCGTACTCGCCGTGATCCAAATCACCGGAGATCCTAGTGCGAGCGGACGGCACCTCCGCGTTCAACACACGTACAGCCGGTGATGTCTCCCATGCCTTGATCCAGCAAGGAGAGAGGGAGAGGTTGAGAAGACTCCATCCAGCAGCAGACAACGGCGTGGTGGTGGTGGAGGAGTGTGGCAATCCTGCAGGCCGCCAAGCACCGCAGAGAGGAGGAGTACTTGGGAGGGGGAGGCTGCACGGAACTTGTGGTGCGGCTGCCTCCCACCCCCCATATATATAGGGGCAAGGGAGAGGGGTGGCGGCCCCCTCAGATCCAATCTGAGGAGGGGGCGGCGGCCAAGGGGGGGAGGAGTACCTCCCAAGTCAAGTGGAGGCCCTCCCCCCTTAGGGTTTTCCCTCCCCATGCGCATGGGCCTTGGGGGGGCTGGTGCCCCTGGCCCATTAAGGCTAGGGCGCCCCCCTACAGCCCATGCTACTGTATTGGATGTGGTGGAACAATTTCCGGACCTCCGGACCCCTCCGGAATCCTCCGGAACCTTCTGGAAGCTTCCTTGTACAATACCAAAAAAACCCGAACTTTTCCCGGAACCTGAACAACAACTTTACATATATAAATCTTTACCTCCGGGCCATTCCGGAACTCCTCGTGACGTCCGGGATCTGATCCGAGACTCCGAACAACATTCGGTAACCACAGACAAACTTCCTTTATAACCCTAGCGTCATCGAACCTTAAGTGTGTAGACCCTACGGGTTCGGGAGACATGTAGACATGACCGAGACGTTCTCTTGTCAATAACCAACAACGGGATCTGGATACCCATGTTGGCTCCCACATGTTCCACGATGATCTCATCGGATGAACCACGATGTCAAGGACTCAATCGATCCCGTATACAATTCCCTTTGTCTAACGGTATTGTACTTGCTCGAGATTCGATCGTCGGTATACCGATACCTTGTTCAATCTCGTTACCGGCAAGTCTCTTTACTCGTTCCCTAACACATCATCCCGTGATCAACCCCTTGGTCACATTGTGCACATTATGATGATGTCCTACCGAGTGGGCAGAGATACCTCTCCGTTTACGGAGTGACAAATCCCAGCTCGATTCGTGCCAACCCAGCAGACACTTTCGGAGATACCAGTAGTGCACCTTTATAGCCACCCGATTCGTTGTGACGTTTGTTACACCCAAAGCATTCCTACGGTATCCGGGAGTTGCACAATCTCATGGTCTAAGGAAAAGATACTTGACATTTGAAAAGCTTTAGCATACGAACTACACGATCTCTGTGCTAGGCTTAGGATTGGGTCTTGTCCATCAAATCATTCTCCTAATGATGTGATCCCGTTATCAACGACATCCAATGTCCATGGTCAGGAAACCGTAACCATCTATTGATCAACGAGCTAGTCAACTAGAGGCTTACTAGGGACATGGTGTTTTCTATGTATCCACACATGTATCTGAGTTTCCTATCAATACAATTATAGCATGGATAATAAACAATTATCATGAACAAGGAAATATAATAATAACTAATTTATTATTGCCTCTAGGGCATATTTCCAACAGTTGCTACTAAGAATAACAAGAAGAGATCTATATCTGCCGCAATAGATAAATAGATCTTGTCTACATCATGTCATTATTCTTATTGCATTACTCTGTTTTCTCATGAACTTAGTACACTAGATGCATGCTGGATAGCGGTCGATGCGTGGAGTAATAGTAGTAGATGCAGGCAGGAGTCGGTCTACTAATCTTGGACGTGCTGCCTATATAATGATCATTGCCTGGATATCGTCATGATTATTTGAAGTTCTATCAATTGCCCAACAGTAATTGTTTTCCCACCATTTGTTATTTTTCTCGAGAGAAGCCACTAGTGAATCCTACGGCCGCCGGGTCTCTTTTCATCATATTTGCCTTTGCGATCTATTTTCTCTTGCATTTATTTTTAGATCTATTAAACCAAAAATACAAAAATACCATGCTGCAATTTATTTCTTCCGCGATCTATTTATCCTATCTACAAATTTACCTCACGTCCTTTGCCTATCTTGAGGCGCCGTACCTCGAAAGGGATTGACAACCCCTTTAACACGTCGGGTTGCGAGGTATTGTTATTTGTGTGCAGGGGCTGTTTATGTTGTCTTGCTTGGTTCTCCTACTGGTTCGACAACCTTGGTTTCATATCTGAGGGAAATACCTACTGCCGCTGTGCTGCATCATCTCTTCCTCTTTTTGAAAGTACCGATGTAACTTCAAGCGACATCACGCTCACACGCCTCCCGTCTACTCAAGAGCTGTCCGCACGGCACCTCCTAGCCATTAAAAGTGTGACGTGTGGCGTCACATGAATGGTTAACAGAATGCCCACAATTTAAATTATACAAACGTTTGAGATAATAAGGTGGCAAATATTTATTTCAAAATGGCTTTGTTGGTTGTTGATTCGAGTGCACCTTCTCTTAAATTGGACATGAAAAATACCACAACATGTCGGGTGCCATTCCACGATAGCATGCCAAGTTTCATGAAATTCAGACGAGTTTTGAATTTACTAGAATTTAAAAACAAGTATCTCAACGTTTTTCCGGAAAGCAACAGTGCCTTGGTGTTTGAATTATTCCCATTTATTGCATGGGACCTAAGCATGCACCCAAGGACACACATTTGATTTTGAACCCATTTTTGTGCACTGGAGCATGTGCATGTAGTTCAAATTTGAATTGTGCACATAAATGCATAGAAAAGTCAGTTAATGTATAAAAATGTCAAAACAAAACCCGAAAAATTCTAAGTTTTAACATGACACTCCTGCTGCTCTATGTTGCCACTAGGGAAAAAATTGAAAGCAAGAAGAGGCAACAAATATCGTTTCATTCATTTTTGTGCACTAGAGCATGTGCCTGTAGTTCAAATTTGAATTATGCACATAAATGCATAGAAAACTCAGTTAATGTATAAAAATGTAAAATGAACCTGGAAAAATTCCAAAATTTAACACAACACTCCTGTTGTTCTACGTTGAGATTAGAAAAAAAATTTAAAGCAAGAAGAGGCAACAAATATTGTTTCATCCGCAAAGGTGACACATTCACTACCGGAACCATGAGGCTTGTTGTGAGAAGCTTATACCCAAACCTGCCCCAAATCTAACAATATTTTCACCATAGCATGTTGATGTCGTTCCATCATAGCATGACGAGTTTCATGAATTTCAGCCGAGTTTTGGATTTACTAGAATTTTAAAACCATGTATCTCAATGTTTGCGACCAAGCGACGGTGCCGAGGTGTTTGACATTCATTCCCATTTCTTGCATGGGACCTAAGCATGAAACCAAGGTCACACATTTTATTTTTCAACGCATTTTTATGCACTTGAACATGTGCCTATAGTTCAAACTTGAGTTATGCACATAAATGCCTAGAAAACTCAGTTGATCTATACAAATGTCCAAACGAACCCTGAAAAAAATCCAAAATTTAACACAACACTCCTGTTGTTCTATGTTGACACCAGAAAAAAAAATTGAAAGCAAGAAGAGGCACCGAATATCGCTTTGTCCACAAAGGTGACACGTTTCGTATCGGAACCATGAGGCTTCTTGTGAGAAGCTCTGGTTTGTGAGAAGCTTATACCCAAACCTGCCCCAAATGGGACAATTCTTTTTACCAAAACATGTTGATGCCATTCCATGATAGCATGCCAAGGTTCATGAATTTCAGATGAGTTTTGGATTTACTAGAATTTCAAAACCAAGTATCTCAACGTTTGCCGACGAGCCACACGGTGCCGAGGTGTTTGAAATTCGTCCCCATTTCTTGCATGGGACATAAGCATCAACCCATGGACACATATATGATTTTACAACCCATTTTGGTGCACCGTAGCATGTGCATGTAGTTTAATTTTGAATTGTGCATCTGAAATGCCTAGAAAACCAAGTTTATGTATAAAAATGTTCAAACGAACCATGAATAATCCCAATTTTTTTGACGACACACCTATAGTTGCATGGTCACTGCAGATAAAAGTTCTAGCAATTCAAACACCCTCCATTACCGTTGTTACCTAATTATGTATTTCAAATCAAGACAAAAAATCAAGTAGATCGCACAAAGTTTATTATCACCAACTGTGTGATGCAGTACAAAATGTCGTGGAGCACCGTCGGGGTACATATATGGCTTACGCAAGAAGGTGCGTAGGCTACAGTCCACAGCCGGCATGTCAAGCACACTAGCTCGCTCCCCAAATCTCATTTCACTATTCAATCATCGTCGGTGAAAGATGGGGACGTGGACTCGCATCATGAGGACCACTTCGGCAGCCCACTCCGGTGAGAGCACGACTGCAACCGCCATGCGCATGCTAACAAGCTGCATGAGCATGCCGGAATCTACGACCGGGAGGCCAAGGTAGCCCAAATGGACGATGTTGCTGCTCAGGTGGCAACAACAATATCTACGTCGGGGATTGCAACTAGCGAGAGTGGCACAACAGCTATTCGTTCCGTAGAGGCGGCCTTAGCCCTAATGGAGGCCGCTCACAACTAGCTCGTGGTGGTCACCGCACAAATCGAATGAAGCTTCTCCGACAATGGTTCACAACCCACGGCCGAAGAGTTGGCAATCGCTGAGAGTGTTCGAGCAGCCATCCGTTCCTTCGCGGCATACCTTGCCATGACTGAGCCCGTCCAAGCCTAGATCACGGCCGCCCATGCCCAGATTGTGGCGGCCTTTTCCAAAGAGATGGCGGACGCGGATGGCGAGATGCTTGCTGAGTATGGTGTGATGGATGCCATGGAGCCCCTTCCCTAGGAGATCATCGGGTGCGAGCTGGACATGGAGGAGGCGGAGATCGACAAGCGCCAGCTGGAGTAGTACTCTTTGTTTAATTTAGAGCGCCGGTCTATAATTTGTTAGAGTAATGTTTAGCTCAGCTAGCTCTATTTAATTGCTGAACTTGCTCGATTAAGAAGTGTGGGTGTGATGTAGGCTCCTTTGTGTACCCAAATTATGCAATGACGTGGATGACCATTGTAACCAGGGAAATTCGGACCAAAATTTGCACGTTAAAATTTATGACACATGGGGTAAGCTATATGAATTGTTTGTGATATTCACATATCGTACACAGTGTTGAATAAGGGACCGTGTCTGATGACACTTTGCGCGCCAGTTTTTTTGCTGCACCGAGCCAAAATCTTTTACTTCCATGGAAATATCTGATGAAGCTATGTACCTAGGGTAGAGTCATGGACCTGTCCAAGATACCCTCCCCAAGGACATCTCTAGAAGAAACCACCTTTCAGTCGACCCGGAAGTGTTCCACTCGACGGACTCGAAGACACTCGACCATGAAGCCAACCACTCGACCGCCAGGAGACCTAAAGTCACTCCGCACGCAAATGGTCTGTCATTAAGTAGCTTTTGTGGTCATCATAGCACTTTATTTGTGGCGTTACCAGTAATGCCCGATCTTAATGTACTTTAAACCCTGCATAACGGAGGGGCGGAGGGGTCTCGCGGACTCTATATAAGCCACCCCCTCCTCAGTGTAAGGGGTTTGCACCCCTGTAACTCATATACACATAATCCAGTCGACCGCCTCCGGGCTCCGAGACGTAGGGCTGTTACTTCCTCCGAGAAGGGCCTGAACTCGTAAACATCTTGTGTATACAACTACTCCATAGCTAGGATCTTGCCTCTCCATTCCTACCCCCCTATTCTATTGTCAGACTTAGAACCACGATAGTTGGCGCCCACCTTGGGGCAGGTGTCTTAGCGACTTATTGAAGAAGTTGCGATTTTTTCTGATCTCCTTCACCATGGTTTCGGGCGGAGTTTTGGTTGAGGGCCGCGAGATCCGTCTCGGCGTGCTCACGTTCATCGCCGACGGCTCCTCTTGGCTTCAGGAGGCTCCACTCGACATCGACGCGCTCCCTATCCGCGGGGTGACGCACTTTCGTGCGTGCATCCGCGACGTCCTCCTGCGGCAACCGTCGACCCAGTATCGGTCGGCTCCTGTGTCTTCCTATCTCCCAGTCTCCCGCCGGTGCAAGTGCTCAGGTCGGTCGAGGCTTCAGCGGTGGGTGAGGCACGCGGCGGCTCGCCAGTCGGCCACCCCCCAAGTCGCGGCGATCGAGCCCGACGAATCTCTCTACGGCCTGTTCGACCTGTCGACTGGCTCCGCAGAGACTGCATTCGAGTGCGACAGCAGTGATCCAGCGGCGGAGGTTCTGATGGTCAATGGACCACGTAGTCCTCCCGGCTTTCCCTGCGCCAACGGAGGCGACAGTGGAGGCGACCCGGCGCAGGTCCATGAAGAGTATCTCCCCGAGCCCCTCACTTCTCTGCAGAGGGAAGAACTTTGCCGCCGGAACATGGATGCGCTACACACTCCTATCGTTGGAGAAACCCCGAGGCTCGTGCCTTAGAGGAGGCGCACTTGGCCAACTTGGTGGCGCACTCGACCGAGAACCTCCAGCGAGCACTTTCGGCAGCGTCTTGCGCGCAACGGGTTCCAGACTCGGTCGGCGTCAACTCTTTCCACCACCGACTCGGTATATCGAACTCCGATTCGAATCTAGCACCGCAGCCCGTATAGCGAGTCGATTCAGCCTTCGGTCGAGTGGAAGGGTCTATTCTGATCGAGCATTGCTCCGGGCAGCAGTAGATCAAAATTCAGCTGTATCACAGTCACGGAATAGGATTCACAGCAGATCCGTCGTAGCAAATACAGTCCAGTCGGCCCATAGCCCAAGATCGCCCCCGAGGCATGAGGAACGTGGAGACCGGCATGATCAGTACAAAAACTGTGAGCAGTATGATCATCGATTCGATCATGACGATCGACATCGAGTGCCCACCCCTCCCCCAAGGGGTGGATCATACGCGCCTCGACAGCAGGATGACAGACGCCATCACAGTGTTGGGCGAAGGATTCCAGTCGACCCCAGGGAGCCGGGCTTTGATGCGAGATCCATTATCGTTCAAGGTTTGGTCAACAGGAACAGAGCTCACCGAGAAGGTCATGACAGAGATGTACCCACCAGCAGCAGAGTACACGTCTCAGGACCAGAGTGTTTCAGCAGAGCCATCAGGGCCGCAGTGATTCCTCCCAACTTCAGGTTGGCGACTGGAGTCAGTAAGTTCACTGGTGAGTCCAAGCCTAATACTTGGCTTGAAGACTACCGAGTGGCTGTTCAGATTGGCGGCGGTAACGATGAGGTGGCCATGAAGCACATGCCTCTTATGTTGGTGGGCTCGGCCAGAGCATGGTTGAATCAGTTAGCACCCAGCAGCATTTACACTTGGGAAGATCTTGCCCGAGTGTTTGTTAGAACATTTGAAGGAACTTGCAAGCAACCGGCAGGGTTGACAGAGTTGCAATCTTGTGTGCAGAAGTCGAATGAAACTCTGAGGGATTACATCCAGAGATGGATCACGTTGCATCACACAGTAGAGAATGTATCTAATCACCAGGCAGTCTGTGCCTTCAAGGAAGGCGTTAAATACAGAGAGTTAAACCTGAAATTCGGTCTAACCGGAGACATGTCTCTGAGTCGAATGATGGAGATTGCCACCAAGTATGCCAATGGTGAAGAAGAGGATCGGCTCCGGAGTGGCAAGCACAAGTCAGTCGCCCACGAAACCGGAGGAGGGAACTCCAGTCGGAAGCAAAAGTAGAAAGCCGAGCCAGCTGCTCCTGGAGAAGCCTTGGCCGTGACTCAAGGAAAGTTTAAAGGGAAGCCCAAAGGGTCTTGGAACCCTAAGAAGGTGAAGGACAAGGAAGGGAATGATGTGATGGATTTGCCGTGCCACATCCACACGAAGAAAGATGAGGAGGTGAAATTCATTTACCCGAAACAGATCACTCGACTGAGTCGGCTCTTGATCCAGCAATTCCAGGGGAAACAACCCAAAGATAAGGAAAAGGAGTCATACAAAGTTGAAGACAAAGAAGATAGTGATGATGGATATCCCCAGGTCAATTCCACCCTGATGATTTTTGCTGATGTTGAAAGCAAAAGTCGATTGAAAGTTATCAACTGAGAGGTGAATATGGTTGCTCCGGTGACACCCAATTATTTGAAATGGTCTCAGATTGCCATCACATTCGACCAGTCCGATCATCCGACACACATAGCCACCCTTGGGAGGCAAGCTTTGGTGGTCGACCCAGTCGTCGAAGGCCTCGGCTGACTAAAGTTTTGATGGATGGTGGAAGTGGCCTGAATATATTGTATGTAGAGACGTTGAAAGGGATGGGCATTCTGATGTCCAGACTCAGCACCAGCAACATGAGTTTCCATGGAGTCATTCCTGGAAAGAAGGCTGAGTCACTCGGCCAAATTGCTCTTGATGTGGTTTTCGGTGATTCCAAGAATTACCGCAAAGAAAACTTGACGTTTGAAGTTGTGGATTTCCAGAGTGCTTATCACGCTATTTTGGGCAGGCCAGCTTATGCACGTTTCATGGGTCGACCATGTTATGTGTACCTCAAATTGAAGATGCCCGATCCCAAAGGTGTGATCACTATTACTGGCAATCAAAAGAAGGCGGAAGAGTGCTTTCAGAAAGGCTCAAAGATCACCGATGCTCAGATGGTAGTGGTAGAGCTACAGGAATACCAGAAAACTGCAGACCCGAACAAGCCAAGAAGCCCGCTACGGAATCAGCATTTCAGTCGTCCGGCGAGAGAAAACCGATTCACATTCACCTGACTGACCGCAGTGCTGCTCCGACTCTTATCGCTACAACACTCGACTCCAAATAGGAAGAAGCGCTCATCCAGTTCCTCCATGAGAACTGGGACATCTTCGCATGGAAACCTTCTGACATGCCGGGTGTTCCCAGGGGGCTGGCTGAGCACCGTCTACGAGTCGACTCAAAAGTGAAACCTGTCAAGGAACATCTTCGACGGTCCGCCGTCCAGAAGAGAAAGGCCATTGGCGAGGAGGTGGCTCGGCTCTTAGCAGCAGAGTTTATTCGAGAGATTTACCACTCCGAGTGGCTCGCCAATGTTGTCATGGTCCCCAAGAAGGACAAGCCACTTCGCATGTACATTGACTTCAAACATATCAATCGGGCCTGCCCGAAAGATCATTTTCCTCTCCCCCGCATCGACCAAATAGTCGACTCGACTGCGGGATGTGAGCGCCTGTCTTTTTTAGACGCCTATTCCGGTTACCATTAGATCCGTCTGTATGGACCCGACGAAATCAAAACAGCTTTCATCACTCCATTCGGGTGCTTCTGTTATGTCACCATGCCATTCGGCCTCAAGAATGCTGGAGCCACGTTCATGACGATGATTCAGAAGTGTTTGCTCACTCAAATCAGTCGGAATGTGGAAGCATACATGGATGATATTGTGGTCAAATCATGGAAGGGTTCCAACCTGCTGACTAACCTTGGTGAAACATTTGCCAACCTCAGGAGGTATGATATCAAGCTTAATCCATCAAAGTGCACATTCGGAGTTCCTGGCGGAAAGTTACTCGGTTTTCTCGTTTCTGAACGAGGAATCGACGCGAACCCAGAAAAAGTTGGTACTATACTCGAATGAAACATGCGTGCGTGTGCACGGCGTCGAAGCTTCTTGGATGCTTGGCCACTTTAAGTCGATTCATCTCTCGTCTCGGTGAAAAGGCATTGCCTCTTTACCGACTGATGAAGAAGTCAGACAAGTTTGAGTGGACTCCCGAAGCTGATGCAGCGTTTGCAGAGCTAAAAGCCCTGCTCTCCACCCAGCCGGTGCTTGCTGCCCCAATCAGCAAAGAGCCTTTGCTGCTTTACATTGCAGCCTCAGGACAAGTCGTCAGTACAGTACTTACGGTCGAGCGGGAAGAAGAAGGAAAAGCTTTTAAAGTTCAGCACCCAGTATATTATCTTTCTAAAGTTTTGACCCCATCAAAGCAAAGGTACCCTCATTATCAGAAGCTTGTATATGGGATTTATATGACCACGAAGAAGGTTGCTCATTACTTCTCTGACCATTCCATTACGATCGTCGTGACGCCTCATTGTCGAGATTACACTGTGAGAGATGCAACTGGTCGAGTGGCAAAATGGGCGATTGAACTCCTTCCCCTTGATATCAAGTTTGAGGCAAAGAAAGCCATCAAGTCCAAAGCAATAGCAGATTTCATCGCCGAGTGGATTGAACAGCAACTGCCGACTCAAGTTCACTCAGAGCACTAGACCATGTTCTTTGATGGCTCTAAGATGCTGAATGGATCTGGTGCTGGGGTAGTGTTGGTTTCCCCCCGAGGAGATAAACTCAGATATGTGCTCCAGATTCACTTTGATTCCTCCAATAATGAAGCAGAATACGAAGCACTTTTGTATGGGTTGCGTATGGCCATTTCACTCGGCGTCCATCGCCTCATGGTCTATGACTACTTAGATTTGGTGGTTAACCAAGTGATGAAGGAGTGGGACGTCAGAAGTCCGGCCATGACTGGTTACTGCAATGCAGTGAGAAAGCTGGAGAAGAAATTCGAGGGGTTAGAGCTTCATCATATACCCCGACTGAAAAATCAAGCGGCTGATGATTTGGCAAAAATAGGTTCCAAGAGAGAAGCCATTCCCAATAATGTGTTTTTGGAACACATCCACACACCATCAGTTCAAGAGGATCCTTTCACCGAAGAAGCCTCGCAGCCAAAAAAGTGTCACGGATCCGACTGAAGTTGAGGTCCCGGCTGTGGTCGACCTGATCATGGAAGTTTTGGTGATCACTCCCGACTGGACGGTGCCGTACATCGCGTATATCCTAAAGAAAGAGCTCCCAGAGAATGAAGAAGAGGCTCGACAGATCGTCCGTCGATCCAAGGCCTTTACCGTGATAAAGGGACAGTTGTACAGGGAAAGCGTGACTGGAGTCAGTCAAAAATGTATAACACCAGAAGAAGGCTAGATAATTCTTGACGATATCCACTCGGGGACCTGTGGTCATCATGTGTCCTCTCGGACCATTGTGTCTAAAGCATACCGAGCGGGATTTTACTGGCCAAGAGCAAATGAAATGGCGAAGGAGATAGTTGACAAGTGTGAAGGATGTCAGTTCTATTCCAATATGTGACACAAACCCGCCTCAGCCTTGAAGACCATTCCACTCGTCTGGCCCTTCGCTGTTTGGGGGTTGGATATGGTTGGACCACTGAGAAATGGCAGGAGCGGCTTCACTCACTTGCTAGTGGCAGTCGACAAGTTTACTAAATGGATTGAAGCTAAACCTATCAAGAATCTCGATGCTTGCACTGCTATCAGTTTTGTCAGAGAGTTCATATTAAGATATGGAGTTCCACATAGCATCATCACTGATAATGGGTCGAACTTTGATTCCAACAAGTTCAAAGCCTTTTGCGCCTCTCAAGGCACACGAGTCAACTACGCTTCAGTCGCTCACCCCCAGTCGAATGGACAAGAGGAACAAGCAAACAGTCTAATTCTCAAAGGACTGAAACCCCGACTGATGCGCGATCTCAAGCATGCAGCAGGCGCATGGGTCGAAGAACTTCCTTCAATTCTTTGGGGATTAAGGACCACCCCTAATCGGTCAACTGGATGAACTCCATTCTTTCTGGTCTATGGAGCTGAAGCAGTTCTGCCGAGTGACTTGCTTCACAATGCACCCCGAGTCGAGCTCTAATCTAAAGATGAAGCAGAACAAGCCCGACAGGATGCAATCGACCTCCTAGAAGAGGAAAGAGAGATGGCCTTGATTCGCTCGACTATCTATCAGCAAGACTTGCGTCGATTCCATGCCAGAAATGTGAAGAGTCGAGCCTTCCAAGAAGGAGATTTGGTCCTCCGAGTGGATCAACAGAGGCCACACAAGCTTGCTCCTACTTGGGAAGGCCCCTTCATCATCACCAAAGTTCTCCACAATGGAGCATACCGTCTTTACAATGTCGATCGCCAGATTGATGAGCCACGAGCTTGGAATGCGGAGTTGCTCCGCCCCTTTTATACTTAAGTACTCACTCGGATGAGATGTAATAAAAAGTACCTCTGTAGTTTGTTTATCAAAGACAAGAGTATTATAATTTTCCCAGTGATTTTTGTTGCTTTTGTTTACGTGAGAAATCCCCCGGTGGGTGGCTTAGCTGCGAATCCGTTTCGCCTAAGTTTGTAAAAAAATAATTTCTACCGAGTGGAGAGCAAGCCTATCACTCGGGGGCTTAGCTGCGAATCCGTTTCGCCTAAGTATTTAAAAATCCTACCGAGTGGAGAGCAAACCTCCCACTCGGCGGCTTAGCTACAGTCTAGTACTCGCCTAAGTATTTAAAAATCCTACCGAGTGGAGAGCAAACCTCCCACTCGGAGGCTTAGCTGCAGTCCAGTACTCGCCTCAGTTTAAAAAATCCTACCGAGTGGTGAGCCAGCCTCCCACTCGGGGGCTTAGCTGCAGTCCAGTACTCACCTAAGTATTTAAAAATCCTACCGAGTGGAGAGCAAACCTCTCACTCGAAAGCTTAGCTGCAGTCCAGTACTCGCCTAAGTTTAGAAAATCCTACCGAGTGGTGAGCCAGCCTCCCACTCGGGGGCTTAGATGCAGTCCAGTACTCGCCTAAGTATTTAAAAATCCTACCGAGGGGAGAGCAAACCTCCCACTCGGAGGCTTAGCTTCAATCCAGTACTCGCCTAAGTTTAAAAAATCCTACCGAGTGGTGAGCCAGCCTCCCACTCGGGAGCTTAGCTACAGTCCAGTACTTGCCTAAATATCTGAAAATCCTACCGAGTGGAGAGCAACCCTCCCACTCAGAGGCTTAGCTGTAGTCCAGTACTCGCCTAAGTATTTGAAAATCCTACCGAGTGGAGAGCAAACCTCCCACTCGGGGGCTTAGCTGCAGTCCAGTACTCGCCTAAGTATTTGAAAATCCTGCCGAGTGGAGAGCAAACCTCCCACTCGGGTGCTTAGCTGCAGTCCAGTACTTGCCTAAGTATTTGAAAATCCTACCGAGTGGAGAGCAAACCTCCAACTCGGGGGCTTAGCTGCAGTCCAGTACTTGCCTAAGTACTTAATTCATTCCGATCCGCAAGGACGATGAGGTGCAGGTCGACTGCTACCTTCCCTTCGGAGCTACGCCACAAATACAATGTGCGCTCTGCAAGGACGACGAGGTGCAGGTAGAATGCTACCTTCTCCTTCGGAGCTACGCCACAAATACAATGTGCACTCTGCAAGGATGACGAGGTGCAGGTCGAATGCTACCTTCTCTTTTGGAGCTACGCCACAAATACAACGTGCGCTCTGCAAAGACGATGAGGCGCAGGTCGACTGCTACCTTCTCCTTCGGAGCTACGCCACAAATACAATGTGCTCTCCATCCTGATCCGCAAGGACGTAGGTTGACTGCAATCTGTGCTCCGTCCCTACCTGCAAGAGCGATGAAGTGCAGGTCGACTGGATTTTCCACCTCAGAGCTGCGTCTCAAGCACTAAAGTATATTCCGAGTGAAGAACAAAGTTCGCTCGAAGGCAAATGCAGGCATATTCAACGATAAGCCAAGTTCAGATAACACCCTACGGATTCAGAAGTGCTCAGGCGTCAAGCCTGTAAAAGTTTATCGATTACAAAACCACTCGGCATTCCGAGGCAATTTTAAGACAAAGCATAGAAGTTTTTTACTCCTCAGGTGGAGGACTGGAGGGCGCGACAAACTGGTCCACGTCGATTCCGTCAGCATTCCGAGTGGCAGCAACAATGAAGGTCTCCATGAAAGATTGGAAGTCGTGCTTCTTGGTATTGGCCACTTTGATGGACGCTAGCTTGTCCTCTTGCGCATCCTTGCAGTGAACACGGACCAGGGACAGAGCAACGTCAGCACCGCACCTGGAAAAGGACTTTTTCCATTCTTGCACTCGACTTGGAACTTCATTCGGTCGAGTCATTAGAGACTCGAGGTCATTTTGAAGCGTCTCTCCTGGCCAGACTGTCGTGTCGATTTGCAACACCGCAACCTTCAGTCGAGCAAGGTAGTCAACAACTCCAGCAACACGAGACTCCAGTTGGAGCATGTTCATAGCGGCTTCATCCTTCACAGGAGAGTTAATGGGGTCCAAGCTTGTCTCCACTCGACTAGTCTCCTCCTCGAAGTTTTGGCAGAATTCTGTAAACACATTTCAAATTTAACCCAACAGTTCTATGATGAGTCGATGATAACAAGTCAGTCGGATAGAAGGGATTACCTTCAAGCATGATGAATAACTTCTTGGCGAGCCCTCCTAGATAAGCCTCCAGATCGTTCTTCTTCCTCGCCAGTTCACTAGCCTTGTCACTCAGAGCTATCTTATCATTCTTCAGATGGCTGACCTCCTTGTTGGCCGCGTCGAGATCAGCTTTCGGATTGGCGTTCTCCTCTTCAAGTTTTCCGACTGAAGCCAGTTTTTCTTCCGCAAGCTTCGTTTTGTCGAAAGCCGCCTTCTGCGCCTCGGCGAGGTCATGGTCCTTCTTCTTCAGAGCCTCCTTCAGCTTATCTGCAAAGTGACAATGAGATCAGAATCAGGAATGGATAGAAAGATAAAGACAGTCGTCAAGAGTCTCACCAAACATACCTTTTGCTTCATCCTTCGCCTTCTTAAAGTTCTCCTGAACAAGCTTCAAGTCAAGGTCGAGCTGGATATGCTTGTTTTCCAATTCAGTATAGCGAGCCACAAGCTCGCAAGATTTCTGCAAAGGGTTAGTCGGCAGACATCAAAGATAGGTTGCTTCCGAGTGACTAAGGGAAAAATCGTAACATTTCTAAGACTACAACCGAATCAAAATATTCAATAGTAGTCTCGGGGACTACACCCAGTGGGTCCACTTAGCGTGCCCCCACGGTTCTATCGACTCGGTCCGATCAGTCGGCCGAAAGAGACAAAGAGGCTATGATCTTAAACCATAGCTAACTGCCGGCAGTCAGCCACGGTCTCATCATGATCTACAAAAAAAACAGGTTCTTCAAACCTTAGTCGACTGCCAGCAGTCGACCATGGTCTCGGGGACTACACCCAGTGGGTGCACTCAGCGTGCCCCCACTGGTTCCAAGATTCCATTCGACATGGTCCGACCAGACCGAGCGAAGAAGTTAGAGTGAAGAAATTCAAAATACAAAGACTACAGTCGACTGCCAACAGTCCACCATAGTCTTAGGGACTACACCCAGTGGGTGCACTCAGCGTGCCCCCACCAAGCCAAAAATCAATCGACACACCCAGTGGGTGTACGGATACAAAGATCTTCGGAAAGAAGTGAAGGAAATATGCCCTAGAGGCAATAATAAAGTTATTATTTATTTCCTTATTTCATGATAAATGTCTATTATTCATGCTAGAATTGTATTAACCGAAAACATAATACATGTGTGAATATATAGACAAACAGAGTGTCACTAGTATGCCTCTACTTGACTAGCTTGTTAATCAAAGATGGTTAAGTTTCCTAACCATAGACAAAGGAGTTGTTATTTGATTAACAAGGTCACATCATTAGTTGAATGATCTGATTGACATGACCCATTCCATTAGCTTAGCACCCAATCGTTTAGTATGTTGCTATTGCTTTTATCCATGACTTATACATGTTCCTATAACTATGAGATTATGCAACTCCCGTTTACGGAGGAACACTTTGGTACTACCAAACGTCACAACGTAATCGGGTGATTATAAAGGAGTACTACAGTGTCTCCAAAGGCGGATGTTGGGTTGACGTATTTGAGATTAGGATTTGTCACTCCGATTGTCGGAGAGGTATCTCTGGGCCCTCTCGGTAATACACATCACTTAAGCCTTGCAAGCATTACAACTAATGAGTTAGCTGTGAGATGATGTATTACGGAACGAGTAAAGAGACTTGCCGGTAACGAGATTGAACTAGGTATTGGATACTGACGATCGAATCTCGGGCAAGTAACATACCGATGACAAAGGGAACAACGTATGTTGTTATGCGGTCTGACCGATAAAGATCTTCGTAGAATATGTAGGAGCCAATATGGGCATCCAGGTCCCGCTATTGGTTATTGACCGGAGACGTGTCTCGGTCATGTCTACATTGTTCTCGAACCGTAGGGTCCGCACGCTTAAGGTTTCGACGACGGTTATATTATGAGTTTATGTATTTTGATGTACCAAGAAGTTTGGAGTCCCTGATGTGATCACGGACATGACGAGGAGTCTCGAAATGGTCGAGACATAAAGATTGATATATTGAAGCCTATGTTTGGAGTTGGAATGGTTCCGGTGAAATCGGGATTTTACGGAACACCGGGTTACTGAACCTCCGGGGGTTAATGGGCCTTAGTGGGCCATGAGGGAGAAGAGGAAGGGCGGCCGGGGGGGGGCCGCGCCCCTCCCCTAGTCCGAATAGGACAAGCAGAGGGGGCGGCCCCTTCCCTCTTTCCCTCCCCAAGTCCTAATCCAACTAGGAAAAGAGGGGAGTCCTACTCGGTGGGAGTAGGACTCCTCCGCCTCCTCCTAGGGCCGGCCGCACCCCTTGCTCCTTTATATACGGGGCAGGGGGCACCCTAGAACACACAAGTTGATCCTTGAGATCGTTCCTTAGCCGTGTCGGTGCCCCCTCCACCATAATCCACCTCGGTCATATCGTGGCGGTGCTTAGGCGAAGCCTGCGTCCGATAGAACATCAAGATCGTCCTGCCACGTCGTCCGACGGAACTCTCCCTCCCGAAGCTCTACCGATTGGAGCCCGAGGAGCGTCACCGAGCTGTCGTGTGTCAAGAATGGAAGGCGCCGAGTAACGGCGCTGGGATCGGTTGGATCGCGAGGAGAACGTCGACTACTTCCTCTACGTTGTGATCGCTTCGCTTGGTCTCACGAGGGCGTAGACAACACTCTCCCCTCGTTGCTATACATCACCATGATCTTGCGTGTGCGTAGGAATTTTTTGAAATTACTCGTTCCCCAACATGGCATCCGAGCCTAGGTTTTATGGTTTGATGTTTTGCACGAGTAGAACACAAGTGAGTTGTGGACGATACAAGTCATACTGCCTACCAAAGATGTCATACTTTGGTTCAGCGGTATTGTGAGATGAAGCGGCCCGGACCGACATTACGCGTACGCTTACGCGAGACTGGTTTCACCGTTACGAGCACTCGTGCTTAAAGGTGACTGGCGGGTGTCTGTCTCTCTCACTTTAGTTGAACCAAGTGTGGCTACGCCCGGTCCTTGTGAAGGTTAAAACGGAGTCTATTTGACAAACTATCGTTGTGGTTTTGATACGTAGGTAAGAACGGTTCTTGCTAAGCCCGTAGCAGCCACGTAAAATTTGCAACAACAAAGTAGAGGACGTCTAACTTGTTTTTGCAGGGCATGTTGTGATGTGATATGGTCAAGACGTGATGCTATATTTTATTGTATGAGATGATCATGTTTTGTAACCGGTTATCGGCAATCGGCGAGAGCCATATGGTTGTCGCTTTATTGTATGAAATGCAAGCATACCTCGTAATTGCTTTACTTTATCACTAAGCGGTAGCGATAGTCGTAGAAGTAATAGATGGCGAGACGACAACGATGCTACGATGAAGATCAAGGTGTCGCGCCGGTGGCGATGGTGATCACGACGGTGCTTGGAGATGGAGATCACAAGCACAAGATGATGATGGCCATATCATATCACTTATATTGATTGCATGTGATGTTTATCTTTATGCATCTTATCTTGCTTTGATTGACGGTAGCATTTTAAGATGATCTCTCACTAAAATTATCAAGTAGTGTTCTCCCGAGTATGCACCGTTGCCAAAGTTAAATCGTGTTGAGACACCACGTGATGATCGGTGTGATAAGCTCTCGTCCATCTACAACGGGTGCAAGCCAGTTTTGCACACGCAGAATACTCGAGTTATACTTGACGAGCCTAGCATATGCAGATATGGCCTCGAACACGGAGACCGAAAGGTCGGCGTGAATCATATAGTAGATATGATCAACATAAGATGTTCACCATTGAAAACTACTCCATCTCACGTGATGATCGATTATGGTTTAGTTGATTTGGATCACGTGATCACTTAGATGACTAGAGATGTCTGTCTAAGTGGGAGTTCTTAAGTAATATGATTAATTGAACTTAAATTTATCATGAACTTAGTCCCGTAGTATTTTGCAAATTATGTTGTAAGATCAATAGCTCGTGAAGTTGCTTTCATATGTTTGTTTTGATATGTACCTAGAGAAACTGTGTTGAAAGATGTTAGTAGCAATGATGGGATAGGATCCGTGATCCGAGGTTTATCCTCATTGCTGCGCAGAAGAATTATGTCCTTGATGCACCGCTAGGTGACAAACCTATTGCGAGGAGCGGAATGCGACGTTATGAGCGTTTGGCTAGCTCAATATGATGACTACTTGATAGTTTTGTGCACCATGCTTTATGGCTTAGAATCGGGACTTCAAAGATGTTTTGAACATCATGGACCATATAAGATGTTCCAGAATTGAAGTTAATATTTCAAGCAAATACCGAGTTGAGAGATATGAAGTCTCCAACAAGTTCTATAGCTAAAAGATGGAGGAGAATCGCTCAACTAGTGAGCATGTACTCAGATTGTCCGGGTACTACAATCGCTTGAATCAAGTGGGAGTTAATCTTCCGGATAAGATAGTGATTGATGAATTCTCTAGTCACCATCACCAAGTTAGTAGAACTTCGTGATGAACTATAGTATGCAAGGGATGATGAAAATGATTCCCGAGTTTTTCATGATGATGAAATCAATGAAGGTAGAAATCAAGAAAGAGCATCAAGTGTTGATGGTTGACAAGATCACTAGTTTCAAGAAAAGGGCAAAGGGAAAGAAAGGGGAATTTCAAGTAGATTGACAAGCAAGTTGTCACTCCCACGAAGAAACCCAAAGCTGAACCAAAGCCTGAAACTGAGTGCTTCTACTGCAAAGGGACTGGTCACTAGAAGCAGAAATACCCCAAGTATTTGGCGGATAAGAAGGATGGCAAAGTGAACAAAGGTATATTTGATATACATGTTATTGATGTGTACTTTACTAGTGTTTATAGCAACCCCTCGGTATTTGGTACTGGTTCGGTTGCTAAGAGTAGTAACTCAAACGGAGTTGCGTATAAATGTAAACTAGTTAAGGGTGAAGTGATTTATGTGTGTTGAAACTAGTTTCAAGATTGATATGATCATCATCACGCACTCCCTATACTTTCGGGATTAGTGTTGAACCTAAATAAATGTTATTTGGTGTTTGCGTTGAGCATGAATATGATTTGATCATGTTTATTGCAATACGGTTATTCATTTAAGTAAGAGAATAAACTGTTGTTCTGTTTACATGAATAAAACCTTGTATGGTTACACACCCAATGAAAATGGTTCATTGGATCTCGATCATAGTGATACACATATTCATAATATTGAAACCAAAAGATGCAAAGTTAATAATGATAGTGCAACTTATTTGTGGCACTGCCGTTTAGGTCATAATGGTGTAAAGTGCATGAAGAAACTCCATGCTGATGGGATTTTGGAATCACTTGATTATGAATCACTTGATGCTTGCGAACCGTGCCTTTTGGGCAAGATGACTAAAACTCCATTCTCCGGAACAATGGAACAAGCTACTGACTTATTGGAAATAATACATACCGATGTATGTGATCCAATGAGTGTTGATGCTCGTGGCGGGTATCGTTATTTTCTGACCTTCACAGATGATTTGAGCAGATATGGGTATATCTACTTGATGAAACATAAGTCTGAAACATTTGAAAAGTTCAAAGAATCTCAGAGTGAAGTGGAAAATCATCGTGACAAGAAAATAAGGTTTCTACGATCTGATCGCAGAGACAAATATTTGAGTTACGAGTTTGGTCTTCAATTAAAACAATGTGGAATAGTTTCACAGCTCAAGCCACCTGGAACACCACAATGTTATGGTGTGTCCAAACATCGTAACCGCACTTTATTGGATATAGTGCAATCTATGATGTTTCTTACCGATTTACCAATATCGTTTTGGGATCATGCATTAGAGACAGCTGCATTCACGTTAAATAGGGCACCATCTAAATCCGTTGAGACGACACTATATGAACTGTGGTTTAGCAAGAAACCAAAGTTGTCGTTTCTTAAAGTTTGGGGCTGCGATGCTTATGTGAAAAGTTTCATCTGATAAGCTCAAACCCAAATCGGAGAAGTGCATCTTCATAGAATACCCAAAGGAAATTGTTGGGTACACCTTCTATCACAGATCCGAAGGCAAAACATTCGTTGCTAATAAATGGATCCTTTCTAGAGAAGGAGTTTCTCTCGAAAGAAGTGAGTGGGAGGAAAGTAGAACTTGATAAGGTAATTGTACCTTCTCCTTATTGAAAGTAGTTCAATCACAGAAATCTGTTCCTGTGACTACTACACCAATTAGTGAGGAAGCTAATGATGATGATCATGTAACTTCAGATCAGTTACTACCGAATCTCGTAGGTAAACCAGAGTGAGATCCACACCAGAGTGGTACGGTAATCCTGTTCTGGAAGTCATGTAACTAGACCATGATGAACCTACGAACTATGAGGAAGCGATGATGAGCCCAGATTCCGCGAAATGGCTTGAGGCCATGAAATCTGAGATGAGATCCATGTATGAGAACAAAGCATGGACTTTGATGGATTTGCCCGATGATCGGCAAACCATAGAACATAAATGGATCTTCAAGAGGAAGACGGACGTTGATAGTAGTGTTACTATCTACAAAGCTCGACTTGTTGCAAAAAAGGTTTTCAACAAAGTTCAAGATGTTGACTACAATGAGATTTTCTCAACTGTAGCGATGCTTAAGTCTGTCCGAATCATGTTAGCAATTGCCACAATTTATGAAATTTGGCAAATGGATGTAAAACTGCATTCTGAATGGTTTTCGGAGGAAGAGTTGTATATGATGCAACCGAAGGTTTTTTCGATCCAAAGGAGCTAACAAAGTGTGCAAGCTCCAATGATCCATCTATGGACTGGTGCAAGCATCTCGGAGTTGGAATATACGCTTTGATGAGTTGATCAAAGCATATAGTTTTGTACAAACTTATGGTGAAGCCTGTATTTACTAGAAAGTGAGTGGGAGCACTACAAAGATTTCGATAAGTATATGTGAATGACATATTGTAGATCGGAAATAATGTAGAATTATTCTGCAAAGCATAAAGGAGTGTTTGAAAGAAGTTTTTCAAAGAAAGACCTCGGTGAAGCTGCTTACATATTGAGCATCAAGATCTATAGAGATAGATCAAGATGCTTGATAAGTTTTTTCAATGAGTACATACCTTGACAAGATTTTGAAGTAGTTCAAAATGGAACAGTCAAAGAAAGAGATCTTGCTTGTGTTACAAGGTGAGAAATTGAGTAAGACTCAAAACCCGACCACGGCAGAAGATAGAAAGAGAATGAAAGTCATTCCCTATGCCTTGGCCATAGGTTCTATAAAGTATGCCATGCTGTGTACCAGATCTATTGTATACCCCACACTGAGTTTGGCAAGGGAGTACAATAGTGATCTAGGAGTAGATCACTAGACAGCGGTCAAAATTATCCTTAGTGGAATAAGGATATGTTTCTCAATTACGGAAGTGACAAAAGGTTAAATCGTAAAGGGTTACGTCGATGCAAGTTTTGACACCGATCCGGATGACTCTAAGTCTCGATCTAGATACATATTGAAAGTGGGAGCAATTAGCTAGAGTAGCTCCGTGCAGAGCATTGTAGACATAGAATATTTGCAAAATACATATGGCTCTGAATGTGACAGATCCGTTGACTAAACTTTTCTCACGAGCAAAACATGATCATACCTTTGTACTCTTTGGGTGTTAATCACATAGCGATGTGAACTAGATTATTGACTCTAGTAAACCCTTTGGATGTTGGTCACATGACGATGTGAACTATGGGTGTTAATCATATACAGATATGATTATTGGTGTTCAATCACATGGCGATGTGAACTAGATTATTGACTCTAGTGCAAGTGGGAGACTGAAGGAAATATGCCCTAGAGGCAATAATAAAGTTATTATTTATTTCCTTATTTCATGATAAATGTCTATTATTCATGCTAGAATTGTATTAACCGGAAACATAATACATGTGTGAATATATAGACAAACAGAGTGTCACTAGTATGCCTCTACTTGACTAGCTTGTTAATCAAAGATGGTTAAGTTTCCTAACCATAGACAAAAGAGTTGTTATTTGATTAACAAGGTCACATCATTAGTTGAATGATCTGATTGACATGACCCATTCCATTAGCTTAGCACCCGATCGTTTAGTATGTTGCTATTGCTTTTATCCATGACTTATACATGTTCCTATAACTATGAGATTATGCAACTCCGTTTACGGAGGAACACTTTGGTACTACCAAACGTCACAACGTGATCGGGTGATTATAAAGGAGTACTACAGGTGTCTCCAAAGGCGGATGTTGGGTTGGCGTATTTGAGATTAGGATTTGTCACTCCGATTGTCGGAGAGGTATCTCTGGGCCCTCTCGGTAATACACATCACTTAAGCCTTGCAAGCATTACAACTAATGAGTTAGCTGTGAGATGATGTATTACGGAACGAGTAAAGAGACTTGCCGTAACGAGATTGAACTAGGTATTGGATCTTGACGATCGAATCTCGGGCAAGTAACATACCGATGACAAAGGGAACAACGTATGTTGTTATGCGGTCTGACCGATAAAGATCTTTGTAGAATATGTAGGAGCCAATATGGGTATCCAGGTCCCGCTATTGGTTATTGACCGGAGACGTGTCTCGGTCATGTCTACATTGTTCTCGAACTGTAGGGTCCGCACGCTTAAGGTTTCGATGACGGTTATATTATGAGTTTGTGTATTTTGATGTACCAAAGAAGTTCGGAGTCCTGGATGTGATCACGGACATGACGAGGAGTCTCGAAATGGTCGAGACATAAAGATTGATATATTGGAAGCCTATGTTTGGAGTTCGAATGGTTCCGGTGAAATCGATTTTACCTAACACCGGGGATACTGGAACCCTCCCGGGGTTAATGGGCCTTAGTGGGCCATGAGGGAGAAGAGGAAGGGCTGGCCAGGGCAGGCCGTGCCCCCTCCCCTAGTCCGAATAGGACAAGCGGAGGGGGCGCCTTCCCTCTTCCCTCCCCAAGTCCTAATCCAACTAGGAAAAGGGGGAGTCCTACTCCGGTGGGAGTAGGACTCCTCCTGCCTCCTCCTAGGGCCGCCGCACCCCTTGCTCCTTTATATCTACGGGGCAGGGGCACCCTAGAACACACAAGTTGATCCTTGAGATCGTTCCTTAGCCGTGTGCGGTGCCCCCTCCACCATAATCCACCTCGGTCATATCGTGGCGGTGCTTAGGCGAAGCCTGCGTCGATAGAACATCAAGATCGTCACCACGCCGTCGTCTTGACGAACTCTCCTCCCGAAGCTCTCTTTGATTGGAGCCCGAGGAGCGTCACCGAGCTGTACGTGTGTCAAGAACTCGGGCGCCGAATAACGGGCGCTAGGATCGGTTGGATCGCGAGGAGAACGTCGACTACTTCCTCTACGTTGTGATCGCTTCGCTTGGTCTCTGACGATGCGTGAGACAACACTCTCCCCTCTCGTTGCTATACATCACCATGATCTTGCGTGTGCGTAGGAAATTTTTTGAAATTACTACGTTCCCCAACAAGAAGGTCTTCAGATAGCATATCCTAACAGAACAAGCGGTGATCAACTAACCTGGACGTTGCTCTGAAGGGCTGAGCTAGCATCATAGGCCGCTTGGCTGGCTTCCCGGATCGCCTTCACCTGCTCCATCATGATCCCCGCCTGGCGTATAGCCTCCTTAGCAGCACCCGCTTGGTCCTCTGGGACGTGGTGTGTGGCGAAAAGGGAAGGCGGGTCAGCAGTCGACGACGAAGGTCGAGCACTCGTCAGCGGCACAGCGAAGGACATGGAAGTCCGAGTGATGTTGCCACCCTCCTGAACCAGCGTCTCAGGCACTGATGCAACCTGAGCGGTCTTGCCAGCCGGCGCCTTTCTATTCCTCCGCGGCTTCAGTGGCGCCTCGTCATCATCATCAGGGAGATCAATGACATGAGGAGGAGCTACAGGAAGAGAATCCAATCGACCAAAAGTGAAATTACAGAGATCATACCAAGGTTGGAGGTGGCAGCGTCTTCCATTTCCTGGTCTTTATTCTTGGCGGAGGTCTCGGAGGTAGCAGCACTGCAGATTTCAGAAACCAGTCGGTTAGTCAACGAGTCGACCAAGAGTCTGTCCATGCTAAACGAGAGAACACAAGTTCTGCTGTTACCCGGAGATGGTGGGAATAGTCATTCTCATCTTGGGCAAGGCCTTCGGTGGCTTTGATGACGCCGCTCGTGGATGCTTCGGCGTTTTTTCAGTCGGCGCCGGAGAAGTCGTCCGAGGACGTTTTGACGACTGCTCAACGGGCGCAGTCGCTTTGCCACGCTCGCTCGCAGGGTCGTGGGTGAGCTTGGATCGCCTTTCCGAGCGAGGAGGACCGACTTCCTCCTTCTCCTCTTCACTGGAGCCATCGTCATCCTCTTCCCCCTAACCGTCAGATTGCCACTCCTCCTCACTTTCGCCTCCGCTCGCCTCCTCCTGCTCAGCCTATTCTTGCGCCCCGTTGGGCATCGAGTACATCTTAGTGGTAGCCTAGAAGACAACAAACAAGACAAAAGTCAGTCGACTGATTTTAAGCAAACAGAATGAAGAAAGCAAGATCACAGTCGGAGATGCAGAATTGGACCTGGTCTACTTCGTATGATTGGTCGAGTGGAGGAATCCTCCTGGCTCCTCGGGGGTTGTCTTTGTTCCCTGTAATGGCCGTCAGCCACCTCTCCAGCGTGGCATCCTCGACCTCCTCCGGGTGGATCCGAGTGGTGTCCTCAGTGCCAGAATACAACCACATTGGATGGTCTCGAGCTTGAAGCGGCTGGATGCGTCATCGGAGGAAGACCTCCAAGAGGTCCATGCCGGTCACCCCCTCACGGATAAGCTGGACAACACGTTCGACCAGCACCTTAACCTGCGCCTTATCTTCCGGGATCACCTTAAAAGAGGAAGGCTTCCTCACTCGGTCCATGGAAAAAGGAGGGAGTCCGGTCGGCTGCCCTGGCGTCGGCTGGTCTTTGCAGTAGAACCAGGTCGACTGCCATCCACGGACCGAGTCGGGTAGGATCATGGCCGAAAAAGAACTTTTCCCCATCATTTGAACCCCAAGACCCCCACACATCTGAATCACTTGTGTTCTCTCGTCACTCGGATTGGCCTTTTTCACCGTTTGGGAGCGACAAGTGAAAATGTTCTTGAAAAGACCCCAATGAGGCCGACAACTCAAGAAATTCTCGCACAAAGACACAAAAGTAGCAAGGTACACGATGGTGTTGGGTGTGAAGTGGTGGAGTTGTGCCCCAAAGAAATTTAGAAATCCCCGAAAGAAAGGGTGAGGCGGTAAAGAAAACCCACGGTCGACATGGGTGGCCAAGAGAATGACCTCACCCTCCTGAGGCTGCGGCTCAGACTCCTTCCCCGGGAGCCGCGCCGATCCATGGGGGATCTGTCCTCCATTGGCCAGGTCGTCAAGGTCTTCTTGATGAATCGTCGAGCGAATGCAGTCGCCCTGGATCCAGCCCTGCGGCAGGCCGGCCCTCGATGAAGATCCACCCCGACTGGTCACCCTTCCCTTCGCCTTTGCCATCGCTTTCTTCGCCCGCTCCAGGGCTGCCATCTTCTCTTTCACCATCGTTGCCGGCGAGACGCGCACAGGGCAGCGGCACTGAGGCGGAAGCAAATGCGGTGGATAAGTCTGAGGAAGAGAGGGGGAAATGAGGACGCACTGTTCAAAAACCCCCATCCGGCGCCTTATATGAGGTTACTTCCAAGTGACTGACTTGTAGGCCCGGGCAATCCTGTCAAATCCCGCAACAGTCGCGCGCGCGATACGTGGCGAAAAAGGTGGCATGGAGATCGAGGCGTCCCTGCCTTATCCCATCAGATTACTGCGGCCTCCTCCGCCCCGCGCGCTTCCTGAAATTTGAATCCCGCTAAATCCGGGAGCGTCAGAGCAACTCGTCAGATGGAAGATTTCCTCCGCTCTGCCGTTCGGAGTTCTCCAAGTAAAGAAATTCACTCGACGGATACAAAGAATGGATCAAGGGGACTGAAAAAGAAGTTGGTGCCGTCACCTAAGTTCATCGATCCAGAGCAAGACATATTCGTAACACGAAATGGTCAGAAGTGTGTTCAACTCCTTCCCCACTCAAACCTCGATCCATTCGGGGGCTAATGATGAAGCTATGTACCTAGGGTAGGGTCATGGACCTGTCCAAGATACCCTCCCCAAGGACATCTCTAGAAGAAACCACCTTTCAGTCGACCCGGAAGTGTTCCACTCGACGGACTCGAAGACACTCGACCATGAAGCCAACCACTCGACCGCCAGGAGACCTAAAGTCACTCCGCACACAAACGGTCTGTCATTAAGTAGCTTTTATGGTCATCATAGCACTTTATTTGTGGCGTTACCAGTAACGCCTGATCTTGATGTACCTTAAACCCTGCATAACTGAGGGCCGGAGGGGTCTGGCGGACTCTATATAAGCCACCCCCCTCCTCAGTGTAAGGTGTTCGCACCCCTGTAACTCATATACACATAATCCAGTCGACCGCCTCCGGGCTCCGAGACGTAGGGCTGTTACTTCCTCCGAGAAGGGCCTAAACTCATAAACATCTTGCGTATACAACTACTCCATAGCTAGGATCTTGCCTCTCCATTCCTACCCCTCTATTCTACTGTCAGACTTAGCTATGGACCCATAGCTATGGACCCGAAGGTCTGAAGTAAACTACTCACACTTCATCGGAGGGGATATGGTGATGATGTAGAAGCCCTCTGTGGTGGATGCCCCCTCCGACGGAGCTCCGGAACAGGCCCCAAGATGGGATCTCGTGGATACAGAAGGTTGCGGCGGTGGAATTAGGTTTTTGGCTCTTGTTCTGATCATACAAGGATACGTAGGTATATATAGGAGGAAGGAGTACGTCGGTGGAGCTCCGAGGGGCCCACGAGGTAGGGGGCGCCCAGGGGGGCGCCCTCCACCCTCGTGACCTCCTCGGAAGCTTCTTGGAGTAGGGTCCAAGTCTCCTGGATCACGTTCGGTTGGAAAATCACGATCCCGAAGGTTTCATTCCGTTTGGACTCCGTTTGATATTTTGTTTCTTCGAAATACTGAAAAAGGCAAAAAACAACAATTCTGGGATGGGCCTCCGGTTAATAGGTTAGTCCCAAAAATAATATAAAAGTGGAAAATAAAGCCCAATATAGTCCAAAACAATAGATAAAGTAGCATGGAGCAATCAAAAATTATAGATACGTTGGAGACGTATCAGGCCACATCGATCCAGGCAGGTAATCCACACTCGACCCCCATCCTCCTCCTCCTTCTACATCCCACATGCCCCGATCGCCGTCGCAACACCTTGCACCCAAATCACCAACCCCTACACCAAATAAGCGCCGCCCTAAGCCATGGTGCATGTAGTATAGACAGGAGCTCACGGAGCATTTGGCGACGGAGAAGCAAATCGCGATCGCACGCGCAGATAAGGTCGTGATGGCTGCCATTCGTGCCGGGCCCTAGATCTTGGAGGAGCACCTCGCCGTCGAGGCCACCGTCGACGCCTCATGCACAACCACTACAACACGATTGGCTTCTTTAAACGACAGTTCATGGCGTTTTCTCGAGGCCACCGTCGATGCCTTTGACGAAGACTACGAGGTGTTTCCTCAGCGTGCCCGTGCTTACCTTAACTTGAGAGCCAGCAAGTTGGTGCCTGGAGCGGCTCAGGCAACTCACCACTATGAGGAGGGCA
The DNA here is from genome assembly GCA_021437245.1 of Aegilops speltoides. Classification (NCBI taxonomy): domain Eukaryota; kingdom Viridiplantae; phylum Streptophyta; class Magnoliopsida; order Poales; family Poaceae; genus Aegilops; species Aegilops speltoides. The sequence continues at coordinate 350,448,376 of CM038143.1, read as the reverse complement.
CCCATGATGTGGAGGCCTCGCCCTCTTCCATGTCTAAGGATCCAATCATCATCGATATCTCCCACGATGAGGAGTAGCTTGTCTTATTAGCTCACTATAAGGACCTATGTTCAGTTAGCTAGCTAGGCCGGTTAAGAATTCTCAGTTTACCCGTTGCACGCCGGTTAAGAATTCTTAGCTTGTCCTATGTAATTTTACCAAGCAATCTGTTCCTCTAGTATATATGTTCTATATGTCGTCCAATATGGTGCTCACTTATTAACTATTTGGTTAATTTATTGTCGTGTTCAGTTAACTGTATGATTCAATTCTGCAATGTGATGTTTAATTCTTTTGAGTGCAATTCTGTATTGTCTTTAAATCGAATTTAAATACACGAGAAACAAATACAATTGCTATATTTCCAAGTTGTCAATCATGCTTGGTTTGGTTAACTATCTAATCTTCTAGCATGTTATATATTGTGCAATGTGGTCCTCAGTTAATGTTTGGTTCTGTTGTGGTGTTTAGTCAACTCTTTGGTTCAATTCTGCAATGCAATGTTCTTGTTGTGGGTGCATTTTTTATTGTCTACCATATGAGAAATAAATCAGATTTGGCTGTGCAAAATACATGAGAAACAAATACAATTGCTATATTTCCAAGTTGTTAAGCATGCTTGGTTTGGTTAACTGGCTGATCTTCTATCAGGAGTATGTTATATTGCGCAATGTGGTGCTTAGTTAATGTTTGGTTCATTTGTTTTGGTGTTTAGTTAACTGCTTGGTTCAATTCTGCAATGCGATGTCCAATTGTTGTGGGTACAATTTTGTATTGTTATGCATGTGAGGAATAAATCAAATTTGGATGCACTTAACACATGAGAAATATATACAATTGATATATTTCCTAGTTCTTAATCATGCGTGGTTTGGATAAATGGCTTTTCCACGTGGCTCGAATTAATCTGATGAATCTGCCATGTGTTTATTTTTCACCAACATATTTTACTGATAGCATGCCAACCCACACTTAACCTGATCACTAACTACCTTATACATGTTGCACGGAAACAATGGGAAGCACAGAGGTTTACAATCAAGGTTTGCACATGCATGGTCCTTTACCTAATAGCACATTATTGTGCAATTGCAGGAACCATTCTAATATTTAGGTTTTTAACAATTTGGTCTTGCACATGTAGGTCCTGCTGTCAGAGGTTTTGATCCACTCTTCGACCCTTTTTGCATATGGGGAAATGAGTTTTCCATGAATATCAGTCAAGTCAAGAAACTCAGAAACATTGTTAGGATTAAGAAATTAGCGAGAAAAAACAACAAGATATTTGTCTGCATAATGAACTAGACACCAATTCGCTGCAGGATGGTACTAACTTATTATACCTTGTTTCTTTATTCCTTTGCGCCATTTCAAATCTAGAGAAGATATTTATGCATATCCTTGTTTTTAGACCTTTCCAAAGCAGTTCACAGATGATTACCTCTCAAACCACCTGTATGGTCAGGAGGCGAGGAAGGTATTCATACAACACCCACGGTACAATATTGAAATTTTTGTGAAGAGGACGAAGGATGGATGGTCAATCATCCACAGGCACTGGCCTAATGTTGCAAAGACCTTCAATATCAATGATGGCTCGATATTCGCCTTCCGCTTCAGCAGTATTCCTGATGAGATTCATCTGTCCATGTACCGTCTATGATGCTAATTTCGAAAGGTTGTAGATGTTGCATGTGAAACTTGGTGCTGGTGCAGTTGTGTAATGGGCTAGCTAGCTATATGCCTATATAGTGTAACTAAGTGCTGAAGCTATATTATGTTGTACTCTGATGTATTTCAATTATGAGATCCTACTTCCTTAATACGAAAATGAAATATATTGTGTGCTCACTATGAAATGTCAATTTGGTTAATAAATGGATTATAAATAATAGGTCAATTAGCCTGCTAATTGGTTTTTCCTATTGCAAACGGTTATCGAGAAAACACCGTGGGCGATGACCTCAGACAACACACATAGTTTCTAGGAAGAAAACGTGTTGGATCAATGAAGAATCACACATGACTTCCTCTTGAAAACTGTTTGCGTTAGGACACCTTGTGCAAATGTTTTCCACATAAAAAGTGTGTGTTATGGACAACCTATGCCACACAATTTTTTCTATGCACCGTGTGTGATGCATTCAGTAATGCAAAGGATAAAATTGTTAATATCGCCTGCAATGGCAACATTATCACAAAAGATTTAATGGAGGAAATTGTGTGTGATGTACGTGCGAATGGATATGTTTTCCCTGGATTAATTGTGTGGGATGTACATACGAACGAAAACGTACTTCTTGGATTGATTGTGTGGGATGTACATACGAACAGAAATGTATTCCTTGGATTGACCGTGTGGAATGTACGTACGAACGGAAACGTTTGTCTGGGACTAACTGTGTGTGATGTACGTATGAATGGAACCTATTAGGCCTATGTAATTGTATTTGATCGCTTGCCTGTCGCACACGAGCTCATTTTGCGCCGCGTGTGTGACCAGATGGCTTATCCCCGACTGTTTCTGGGTCATGTGGGAAGGACCCCCCTTATAGCCCCCACTCACTAGGCCAAGGTTCAAAATGCCGTCGCGGAAAGGGATTAAAAACTGTTTGTATAGCAGCTTGTTGTACCATTGTTGGCGTCGGAGCGCCGCTGGTGGACGCAAGCTGGTTGGCGTGGCAACACTAGAAATATGCCATCCAAATAGTGTGGTTGTCGGGGGCGTACCTCGGCTGCTGCAGCGCTTCCTCCGGCAAGGACGACTGGATCCACGCGATCCCGTGGCAGCATTCCGCATCGGAGGGCGGCGAGGGCACAGGGACGCCTTCGGTGCTAAGCCTCCAAGCACTCGGCACGCGAATGTTGGGCGGCGCCTGGTAGTTCGCCTCGTGGAGAACGCGCGCCTCCCACTCGTGCAGCGACTAGCGGCTGAAGCTGTTGGCAGTCGCTCCATCACCGGGGAATCTTTCGGCCATCTCAGGGTGGTGGGGGCCTGAGGCGAGAGAGAGGTTTCCGGCGATGGGGATTGAGGCGAGAGAGAGAGGGTTCCAGCGATGAGAGTGTGCGGCGAGGGGTGGCAAGGCACAACTTTTATAGCCAGGGAAGGGCGGGAGCGGTGCTTCCATGCGGTGGGAAAGGGTGGGACGCACGGTGACTAGCCATTACTGTGCCACTAGAACTTGGAAACCGGTGCGGGAGCTGAGGCAATAGGACGGCGAAGGTTTTTGGTGTTTCCCAGTCGCTTACTCGGCAGGTCCACGCGGGAGAAATTTGTTTTGGCGCCAAATTCCTGTCCTTACCGGCGAAATTTGGGCTCCTGGGGTGCGACTGTGCCATTTTTTTGGAGCTGGCGGTAAAAAAGCCACGTGGGGGGGGGCTGTTGGGGGCAGCTGGAGATGCTCTTACCCTTAGGCAGCTGGGGTGTTCAACTTAGGATTTTTAGACTGATGCAGCACTTGGGAGGATGGCGGCGATTCTTCTTTGAGTTTTTCTTCTGGGCTTCGATCCTCTTCGAGTTCGTCCGTCTTGACGTAGTTTTGACATTGATTACTGTCATCTCCTTAAGACGGTGAGGTTAGGGTTTTTTCCTGAGTGTGTATGACAGCGAGATTTGATGTCAGTTAATTTAGATCTATTCAAGGGTTGAGCAGCAACCACTACAACTTTAGGGAGCTACTACTTAGGGGCAAGTGCACGAAGACTTTCCGGCTATCATCGACAAGCTAGGTCAAACTGACTTCGGTAGGGAACGACAACAATGGCACATCGACGGCTCATTCTGGTGATGTTAGTGGTTCGGCGGTTTAGAGACCTTCATATAATTTTTATTATGTATGAGGTGCTTTATACTCTTCGTGAACTTTTATAATGTATTTGAATATTTTTTCTTTTGAAAAAGTATGCCATCCATGTATGGAGGGCGCATCTCGTAAAACTAGGCAGAGCCAGCTGCCACCCCATCCTTTATCAGAGAGCGTATAGTCCATTAAGGACACTCAAATGAATGTGAGTAACACGTTTCTGTACACTCCCTTTGTTTCTTTTACTTTGTATACTAGATTTGTTTTAAGTCAAAAACTTACAAAGTTTGATCACTTTTGTATTCAAAGGTATCGAAATGTTCAATGTCAAACAAATATAAAACTAAAATATATTTCAGGATGTATCTAGTAATACTGATTTGGTATTATGAATGTTGATTTTTTTTCTATATACTTGGTCAAGTTTCAAAAAAATTAACTTGAAACAAAAATCATATGTGAAGTAATGAAAAAGACATAGAGAATAAAAATAGTTATATTGAAATCCACCAGAGTTGCCATCTTCAGCAATAAATGCACATTCATATTTCGACACTTGAGGATCACGGTAAACACCCCACAAAAGAAAAAGAAGCTCATGGTAAATAAACTAAAAGGTCAGACGTATTATTCATATTTTGACTCTTGAAGCTCATGGTAAAGAAAGTAAATCACTACTGGAATCAGGGATTTTGCCGTCTGCCAGTTCTTTGCCGTCTGCTGCTGTCTGCCAGTTCTTTGCCGTCTGCTAGCAGACGGCAAAGAAGGTCTTTGCCCTCAGCTACCAAACAGCAGACGACAAAGAACTGGCAGACAACAAAGAAGGTCTTTGCCATCTGTCATTTCTTTACCGTCTGCTGGCAAATGGCAAAGAATCTTTGCCATCTGCAAGCAGACGGCAAAGAGGTGCTGGTGGGGTCCACTAGATGCCAGTACACTACAACGGTCCACCCCCCCTCTTTGTCTTCTGCTGGCAGCCGACAAAGAGGTGGGGCTATCTTTTTTTTGCGGGTAAAAAACCGTTGCCCCCACCTCCTCTATCTCTATCCCCTCTCTCTCTGCCCCACCCCTCTCTCTCCCTCTCCCTCGCGCGAGCAGCTATGGCGGTCGATTCTAGCGAGCTCTTGTGGGATTTGACGGTGCCTAGCACACCCACGTGACCCCCTTGCCCTGCTCCTCCATCCCCTCCGACCAGATCCGACGTGCGCGTCCTCCTGCGACCATGCGTGACCCCCCCTGCGGCTAGGGTTTTGGCCACCACGTCGCCGGTGTGGCACTCCACTGCTTTCTCTCGACAAGCTCTATCGATTCCTCTGCATCGATATGCTTTTCGCCACCTCCTGCGGTCGTCCCCTTCGGTTTCTCCCCGTTCGGATTTTGGTGCTGGTGGTGGTTCAGCCATGGTGCTCCGATGATGGTCCGGTCGCCGTGAGGATCCTCCATCGGTGCTAGATGTGTCGTGGCGCGATGGTGCCCCTAGGTGGCGCCTCCGTGCTATGGTTCCCCTGGGTGGTCGCCTCTGTGCTCATGCTCTTTCCGCTGCCGCCGTTGTGGTGCTCTCAGGTGAGCTCCGGCGTGATTTTGGTGGTGTTGGTTGTGCTGCTGGTCACACCATAATGATGGTGTGGATGCATCCTGCTTCAGCTACAACTCCCTCTTGGTGAGCTTCTCCTTGCTCCCCTCCTCTGATCTCTCTAATGCATAGCTCTACCTCTTGATCTTGTTGGATGTGAGGCTCTATTAGCTGTGGTTAGCTGCTGTAGATGAGCATCAACTTGTGTTGGAGCTCTCTGTGATGGATTCTTGTTGTGTCAGGGTTTTGGTCAGTGGCCTTCTATGTGTATTTGTGAAGTATATATGCTCCTGTACTACATGTCACTGTGATGTGTTGGGACTTGGTCTGGTCGGCTGGTCGACCAGACCAAGTCCCAACACATGTCACTGTGGTGGATTCTTGTTGTGTCAGGGTTCTGTTCTATGCTGCTATTACTTGCAGTTGTAGTTTATAATGGTACTAGCCCCCTGTGCTTGTTGGTGCAGTGCCCTAATTGCAAAAAAAATACCAGGTGCAAGTGTGGTGCTGTGTTATGCAAAGGCAGATAATCATTTTTGGTGCTACCCTGCTATTTATTCTATGTTGTTACTTTACTCATGAACATATACTCACTTGTTCTTAGTTGTTTTACTTATAATACTGATATGAACAGATACCACTTGATTTGGCTATTCCTATTGGTCTTTTTCTAATAGCCTACGAAAAAATGCTATACTTGGTTTTGGCTGTTACTTTCCTAGTTTTCTACTGATAAGACATATACTACATCTGATTTAGGCAATGATGATGGTCTGAGTCCCCCTCTCTTAGGCTTAATTTACATGTGGCTATCCCTGTGATGTGATGAACTAGCCCTAGCATTTCCAGGCTGTCTGAGAACATAATGCCTTAAGTATACCTTGAGGTCTTCTGTAGCTTGGTCTTGTGGATTCTGGTAAGCCTTTTCTTCTGGACAGCCTGCTCCTCCTAGCTACTTCACACTATCTCACCTATATGGTTTTGGGCCCAGTCTTGTTTGATGTGTTGGACACCAAGTGTCTAACAGACCCTACTCTATGGTTTGATGCCCTATTAATAATGGCCTGAATGGTGTGACTAAGCTGTGTGTGTGTTTGTGTTGTCCTCATGGGTGGCTTTGGTGATTGTGGTGTTAACTGCAGTTGCTTGCCGTGTCAATCTCTCCTTGATAGTTATCTCTTCTAAGCTGCTGGTGGCTCGATGTGTTGGAACTTGGTCTGGTCGGCTGGTTGTGATGTATATCTCCTCTTGGAACTTTGTTTTTGGTGCTGCATAGTGACATGTACCTATTGTCACTAGACAAAACTGATTGTGGTGATGAAGTCTAATCCTTGGCTTTAATCACTAGATTTTAGTTGGCCTAATTCCTGGAGCTAGTACTAAAAGTGATCTTTGTGTTGGCATTTAACTTACTACTAATTGTGGTGGCTTCTTGATTGGGTCCTTGGCTGGTTCTCTCCTTTGGCTCTTTGGTATTGGTTTACTCTATTTGGCTTTCTAATTAAGATCACTTTGAAAATCAGGATCTTCACTAAGATTGTCTTGATCTCAAGTGCTGGCTGCTACAACATTGCATTTGACCAAGTGGAAATGCTACATTTGTACTCCTAACCCATTCTCTCTTTCTTAGTATTTTTGTAATGCAGGTTGGGAGAAAAGAAGAAGATCCAGAGAAGATCTTAGTAATAAGATAGTTTTTAGGAAAATAGATATTTAGTTTTAGGTCATTTCTTGTAATTTCAGATATGGAGTGCTTGTCTTTAGTTTTTGTTTTGACTTTGTGAAACTTTCTACCTATGAATGAAACTGTGTAATATTGATGAAACTATGTAAATGTATGGAAGAAACTTGCTACTATCGGTAACATGTGTTGGATATATATGTGTTCATGACTATTGGTAATATGTGTTGGATATGCTATATTGGTCATATATATATATATATATATACTATATATATATATATATGTGTGTGTGTGTGTGTGTGTGTGTGTGTGTGTGTGTGTGTAGACCCTACGGGTTCGGGAATCATGCAGACATGACCGAGACAGCTCTCCGGCCAATAACCAACAGCAGGTTCTGGATACCCATGTTGGCTCCCACATGTTCCACGATGATCTCATCGGATGAACCATGATGTCGGGGATTCAATCAATCCCGTATACAATTCCCTTTGTCCATCGGTATGTTACTTGCCCGAGATTCGATCATCGGTATCCCAATACCTCGTTCAATCTCGTTACCGGCAAGTCTCTTTACTCGTTCCATAATGCATGATCCCGTGAATAACTCCTTAGTCACACTGAGCTCATTATGATGATGCATTACCGAGTGGGCCCAGAGATACCTCTCCCACATAAGGAGTGACAAATCCCAGTCTCGATTCGTGCCAACTCAACAGACACTTTCGGAGATACCTGTAGTGCACCTTTATAGCCACCCAGTTACGTTGTGACGTTTGGTACACCCAAAGCATTCCTACAGTATCCGTGAGTTACACAATCTCATGGTCTAAGGAAATGATACTTGACATTAGAAAAGCTCTTAGCAAACGAACTACACGATCTTGTGTTATGGTTAGGATTGGGTCTTGTACATCACATCATTCTCCTAATGATGTGATCCCGTTATCAATGACATCTAATGTCCATGGTCAGGAAACCATAACCATCTATTGATCAACGAGCTGGTCAACTACAGGCTCACTAGGGATATGTTGTGGTCTATGTATTCACACATGTATTATGGTTTCCAGTTAATACAATTATAGCATGAACAATAGACAATTATCATGAACAAGGAAATATAATAATAACCATTTTATTATTGCCTCTAGGGCATATTTCCAATAGTCTCCCACTTGCACTAGAGTCAATAATGTAGTTACATTGTGATGAATCAAACACACATAGAGTTCTGGTGTTGATCATGTTTTGCTCGTGGAAGAGGTTTAGTCAACGGATCTGCGACATTCCGATCTGTATGCACTTTACAAATATCTATGTCTCCATCTTGAACGTTTTCACGAATGGAGTTGAAGCGACGCTTGATATGCCTGGTCTTCTTGTGAAACCTGGGCTCCTTGGCAAGGGCAATAGCTCCAGTCTTGTAACAGAAGAGAGTCATCGGGACCGACGCATTGGGAATAACTCCTAGGTCAATGATGAACTCCTTCACCCAAATTGCTTCATGTGTTGCCAGCGAGACTGCCATGTACTCTGCTTCACAAGTAGATCCCGCCACAATGCTTTGCTTGCAACTGCACCGGCTGACTGCCACCATTCAAAATATACACATATCCGGTTTGTGACTTGGAGTCATCCAGATCTATGTCGAAGCTAGCATCGACGTAACCCTTTACGACGAGCTCTTCGTCATCTCCATAAACGAGAAACATATCCTTAGTCCTTTTCAGGTACTTCAGGATATTCTTAACCGCTTTCCAGTGTTCCATGCCAGGATTACTTTGGTACCTTCCAAGCAAACTTACAGCAAGGTTTATATCAGGTCTGGTACACAGCATGGCATACATAATAGACCCTATTGCTGAGGCATACGGGATGGCACTCATCTTTTCTCTATCTTCTGCCGAGGTCAGGCATTGAGCCGTGCTCAATTTCACACCTTACAATACAGGCAAGAACCCCTTCTTGGACTGATCCATATTGAACTTCTTCAATATCTTATCAAGGTATGTGCTTTTTGAAAGACCAATGAGGCGCCTCGAGCTATCTCTATAGATCTTGATGCCTAATATGTAAGCAGCTTCTCCAAGGTCCTTCATTGTAAAACACTTATTCAAGTAGGCCTTTATGCTGTCCAAAAGTTCTATATCATTTCCCATTAATAGTGTGTCATCCACATATAACATGAGAAATGCTACAGAGCTCCCACTCACTTTCTTGTAAACGCAAGCTTCTCCATAAATCTGCATAAACCCAAACTCTTTGATCATTTCATCAAAGCGAATGTTCCAACTCCGAGATGCTTGCACCAGCCCGTAGATGGAGGGCTGGAACTTGCACACCTTGTTAGCATTCTTAGGATCGACAAAACCTTCCGGTTGCATCATATACAATTCTTCCTTAAGCAAACCGTTAAGGAATATTGTTTTGACGTCCATTTGTCATATCTCATAATCATAGAATGCCGCAACTGCTAACATTATTCGGACGAACTTCAGCTTTGCTACGATGAGAAGGTCTCATCGTAGTCATCTCCTTGAACTTGTCGATAACCCTTAGCGACAAGCCGAGCTTTATAGATGGTCACATTACCATCCGTGCCAGTCTTCTTCTTAAAGATCCATTTATTTTCTATGGCTCGCCGATCAGGGGGCAAGTCTGTCAAAGCCCATACTTTGTTTTCATACATGGATCCTATCTCGGATTTCATGTCTTCAAGCCATTTGTTGGAAACTGGGCCCGCCATCGCTTCTTCATAGTTCGAAGGTTCACCGTTGTCTAATAACATGATTTCCAGGACAGGGTTGCCGTACCACTCTGGTGCGGAACATGCCCTAGTGGACCTACGAAGTTCAGTAGCAACTTGATCCAAGTACCTTGATCATCATCATTAACTTCCTCTCTAGTCGGTGCACGCACCATAGAAACATCTTCCTGAGTTGCGCTACTTTCCGGTTCAAGAGGCAGTACTTCATCAAGTTCTACTTTACTCCCACTTACTTCTTTCGAGAGGAACTCTTTCTCCAGAAAGGATCCGTTCTTGGCGACAAAGATCTTGCCTTCGGATCTGAGGTAGAAGGTATACCCAATGGTTTCCTTAGGGTATCCTATGAAGACACATTTTTTTGACTTGGCTTCGAGCTTTTCAGGTTGAAATTTCTTAACATAAGCATCGCATCCCCAAACTTTTAGAAACGGCAGCTTAGGTTTCTTCCCAAACCATAATTCATACGGTGTCGTCTCAATGGATTTAGATGGTGCCCTATTTAAAGTGAATGTGGTTGTTTCTAAAGCATAACCCCAAAATGCTAGCGGTAAACCGGTAAGAGACATCATAGACCACACCATATCCAACAGAGTGCGATTACGACGTTCAGACACACCATTATGCTACAGTGTTCCAGGCGGCGTGAGTTGTGAAACAATTCCACATTTCCTTAAGTGCGTACCAAACTCGTGACTCAAATATTCTCCTCCACGATCTGATCGTAAGAACTTTATTTTCCTGACACGTTGATTCTCCACCTCACTCTGACATTCCTTGAACTTTTCAAAAGTCTCAGACTTGTGTTTCATTAAGTAGACATACCCATATCTACTTAAGTCATCAGTGAGGGTGAGAACATAATAATAGCCACCGTGAGCTTCAACGCTCATTGGACCGCACACATCAGTATGTATTGTTTCCAACAAGTTGGTTGCTCGCTCCATTGTTCCAGAGAACAGTGTCTTGGTATTCTTGCCCATGAGGCATGGTTCGCACGTGTCAAATGATTCATAATCATGAGACTCCAAAAGTCCATCTGCATGGAGTTTCTTCATGCGTTTGACACCAATGTGACCAAGTCGGCAGTGCCACAAGTATGTGGGACTATCATTATTAACCTTACATCTTTTGGTATTCACACTATGAATATGTGTAACATAACGTTCGAGATTTAATAAGGATAAACCATTCACCAGCGGGGCATGACCATAAAGCATATCTGTCAAATAAATAGAACAACCATTATTCTTGGATTTAAATGAGTAGCCATCTCGCATTAACGAGATCCAGATACAATCTTCATGCTCAAAGCTGGCACTAAATAACAATTATTGAGGTTTAAAGCTAATCCCGTAGGTAAATGTAGAGGTAGCATGCCGACGGCGATCACATCGACCTTGGAACCATTCCCGACACGCATCGTCACCTCGTCCTTCGCCAGTCTCCGCTTATTCCGCAACTCCTGTTTTGAGTTACAAATATGAGCAACCGCACCAGTATCAAATACCCAGGAGCTACTACGAGTACTGGTAAGGTACACATCAATAACATGTATATCACATATACCTTTGGTGTCGCCGGCCTTCTTATCCGCTAAGTACTTGGGGCAGTTCCGCTTCCAGTGACCATTTCCCTTGCAATAAAAGCACTGAGTCTCGGGCTTGGGTTCATTGTTTGGATTCTTACTGGAACCTGATTTACTGGACGCGGCAACTCCCTTGCCGTCCTTCTTGAAGTTCTTTTTACCCTTGCCTTTCTTGAAACTAGTGGTCTTATTCACCATCAACACTTGATGTTCCTTTTTGATTTCCACCTCCGTTGATTTCAGCATTGAATATAACTCGGGAATGGACTTCTCCATCCCTTGCATATTGTAGTTCAGCACAAAGCTAGGTGGGAGCAACTGGAGGATCCTGTCAATGACCGAGTCATTTGGAAGATTAACTCCCAGCTGAGACAAACGGTTGTGCAACCCGGACATAGTGAGTATGTGCTCACTGACATAACTGTTTTCCTCCATCTTACAACTATAGAACTTGTCGGAGACTTCATATCTCTCGACCCGGGCATGACTTGGAAAACCATTTTCAGCTCTTGGACATCTCATATGCTCCGTGCTGCTCAAAACGCTTTTGGAGCCCCGGTTCTAAGCTGTAAAGCATGTCGCACTGAACCAGGGAGTAACCATACTACGCGACTGCCAGGCGTTCATAACGTCTTGAGTTGCTGGGAAAATGGGTGCGTCACCTAGCGGTGCTTCAAGGACATATGCTTTCTTGGCAGCTATGAGGATGATCCTCAAGTGTTGGACCCAGTCCGTATAGTTGCGACCATCGTCTTTCAGCTTGGTTTTCTCTAAGAACGCGTTGAAGTTGAGGGCAACATCAGCGTGGGCCATTTGATCTACAAGACATATTGCAAATATATTTTAGACTCATGATAATTAAGTTCATCTAATCAAATATTTAATGAACTCCCACTCAGATAGCCATCCCTCTAGTCATCTAAGTGATATATGATCCGAGTCAACTAGGTCGTGTCCGATCATCACGTGAGACGGACTAGTCATCATTGGTGAACATCTTCATGTTGATCGTATCTACTATACGACTCATGCTTGACCTTTCGGTCTCTTTGTTCCGAGGCCATGTCTGCACATGCTAGGCTTGTCAAGTCAACCTAAGTGTTTTGCATGTGTAAATCTGGCTTACACCCGTTGTATGCGAACGTTACAATCTATCACACCCGATCATCACGTGGTGTTTCGAAACAACAAACTTTCGCAACGGTGCACAGTTAGGGGGAACACTTTCTTGAATTTTTTTAATGAGGTATCATCTTATTTATGCTACCGTCGTTCTAAGAAAATAAGATGTAAACATGAAAAACATCACATGCAAATCATAAAGTGACATGATATGGCCATTATCATCTTGCGCCTTTGATCTCCATCTTCGAGGCGCGGCATGATCACCTCCGTCACCGGCATGACACCATGATATCCATCATCATGATCTCCATCATCATGTCTTCATGAAATTGTCTCGCCAACTATTTCTTATACTACTATGGCTAACGGTTAGCAATAAAGTAAAGTAATTACATGGCGTTTTTCAATGACATGCAGGTCATACAATAAATTAAGACAACTCCTATGGCTCCTGCCAGTTGTCATACTCATCGACATGCAAGTCGTGATTCCTATTACAAAAAAATGATCAATCTCATACATCACATATATCATTCATCACATTCTTTTGGCCATATCACGTCACATAGCATACCCTGCAAAAACAAGATAGACGTCCTCTAATTGTTGTTGCATGTTTTACGTGGCTGCTATGGGTTTCTAGCAAGAACGTTTCTTACCTACGCAAAAGCCACAATGGTGATATGCCAATTGCTATTTACCCTTCATAAGGACCCTTTTCATTGAATCCGATCCGACTAAAGTGGGAAAGACAGACACCCGCTAGCCACCTTATGCAACAAGTGAACGTCAGTCGGTGGAACCTGTCTCACGTAAGCGTACGTGTAAGGTCGGTCCGGACCGCTTCATCCCACAATGACATTAAATTAAGATAAGACTAGTAACGGTAAGCATATTGAACAAACCAACGCTCACAACTACTTGTCTTCTACTCGTGCATACAATCTACGCATAGACCTAGCTCATGATGCCACTATTGGGGAACGGAGAAATAATTCAAAAAATTCTACATATCACCAAGATCAATCTAGGAGATTCTAGCAACAAGAGAGAGCGAGGATGTGCATCTTCATACCTTTGACGATCGCTAAGCGGAAGCGTTACTAGAACGTGGATGATGGAGTCATACTCGCGGTGATTCAAATCGTGGAAGATCTAATCTAACACCGAACGAACGGCGCCTCCGCGTTCAACACACGTACAGCCCGGGGATGTCTCCTCCTTCTTGATCCAGCAAGGGGAGAGGAGAAGTTGAGGGAGAGCTCCGGCAGCACGACGGCGTGGTGGTGGAGCTTGCAGTTCTCCGGCAGGGCTTCGTCAAGCATTACGGAGGAGGAGGTGGTGTTAGAGAGGGGGAGGGCTGCGCCAAGGGAAGGGTGCGGCAGCCCTCCCACCTCCCCTCTATTAGGGGCAAGGGAGAGGGGGCCGACCACCTCCAGATGGATCTAGAGGGGGGTCGGCGGACAAGGGGGGAGGCTTGCCCCCAAGCCAAGGTGGGCGCCCCCTTTAGGGTTTCCCCCAAACCCTAGGCGCATGGGCCCTAGGGGGATTGGTTCCGAGCCCACCTAGGGGCTGGTTCCCCTCCATATTCAGTCCATAGGGCCCTCTAGGGCAGGTGGACCCCCGGAACCCTTTTGATGGTCCTAGTACAATAGCGATAAACTCTCGAACACTTCCGGTGACCGAATAAGGACTTCCCATATATAAATATTTATCTCCGGACCATTCTGGAACTCCTCGTGACGTCCGGGATCTCATCTGGGACTCCGAACAACATTCGGTAACCACATACTATTTCCCATAACAACTCTAGCGTCACCAAACCTTAAGTGTGTAGAACCTACGGGTTCGGGAATCATGCAGACATGACCGAGACAGCTCTCCGGCCAATAACCAACAGCGGGATCTGGATACCCATGTTGGCTCTCACATGTTCCACGATGATCTCATCAGATGAACCACGATGTCGGGGATTCAATCAATCCCCTATACAATTCCCTTTGTCCATCGGTATGTTACTTGCCCGAGATTCGATCGTCGGTATCCCAATACCTCGTTCAATCTCGTTACCGGCAAGTCTCTTTACTCATTTCATAATGCATGATCCGTGACTAACTCCTTAGTCACATTGAGCTCATTATGATGATGCATTACCGAGTGGGCCCAGAGATACCTCTCCATGATACGGAGTGACAAATCCCAGTCTCGATTCGTGCTAACTCAACAGACACTTTCGGAGATACCTGTAGTGCACCTTTATAGCCACCCAGTTACATTGTGACGTTTGGTACACCAAAGCATTCCTACAGTATCCGGGAGTTACACAATCTCATGGTCTAAGGAAATGATACTTGACATTAGAAAAGCTCTTAGCAAATGAACTACATGATCTTATGCTCTTGTCCATCACATCATTCTCCTAATGATGTGACCCCATTATCAATGACATCTAGTGTCCATGGTCAGGAAACCATAACCATCTATTGATCAATGAGCTAGTCAACTAGAGGCTCACTAGGGACATGTTGTGGTCTATGTATTCACACATGTATTATGGTTTTCGGTTAATACAATTATAGCATGAACAATATACAATTATCATGAACAAGGAAATATAATAATAACCATTGTATTATTGCCTCTAGGGCATATTTCCAACACAACTCAGGCACGTCGATAGCTTTCCAAGGAGCCAAAGAACACCCACATCGGAGTTTGGGAGTGGGAGATATGGGCAAAACAGTGAAGAGGTGGCAGCTAATTCTGGGAGGGCCGTGTGCACGAGGTCAAAGGGTCCTCGGCATGGGTTCCTGTCGGCACGATACAAGTGTCGTGGGCACGGGTGTCTAGGGATCTCTCGGGGGGTCGTGGGCATGGGGGTGGCGGAAATTTCGTGATTTGAACTCCAAATTCAAAGGGGAAAAAGAAAAATTAGGCTACGGGGACGCAATAGAAGGTGGATCTAGTTGCTGAAAACCAGATCCACAGATCAAAATCAACAAAAACTCATAAGGAACAACAAATCATATTTTTTTGGTATGGCTCTATTTGTGGGGAATTTTTGATTTAGGTCAAAAATGAACTAAGGAAAGAAAGTGGGGGATTGGGGGCTCCAAATACATGTGAACCTTGCTCCATTCCAAGATGATGTGAGGCAAAACCCTAGGTGGCCCGATGTTCATGAATTGGAGGTGGATTTGAGGAAGAACACCAAAATCACAAGGGGTAAACACATGAATAATACCCTAATGAACAAGATTCACTCCAAGTACTCCTCAAATCACAAGCAATGCAAGAGATGCATCAAGATCCAAGAACAACAAGGGACACAAATATACAAGGTAGTTCATCCAAATATCTAAGAGAGATGGGTCTTGAATTCCATGGAGAAATCTTCCTTAAGAAGGGGTCTTGAATCCCTAAGGATCTTCTCCAATGGAGGTTGTCGGTGTCAAAACCGGCGGATCTCGGGTAGGGGGTCCCGAACTGTGCGTCTAGGCAAATGGTAACATGAGAAAAGGGACACGATGTTTTTACCCAGGTTTGGGCCCTCTCGATGGAGGTAAACCGCTACTCCTTCTTGATTAATATTGATGATATGGGTAGTACAAGAGTAGATCTACCACGAGATGAAGGAGGCTAAACCCTAGAAGCTAGCCTATGGTATGATTGTTATGTG
Organism: Aegilops speltoides; assembly: GCA_021437245.1. Classification (NCBI taxonomy): domain Eukaryota; kingdom Viridiplantae; phylum Streptophyta; class Magnoliopsida; order Poales; family Poaceae; genus Aegilops; species Aegilops speltoides. Next base: position 350,432,121 of record CM038143.1, on the reverse strand, counting down.
TCCTACGGACTAAAAACCATCCAATTTATATAGACACCGGAGAGGGCTAGGGTTACACAGAGTTAGTTACAATGGTAGGAGATCTACATATCCGTATCGCCAAGCTTGCCTTCCACGCCAAGGAAAGTGCCATCCGGACACGGGACGAAGTCTTCAATCTTGTATCTTCATAGTCTTGGAGTCCGGCCGAAGGTGATAGTTCGGTTATCCGGACACCCCATAGACCAGGACTCCCTCAGTAGCCCCCGAACCAGGCTTCAATGTCGATGAGTCCGGCTCGCATATCGTCTTTGGCATTGCAAGGCGTGTTCTTCTCCAAATTCCATGTACTCGCCGAATGGTGTCCGACTTCTTATAAATGCTGCGCTCCTTGGCTTCCATGTCCAATAATGGCCATCTTCCACGTGTCGTACGAATGCGAAAAGCCAGGGTATTTTTATGTTCTACCCCCTAGCCCTCATCCTCAGCCAGGAGATTGGGGGAGATGCTCGGTCCCGCATAGTGAGCTGGTGATGCTCCAAGCCGAGGGATTTCTTCCCCCGGCCTTTATGATGCCGGTTCGAGCCAGACTTGCCACCTACAAGGGCGGAAAACAGGCGGAGAGCGTCCCCAATCCCTCCAAAGGGGAGAGGGTATGCTTCGTCCCTTATCTAATAAGAGGACTCGGATTTCCCATACATTCGTTTCTCCTCGGGCTCCTGGAGTTCTATGGACTCCAGCTTCACCACCTCATGCCTCCCTCCATCCTGCACATCGCGGGCTTTGTAGAACTTTGCGAGCTGTTCTTGGGCATCGAGGCCCATTTTGCGCTGTGGAAGAGATTGTTCTGCCTCGTGCCCCGTTGTCACGAGGGGTCGATATATCAAGTGGGCGGAGCCGAAATATGGCGCATCGCCGGGACCGGATATCTATCCGGAACCCCGAAGAAGGCGTCCGAAGACCGGCCTTCGGAGTGGTTTTACATGGAAGACGCCCCGCTGCCGGACCCAGTTCGGATCGGCCTCCCGGAGTTCAGCAACGCTGCTCTACGGAAATGCCTGAGTTGGCGCCCGCGGAGCCCTCAACGGGAGAATGATGGGGACGTTCAATATCTGATGGGCCGAATAAGGTTATTGGCTCATTCCGAATTTACCATGATTGGAGTCGTGGCCACATGCATCATGCGAGGAGTGCAGCCGCTCCAATACAGGGGCCACCCCATGTGGGATTTCAATGGGGAGGATGATGCCACCCGTCATGGCCGCAAGGGGCCGGGATCGGTAGATGATCTGGTGAAGATCCTGTCCGGCCTGTACAAAGGGGAGAAGGAGGACTTCCTCCGTGCGAGTCCATTAAATGGATTTTCAATGAACAACCCTCGGAGCTGGGTAAGCGGACGTTTGTCTATCCGACCCATATTCCAAAGTTGAGTGTCTCACTTTGTGATTTTGACGCAGGAACTGCGCCGGGCCGTAGAGAATATACATAGCCCGGCTCCACAACCCGAGGATCCGGAACGATCCCTCGATCCGGCCCCCAAAGAGGATCCGGACATAAAGGTGGAGCTGATTGATGGGGTGTTCCACCAACTTAGCATTGACAATGCTTTGGTTGCCATTACGGCCGACTACCCCGGAATATCTCCGGTTCCTCAGGTAACTGTGACAGGAGTCCTGATACCATTACTCATCCATGCTTATTTCTGACCACCGTATACCAATGGTGTTCCGCAGGAGGTGCCTCTGGGGCGGGAAGCCGAACCCGTGGCGGCTGGCCAACAAGGGGCAGCTCGGCCCAGCAGGCGGAAGAGAAGTGCGGCGAGGATCGAGACATCGCCGCAACGGTATTGCTCGCCACCATGTTTCAGAAAAAGGTTCCTGGAAGGCATATTAATGCTCGTGGTTTTTTCAGGAGAAAGAGCGCTCGCCGGACTGTGTCCGGGGAGATTGCCAATCAAACCTCCGTCGGCCAGGCTCCAACGCCAGGTCCGGAGGGGGAGGCGAACACAGGGCGCGCGTCGGCTGCTCCTCCAACGGAGGACGCCGACAGGTTGTCCGCCACCAGATCTGAGGTGGAGAGTGCCATGAATCACAGGCGCCGCCGGACAGTTCTTCGTGATGCATGCTTCTCCCCGGAGGCGTTAAATTCCTTCAATTCGGGAGATGCGCACCTTCGTGCTACTCAAGATGGTCTAGCCAGAGCCACGGAGCAGTATGTAAAAGACATATGGGTGAGTAATTTTGACAGTTATATATGCCAGTAGCCCCCGAGACTTAAAATAGTTAGAATAACTGATTTAAGGATCATTTGTTATGCAGGATCTTACGGAGAAGAATACCCACCTGTCCCAGGAGCTGCAAGAGTGCAAGGCCCAACTTGAGGCCGCACTAGCCGCCGCAGGGGGAGCCACAGAGACCCCCTCTGGTAATACATACTTCGAAAGATAAGTAGTTTGTAAAGTGCGGCGTGTGTATAAGTCTGACAATAATATTGCAGATGGTGCCGGACTAGATCCGGACAGGCAGCAGCTGCTACGCCAGCTAAAGGCCGGCGAGAAGGTGCTGACAAGGGTGCGGCAGGAGAAAAATAACCTCCAAGATGCCAACACTCAGTTGGGCGAGGAACTAAAAGATGTTCGGGTCCAGCTGTCTTACTCCGTGAAGGAGAATCTGCGGCTTCGTCGCGGCATTTATAGTAAGTGCTTGAACGAACTTTTGACAAGAAGAGTTCGGCGAGGAAGTCGATTAACGTGAATATGTTTGTAGGTATGCTCACAGGTCGTCCTGCAGAGGAGATGCCCGGTTCAATGGGTGACCAACTTCCCGAGCTGCTGCAACTGCACGAGCGAGTTCGGCAGGTGATGAGCGGCGTCGCCCAGGCCTTATGGCCGTCCGTCTCCCTACCCGAGGGCTTACAGAGAAGCTTCAGGGAGCACGGCGGTGCTTCCGTCTGTGGAAGATATCGGCCTGCCGTCAAGGCTCCAGGGAGGCCTGGGCCATGGTGAAGATGCGGTACACGAAGGCTGATCCAAACCACATGGCTGAGGTCGGACCTGTGGGGCCCGATGGGAAGGAGATCCCTGTGAGCTTAATATACGTCCAAGTAGAGTTGGCCGCGAAGTATTCCCAACGAGACTGTAAACTAGACAGCCTGTTAGATGGGTGAAGAGGAGTACAATCAGTCAATTTGACTATGTAATTTAAAATGACATGAAAAATGCCTTCTAGCCGGATTGTAGATCGTTTGTCTCTGCGGACCTTTTCGCTTCAACCTCAGGACCCGACAATCCGGAGTGTGTCCGAATACCCTCACGGTTATGTAAAAACCGGGGCATGCATGGAGACCAGGCGTAGGGGTCATTAGTGCTTTATCAGACAAGTGCCCAACTAGTTATGTTATATTACATGGTTAGTAAGAAACATCTTCTAGGGAGAATAGTTCCGTTAGGGGTTCCTTTCCCTGGGAGGCATGCCCTAAAGTGCATGTCCGGACTGCGAAAAGAGCAGAAAAGCATCTGGGGGCAGATAAATAGATAAGTAAGAAATCATCTTTCAAGTCACCGACCGAATATTCCCTTAAGAACGCTTAGCTTTGGCTTCACCCGTCCTGAGGTACACATCCGGTGACCAGCAAGAATAATCGCAGAGGTGCTCCTTTACCTCCTAGCCGAACAATCAGCAACGTAGGGGTAAGCACAGGAGCCAGGCAACCCAGCTTGGCCAAAACTTAAGTCATATCGATGCATATAATGGTGAATAAAAGGTACATGCGGAAGTGTGACACATGTGTTGGGAATGAAGCCCGTATAGAGAAGCTTCTGTTAAAGAAGCCCCCATGTATAATGAGTGCGAGCAGCACGTCAAGTGTGTGCGAACAGTGCGTGGATCAGCCTTCAAAGGCTTTTAAGAAAATGGAGGGAGAAAGAGAGAAACAAAAGACAGCTAAAGTATAAAATGTGGACGGAGGAAGGAGACGAACTCAGAGTCCGGCGCTAGGCGTAGAATCTTCGGAGACGGGCTGCGTTCCATGGGTTCGGCTTGAGTCTATTGTCCAATGCGTTTCGCGGACGGTATGCTCCACCGGTCAGGACTTGGTCGATGATGAAGGGACCTTCCCATTTGGGCTTGAGTTTGTCCTTTTTCTTGTCCGGCAGGCATCGAACTAGTTCGCCAACATTGTAAGTTTTGGCCCGTACTTCTCTGCTTTGATATCTTCGGGCCTGCTGTTGATAGAATGCGGAACGAGCTTTTGCCACGTCGTGCTCCTCCTCTAAGGCGTCCAAACTGTCCTGCCGATCCAGCTCGGCTTCTCTTTCTTCGTACATGCGCACGCGAGGTGAGTCATGAATTATGTCGCAGGGCAAGACTGCCTCTGTGCCGTATACCATAAAAAATGGTGTGAATCCGGTAGTGCAATTCGGCATGGTCCGCAGCCCCCAGAGTACGGAGTCGAGCTCCTCTACCCAGTGCATGTTGGATTCCTTGAGGGACCGCACTAGTCTGGGTTTAATGCCGCTCATGATTAGACCATTTGCACGCTCGACTTAACCGTTAGTTTGAGGGTGATAGACTGAAGCGTAGTCGAGCTTGATGCCCGTGTTTTTCCACCAGAGTTTAACCTCGTCGGCCGTGAAGTTTGTGCCATTATCAGTGATGATGCTATGTGGGACACCGTAATGGTGTACTACCCCTGATATGAAGTCGATCACGGGTCCGGATTCGTCCGTCTTAACTGGCTTGGCCTCTATCCATTTGGTGAACTTGTCTACCATGACCAATAGGTATTTTTTCTTGTGGGTTCCCCCTTTAAGGGGTAAAACCATGTCAAGTCCCCAGACCGCGAACGGCCAGGTGATGGGTATAGTTTTGAGGGCGGTGGGTGGCATGTGGCTCTGATTAGCGAAGAGCTGGCAACCGACGCATCGTTGGACTAAGTCCTGAGCATCTGCCCGGGCCGTCGGCCAATAAAATCCTGTACGGAAGGCCTTTCCTACAAGGGACCGGGCTGCGGCGTGGTGCCCGCCAAGTCCGACGTGAATTTCAGCCAGAAGATTTCGCCCTTCCTCTTCGGAGATGCACCTTTGAAGGACTCCAGTTGTGCTTTTCTTATAAAGCTCTCCCTCATGGACCTTGTAGGCTTTAGATCGCCGTACTATGCAGCGGGCCTCGTTTTGGTCTTCGGGAAGTTCCTGCCTGTTTAAGTAGGCTAGGAATGGTTCCGTCCACGGGGCAATGACTGCCATTATTTCGTGGGCTGAAGGTGTTATTTCATTGGTAGAGCCATCGATTGTGTCAGAGTGTTCAGTGTTGGGTGGTGCGGTTGGTTCCGGGTTGTTGTTTCCCATAATACGGATGGCTTGAAAAGCCGCTCCAGGAAGATGTTGGGAGGGATGGCGTCGCGCTTTGCGCTGATGCGTGCCAACACGTTAGCCTCCTGGTTATTATTCCGAGCTATATGGTGGAATTCGAGTCCTTCGAACCGAGCTGACATTTTTAAGAGGGTGTTACGGTAGGCTGCCATTTTCGGATCCTTGGCATCAAAGTCTCCATTTATTTGGGATATTGCAAGGTTTGAATCCCCGCGGACCTCTAGGCGTTGAATGCCCATGGAGATTGCCATCCGGAGACCATGTAGAAGGGCCTCGTATTCGGCTGCATTGTTGGAGTCCGTGTACATTATCTGGAGTACGTATTGGACTGTGTCTCCAGTTGGGGACGTCAGAACAACGCCAGCCCCCAGACCGGCCAACATTTTGGAGCCGTCGAAGTGCATGATCCAATTGGAGTATGCGCCGTACTCTTTAGGGAGTTCGGCTTCGGTCCATTCAGCGATGAAGTCGGCCAAAACTTGCGACTTGATGGCTCGCCGTGGTTTGTAGGTTATGTCGAATGGTAGGAGCTCGATGGCCCATTTTGCAATCCTGCCCGTCGCATCGCGGTTGTTTATAATGTCGTTAAGAGGTACTTCGGAGGCTACTGTTATCGAACACTCTTGAAAGTAGTGTCGCAGCCTCCGGGATGCCATGAACACCGCGTACGCTATCTTTTGATAATGTGGATACCGGGAGTTGCATGGAGTTAGGGCAGTGGATTCGTAGTACACTGGTTTTTGAAGAGGGAATTTGTGTCCTTCCGTTTCTCGTTCAACAACGAGCACCGCGCTTACAACTTGATGTGTTGCCGCGATGTATAATAACATTGATTCGCCCAAGTTGGGCGTGGCCAGGACCGGATTTGTTGCCAATATGGCCTTTATTTCTTCGAGTCCGGCCGTCGCGGCATCCGTCCATTCAAAGTGTTCGGTGCGCGGGAGGAGGCGATAAAGGGATAATGCCTTTTCTCCCAAGCGGGAGATGAAGCGGCTTAGAGCCGCCACGCATCCAGTCAATTTTTGTATTTGCTTGAGGTCTTTTGGGATATCCAATTGTGACAGAGCTCGGATCTTGGCTGGGTTTGCTTCAATTCCTCTACCGGATACAATGAAGCCCAAGAGCTTTCCGGCTGGTACGCCGAAAACGCATTTTTCCGGTTTGAGCTTAATGTCATACGCTCGAAGGTTGTCAAATGTGAGCCTCAAATCGTCTACTAGAGTTTCGACGTGTTTAGACTTGACGACCACATCGTCTACGTATGCCTCCATTGTTTTGCCGATCTGTGTTGCCACACATGTCTGAATCATGCGCTGATATGTTGCGCCGGTGTTTTTGAGCCCGAAGGGCATTGTGTTGAAGCAGAATGGTCCGTATGGAGTAATGAATGACGTTGCGGCTTGGTCTGGCTCCGCCATCTTGATTTGATGGTAGCCGGAGTATGCGTCGAGGAAGCACAATGAATCTTGCCCTGCGGTAGCATCTATAATTTGATCGATGCGGGGAAGGGGGAAAGGATCCTTTGGACAAGCCTTGTTAAGGTCCTTGAAATCGACACACAGGCGCCAGGATTTGTCCTTCTTAGGTACCATTACCAGGTTTGCTAGCCAGTCCGGATGTTCTATGTCTCTGATGAATCCGGCTTCTAATAGTTTGGCTAGCTCCTCTCCCATTGCCTGTCTTTTGGGTTCGAAAATAACCAAGAGCCTGTTTGATGGCTTGAATCCTTTAGGATATTTAGGCTGTGCTCGCGCCAACTGCATGGGATTCTGGCATGTCGAAGGGTGCGAGCAAAGATGTCCCAATTTTCCCGAAGGAATTCTCGTAGTGCGGCGTCTACATCAGGGTTTAATTGTGCCCCAATGGAGGCCATCTTTGTGGGGTCTGTTGGATGGACTTGGAATTTGACTATTTCGTCCGCTGGCTTAAAAGAGGTGGACTTGGATCTCTTATCGAGTATCACGTCGTCCCTATTCACCGTGGAGCGCAGCGCAGTGAGTTCCTCAGCCGCTAGGGCTTCGGATAGTGCCTCTAGGGCTAGTGCGGCTGTCTTATTTTCGGCGCGGAGTGCTATGTCCGGATCACTGACAAGAGTGATGTTTCCGTTGGGCCCGGGCATTTTGAGCTTCATGTACCCGTAATGGGGTATAGCTTGAAAAATTGTGAATGCCTCTCGCCCTAATAAAGCGTGATATCCGCTCTTGAGCGGGCCACTTGGGCGTGACCTCCTCGGACTGTAATTGTCCGTGAGCGAACACCACATCCTCGTGTAATTTTTCCCTGCAGCGTGATTCCCGACTAGGGATTATTCCTCTAAAGGTTGTGCTGCTTCGCTCAATGTGGCTCCAGTCTATTTCCATTTTTCGAAGGGTTTCCTCGTAGATGAGGTTTAATCCGCTGCCGCCATCCATGAGTACCTTAGTAAGGCGAAAGTCGTCCACTATTGGACTGAGGACCAATGCGACTGGTGCTCGGGTTGTTCGGAATTTAGGTTCGTCACTGGTGTTGAAGGTAATAGCCGTGTCTCTCCATGGATTTATTGTTGCTACTTGGTAGACTTCGGCGAGGCTGCGGAGTGTTTGTTTCCGCATATTATTTGATGCGAAAGTCTCAAAGACTGTTAATACCGTACTGGTACAACTAGGCTGGTTCTCTGGGGCTAGAAGCTCTTCGCCACTTTTGGCCACCTGCCGTAGTATCCAACATGCTCGAAGGCTATGTGTTGGAGTGGCGTCCTCTGTACTATGGATTTTACAGGGTCCGCTGAGCCATCCCTCCAGTACGGTTCTGTGCCCTTTAGGGGGGTTTTTGCTTTTTGGTTTTTAACCTAGGTGCCTGAATATGATGCACCCTTTTATTTCGGACTAGGCTTGTGTTCGTAGCCGGATTGTCCCAAAATTTGGTTTCGGTTTTCCAGGCACTCTCCATCGCACAGTACTTTCATACTATCGACGCCAAGTCAGCGAAGCGTGTAATTTCACGACGACTTATGGCGTTCATGATTCCCTTGTCCGTGCAATTGTTGCAGAAAATTGAAATTGCACTTTCCTCACGGCAGTCCTTTATCCTGTCCATAACCAGGATGAATCTGGCCCAGTAATGATGTACTGTTTCAGTGGGCTCTTGCCGGATTCGAGATAGATCGCTTGTGTTTGGGTGGGCGGGTGGAATTAAATTTGGAACCCCGCCCAATATAAGACTCAAGGGCCGAAAAGTTTCTGAACTTGGAAGCTTGGATTGCTGGATGTTGTCCAACGAATCTGGCCCGCTGCCTGACTTTAGGTTCAGTGCTTGATTGACGTCCATCCCTCCGAGGGAATCCAGCATGGAGGGGTCGGGAATTCGGACATAGCTCGTCCTTAATGTAGAAGAGGAGTCGCCGTGCTGTTCCTCCACCACAACAACATGGTGGGTAGCCTGGGGAGAGTTGATCTCTCTCAGATCGGTTTTAGGCCCAATCTGATCGTAGTCATGGCGACTCCTGTATGCGATGCGATCCAAGAGCTCGTTTACGGAAGAGAGCTCCATCGGACCTAGCTGCTCGGCGAGTTCCGAGTTGAAGTGAAGATCGCTTTTGATGACCCGAGAGGTCATCGTCGGCGCGGCGGCCGAACAGGCAGTCATAAGAAAACCACCTAGCCGGATAGTTTGGCCAGTGGCCAAAGCTCCTTTGGCAATGGTACCGTCTTTAAAGACGGGACGAGGCATCCTTCCTGATTGCGACGGCATAGAGGAACTCTCATGAAAGCACCAATGTCGGTGTCAAAACCTGCGGATCTTGGGTAGAGGGCCCGAACCTGGGTAAAAACATCGTGTCCCTTGTCTCCTGTTACCATCCGCCTAGACGCACAGTTCGGGACCCCCTACCCGAGATCCGCCGGTTTTGACACCGACAGAGGTCTTGAACTCCAATGGAGTCTTCTCTCTCTCAAGAGGAACCCCACAAGGGAAGATACATGATCTAAGATTAGCTATCCCAAAAATGAGATGGAGGAGGAGTAAATATAGGTACAAGGCAATAAGGGGTAAGCATGGGCATAATATGGATTACATGGGCAAAGCCAAACAACTGCACGCAGGAGGCGCCATGCGCACGGGTTAAGTGGACCCTATGCACACGCGGTGTCTAGAGAGCTAGCGACTTAGCCCGTAAACACGGGCCTGTACCGTGGGCACGAGGTCCAGGGGCACGGGGTCTAAGGGCCCGTGCACACGGGGTGTCTAGAAGATTCGTAGCTTGTCCCCTTCTCGTGGACATCGATCGATCCACATGGAACCTCTCCTTCTTCTTGACGGTTCTTTCTCCACTTTCAAGGTTCCTTCTTGGATGGTGTAGTCGTACCCTTGTGCTACACCTTGTCATATGTGCAGTTCCAAAAATACCTATGTATGCACACAAGAGGGGTGGCAAATAGTATACCATTGATGCGGAGTATCCTACGGTCATCCCCATATACACTACAATCACTCCCCAAGCCCCAAGAGGACATACGATGAGACCTTGAGTATACGACATTGGACACAAGGTGAAACCGCTACTAAATGCTTTCACTCTCCATTCATGCGAGACATGGTTGCTACCTAATGCACATACACTACATGTGCTCAGGAACCGAGGAGATGACCATGGAGATGCTCGAAGCATAGGACAAGTCCACACAGAAGCGGAGCGACAAAGGCCTCTAGTGGATTCGCTGCGGAGCTACAACGGCCGGACATCTGGTAGGAGCCTGGACATCCTGCGCCACCAACCAGAAGAAGTCCAAAGAAGAACATATGCCAGGCGACTGTACAGCGGCCGGACATCCCACCGACCCCCGGACATCCGGTGCCTGGAGACAGGCCGAACATCCAGCATCACCCCGGAAATCTGGCACATACTACCCAGAGAATAATATCTTCGGCGAGCTTCCTGGCTGGACATCCGGCCCCTAGCCGGACATTTGGCTCCTGCGCGCAGCCTTCGGCCGAAGGGCCTTGTAACCTCTCTCTCTCACCCCTACTTCGTGCTAGACTATAAAAATACCACCCGTCCTCTTGTTAGGGTTAGCAAAGGATTATTTCATTAGAGATAGAGCTTTTCTCATCCACTTAACCCATACTCCTTGGAGCTCAAGACCTCATAGGGGAAGTTCCCCCAAGTGGATTCAAGACCCCTTCTAGGGAAGATCCTCTACAGATTCAAGACCCCATCTCCTCATAGATTGGGATGAACTAGCTACCATTTGTATCACCCCTTGTTGACTTTGGATCATGTATCTCTCCATGTGTATGTGGATTTAGCACATGTGTGATTGCATCTTGTCTTTTTGAGTGTTTCCTCTCGTTTTCCCCTCTTGCATTCTTCATGTTCTTCATGAGATCCACTCCAATCGTGAAAGATCGACACCATTAGGGTTCCACCCTACATCATCTTGGTATCATGAGCTACCTTGATCACGATTTTGGAGTCTCCCAATCCTTTTCTAGCCTAAATTTGCTTTGTTTTGTCCCAATTTTGAAAATCCGCACAAAAATTAACCCTACCATTTTTTGTGATTTGTTCGCTGGATGATATTTTGTTGAATTTGATACATGGATTTGCTATGTTACTAGTGGATCTAGCTTCCCTCATATTTTCCCCAATTCCCATCCATGAAGTCTTCTCAATTTTGACCTTGGAATCACGAAATTCTGCCGTGAAATTGAAATTTTCCACCCCAAACGAGATCTGGAATTGTCAGGCCGGACATCCGGGTCCTGGGCTGGACATCCGGCTCCTGGAGCACAAAATTGTGCACGTTTCTGGATAGACAACCTCAGAAATTCAGGCTCTCCCCCAGACATCCGACCCTTGGGAATTTTAGCCTCCTGTGTTTCACTAATTTGACCATAACTTTCACATCCGGAGTCCGATTTTCGTGTTGTTTAGCTCTTTGGATAGCTATTGACATTCCCCCATCCATCTACATACGCTCCAACACTATTTGAGTCCATCAAAATTTTGACATTTTGGCATCTTTGCCTAGGCCCTCCACCATATCACCCGCATTACCACCATAACTTTCCGCAATCTAACCCACTTTGATCCATATAGCATTTGTGGTTGCTTGAGTTGTGACTCGAGTCTCCTAAGGTGTTTCGGCTACTTAGGGATGGTTTCTTCTTCATCAAACACCACCATACATCTCCACCACCTTAACCCAATTTTGCTTGAAATTGTTTGAGTTGTGGTTTGTGTCTCCTAAGGTGTTTCGGCTACTTAGGGATGACGGCTTCCACTCCGCACACATAACCGACAACCTTCACTTCTGCATTGCCAACTCCGTAACCACCACTACATTACACTACCACCTTTTGACATTTTACTTTTGAGATTTTGAGTACGCGGTTTTACTGTTTCCTAAGGTGTTTTGGCTAATTAGAAATGGTTCGAAATCGCTACTCATCATCACGACAGAATCGACATCGACATTGTCCACTTCATCATCATTCCTCCTTGCTTACTAATGAGAAGCCATCGACGGTAACCTGGATGACATCATTGTATATTCTCCCTTGCCATTTGATTGTTAACCCCGAGCCATCTTTGCATCACTTTCCTATCAAGACTAGTCGTTGAGTATTATCGGGCAATGCTACATGTGCACTTTACTAATACATACACCACATAGCTATCATAGCATGCATATATCATCGTATCATCTCTTGTGTCATCAATTGTTACCGCATATACATGATTGCTATGTTTGTTTGAGCATTGCGTATAGTGGTCACACACACACACACACACACACACACACACACACACACACACACACACACACACATATATATATATATATATATAGCTTTTAGGCAAAGAGATAAACAAAGAGCTTGTAAGCAAGAGCCATAGCATCATACCACATTGCATATCAAATTACCATCATTGATCATTTTGCATCACCATGAGTACAACACCGGGAACCATACATACATAGCACGCTTGGGATAAAAAGTTGATAGTTTTGTTTTTCCTAGGGTGTGCACAAGTTCGTATCCGCCTATTGAGAAATCGTGCTAGCGTCTCTCTATAGTTGTGCAACACGAGTGTTTTTCGTGGATTCCACATTTTGTGCTCATTCCTTGGTTGCACGACCCCATCTATCTATCCGTGTGTGTGTTTCCGTGTGCCACTCTTTGTTATTGGTCTACTTGTTTCACTTGCGTATTTGTGAATCTCTTTCAACATTATTGACTCTTGATAACAATTGCATCAAATTTTTGTGCCACCATCCTCACCAAGCTACTCCAAAAGCTTTACTTGTGTAGGTGTGAGAATAGACAAGATCCGGTACCAATTGTGCTACTCCCATAATAAATTATTGAGTGATCATTGATTCATCTTCAACATTGGAAAAGGTACATTTGGTCTAGTTCTTTCCTTTCTTCCACTCACATTTGCTTTGGCATGATGGATCGGCAAAGCACATCATCTCCAATCATTGACGACAACGACGGCGCGAACAACTACATCATAAACCCTCACCACATCATACTACAATGACAAATGCGATGTACTTTGCATGACCTCATGGAGCGACTCGCCATTGACATCCGTCACTCTGCAGCAAGGAAAATGGACTACATGGACAACAAGTTGGATGAACAAATGGATCAGGTACGAGACATGTTGGCCAACTACAAGTCTTCTTCCCTTTCATCATCTTCAAGGCGGCGGCGAGAAAGTCACAAATCTTCAGAGCGCCCATGAATTGCAAGCACAATTTATCCACGTCCACATCTCCACGGTGACCATCATTGCATTCGTGATCCACATCGTCATGGAGGGAAAGTCACCTCCAAGCATAATATGCGCGTCGATGAAGAACACCATCGACTACAAGTTCAAGCATGAAAACGACATTGTCAAGATAAAGATGTTCGAGATGTGCAAACCTACAAGTCCCAACAAGCTCTACATCAAGCTACAGCCAACCTTCATGATCACAAGAGAATACCGCGAGACGAGCACCACCAAGAGGAAGCTATAGCTACCACCACCACTTCGGCATCTTTGCCAAGTGTTAGCAAGGCATCTTCTCCTTTGGACGTACGACATCTTCACCTACTTCCCACGAGTACATCTACGTCGACATGATCAAGTCCAAGGCGACAACCTACAAGCGAGGGTGATACTTCCATTTTTGGAAGCCTCTCAAGGAAGATGGCCGAGCATGGGAATGTCCGTTCGATCATGGAGACAAGCTACAAGGTGCCACATCATTTGGTACTCATACACGAACATGACGACAAGACGGTCAAGCATGGACTACCCCTTCGACCATGGCAACGAGCATGAACGTCTTCGACCACATGAAGATGGCGCCACAATGGGACTCCTACTCCGAGTCAAGCTACGAGACCACACATGAGACCCTATCTTTGGTCTCGAAGGAGCGCGATGATTTGCCACATCCTATGGCATTTATCTTTGGATGCGCTATGGATGAGGAGGTTGAGCATGAGACTATCCCTTCAACTAAGGCGGCGATAGGAGTTAAGCATGGAGACATTTTCACCTACATCTCTTCGACACCCACATATGATGAGATGCCCCAATTTCCATGTGAGGAGAGCCACCATCCCATGAGTGAGATGAGTGACTCCACCATATGTGACATTGAGTGTATTTCCTATGAGAATGACTCTGACCACCACTAGCCCCACACACGAGAACATGCCCCACATCCTATGTGAGGTTGCGAGTGACTCAACCAACCATATGAGTGAGAGCGTCCTAGTGGGAATGAGTGAGCCACAACACTTAGTGAGTGAGGTAGTTGAGAGGGCTTGTGAGGCCACTATGATTTCTAACGACTTAACCTCTACTTCGAGTGCGTTTTCCTTTTTGGTGCTAGATCTCCTACAAGACGAGGCGCCAATCCTCGATGAGTCCATACCTCCAATCGGCAAACCGATGGCCATGATGTACACCCCCACATGGTACCATCAAGTTGATGAAGCTATTGATGAAGTGTCATTTTTTGCCACCTCACCTGCAACACATGAGGGGAGCTACAAAGGTAACATAGGTGATGCTGCTTCACTTGTCCCACTAGTAGACTATCTTGACATTGATTGCTTGCATGATTTTGATCACCTTATGGATTCACCACATACTATGTCTTCTACATGCTTAGATGTGCCACCTATTTATGATGAATATGATGATGAGCATGTAAAATTGCCTAGTTTTTATTCTATGCTCCATAGGATATCATGTGAAAATTCTTTTGGTCACATCATGTTTGACAATTGATGTCTACTATGCAACCTTCTTCTTGTAGAGTCATGTTGGGCCTCCAAGCACAGAGTTTTGCAGGACATTAGCAAATTTCCCTCAAGTGGATGACTAAGGTTTATCAATCCATCGGAGGCGTACGATGAAGATGGTCTCACTCAAACAACCCTGCAACCAAATACAAGATATCTCTTGTGTCCCCAACACACCCAATACAATGGCAAATTGTATATGTGCACTAGTTTGGCGAAGAGATGGTGATACACGTGTCATATGGTTAGTAGATATAGGGTTTTGTAATCTAAAAATATGAAAACAACAAGGTAACTAGTAACAAAAGTGAGCAAGAATGGTACTGCAATGCTTGAAAACAAGGCCTAGGGTTCATACTTTCACTAGTGCAAAGTCTATCAACAGTGATAACATAATCAAATTATATGGCAATCCCTCAACATGCGACAAAGAGTCACTCCAAAGTTCCTATCTCGGAGAACATAAGATGAAATTGCTTGTAGGGTACGAAACCACCTCAAAGTTATTCTTTCCGATCAATCTATTGAGCTATTCCTATAAGTGTCACAAACAGCCCTAGAGTTCATAGTAAAATAACACCATATGATACACATTAATCAACCCTAATGTCACCTAGATACTCCAAAATCACCACAAGTACCTGTGGGTCAACTATATGATATGCATCAAACAACTTCAGATTCATAATATTCAATCCAACACAAAGAACTTCAAAGAGTGCCCCAAGACTTCTACCAGAGAAACAAGGACGAAAACGTGCATCAACCCCTATGCATAGATTACCCCAATGTCACCTCGGGAATCCGCGAGTTGAGTGCCAAAACGTACATCAAGTGAATCAATGGAACACCCCATTGTCACCACGAGTATCCCACGCAAGACATACATCAAGTGTTCTGAAATCCATAAAAGTATTCAATCTGATAATAGTGAAACCTCAAAGGTAATACTCAATTTATCACAACGAGATAGGGGAGAAACACCATATGATCCAACGATAGTACCAAAGCTCGCAGTACATCAAGATCGTGCCAAATCAAGAACACGAGAGAGAGAGAGAGAGAGAGATCAAACACATAGCTACTGGTACATACCCTCAGCCCCGAGGGTGAACTACTCCCTCCTCGTCATGGAGATCGCTGTGATGATGAAGATGGCCTCTGGTGATGATTTCCCCCTCCGGCAGGGCGCCGGAACAGGGCCCCGATTGGTTTTTCGTGGCTACAAAGGCTTGCTACAGAGGAACTTCTCGTCTAGGGTTCTTTTCGGGGGGTTTGATATTTATGAGTATTTTTGGCGACGGTCTCACGTCAAGGGGGTGACCGAGGGGCCCAGAAGCCAAAGGGGCGTGCCCTGGCGGCTTGTGGCCACCTCGGTCACTTCATGGCCCAGCTCTGATGCTTCGGGGGTGTCTTTTTCCATAAAAAATCACCATAAAATTTCAACCAATTTCGAGAACTTTTATTTCTACACAAAAAATGACACCATGGTAGTTCTGCTGAAAACGGCGTCAGTCCGAGTTAGTTCTAATCCAATTGTACCAAAACCATATAAAATTGTTGTAAACATGGCATGAATACTTCATAAATTTGGAGACATATCAGCATCGCCAAGCTTAATTCCTGCTCGTCCTCGAGTTGGTAAATGGTAAAAGAAATAATTTATGAAGTGTGAATGTTAGCAAGTGCACAAGTATGATCAATGATAATTTCAATCACTTTTTCTAGCATCATTATATATCATAAACAGTAGCTCGTCTCATAAAACTTCACATGATCAAGTAGCAAGCTATTCACATGTTAAAGCATAGACCATAATCTTTCTTGAAAACTAACAAACCATGTTCTTAGTCATCAAACAATTGCAATTCATCTTATTTTCAGGAAGGGTCTATGTAAGAGATTTGATTTAGCAAATTCCACATACTTAACTATCATATAGTCTCCCATGATTGTTACCTCTCAAAGCATATTTTTAGAACAAATAGCATCCATTGAACATAGAGAAAGATAGGGGCTTAATATTTTGCCTCCCAACTTATTAATCATATAGATAATTGTCAACAATAATAATTCATGATCAAATATACTAGAATGGCCATATATGCTTGGATCTTTCCCACCACATGATGCTTGCCAACTAAAGAATAGGTTGGCATAAGAAATTGACTCAACAAAAATAGAAGTAAAATATAGGCTCTTCGCAGTGGGAAACTGGGATTTGTAGAGGTGCCAGAACTCAAAGTTTTTAAAAACAGAGATGGATAATATTTTGAGATGTATGCTTTCATTATCAACGTAGCGACCAAGAGTTTTCAACATCTTCCATGCTAGATACATTATAGGCGGTTGCAAAACATAAAGGTAAATTTTTACTCCCCCTCCACCAACAAACACAAGCCATGGCTAGCCAAATCCTCGGGTGCCCTCCATACCAACAAAAATCCGGGGGAGTTTTGTTTCATTATTATATTTTGATTTTTATTTT
This sequence comes from Aegilops speltoides, assembly GCA_021437245.1. NCBI lineage: Eukaryota > Viridiplantae > Streptophyta > Magnoliopsida > Poales > Poaceae > Aegilops > Aegilops speltoides. The sequence goes on along the minus strand of CM038143.1, from coordinate 350,414,989 downwards.
GATCATAGGACCGGGCATCCCAATTACCATCCACTTTTTCGTGAATGACAAGGGAATAAACACTCATCGTGAGAATAACCCACCTAGTATGGAAGGTGGTGACAGCCCCCTGTCGCTTCATGAGCAATTTGGGCATACAAAATCGATTATTATTTGAAGATTTAGAGTTTGGCACATGCAAATTTACTTGGAACGGTAGAGTAATACCTCATATAGGTAGATATGGTGGACACTCATGGCAAGAAACTTGGTTCAAGGATTTTGGATGCACAAGTAGCGTCTCTACTTAGTACAGAAATTTTGGCTAGCAAAAGATTCTAAATAGCAAGCACCACATGTTGGAGGATCCATAACAATATAACTTCTATACAAATATACCCAAGCATAACTCATTATGTTGTCTTCCTTGTCCAACTTCAACTAATTTGCTCAAGTTTGAAAATAATTAATGGGGCTCACAATCAGAGAAGATGTCCAAGATAGTATATTTATATATGAAATCTCTCTTCCTTCGATATTGTTTCATGAATCTATAATACCTAAATAGTTCATCCCCACTAGCTTATTTCTCTTAACATGCAGCCTATCCACATCACTAATCAACATGCAGCCATCAACCTCACTCCACCTTAGCGGTCTAGCCACATCATCAATTCCAAATCCCTTTCTTGTTCTTATTCTTGTGATTTAATTTCCAATCACTCCACTTACTCACATGGGCTGAAGCATGCAACGTGACTAGTCAGTAATGCATATCAGGGAGTAGAATATTTGAAGGGTCTGTTAATTATTACCTATCCTAGGATGTATGCCATTCTTTTGTAAAAAGGTGATCATGCACCTACTCTGTCTGGTCTAGTATTTGTTACATAGGTTGTAGCCCATGATGTAGACTCCCGATCTAAAAAATCACAGGAATCGCACTAGGTCACTCACCATCTTTTCTCCATTGTGAGTCTCTCATCTCCGTAGTTGTCTCTTCTACCTCCATGATGGAAGCTCTTCCATTCGTGAATGCAAGCACAAAAGAACATTAAATCGCAGAATTCATCCCCGCATTATCTCACCTCCACTACCCTGCAATTTTTGAGCTTTCATTAGTTCATCGCTCTATCTCTTTCCCCATGCTTCACCTCTGAATGTTTCACCTCTTTGCACACCATTAGACAACCTCTTTAACAGTGAGGATGAACTTCTGCCCTCTCCTATCTATGAGGTTGGTCGATTAAGCCTATGACGTGAGTTCAGCTGCGCAGCAATCCCGCCGCAACATGGAGCTCCATGTGTGTGCCTACCAAACCATGCTCTGCTTCTTCCCCACTCTGCCGTTGCGGCTGCATCTTCTTTTCTTCTTCCCCGCCATCCCAACGTGCTCTAACATCACCTCGGCAAGCGAAGCGCTAGCCATGGAGGTGTATGAGCAGGCGCTCCTCCACGGCGACTATGGTGAGGTGTTCCACCTGAGCTCCCGGGGACAGAACACCCGGCACCAAGCTGTTCGTGATCGTCATCCGGTCGCAACACGACAGAGGCGAAAAGTCCTACTTGCCATTGCCAAGAAAAATGTCATCGTGCCTACTACAACTTCCAATCTTTCCTTCTCCTACATGCTAGGGACCACCTTGTCTGTAACTAACACATTTACATTTTTAGTGAGCATCAGAAGGTGATGTTGGTGGTCATTCAGCCCTCGGCAAGAGCCTCACACTTACAAGGCTGAAGTTGGAGTAGGAGTACTTTCTGAATCACACTTACAAGGAGGAAGTTGGAATAGGTATTGTGAAGGTGATGTCCTATGCTCTGGATTATACTTGCATTCTATTTTTATGCCCATTGTCTCATCAACGGTATCTTACTCATTTCATGTGTTGTCATTCTTATTGAATGCAATGTTCAATCCCTAACTAATTATCATAGTAGTTTATGATTTTTCCCTCCCTGTATTTGATTGGTCATACAACATTGAGAGGTGAGATCAAAGAGAAGATACATGTATTTGTGTTATAGTTAATACCACAAAATGCAACCTAAGATTGTACTATGAAAGAAGAAAAGCAAAGCAAGTCTAGGCAACATCAAAGGAGCAAAATAACACATTGTTCAAGTAATGTTGGCGAGATGCATTGTGTGTGTGTTTCTTATGTAAAAAGCTATCATGATTATATATAAATTTCCATTATTCTTCAAACAACTATTTTGGCTTGAATTCCCGCGGCAATGCGCGGGGTATCTCTAGTTGTTCAAATGACCAATACTATGTTTGCTAACTTTCAATAAAATTACCACCTATACTTCTTATATGTGAAGTAAATATTCCCCATGGGATAAGCATATGACCGGCGAGTGATCTGCGCCGGCGCGCCGGCCCAAAGTTTGGGCCGGTCGCGCCCTAGCCGCAGGATGCCAATACTCCTGGCCGTTCGATCTAGCAAAAAAAGAAAAAATGATTCGCCCCAGATCTTCTTCCTCCTCACGCATCTTACCCTCGTGCAGCTCCCTGCATCTAGCCGCCCCGCGCTGCCCCTCTAGTGGCCGTCCTCATCGCCGGTCTCCACCCTCGCGGACCATCCTCGTCGTCGGTCTCCATCCTCGCCGGCCGCCCTCGTCGCCGGTCCCTACCCTCGCTGGTCGTCCTCGTTGCTGCCTCAACCCATGCAACAGCTCCACCTGCGGTTGCAGCTCTCAGCGGCGACAGTTGTAGCTCTGGTTGTAGCTCCGCCATAGCCCCTCGCCGTTGATGCTCGCTGAACGGAATTGCGCCGGCGACGCCCACCAGTCAATCAACGCCTTTGAATGGATGTAGCAAAAAACTTCGCAGGTTGTAGCAAAACACGACTATGGTTGCAGCAAATCACCATCGTCTCCGTCGCGAGGTCACAACTCCGTCTTGTTGGATGCAGCAAAAAACTTCGCCGGTAGTAGCAAAAACCGATTACGGCTGCAGCAAATCGTCGTCGCTGCCATCGCGAGGTTCGGCTCCACCTTGATGGATGTAGCAAAAATTTCGCCGGTAGTAGCAAAAAGCAACTATGGTTGAAACTTTAATATCTACTGTTGAAACATTTCTATCAATAGTTGCAATTCTTTTCCACTTGCATGGTGCTGGTCGCAGCTCCAGCCGTCGCTCGTCGCACCGCTTGGCTTGCAGGTTGCAGCATCCGATTCTAGCCCCCATCACGCGTGGCCATGGCGACAGGCGCGGGGTGCGAGGGCGCTGCCATGGCGACGAGGTTGCAGTGAAAACGGCATGGATTGTGTTCTCTGTGCTGGTTTGCAGCGGCCGCGAGGGGAGTGCACGGCTGCACAGGAGGCTGTTGGTGCTCGCCAGGGAAAGAGGATAGGAGGTGGTCAGTTGAGATGGAAGGAAGAAGATAACACAAAGAATAAAAAAACACAGGAGGCGTGCGATAGACGCACGATCCGTGTAGGTTGATCTAGCGCACGCGACGCGACCGGCCGAATCGTTCGGCCGGCGCGCTGTTCTGAAACGTTTCCCTATGAAACATATATATTTTCAGATTTGCGTTATTCAATTCATTCAATAATTTACTCATAGGATATAAGTGAAGCACACGAGTAAATGACAAACTACTCCAAAAAAGATATAACTGAAGACCAATGAGTAGCCGAATAATTAAGTAGCTATGTGAAGACTCTCTCTCATAAAGAAAATTTTGATCTTAAGTATTTTATTTAAACAACAAGCAAAGCAAAATAAAATGACATTCCAAGGATATCACATGTCATGTGAAGAAGCAAAAACTTAGACTCAACAAAAGCTGACCAATTATTATTTAAGAAGAAAGGTGGGATGCCAACCGGGGCATCCCCAAGCTTAGCTGCTTGAGACTTCTTGAAATATTAACTAGGGATGCCTTGGGCATCCCCAAGCTTGAGCTCTTGTGTCCCCTTAATTTCTCCCATATCACGGTTTCCCTAATTCTTAAAAACTCCATCCACACAAAACTCAACAAGAACTCATGAGATAGGTTAGTATAAATCAATGCAAAACCTTATCATTCTCTACAGTAGAAACTCACTAAAATTATAATTTGACATTGCATTATAAATGACTCTGCATATTTAATACTCCTATCCTCGAACAGAATCATTAAACAAGCAAACATATGCAAACAATGCAATCATAACAGCAATTTGTTTAAATAGAATAGTCTGTAAAGGATTAAGGAAGATCCATACTTATTTAACTCAAAAATTCTGAAAAATTACCACACTATATAAAATATATTACGGCTCACTGTGTAAAAATTTCAAAATTTTATCATGTTCTGACTATTCACAAATATTCGAAACATAACAGCAAACTTTCTGTTTTCAAACAACAACATATAGACATGCAAAATAAGCATGGTAAAGGCTATACTTGATATTTTTATTGAAGTAAAAGATGAAAAATACTATAAATAACAGCAAGCAAATCCTAATAAAATCAAATGATTCTCCAAGCAAAACTCATATCATGTGACGAATAAAAATACAGCTCCAAGTAAGGTTACCGATACTGTTGGAGACGAAAGATGGGATGCCTTTCGGGGCATCCCCAAGCTTAGTTTCTTGGGTATTCCTTGAATATTACCTCAGGGTGCATTGGGCATCCCCAAGCTTAAGATTTTTCACTCCTTATTCTCCTCATGTCGATATCTCACCCAAAACTTGAAAACTTCAATCACACAAAACTTAACGGAACTTCGTGAGATGCGTTAGTATAATAAAACATATCATTCACTTGGGTACTGTAAAGACAAGATTCATAATTGTTTCCACATAATTCCTACTATACTCTATCATTTACACAATTTATATTGACCAATATAAGTCATAGAAACTATAAAACAAGCAAACTATGCATTGAAATCAGAATCTATCAAAAACATAACAGTCTGTAATGATATAAATAATCACCATACTTCTGCAACTCTTACAATTATTAAAAATTAGGAAAATGTAGCAAATTTGTATGTCAATCATGTGTCAAAAATTCAGATCAAAAGCGCGTTCTAGTGAATTTTCAAAATTCCTGGACTGAGAGAAAAAGTTTCTGTTTTTGCACAGAATCAAGTCAACTGTCATCCGCACTATCCCAAAGGTTTTACTTTGCACTTTATTGAAAAAATCTATAAAACATGATTACCACAGTAGCTTAATCATGTGAACACACAAAAACAGTAGGTATAAAAATTGGGTTGTCTCCGAACAATCGCTTTTCTTTAATGCCTTTTCAGCTAGGCATGATGATTCCAATGATGCTCACATAAAAGTAAATAATTTAAACACAAAGAGAGCATCATGAAGCATATGACTAGAACATTTTAGTCTAAACCTCTTCCTATGCATAGGGATTTTGTGAGCAAACAATTTATCGGAACAAGAATCAACTAGCATAGGAAGGCAAAACAAGCATGCCTTCAAAACTTTCAACACATAGAGAGGAATTTGATATTATTGCAATATGTAAAAGCATATGTTCCTCTCTCATAGTAATTTTCAGTAGCTTCATGAATGAATTCAACAATATAGCTATCACATAAAGCATTCTTTTCATGATCCACATGCATAGAAATTTTATTACTCTCCACATAAGAAAATTTATTCTCATGAATAGGATGGGAGTATTATATGAAACTCAAATACTGTAAATTGTTTCCATATTAAAAGAGTAATGTTTCATAAAAGGATATTCAAAATTATGACAATAAGTATCAGTACTTTATATAACATAAGTATCATCACAATAATCATCATAAGTAGCAACTTTGTTCTCATCATAGTCTATTGAAACCTCTTCCCAAATAGTGGAATCATTACTAAATAAAATCATGACCTCTCCAAATCCACTTTTATCATTATAATGAGATTCAACACCCTCCAAAATAGTGGAATAATAATTATCTAAAGTTGACACTCTTCCAAACCCACTTTCATAAATATTTCAATCATCATAAATAGGAGGCATGCGGGCGACCAGGGAGCGAAACCTAGCCCGCCGCCAGTGCCTCTCACCGGCATTCCCCTCCCCTCGCCGCTGCCGGCAGGAGTCACCGGGCGAAGCCCGCGCGGCTCGGCGGCGGCGGGGCCCTCTTCCTCCTCCTCATGGTCGTGCGGCGTGGGCCGTCACACCGGTGGGAGCTCGAGCCCGTGGTCGCTCGGGGCGGTGCGGTGAGGCGGCAAGGTGGCGTGGTGAGGCGGCAGGGCGGTGATGGTCGGTGTATGGCCGGGTGAGGAGTTGCTCGGCGTCGGGCGCTGGCCCAGGATGGCTGGATTTTGCGGCGTGTGGGCGCAGAGGATCTGGCGCGGCGGCCGCGCGTGAGCTTTGCTCCGGGGGCTTCGCACGAGGACGGCCGCAGGGAGGGTCGGGCACTGGTCTGGCGTCTCCAGTCGTGGGATTTGGTGCTCTATTTCGGATTTGGCAGAGGAGGCGCCTCGGTCAGGCGCGGGCGACAGCTTGGACCTCCGACGCGGGCTTGGTGGCCGGATCTGGCGCGGGAGGCTGGTGGCCGTGCGAGTGCTGCTGTTCTAGCGGCGTGGATCTGGAGGGTGTGATGGCGGGGTGATGCTCAGATGCTAGGGTGGCGGCCTCGGACCTCTTCTTCAGCGACGACAGCCGTGGTGGCTGCGTGGGCAGCGCCACGGCTGGATCTCGGGGTGCCCGTACTCTGCAGCAGTGCGTCGGCCCTCAGACGTGCTAGGGACGCTTGGTGCTGGCCGGTGGGTTGGCTGTAGTTGCTGCGTGGGGCGCAGGATCTGACCAGACGTGGCTGGTTCTGGCTCCTGCGGTGGTGATAGGGTGGCCTAGTCGGTGACTCTATGTGGTACACGTGGCGGCGGCGAGGCTGTTCTGATAGGCGGCTCCTGGCTCTGGTGGTAGGTGGTGGTTTAGGCGAGCGGTGGCTCTCGTGTGCCAGTTCGAGGGAAGGGCTTCCTTTGGCTGCTCAGGGCGAAAGCCTTGCTCCGACCTTGGCCAAAGCCGGCGGTGGCGACGTCTATGGGCACCACACACCTTCTTGGAGGCAGCGGCGTTCGAGGGCCTTCAACCTCTTCTCTCACACTCCGGGGGAAACCCTTGCTCTAGGTCTTGGAGCCAATGATGGTGGCGCTCTGGTGTCACGGTCCTTCTTGGGGGCATCGTTCTGGAGTGGCCTCGGCCTGAGAGAGTCATTGGCTCGGGTGGTGCACAGCCTCGGGGCCGGCGTGGAAGTCGGAGCGGCGGCTCTGGATCTAAGTCGTCATGGAGGCATGATAGCATTGGTCGTGTGGGTGGCACTGTCGTTAGCCAGCCTGGTGCGTGGCCTCGGTGTTAGCGTGGATGTCGGAGCGACGGCTCCGGATATGGTGGTTGGGTGTCGGCTCGCGGTGACGAAGCTGACGACTTGCCTGGTGCGCGGCCTCGGGGTCGGCGTGTGGGGTTTCTATCTGTACGTCAAAGCGGCGGCTCCGGAGATGGTTGTAGAGTGTCGGCTCGGTTGCTCGGGCAGCAGAGCAGGCGGCTCGCCTGGTGCACGGCCTGGGGATCGGCATGGATGCCGAAGCGGAAGCTTCGGTCTTGGTTGTAGGGTGTCGGCTACGGGTTGCTTGGGTGACGGAGCCGGCGGCTCGACTGGAGCGCGGCCCTAGGGTCGGCGTGTGTTGATGGTGCCCTGTTGAGGGCATGTGTTGTAACGGTTTTCGCTTGGGTTTCTATTAATTAACCAGGCAACTCTCTTCTGCTTAATGAATGAAAGTGGCAAATCTTTTGCCCTGTTTCATAAAAAAAGGAGGCATGCAATCATCATAACAAATTTGCTCACCCAAAGTAGAGGGACTAAAAAGATCATCTTCATCAAGCATAGCATCCCCAAGCTTGGGACAAACATTAATTAAAGCAAATAAATTCTCAAACATGTCATTTTTATAAAACATAGCATCCCCAAGCTTGTGACATTGCATATCATAAGCATAATCACTCTCATTATTAATAGTATGAATAGCACCAATAGTATAGCAATTATTATCATCACAATTTTCTAAGTTGGCGCCAAAAAGATTTTCAAGACTATAAGAAGTATCATTATTTTCCCAATTATAATCATCACAATGAGTAATTGGCATAACAAAATCATCCTCAATAGTTTCTTGGGGCATTGTGCCATAAGACAAAGAAGCAATATCATCATCAAGTATATCATATTCCACAATTATTTTTGGTTCATTCCCATGAGGCATAACAATAATAGGAGCAACATCATTTGGGAGGGGTACTTTCTTACCTTTGCTACTCCGTCTTTTCTTTTCCTTCTCCACATCATGTGTGGGTTTAATCAACTTTTTGGAGCTCCTTATTTATGAGATTGGTCGAATAGGGAGCTACTTCTCGTCACCTATTTCATCATGAGAGACAATAGGAGGTAAATTGGAAATCTTTACCCTTTCATTAGTATTCCTTTTATATTCTATTGGTTTTCCCATCTTTATATAGTTGGCGTTTTAAGCATTTTCAATGCAATTTACCATACAAAACATATAGATTTCTTTCAAATTAGTTTCAACATGGTCCGTGAATATGATTGCTCCAAAACAACTATTTTTATGTGATAATTCCCACACCCCAAAATAAACAAAGTTCATTATAAAGTTCAAGCGTGATCAAGTTATTACAATATTTGGCCGCGATTCGATCATGAAATGGTATGCATTGGAAATTAAGATGACCAACCTTATTGCAAAGTTCACAAGTAATGGGATGAAGAGAGCACAATTTTGTAGCAAATTCATCTATCACCTTAAGCCATCAATTGGTTTTATCATGTTTATGCTTCTTACAAAATCTCATCCCTATATGGCATGTCCTCACAAACTCTATGCACTCCACAAAAATTGACATGCTTATAAGAAACAATTTTGTCATGACTAGTGTGATCATCATTAGTATTTTGGGTATTCACAGAATTTATACTAACAACATTGCAATCATGTTTATCATTCAAAGCTTTAGTGCCAAACATTTTATTGACTTCTTCCTCTAGCAATTGAGCACAATTATCGTAATCCTTATTTTCATGAAAGACATTAAAAAGATGAAGAAAATGAGGCAACCTAAATTCCATTTTTTGTAGTTTTCTTTTATAAAATAAACTAGTGATAAAACTATAAACTAAAAGATTCAAGTGCAAGATCTAAAGATATACCTTCAAGCACTCACCTCCTCGGCAACGGCACCAGAAAAGAGCTTGATGTCTACTACGCAACCCTCTTCTTGTAGACTCATGTTGGTCCTCCAAGCGCAGAGTTTTGTAGGACAGTAGCAAATTTCCCTCCGGTGGATGACCTAAGGTTTATCAATCCATCGTAGGCATAGGATGAAAATGGTCTCTCTCAAACAATCCTGCAACCAAATACAAGAAATCTCTTGTGTCCCCAACACACCCAATACAATGACAAATTGTATAGGTGCACTAGTTCGGCGAAGAGATGGTGATAAAAGTGTAGTATGGATAGTAGATATAGGTTTTGTAATCTGAAAATATGAAAACAACAAGGTAACTAGTAACAAAAGTGAGAAAAAATGGTATTGCAATGCTTGAAAACAAGGCCTAGGGTTCATACTTTCACTAGTGCAAAGTTTCCCAACGATGATAACATAATTAGATCATATGGAAATCCCTCAACGTGTGACAAGAGTCACTCCAAAGTTCCAATCATAGAGAACATAAGACGAAATTGCTTGTAGGGTACGAAACCACCTCAAATTTATTCTTTCCGATCAATCCATTGAGCTAGTCCTTTAAGTGTCAAGCCCTAGAGTTTGTGGTAAAATAACACCATATGATACACATCAATCGGCCCTAATGTCACCTAGATACTCCAATGTGAGCACAAGCATCTGTGGGTCAATTATACAATATGCATCAAACAACTTCAAATTCATAATATTCAATCCAACACAAAGAACTTCATAGGACATCATGTTTGACAATTGATGTCTACTATGCAACCTTCTTCTTGTAGACTCATGTTGGGCCTCCAAGCGCAGAGTTTTGTAGGACATTAGCAAATTTCCCTCAAGTGGATGACTAAGGTTTATCAATCCATCAGAGGCGTAAGATGAAGATGGTCTCTCTCAAACAACCCTGCAACCAAATACAAGATATCTCTTGTGTCCCCAACACACCCAATACAATGGCAAATTGTATATGTGCACTAGTTCGGCAAAGAGATGGTAATACACGTGTCATATGGATAGTAGATATAGGGTTTTGTAATCTAAAAATATGAAAGCAACAAGGTAACTAGTAACAAAAGTGAGCAAGAACGGTACTGCAATGCTTGAAAACAAGGCCTAGGGTTCATACTTTCACTAGTGCAAAGTCTATCAACAATGATAACATAATCAAATTATATGGCAATCCCTCAACATGCGACAAAGAGTCACTCCAAAGTTCCTATCTCGGAGAACATAAGATGAAATTGCTTGTAGGGTATGAAACCACCTCAAAGTTATTCTTTCCGATCAATCCATTGAGCTATTCCTATAAGTGTCACAAACAGCCCTAGAGTTCATAGTAAAATAACACCATATGATACACATTAATCAACCCTAATGTCACCTAGATACTCCAAAATCACCACAAGTATCCGTGGGTCAACTATATGATATGCATCAAATTACTTCAGATTCATAATATTCAATCCAACACAAAGAACTTCAAAGAGTGCCTGAGGGAGTCCTGGACTAGGGGGTGTCGGGATAGCCGAACTATCATCATTGGACGGACTCCAAGACTATGAAGATACAAGACTGAAGACTTCGTCCCGTGTCCGGATGGGACTTTCCTTGGCGTGGAAGGCAAGCTTGGCGATACGGATATGTAGATCTCCTACCGTTGTAACCGACTCTGTGTAACCCTAGCCCTCTCCGGTGTCTATATAAACCGAAGGGTTTTAGTCCATAGGACGAACAACAATCATACCATAGGCTAGCTTCTAGGGTTTAGCCTCCTTGATCTCGTGGTAGATCTACTCTTGTACTACCCATATCATCAATATTAATCAAGCAGGAGTAGGGTTTTACCTCCATCGAGAGGGCCCGAACCTGGGTAAAAACATTGTGTCCCTTGTCTCCTGTTACCACCCGCCTAGACGCACAGTTCAGGACCCCCTACCCGAGATCCGCCGGTTTTGACACCGGCATTGGTGCTTTCATTGAGAGTTCCTCTGTGTCGTCACCTATAGGTCCGATGGCTCCTTCGATTATCAACAACAACGCGGTCCAGGGTGAGACTTTTCTCCCCAGACAGATCTTCGTGTTCCGCGGCTTCGCACTACGGGCCAATTCACTTGGCCATTTGGAGCAGATCGGAAGCTACGCCCCTGGCCATCAGGTCAGATTCGGAAGCTTGAACTATACGGCCGAGATCCATGGAGACTTGATCTTTGACAGATTTGAGCCACAGCCAGGCGTGCCGCACTGTCTCGATGGGCATGATTTAGCTCTGCTGCCGGACAGTGCCCTGGAGGGCGCACAAGAGTCCGCTCCGACCCTTGGTTCGGAGCAGACAGCGCCAATCGAGGATGGGTGGTTGGGCACTGGAAAGCCACCTCGTCATACGACATATACATGGTGGACATCCCAAAGGATGGGAATGGTGATGGAACGGCGGAGGATGACCCCTCCAAAAAGCATCCTAAGCGCCGGCGTCAGCGGCGCCACTCCAAATCCCGCCACAGCAAGAATGGAGATTCTGGCACCGGAGATAATAACACCTCGGATAGTGCCGAAGACAACCCCTCCAAAGAAGATTCAGCACAGAGGACGGAGAAGTCAGCCCTCACGAGAGCGCGGCATTTAAGAGGTAGAGGATGATAATTACATGCCTCCCTCCGGAGATGAGGCAAGCCTTGACGACGATTTAATTTGTCGTGCTCGAGGATCCCGTCGAACAAGAGCGCTTTCAAATGCAGGCTTATGGCCACGGCAAGCAGCCTCAAGAAAAGCAGAATAGCTTAGAGTGACCAAGACTTGCTAGCCGACGGATGGATCAAGTCCTTGCGTCAAGAGTATGAACTCGAACGCCCTCCAAAAGTTACCCCAAACGCAAGATGCTGCCCCGATTAGAGGAGGAAGCACATAAACCTACATCGCCAGTGCACAATACTGCCGACCGGCCACCTCGTGGCCGCGACAGAGAGGCCTCTAGGCCCCCTATCAAAGCCGCACCCCGGCGTCGCTCGAAAACTACAAAGCCACGGGGGAATGCGCCGGACTTGCAAGACATATTGGAGGATAAGGTAAGGCAAACAAGATCGATCTATGGATCGCGTGGGCGCCCTTCAATACGCGACGACAACCGTCGCGCCGGAGACAGCAACCCCGGCCGGGCCGAACACAGTAGACAAAGCTTGTTCGAGCTGTGTCGTGATATAGCCCAATACAGAGGCGCCGCACACCCACTATGCTTCACAGATGAAGTAACGGATCATCAAATCCCCGAAGGGTTCAAACCCGTGAACATTGAATCCTATGATGGCACAACAGACCTCGCGGTCTGGATCAAAGACTATCTCCTTCATATCCACATGGCCCGCGGTGATGATCTTCACGCCATCAAATACCTCCCACTCAAGCTTAAAGGACCAGCTCAGCATTGGCTCAACAGCTTGCCGCCAGAATCAATTGGTGTTGGGAGGACCTCGAAGCCGATTCCTTGATAACTTCCAGGCACATATGTGCGACCACCGATGCCGATGACCTAAGCCACATAATTCAGCAGCCGATTTAATCGCCGGACAATTACGGACTTGGTTCTTAACCAAGAAAAATCAAATCGTCGACTGTCCGGATGCAGAGGCCCTTGCAGCCTTCAAACACAACATCCGCGACGAATGGCTGGCCTAGCACCTAGGACAAGAAAAGCCGAAATCAATGGCAGCCCTCACATCGCTCATGACCCGCTTCTGTGCGGGAGAAGACAGCTGGCTAGCCCGCAGTAACAACCTAACCAAAAACTCTGGTAGTTCGGATACCAAAGACAACAATGGCAGGTCGCGTCGCAATAAGCACAAACGCCACATTAACGGCGATAATACTGAAGATACGGCAGTCAACGCCGGATTCAGAGGCTCCAAACCCGGTCAGCGGAAAAAGCCATTCAAAAGAACTACTCCAGGCCCGTCCAATTTGGACCGGATACTCGATCTCTCGTGCCAGATACACGGCACCCCCGAAAAGCCAGCTAATCACACCAACAGAGATTGTTGGGTGTTCAAGCAGGCAGGCAAGTTAATCGCCGAAGGCAATGACAAGGGGCTGCATAGCGACGACAAGGAGGAGACATAGCCGCCGAACAATAGAGGACAGAAGGGATTCCCCCCATAGGTGCGGACGGTGAACATGATATACACAACCCACATACCCAAAAGGGAGCGGAAGCGTGCGCTCAGGGACGTATATGCGATGGAGCCAGTCGCCCCAAAGTTCAATCTGTGGTCCTCCTGCCCGATCACTTTTGATCGAAGGGACCACCCCACCAGTATCCGCCACGACGGATTCGCCGCATTGGTTTTAGACCCAATCGTCGACGGATTTCACCTCACTAGAGTCCTGATGGACGGCGGCAGCAGCCTGAACCTGCTTTATCAGATACAAAGGCGCAAGATGGGCATAGACCCCTCAAGGATTAAACCCACAAAAACGACCTTCAAAGGCGTCATACCAGGTGTAGAGGCCAATTGTACCGGCTCAGTCACACTTGAAGTGGTCTTCGGATCCCCGGATAACTTCCGAAGCGAGGAGTTAATCTTCGACATAGTCCCGTTTCGCAGCGGCTATCATGCACTGCTGGGACGAACCACATTTGCAAAGTTCAATGGGGTGCCGCACTATGCATACCTCAAGCTCAAGATGCCAGGCCCTTGAGGAGTCGTCACGGTCAACGGAAACACTGAACGCTCTCTACGCACGGAGGAGCATACAGCGGCTCTCACGGCGGAAGTGCAGAGCAGCCTCTTAAGGCAATTCTCGAGTCCGGCCGTTAAGCGACCGGACACCGTCAAGCGCGCCTGGAGTAACCTACAACAAGACCACCTGGCACGTTCCGAGAACGCATAGCAATGCGGCCCCAACCCCAGCCCTCGCGACATCGCGAGATCAGTGCCATGCGTACATCATTACGCTCTGGAGATACCATGGCATAGGGGGAGGGGCACGACCACGGCAGGCCCAGAGTGCGGATCAACCACACCAGGGGCTCCCGAATTGGTCATTCTTTTTTTTCTTATTTCCGTGACTCCGCTTTGAAGCCTGTCCGTCCGCAAAGGATCTCGCCAAACTAACGATGCAACAGCCAGGGAAGCGGAAAAGCTACGACGAGTATCCAGGTGGTCTCCATTACGAGCATTATACCTGTTTTACATACCATTCCGCTGCCTACCCCTGGAGGGGGACATGTTAAATAGTCCCACCCATTGCTTATCACACTATTCGTATCATTCTGCCTTTATTGCAGTATCTTTTGAATAAAAAATGCATCGCTTTCTGCCTATCATTGCATTCCTTTTTATATGTTCGCTTGTGACATGTTGCACCCATACGCTTTGGTATGGCCAAATACACCAAGGACTTAAGTTCCCCAAATTATGGTATGATAAGTCCGAACACTTTCACAAGTGCAGCACCCCGAACTTATAGCATTATATGCATCGGCTCCGAATCATGTCTTGTATCAATAGTTGGGTTTGCCCGGCTCCCATGTTTTGGCACCTTACGTTCCGCTATATCGGCTAAGGTAGCGCTGGGTGAACCACTGCGATTGTGCCCCAGTTGAGCTGGGTTGAGCACCTCAGTGGAGAAAGCTAAAACTGACCGTCATGATAAGGCGAGAGCTGGTCGCTATTCGAGAGGTTTCTTCGAGTCCCTAAAGACTTATGCCGCTTAGAGCGAGGAGCCGGCTGTGTCCGGTCCAAGGCGTGGATAGCGCCCCGAATTCAGCCTTCCGAATACTAGGGGCTTCGCCGAAATTTAAAATTATAGAATTCTATCGCTAAGTGAGAGTGTTCAAGCATTATAAGTCCGGCTGCCTCGTTCGTTGTGTTGAGCGCCTCCCTAGAAGGACCCAAAAATGGGAACAAGAGCACTCAAGTTTATCCCGAACACCCAGCACTCGTGGCACGGGGGCTGAAGCCAACGACTTGCCATCTCTCAGATTTAATAAACAGCCGCACAGAAGGTAATATTTTAAATTAACAAGCGTTGCTTAGCGCATATGAACAAAGTTTTCAGCGCAAAGGATAACAAAACGCGAGTCTAATCAAAGATTACATCTTTGGAGCACTCACCCGCAATAATGCGGGCACCCTTCAGGACACCCTTGTAATACATCTCGGGCATGCGATACTCCTTGCCTGGCAGTGGCGCGTCCGTCACAAGCTTCTCGGCGTCCATCTTGCCCCAGTGCACCTTAGCGCGGGCAAGGGCCCGACGGGCACCTTCAATACAGGCGGTGAAAGTGCAACTAATCCCCGGGTGGTTTTGGTAATTAATAACAACATATATATCATTGAACTAATAGTTACTTGAGAATCATTTCAGAGAGTTCAAGATATGGGTATGGCAAGGATCAAGAAGTGGACCCCCAAAATGCTAAGGCAAGCATTGGCAAAAGCTCAAGACTCCATTTTTGGTTTAGTGATCCAAGATCACATTGAGTCCATAGGAAAAGCCAATACTATTAAAAGGGATGAGGTTATGATGATGATCCGGTTGCTCAAGTGCTTAGTGATACATCTCCTAAACTATCAAGAACTTTCACCGCCATAGACACTCATAAGTAGTCTCGCCCCACCGATATTCCAAACTCAGTCACACCGAGATGAACCACCTTAGCCATAAGCCAAACCCTAGTAAACTCGGATTTTCCGATTCGAACTCGGTCTCACCAAACATGAGTTGCCAAGTTTCAGAACCTTCGTCATCAAATCGGTGTCACCGAGATGATGAAGTCGGTCCCACCAAAACTGGCATGCTCGTGTCATTGCACGAATCGGACTAACCGAGATTGTATATTCGGTCCCACCGAAAATCCTAACGCTCACATTATTTGAACTATCGGTCTCACCGAGTTGTCCACTTCGGTCCCACCGAGATTGCTCAAATGTGTGTAACGATTGGATTTTGTGTGGAGGCTATTTATACCCTCCACCCCTCTTCATTCGTGGAGAGAGCCATCGAAAGAACTACCACTCCTACCTTACATTTCTGAGAAGAGAACTACCTACCCTTGTGTTGAGATCAAGTTGCTCCACTCCCACCATATGAAGCTTGATCTCTAGCCTTCCCAAGTTGCTTTCCACTCTATCCTTTCTTCCACCACAGCCAAATCAGTGAGGAGAGTTGAGTGTTGGGGAGATTATCATTTGAAGCACAAGAGCAAGGAGTTCATCATCATCTACAACATCTATTACCTTTTGGAGGGTGGTGCCTCCTAGATTGGTTAGGTGTCGCTTGGGAGCCTCCGTCGTCGAGATGTGGAGTTGAACCAAGAAGTTTGTAAGGGCAAGGAGATCGCCTACTTCGTGAAGATCTACCCCGAGTAAGGCTAGCCCTCCGTGGGCGAGAGCCATGATGGAATAGACAAGGTTGCTTCTTCGTGGACCCTTCATGGGTGGAGCCTCCGTGGACTCAAGCAGCAATTGCTACCCTCCGTGGGTTGAAGTCTCCATCAACGTGATGTATGATAGCGCCACCTATCGTAACCACGGAAAAATCACCGCTCTCCAAAATTGTGTTTGCTCTTCTCCACCTCTCTTTACTACATGTGCAATTTACTTTCCGCTGCCTATACTCTAGAATTGCATGTGTAGGGTGATGCTTGACTTGATCATAATTGTGAATCTGCCAAAAACTGTTCTTTGTCAAAAGGCAGAATTTTTATATTGACAAGTAGTCTAATCACCCCCTCTAGACATACTTTCGATCCTACAAGTGGTATCGAGCTTTGGTCTCCATTGTATTGGTTTCCATTGCATTGACTCCATAAGCTTGGTTTCACAACCTAGGAGAGTATGGCGCCTAGTGAGGGTAATTTTCAGAGAGGTCCTTACTTTGATGGTACAAATTTTGCTAGTTGGAAGCATAAAATGAAAATGCATATTCTTGGTCATAACCCAGCCGCATGGGGCATTATTTGTGTTGGTATGCAAGGTGAATTCTTCGAGGAAGGAAAAGTTCCGGATCGCGGGTTACACCGAAGAATTATGGATGTTGCAAAACAATGCTCAAGCTTGTGACATTCTCTTCAATGCCTTGTGTCCCGAGGAGTTCAACAAAATCAGCCGCCTTGAGAATGCAAAAGAGATTTGGGATACTTTGGTTGAAATGCACGAAGGTACCGAGTCCGTGAAGGAATCAAAGCTAGATATTCTTCAAGGTCAACTTGACAAGTTCAAGATGAAGGATGGTGAAGGAGTCGCTGAAATGTACTCTAGGCTTGCTCTCATCACAAATGAGATTGTCGGCTTAGGAAGCGAAGAAATGACCGACCAATTCATCATCAAGAAGATTCTCAGAGCTTTGGATGGAAAGTATGACACCGTGTGCACTTTGATCCAAATGATGCCAAACTACAAGACTCTCAAGCCAACCGAACTCATTGGAAGAATTGTTGCTCATGAGATGACACTTAAGGATAAGGAAGAGCTTCACAACAAGTCAAGTGGTGCTTACAAAGCTACAAGTGATGCTCCCACAACCTCAAGTGACAAGTTAGTTTCCAATGAAGAGATAAGCCTAATGGTCAAGAACTTCAACAAATTCTACAAGAATAGAGGCAAAGAGAGAAGCTCAAAGTCTAGATCATATGATGAAAAGAGATCTTCTAGTCGTGATCGAATCTGCTACAATTGTGGAAGACCCGACACTACTCAAATGAGTGTACGGCTCCCCACAAGAGAAGAGAAGAATCTCCAAGAAGAAGAAGCTCAAGAGATGAGTCACCTCGAAAGAGAGAAGGAGCAGAGATGATCGTTATGAACAAAGACCTCTCGGAGAAGCAAGGATTCGGAGAGGAAAGACAAGTCATCAAGGAGCTACACAAGAAGAAAACATCAAGCTCATGTAGGTGAATGGGTCTCCGGCCCGACTCCGACAATCAATCCAAGGAAGCTATCACTCCGACTCACTACAATCAAGATGAAGGTGTTGCGGTCTTGCTCTCAGATCCTCCAACTCCAACTCCTACGACTTATTTGATTCACCAAATGAGGGAATTGGAAGATGCTTCATGGCTAAAGGCCCCAAGGTATCACACCCTGAATTCATTGACTTCGATAGTGATGAGGATGACTTGCTTGGTGAAGATGAGCTCTTGCATGATAAATCCAAAGGAGCCTAGTAACGATGAACATGCTAGTAGTCTTTATAGTCGAGAAGAGTCGAATGACAATGCTATGAAGGAGATTGAGCGCCTAACTAAAGAACTAAACACTCTTAAGTTAGCTCATGAAACAACTCAAGAAGATCATAGAGAGCTCCTAAGATCTCATGAGAAGCTACGCTCGAGAAGCTCACTCTAGAGCAAGAACATGAGTTTCTAAAAGCAATCAATGACGATCTTCAAAGAAGAGTTCTTCATATCTTGCCAAACGACTTCTCTTGTCTAATTTCTTGCCACCCATTAAGACTAAGCATGACAAGCATAAGAAAAATTCTTCCTCTAGCAGAATAATAACCATGCTAAATCCAATGTTGTTGCTTCTAGTAGTTCTCTTGATTCCACTAACAATGTTTCAAGCCAAGTTACACTTGAGCAAGAGAATAGTTTATAGAAAGGGATCATAGAGAAAGGTGTCTACAAGAGCTTTGCCGGAAGCAAGAACTTTGAGGAAATTGTTCGCAAGCAAGGAAGGCACCGGAAGAATCAAGGAATTGGTTTTGAGCGAAAGTTCAACGCCAAGGCGTTGAGTGGAAGAAGGTCAATATCCTACTCCACGCTTTGTTCCTCAAAAGGAGAAGTATGATCCTACTTCTTCCAATGTGGAACAAACTCAAGATGACCTTCCACGACATGACCACAAGCTAAAAGGCAAGGACAAGCTTCAAGAGGAGATTGATGCATTTGTTGAAGCACCTCAAGCCATGGTCAAGTGGGTTCCCAAGGAAACGCCAAGTTCTACTTCACAAGCTCAACTACAACCCCAAGGATTCCCATCAAGATGATGTGGATCCCAAGAAGAACTAGAAAGTTCTTGAGGGTGACTCCGCCAACATACTTCACTCACATTCATTTTGGCAAAAACTTGTGCAATCAACTTCCACATCGTGCACTAGTTCATGGAGTCACAAACCCTCTTGTTGGTAAGTCAAGGGACAAGGTAATCATTGCTTTCATGGACATCATCTATTGTGAACTTCAATCTATGTCCATGGATATCCTTGTTTGTTCCTTGTGGGACTAACCCATGTAGGTATTGAAAGTGCCCGAATCCAAAGGATAGCTCCCAACTTTTGATGATCTCCATCAACATTGAGCATCCACATCTTCAACATCTACATGAAGTCTTCTACGACAACCCAAGGTTAGTTTGACCCTTTAAAAGGGGTTCTCACATCTAGGGGGAGCTTTGCTCTAAAAATTGAGCTAAAGCATCTTCAAATGATGTGAACACATCAATGCTTTATGTAAAAGTGGTAACCCCACTTGTGCTTAAACGATGAGTATGACCTATGATAAAATGTTCTCATTTGGCTCCTAAGTCAATATACTCATATAAAGATGACCTAGTCATCGACAAATTGTGTGTTAGTTGCTAGAGTTTTGGTTGTGCATGTTTGACACATATTTCATTTGCTATCTTATTGTGTGAGCATGTTGGATGCATGATTTTATCCATTCGAGGACATCCATTTGTTGTTTTGGTCATTTTGAGTTTTCTGACCAAATGGATGGACAAGAATGCCTAAGTACCTCCCTAGCTATCTATGCTTTCTTGTCTCAAATTCTATTCATGCTTACATCACAAATTTTGAACAAGTCATTTTCGACCTCCGGTGAGGAGCACTCGAGCCACCGATCCGTCAAGGGCTAATTTCCAAAACCTTCTAATTGATTTCAGTCGCACTAACTCACTCAAACTCGGTCGAACCGAAAGCATTTAGACTGATCTAGGTTTTCATCTCGGTGAAACCGAAGTTGTGATTTTCGGCGTGATCAAGTGCATAATCGCTTAGCAGTTATCCATCTCGGTGCCACCGAAGTTTTACAACTCGGTCCCACCGACAATGAAGGGGTATATATTCCGAGGGCCGCGTGTTGATTCCTCCTTCAAACGCTTTCGCCCCACACCCTTTTGCCGCCGCCTTGGTCTCCGGATCGTCGCCGCTGCCGCCAGGCGCCGCGCCGCAGTCTCCGTCGCCGCCAACGGCCATCTCCTCCAAGCCGTTGCCGCCAGAGAAAAACTCCACCAAGTTAGGGTGAGTTTTGATCCCACTCGTGCTCCCATCTCCGATTCAATGCACGCTTGATTGCCTAGTATCTTGCCACGATTGAAATCCTCCTGTACACCAGATTGGTTCGTTTGAACTAGATTCGAGTAAAAGTTTTAGGGTTAGGTGTCCGCGAACACATCTCGGTGAGACCGATTTTATATTTTCAGATGACCGATTTGGCCTATGGCCATTGATCGCACCTTCACCCAACCGAAGTTGTGCAAAATCGGTGTGACCGAAATGAAGATTCTGTGAAACCCTAGTGTTTTCGGCAGATCGAAACCCACTTCGTCAAACCGAAAGTGGTGTGCCAAGCTCCTGCTTAACACTTCGGATTCACCAACCTTAAACTCGGTCCGACCAAATGTCTTCGTGAAAACTTAATACTAGAATTTGAACTCATTTTTTGCAAAACTTCTGCATTTTGTGATGACTCTTCTTCTCCGCCTACACCTTATCTATTCACAGGTTGTCACCATGTTAGATGCCAATGACAAGGAGAACAGGTCGAGACACCCATTGCGACATTCCAGAGGCAGCACTAGTCCCGATCCTAGTTGCTCATCCGATGATGGTGAGAGGAGTACACCAAGTGGCATGCCTCCTGCAGCCACCAGAGCTAGAAAGAAGAGGAATTCAGATGATGAGGATTCAGATTTTGTTGTTGAGGAAGAGGTGACCTCAAAGCCTAAAGGAAGGTTGTTGCCAAAGAGCAACAAGATCAACAATCTAATAAGGGCACCAAAGAAAGTCAAGCAAATAACTGCTGCTAAGAAGCTGAATTTGGGAGAGGCAACTGCAAGCAAAGTGAAGAAAACCACCAAGAGAAAGAGGATAGTGCATGTGTCGAGCTAGAGCAGATATGTATATTGATCCTCATGCAGATGCAGCAGAGAGGATGAGGATGAGGAAGCACCCCAGCCTCCTCCTCGAAGTCAAGCTCATGGGTGATGCCATTAAGGCCGGAGCCACATCAAAGCCCAAGAAATCTGCTCCAGCTAAGGCAGCTCCAAAGAAAGCTCGCCGCCAAGCCCAAGAGGACCATCGAAACATTCCAATATTCGAAAAGAACAAGGATGATGTGCCACCAGTGAGTCTCGACGATGAAGGACCAGTTTTATCAAGCTTCGCCCAAAACTGCCACTCCATAATGATGCTCATCCTCAAGCCGAGGATATGAAGGCAAGGAAAGATAGAGGTCTCGTGCTATGGAGACAAACTGACCCATATGCCGTGAGGAGAAGAACTGCAGAGATCCCAGATTTCACACCGAGAGCAGCAGGACTTCTATGAGACCGTCTTGATGGAGAAAAATCCCATAGTCGCAGACACCGATATGTTGATTGGAAGTACATTGACAAATAAGAGCACAGAGATTTCTTTCCACATGTGCATGAAAGTTTCACCGCATGTGGAGTTGCAGATTTTGTAGGTCGAAATTGACCAGTTGGAACAATGAGATGATAATGCAATTTTATGCCACACTCACTTCTACCCCGATGGAAAGATTATGTGGATGATCAAGGTCAAAGGTTTTCTTCTTCGTTGAAGAATGGGCAGAAATTCTGAATGCTCCAAAGGCAACGAGAAGATGATATTGATGTATATGGGATTCCAAAGAAGAATCATGAATCCATGAAAACATGTACAAAGAGGTTCCAGCAGAGGATTTGGAAATCTGAAGCTCGGCTCATCTACTCATCTCCAGCAGGCTTACCTACCACTAATACCATTTTGAGGCATACCTTGATGCCCAAATCTGAGATGATCGCATGATCGAGGATACTCTATCAACATGCTGCACATACTTGATGAGAGAGCACCTTTCAAGGTGATGGACTTGATGGTAGAGACCATTAAGAGGACTGCAATGACCGTAAAAGGTCATGTGGATTTGCCCCACGATTCAGATGCTTATCAATGCCAAGTTTGGCACGGGCACATTCTTGTTGGATAGAGAACATTTACCGTTGCAGCCAGAGCATGAAGACAATGTTGTTGTGATGGATGAGGAGGATCCGACATCTGTTGAAGGTCAAGCCAAGATCGCAGCTGCTAAGAAAGCCAAAGCTGACAAACCAGCAGCAGCAGCAGCTAAACCAAAGAGTTTCAGAGAGCAAATTCTAGAAGCTACTCAAAGGATTGAACAAGGCCTGGCCAGCATTGAACAGTCTCAGGAGAGCTTAGAGAGGATTGTTGACGAGAAGATCCACGCCCGGACGTGAAGTCGATCAAGTACAAGTGACCGCCAACAAGCTCGAGGCGATATTGAGGAAGCAAAGCAGACAAGGCGAGCATATGCGTGAGTTGCAGGATGACTTAGTCCAGATTCTCATCGACAGATCGCTCCGGTTCCCAAAGGATCCCGACCAGCTGCTATTCCAAAGGATCGACACAAGGACTACAGCTTTAGCACCTCCCACATTTCCAGCGAGCTTGCTCCTACTCCAGCTCCAGCTCCAAAGGTCCACTCCTCCAACACGACATCACCAAGTCTTCGCCGATGTCGTCATATCCACTCCGACATCAACCTGCACGGAGCCGCCAAACAGAGTCCACAAAGGACGCTTAGCTCTATGCTTTTTCTAACTTTTTGGTAACTTGTTGCCAAAGGGGGAGAAATTGTATAGATCATAGGGCTTCGAGAGAGAGAGTGTTGTTGTCTTTGCGCTTTTGCTCTTTCGTTCTTTTGCGGTTTCTTTGAGATACTTTTGGTTTTCGAGACATTCAGTGTGTTTGATACTCCGTTTGATTCTACCTTAATGAGTGCTTGGTCGTACTATGCTTTAATGTGTGCTTAATGCTTATCATATAACATTCCTATCTCGTATGACCATTTACTCATGTCTTGGTGATTGGGTGCATGTTGTTCATTCTTATCATTTTGTGCGCTCCACAAAGATGTATGTGACATGGAAGAGTGACCCATGATCCTAATCGCTTGTGCATTTGCATTCAAACGCAAATCTTAAATAATGCACAAATTTAGGGGGGGCTCTTGCTTATCACATACTTCTCAAAGCGACGATATTATTCATTGATTATATCCTTTGTCGAAGTTTTGATCTATATGTTGTCATCAATTACCAAAAGGGGAGATTGAAAGTGCAACTAATCCCGGGTGGTTTTGGTAATTAATAACAACATATATATCATTGAACTAATAGTTACTTGAGAATCATTTCGAGAGTTCAAGTGATATGGGTATGGCAAGGATCAAGAAGTGGACCCCCAAAATGCTAAGGCAAGCATTGGCAAAAGCTCAAGACTCCATTTTTGGTTTAGTGATCCAAGATCACATTGAGTCCATAGGAAAAGCCAATACTATTAAAAGGGATGAGGTTATGATGATGATCTGTTGCTCAAGTGCTTAGTGATACATCTCCTAAACTATCAAGAACTTTCACCGCCATAGACACTCATAAGTAGTCTCGGTCCAACCGATATTCCAAACTCACCACACCGAGATGAACCACCTTAGCCATAAGCCAAACACTAGTAAACTCGGATTTTCCGATTCTCAACTCGGTCTCACCGAAACATGAGTTGCCAAGTTTCAGAACCTTCGTCATCAAATCGGTGTCACCGAGATGATGAAGTCGGTCCCACCGAAATCGGCATGCTCGTGTCATTGCACTAATCGGACTAACCGAGATTGTATATTCGGTCCCAAAATCCCAACGCTCACATTATTTGAACTATTGGTCTCACCGAGTTGTCCACTTCGGTCCCACCGAGATTGCTCAAATGTGTGTAACGGTTGGATTTTGTGTGGAGGCTATTTATACCCTCCACCCCTCTTCATTCGTGGAGAGAGCCATCGAAAGAACTACCACTCCTACCTTACATTTCTCGAGAAGAGAACTACCTACCCTTGTGTTGAGATCAAGTTGCTCCACTCCCACCATATGAAGCTTGATCTCTAGCCTTCCCAAGTTGCTTTCCACTCAATCCTTTCTTCCACCACAGCCAAATCAAGTGAGGAGAGTTGAGTGTTGGGGAGATTATCATTTGAAGCACAAGAGCAAGGAGTTCATCATCATCTACAACATCTATTACCTTTTGGAGGGTGGTGCCTCCTAGATTGGTTAGGTGTCGCTTGGGAGCCTCCGTCGTCGAGATGTGGAGTTGAACCAAGAAGTTTGTAAGGGCAAGGAGATCGCCTACTTCGTGAAGATCTACCCCGAGTAAGGCTAGCCCTCCGTGGGCGTGAGGCCATGATGGAATAGACAAGGTTGCTTCTTCGTGGACCCTTCGTGGGTGGAGCCTCCGTGGACTCACAAGCAGCCGCTACCCTCCGTGGGTTGAAGTCTCCATCAACGTGGATGTACGATAGCGCCACCTATCAGAACCACGGGAAAAATCACCGCGTCTCCAAAATTGCGTTTGCTCTTCTCCACCTCTCTTTACTACATGTGCAATTTACTTTCCGCTGCCTATACTCTAGAATTGCATGCGTAGGGTGATGCTTGACTTGATCATAATTGTGAATCTGCCAAAAACTGTTCTTTGTCAAAAGGCAGAATTTTTATATTGACAAGTAGTCTAATAACCCCCCCTCTAGACATACTTTCGATCCTACAGCGGAGTGCTTGATGATGTCAACCCATGGACAAAGGCCCACCAGCCGCCGCACTGCATCAAGTAGCTCCTGTGCATGGCTTCCTTGGGCCATAGCCAACTATGAGGCCCTTCATGGCCTGTTCGCCACCTTGTGGAGCTCGACCAGCTGCTTCACTGGTCGCCAGGCATCGGATGTCCGCCTCAAAGATACCGAGACCAGAACACCTTCTCCGCCGAGCTCCCTCCTCGGCTCAGAGAATGTGGCAGATCGGATAATCTGCGGGCAGATCTGCGAACGCTCCTGGAGAGCTCCGAATTCGGGTAAGTAATAGGTAATTCACTTTTACATGCTTGCTTTGCATGAAGAATGCCTTACCCGCCGCTATCTTCTTCACCGCCTCGAGTTCCTGGAGGGCCTTTTGGGCTTCGGCCTTAGCGGCTTTGGCACTCTCAAGAGCGGACGCAAGCTCGGACTCTCGAGTCCTCGAGTCACGCTCCAAATTCTTGTGTTTTTCCATGAGAGCCTGGAGCTCTTGCCGCACCTCCGCCACCCGCGCCTCCTGCTTCTCTTGCTCTGTGCGTTCTGCGGCCGCATTGCGCTTGACCATGGACACCGCCTCCTTCAGGGTCGCCACCTCATTTGTGGCCCCTGCAATACCCACGTTATCCTTGTCATTTTTTGCAACCAAATCCTTTTTTTATAAGGTACAACTTTAATAAGGTGCTACTTACCTTCCTTGTCCTCGAGCTGCTTCTTGGCACGGCCGAGCTCGCTCTCGGACCGCTCGAGACTTTCCTTCAAAGCACCGACCTCCGCAGTTAGTGCGGGAGAGGTCAGTAGTGCAGCCTGCATCCCCATATTGACATATTTGTGTTAGACTCCTGATTATATCTTTTTAGATCCTCAGTTCGGCTTTTCTTTCCGAACACCGAACCGAGCATCAGGGGCTACTGTCTATGTGGTACTATTTTTACATATCTTGAAACCCTTACCGCAAAGCCTGTTAGAAGGCTGGTGCAGGCTTCGGTCAGCCTACTCTTGGCAGACCGAACTTTTTGAATCACTGCGCTCATAACAGTGCGGTGTTCCTCTTCAATGGAAGCGCCGTTGAGCGCCTCCAGCAAGTTATCCAGCGCCTCTAGTTGGACGGAGGTCACCGGCGTCGCCGTCTCACCCTTCTTACGAAGGGGGCGCCCGCCAGACTCCGGAACCACCAAAGGTTCCGGCGCGGACTCCGGCCCGAAATCCGGGAGGTTGCCCTGCGGCACCTCTGGGGCCTCCTCCTCCTGGCCGGTCCCCTTCTGGGACCCCACCTCGGCGTCGTCTGCGTCACGAGGGGAGGAGGCCATCGGAAGTGAAGCGATGTTCACATCCGAGAACCCAGGGACCCGCTCGACGAAGCGGGGAGATCATCCTTGGGCAGGCTGTATGGTCGTATTCGGCATTAGTAGACACTATGCGGCGAAAGGAAAAACATAAGTTATTCTGGGATCCAGACACTTACGATCTTGCCAGGGGCTTGTCCCTCGAAGGCCACTCCTCCTCGCCGTCGCTGGCGTTGGTGGAACAGTCCGGAGGAAGGGTCCTTCCCTTCTTGGACCCTTCGGTCTCCCCCGTTGGGGAAGCCTTCCTTTTCATCTCTCCCCCCGCTGGGGGAGAGGCCTCTTTCTTCTCCTCCTCATCCTCGTGGGAGGAGTCCGCCTCGGAGTCATCGGATGATGAATCCGATAACACCTGGTGCTGGGAACTCCTCCGAGTTCCCGTGGCCTTCTTCTTGGCCTTCTTCTCCAGCACCACATAAGGCGCCGGGACCAGCAGCCGTGTCAAACGGGCATCCGCTGGGTCTTCTGGAAGGGGCGCCGGACGGTTAAACTGTCTGGACGTCTTCTACCAGGCTTGTTAAAGGTATTGGGAGTTTAGATCCCACATAGAGTCAAACTATGGAGAGCAAGTGTCCCGTAAAGGATAATATAGCTTACCTTGCCAGCCAGACACTACGAGCTGAATCCGCGATCTTCGGTAGCGAATGCGGGTGCCTCGGCGCCCTTGAACAACACCTCCGTGCCTCTTCAGACGAGTGTCAAGAGCCCGCTCAAGGTCCGTGCTGCGCGGATCGAACTCCCACAGGTTGAAATCCCGCTGGTGGCACGGGAGAATCCGGCGGATGAGCATGACCTGGACCATGTTGACAAGCTTGAGCTTCTTGTTCACCAGGGTTTGGAGACAGGACTGGAGTCCGATCAGCTCCTCCGAATCGCCCCACAATAGGCCCTTCTCTTCCCAGGAAGTGAGCCGCGTGGGGATGCCAGATCTGAATTCGGGGGCCGCTGCCCATTCAGGGTCACACGGTTTAGTGATGTAGAACCACCCCGATTGCCACCCTTTGATGGTTTCCACGAAGGCGCCCTCGAGCCAGGTGACGTTGGGCATCTTGCCCACCATGGCGCCTCTGCACTCCGCTTGGCTGCCGCCCACTACCTTCGGCTTGACATTGAAGGTCTTAGCCATAAGTCAAGTGGGGATGGATGCAGAGGAAGGTTTCGCATTACCCATTTATAAACGCCGAGATGTTGAGGATAAAATTTGGGGCCAGATCATGGAAATCCAGGCCATAGTAGAACATGAGCCCCCGGAAAAAGGGCTGGAGTGGGAAGCCCAGTCCGCGGAGGAAATGGGGAAGGAATATCACCCTCTCATGGGGCCCGGGGTGGGGACGAGCTGCGCCTCGTCGGGGAGCCGGTGCGCGATATCGCTGGACAAATATCCGGCCTTGCGCAGCTTCTTGATGTGCCCATCCGTGATGGAGGAGGCCATCCACTTGCCTCCCACTCCGGACATAGTTGGAGAAGGTTGAGGTGAGATGTGCGGACTTGGGCGCTGGAGCTCGAGTGCGCGGAGATGGATAAGCAAAGGAGGAAGAAGGCGTACGTGAAAAGGTGGATCCTTATCCCCTATATATGAGCGGACGAAACTATGCATCCCCACTGGCCCAGTAAAACTCGCTTATCTCCCAAGCGCCGCAATCAATGGCGCGGTTGGGTTACCCACATCCGTATTAAGGGGACACGATCTCTGCTTTGACAAGACGTGCCAAGGAAACCGCTTCGCTAAACGTGCTGAGGTGGAGCAATAAAAATAATTTGAATAAAGGCTTGGCCGTGGCGTGATGTCATGCCACGAAATACGTCAGCAGATTGAACTTGTGTAAATATTATTCTCTCTACGGTAGTATGTGGAATTTATTTTGCAGAGCCGGACACTATCCTGGTGTTCAAAATCTTCTATGAATTATTCGGAGGAGGAACCCGTCTTGCAATGCCGAAGACAATATCCGCGCCGGACTCGCTGTCATTGAAGCCCGGTTCAGGGCTACCGAGGAGTCCTGACTAGGGGTGTCCGGATAGTCGAACTATCATCATTGGCCGGACTCCAAGACTATGAAGATACAAGATTGAAGACTTCGCCCCGTGTCCGGATGGGACTTTCCTTGGCGTGGAAGGCAAGCCTCAGCGACACGGATATGTAGATCTCCTACCATTGTAACCGACTCTGTGTAACCCTAGCCCTCTCCGGTGTCTATATAAACCAGAGGGTTTTAGTCCATAGGACAAACAACAATCATACCATAGGCTAGATTCTAGGGTTTAGCCTCCTTGATCTCGTGGTAGATCTACTCTTGTACTACCCATATCATCAATATTAATCAAGCAGGAGTAGGATTTTACCTCCATCGAGAGGGCCCGAACCTGGGTAAAAACATCGTGTCCCTTGTCTCCTGTTACCATCCGCCTAGACGCACAGTTCGGGACCCCCTACCCGAGATCCGCCGGTTTTGACACCGACAGTGCCCCAAGATTTCTACCGGAGAAACAAGGACGAAAACATGCATCAACCCCTATGCATAGATTACCCCAATGTCACCTCAGGAATCCGTGAGTTGAGTGCCAAAACATACATCAAGTGAATCAATAGAACACAACATTGTCACCACGGGTATCCCACGCAAGACATACATCAAGTGTTCTCGAATCCATAAAAGTATTCGATCCGATAATAGTGAAATCTCAAAGGTAAAATTCAATTTATCACAACGAGATAGAGGGGGAGAAACACCATATGATCCAACTATAGTAACAAAGCTCACGGTACATCAAGATCATGCCAACTCAAGAACACGAGAGAGGGAGAGAGAGAGAGGGAGAGATCAAACATATAGCTACTGGTACATACCCTCAGCCCCGAGGGTGAACTATTCTCTTCTCATTATGGAGTCTGCCGGGATGATGAAGATGGCCTCCAGTGATGATTTCCCCCTTCGGCAGGGTGCCGGAACAGTGTCTCGATTGGTTTTTGTGGCTACGGAGGTTTGAAGTGGCAGAAATTCTCATCTAGGGTTCTTTTCAGGGGTTTTGGTATTTATGAGAATTTTTGCCATCGGTCTCATGTCAAGGGGGTGACCGAGGGGGCCACAAGCCGTAAGGGCGCGCCCTGGCGGCTTGTAGCCACCTCGCGCACTTCCTGGCCCAGCTTCGGTGTTGGGGTCTCTTTTGGTCCATAAAAAATCACCGTAAATTTTCAACCCATTCCGAGAACTTTTATTTCTGCACGAAAAACGACACCATGGTAGTTCTGCTGAAAACATCATCAGTCCGGGTTAGTTCTAATCCAATCATACCAAAACCATAAAATATTGTTGTAAACATGGCATGAATACTTCACAAATTATAGATACGTTGGAGACGTATCAACAATCCATTAAACTTGTCATATGCTATGAGTGGGATCTCCCATATTGCGTCATTACAATCTCAACTTAGTAACTATGCATGCCCCATTAAAATAAATCCCATTTGCACTTATGGCAAAGATGATAAGATCATGATTATTAGTATTTGTCTCTCTTGTGATGATATTGCTATGCTTCCGTTGAACAATGTGTGCAACTCATCATATATGTCATGCCATTCAAATGTCTGTAGATTGCATGATTCCATCCCTTGTGAACACCATATGCATACCATTCATGACAATGCTCTACAAATTGCTAGTGATGCATTAAACACCTTGAGTGTCCATTATGCTAGACATAAAAACAAACCTTTCATGATGAATGACATGTTTCTATATCATGCATATCATTTATTTGAGCATTGGATATTTTGTGCTAACCAACACATGCACGTGTGCATCATAATGGATGATGTGTACATATACCACGCACACACAAATTTTCCCTTTGCATTTGTTTTGTGTAGGTACTCACGAATACTCGTCAACTTCACAATCCCATGAGTTGATGAAACGATCTCTTGAGAGCAACGATGATTTGGGATTCCGTGGATTGTCCTTACCACCGTTCCCTTCATGCAAGGAATTCGTGCATTTCTTTTGCTTGGCTCTCACACAGCTATGGGCTATATACCATTTGTCACCTTATACCCATTTTACCGTGTTCACTTGACATGTTATGCCTCTTTCAACGCATTTGACATGCAATCGTGACCTTTGCTTGCACTTACCTATGATTCACCATTCTACTACCACTATGTGTAATTGCATGCTCGGTGGAGATACTAGTTGCTATTTCCATGTTCTATACATGCCCCATGTTATTGTTGATTCTTGTGTTGGGAGAGTCATGATGTTCCATTGCTATTCACATAGGACTACTTTCCAATACAATGATGATACTATGTTCCTATCTTGTTTTCATGCTTGTGATATGTTATGTGCATTATTTATTATTACTATTTGCACACATGACATGATTGCCATGATTACCTCGAATATGTTGCATCTTCACACTACTAGCTTGATTGACTTGATCCATATGATTACTTGCTTTGTTGCATCACCCATGATTCATACTTGCTCATTTCATTGGGTTGATAGCATATATGTTCATGCCTCCCACGTGATTTCTCTTGATCATTGTCTCTTGTCTCCATTAGATGTCTCTCTCATATTCCATTGTAGTGAGTGAAACCATGCTATGATTATTTGTAACATCCCAAATTTTCAATTTGGAATGTTATACATTAGATCATCATTGCATATCATATTTTATTGCATTTTGGGTTGATCCTAGAAATTCTACGCAACTCAAGGACCCACAAAGAGAGTTGGGGATTTCGTATTTTCATATTTGAGTTTTCTCAAATTTGAAAAGAGGATCGTTTGATTTTAATTATTTTTCTCTCCTAATATTTCTTATATAAAAATAAAAGAGAGGGGATAATATGACTTCCCCAAAATAAAGAAATATTGGAGGTTAAATATAAAAATCAAATAAGATTTTATTCGGAGTTTTATTGCTATTTTATTTGAATTAGGAAAAAATGTGTTTTTTTTCAAAATTGCATTAGAAGCCCAAATAAATGTCCACTTTGTCCGCTATATTTTTAGAGGACGGGAAAAATTTTATTTCAGGATTTCTGGAGCCTGTTTAGTATTTCTTTTCTTTGTTTTTCTGCGCGGAATAATTTAAAAAAAAGTTACCGACTTAGCCAGGCTGTACCAGACCCGGACTCCTTCGGCCGGCCCTCTTAAAAGACCCGCCGCCGACCCCACTAACCCTAGCTGCCGTCGCCTCAAACCGCGCCGCCCGCCGCCATGAAGTCACCGACGCCGCCTCCGCCGGACGCCGCCGTCCTCGAGCCGCCACCGCCCTACCGACCCCCGCCACCCGCCGCCGACCCAGCCGGCCGTTGATACGTCTCCAACATATCTATAATTTTTTATTGTTCCATGCTATTATATTACCCCTTTTGGATGTTTATGGGCCTTATTTTACACATTTATATCATTTTTGGGACTAACCTACTAACCGGAGGCCCAGCCCGTATTGCTGGTTTTTTTGCCTATTTCAGTATTTCGAAGAAAAGGAATATCAAACGGAGTCCAAACGGAATGAAACCTTCAGGAGCGTGATTTTTGGAACGAGTGTGATCCAGGGGACTTGGAGTGCAAGTCAAGAAGCAGCCGAGGCGGCCATAAGAGGGTAGGGCGCGCCCACCCCTATAGGTGCCCGCCCCCCTGTCTCGTGGGCCCCTCGGGCAGCCACCGACGTACTTCTTCCTCCTATATATGCCTACGTACCCCGAAAACATCCAGGGAGCCAACGAAACGCAATTTCCACCGTCGTAACCTTCTGTATCCGCGAGATCCCATCTTGGAGCCTTCGCCGGCGCTCCGCCGGAGGGGAATCGACCACGGAGGGCTTCTACATCAACACCATAGCCCCTTCGATGACTTGTGAGTAGTTTACCACAGACCCTCGGGTCCATAGTTATTAGCTAGATGACTTCTTCTCTCTTTTTGGTTCTCAATACAATGTTCTCCCCCTCTCTTGTGGAGATCTATTCGATGTAAACTCTTTTTGCGGTGTGTTTGTCGAGGTCCGATGAATTGTGGGTTTATGATCAAGTTTATCTCTGAGAAATATTTGAATCTCCTCTGAATTCTTTTATGTAAGACTAGAAAACATGCTCGTGCGATGCAACGGGAGAAAAAAGTGGCGTGTTTTACTGCGAAGCAAACGTTAATTTATCATTAATTAGGCTAGACATGTAGAGGATAAGTTTGATGATGATAAAAATGATGAATCAATTAACAATAGAATTCTTGCGTACATGCATGATTTTTCATTGCAATTGAGATCAACTAAAGATTCGATTGCCATGACATGTAAATGTCTATGTTTTGATGCCAATAATTTATTACGCACTCATATGAAATGAGAACAATAGCGGCTGGTGACAATTTATTTTATATTTACTTTATAGGACATGCAAGCATATGTGTGTTTGCTCGTGTGTGCTATAACCTGTTCATACTCCTTTGAATAATAATATCACTAAATTCCGCAATGTGTGCATAGTTTTGGAGAACAAACACATGTGTGCACTCCTAAAAAAAGTGGAAGATATTTACCGGTCCATACAAACTGCGTGCACGTAGTTTGAAAAAAAATTGGCCGGTCCTCCAGGCGTGGTATGGACTTGTCAGTTCTTCCCTGAGCTCACCCCGTGCCTTATCTCTTCGGTTTTCTTGTCAGTTATCCATCCCAAGTTCCCAACCCCCACCCCCACCCCACCTCGATACCAGACGTGCCACCGCTTCCGCCTGCCCCATCATCGCCACTGTTACCCCCTGCACCGCTCCCTTGCTCCGGCCGCTCGTCTTCCTCCCCACGCTGCCAGCCAGGATACCCCGCTCCCGTGCTCCACCACCCACCACCAATGGCCATGGCGGGCTACATACTCGTGCGCCGGATCCCCGGCTCCCCTGCTCCACAACACCAGTGGCCGCTCGCGCGTCCCACGACGGTGACCATGGCGGCCTCTGAGCGGGCTCCGAGCGCTCCCGCCATGGCTGACGGCCTTCAGGGCATCGCCGCAGAGCTTCTCCTGTAGGCTCTCGCCTTCGTTCGTCGGAGCCCCAAGCATTGCCGCCGTGGAGTGTCCCCATCCCCGCCATCTGTAGGTGCGGTGTCGGCCGACGAGAAATTCCCCGCTGGACCTCCCGCCTGGCCGGCCGTCCCCAGCGCCATCCTTGCCTCCTATAGGAGAGCCGTTTTTGCCCTCCACTGGCCCACCTCTGTACCCTTGCCTCCCACCGATCTCGTCCCGCCTTTGCCTGTGCTTTTCTCATGTGCTTTTGTTGATTCTTGAGGAGGCTGGTTGATGCTAGGGATAACGTAGACATATTTGAATTGGTGAGATTCGATTCACGGGAGCAAGGTGGGATTATTCAGTGTATTACTATATTTTCAATTGTATATGCAGCCTACGCCAGATACAATTGAGCATGGATGCAGGCCCAGCCGAGGCCCAGTTTAGCGAATCAGCCACGTACGGGAATACAAAAATCGGACGCAGGGAAACAGATTTAGTACCACCTCAAATATGTTTTAAATTCAAACTGAAAGCGTAAAATCACGGAAAGAAGCATATTGTGATGGTGAACCCAGAGACTCAATCCATGCTTTATTATTAGGGAGAGATTGAGTTATCTTTGCAAGTCTCTTCGAATTATCAGTTTGGTTTGGCCTACTGGATTGATCTTTCTTGCCATGGGAGAAGTGCTTAGCTTTGGGTTCAATCTTGCAAGTGTCCTTACCAAAGGATGTAAAGGGTTGCAAGGCACGTATTGTATTGTTGCCATCAAGGATAAAAAGATGGGGTTTATATCATATTGCATGAGTTTATCCCTCTACATCATGTCATCTTGCTTAATGTGTTACTCTGTTCTTTATGAACTTAATACTCTAGATGCAGGCAGGAGTCGGTCTATGTGTGGAGTAATAGTATTAGATGCAGGCAGGAGTCGGTCTACTTGTCACGGACGTGATGCCTATATACATGATCATGCCTAGATAATCTCATAATTATTTGCTTTTCTATCAATTGCTCGACAGTAATTTTGTTCACCCATCGTAAATACTTATGCTATCTTGAGAGAAGCCACTAGTGAAACCTAT
The DNA here is from genome assembly GCA_021437245.1 of Aegilops speltoides. NCBI lineage: Eukaryota > Viridiplantae > Streptophyta > Magnoliopsida > Poales > Poaceae > Aegilops > Aegilops speltoides. The sequence goes on along the minus strand of CM038143.1, from coordinate 350,380,471 downwards.
GGCCCCCGGGTCTATCTTTTATCGTATTTGCTTCCAATCTACTTTTATTTGCATCTTTACTTTTTGCATCTATATTATAAAATACCAAAAATATATTTATCTTATCATACTATATCTATTAGATCTCACTTTCGCAAGTGGCCGTGAAGGGATTGACAACCCCTTTATTGTGTTGGTTGCGAGTTCTTTGTTTGTTTGTGTAGGTGCGTGGGACTTTTGAGGAGCCTCCTATTGGATTGATACCTTGGTTCTCAAAAACTGAAGGAAATACTTACGCTACTATTGCTGCATCACCCTTTCCTCTTCAAGGAAAACCAACGCAAGCTAAAGACATAGGAAGAAGGATTTCTGGCGCCGTTGCCGGGGAGGTCTTCGCTCAAGTCAAGACATACCAAGTACCCATCACAAACTCATCTCCCTCGCATTTACATTATTTGCCATTTGCCTCTTGTTTTCCTCTCCCCCACTTCACCCTTGCCGTTTTATTTCCCTCTCTTTCCCAATCTATCTCTCTCTCTCTCTTGCCTTTTTCTATTTGCTTGTGTGCTTGTTTGTCCTTATGGCTTTGCCTAAGAGTACCAACCACCTTCTTACAAGGATGGAAGAGATTGAATCAAATATTAGAAGCTTTATGAATTTGCAATTTGAGCATAATAATTTCTTCAGAAAAGAGCTTAAGGAACAAAAAGGTTTTTTGGGGTTTATGAACAAAGAGCTTGATGATATGAATAAATAATTTTATGGTGTGAACTCTCAAATTGCCCAGCTTGAAAATGTTATAGCCAAAATTTCTGATAAGAAAGCCACCTTAGTCAATAAGATGGCCGCCAAACCAGAAAAGTTAGATGAAAATAATGATGATGATCTTAAAGTTATTGATGCGTCTCCTATTAGATCTTTGTTTTGCAATATGAATCTTGATAATTATGGGACTGAAGATGAGTCAACTTTACCTAGAAGGCGTCCCAAGAATTCGGAGTTTTTAGATCTTGATGCTAAATTTGGTAAAAGTGGGATTGGAGAGGTCATGACTTTAAATAGTATTGAACCCACTATCTCAGATTTCAAGGAATTTGATTATGATAATTGTTCTTTACAAGGTTGTATTTCCTTGTTGCAATCCATTGTTAATTCTCCTCATGCTTATAGTCAAAATAAAGCTTTTACCAAACATATCGTTGATGCATTGATGCAATCTTATGACGAAAATCTTAATTTGGAAGTTTCTATACCTAGAAAACTTAATGATGAGTGGGAACCTACTATAAAGATTAGAATTAAAGATCATGAGTGTTTTGCTTTGTGTGATTTGGGTGCTAGTGTTTCCACGATTTCGAAAACTTTATGTGATATTCTAGGTTTCCATGATCTTGATGATTGCTCTTTAAATTTGCACCTTGCGGATTCCACCATTAAAAAGCCAATGGGAAGAATCAATGATGTTCTCATTGTTGCAAATAGAAATTTGGTGCCCGTAGATTTTATCGTTCTTGATATAGATTGCAATCTTTCTTGCCCTATTATTCTTGGTAGACCTTTCCTTAGAACGATTGGCGTGATTATTGATATGAAGGAAGGGAATATTAGATTCCAATTTCCATTAAATAAAGGCATGGAGCTCTTTCCAAGAAAGAAAGTCAAATTACCTTATGAATCTATCATGCGAGCTACTTATGAATTTAATGCCAAAGATGGCACTACTTAGATTTATCTTCGCTTTTATGCCTAGCTAGGGGCGTTAAACGATAGCGCTAGTTGGGAGGCAACCCAATTTTCTTTGTGTTTTATTGTTTTTGTTCCTGTTTAGTAATAAATCTTGCATCTACCTTCTGTTTAGATGTGTTTTTATCTTTTAATTAGTGTTTTTGCCAAGTAGACCCTATAGGATAACCTATGATGATAGTTGATTTGATTCTGCTGAAAAACAGAAACTTTGCGCGCACGAAATTAGTTTTGTTAAATCACAGAAACGTGATTTTGTGTTGATTATTTTTGCTTCTGATCAATAGACAAATTGTCCAGGACTTACTATTTTTATAGGATTTTTAGAGTTCAGAAGTTTGCTTTAGTTTCAGATTGCTACAGACTGTTCTGTTTTTGACAGATTCTGTTTTTCATGTGTTGTTTGCTTATTTTGATGCATCTATGGCTAGTAAAATAGTTTATAAACCATAGAGATGTTGGAATACAGTAGGTTTAACACCAAAATAAATAAAGAATGAGTTCATTACAGTACCTTATGTGGTGGTTTTGTTTTCTTTCACTAACAGAGCTTATACGATTTCCTGTTGAGTTTTGTGTTGTGAAGTTTTCAAGTTTTGGGTAATGCTTTTATGGACTATGGAGTAAGGAGTGGTGAGGGAGTCCTGGACTAGGGGGTGTCCAGACAGCCGGACTATCATCGTCCGCCAGACTCCAAGACTATGAAGATACAAGATTGAAGACTTCGTCCCGTGTCCGGATGGGACTTTCCTTGGCGTGGAAGGCAAGCTTGGCGATACGGATATGTAGATCTCCTACCATTGTAACCGACTCTGTGTAACCCTAGCCCTCTCCGGTGTCTATATAAACCGGAGGGTTTTAGTCCGTAGGACACAACAACCATTACAACAATCATACCATAGGCTAGCTTCTAGGGTTTAGCCTCCTTGATCTCGTGGTAGATCCACCCTTGTACTACCCATATCATCAATATCAATCAAGTAGGAGTAGGGTTTTACCTCCATCGAGAGTGCCCGAACCTGGGTAAAAACATCGTGTCCCTTGTCTCCTGTTACCATCCGCCTAGACGCACGCCGGGACCCCTACCCGAGATCCGCCGGTTTTGACACCGACATTGGTGCTTTCATTGAGAGTTCCTCCGTGCCGCCACCGATAGGAAGGATGCCTCCTCCCGCCTTCAAGGACGGTATTTTCGCTTAAAGGAGCCCTCGCCGCCGCCAAACTATTCGCTAGGTGGTTTTTATGACCGCCGTCCGCCACCGCTCGACAATGACCTCTCGGTCGTCAAAAGCAATCTTCACGCTCACTCGAATTTGCCGAGCGGTTGGATCCAATAGAGCTCTCGTCCAGAACGAGCTCTTGATCGCATCGCCGCCTGGAGTCGCCATGACTACAATCAGATTGGGCTTAAACCGATCAAAGAGAGATTAACTCTCCCAAGGTCACCCACCACGTTTCAGTGGTAGAGGAACAACGCGGCGACTCTTCTCCTATATTGAAAACTAGTCATGTCCGGGCTGCCGAACCCTCCATGCCGGATTCCCGTGGAGGGACGGACTTCGATCAAGCACTGAACCTAAAGTCAGGCATTGGACCAGACTCGTTGGACAACGCTCCACTTTCCAAGCTTCCAAATTGAAACTTCGCCCTTGAGCCTTGAGATGGGTAGGGTTCCGACTCAATTCCACCCACCCGCCTGCACATATGCGATCTATCTCTAATCCGCAAGAGCCCGCTGAACAAGACATCATTATCGGGCCGATTCCTCCCGTTATGGACAGGATAAAGGACTGCCGAGAGGAAAACGCAATCTCAATCTTTTGCAATAATTGCACGGACGAGGGAATCTTGAACGCCATCAGCCATCGTGAAGTTACACGCTTCACCGACCTGGCGTCCATAGTACGAAAGTATTGTGCGATGGAGAGTTTTCGGAAAACCGAAATTAAGTTTTGGGAAAATCCGGCCCCGAATACAACCCCAGTCCGCAACAAAAGGGTGCATTACGCTTAGGCACCGGGTAAAAAAACCAAAAAGCAAAAACCCCATAAAGGGCATGGAACCGTACTGGAGGGGTGGCTTAGCGAACCCTGTAAAATTCATAGTACAGAGGGCGCCACCCCAACACATAGCCTTCGAGCATGTTGGATATTACGGCAGGTGGCCAAAAGTGGCGAGGAGCTTCTAGCCCCGGGAAACCACTCCAACAATACCGGTATGGTATCAACAGTCTTCGAGACTTTCGCATCAAATAACATGCGGAAACGAACAATCCGCAGCCTCGCCGAAATCTACCAAGTAGCAACAACAAATCCATGGAGCGACACAGCCATCACCTTCAACGCCGGCGACGAACCTAAATTCCGAACAGCCCGAGCACCAGCCGCACTGGTACTTAGTCCAATAGTGGACGGCTTTCGACTCACCAAGGTACTCATGGATGGCAGCAGCGGATTAAACCTCATCTACGAGGAAACTCTTCAAAAAATGGAAATAGACTAGAGCCGCATTGAGCGAAGCAGCACAACCTTCAGAGGAATAATCCCTAACCGGGAAGCGCGCTGGACCGGAAAAATCACATTCGATGTGGTGTTCGGCTCGCCGGACAATTACAGATCCGAAGAAGTCACGTTCCAAGTGGCCCCGTTCAACAACGGATATCACGCTATATTAGGACGAGAGGCATTCACAATTTTTCAAGTCGCACCCCACCACGGGTACATGAAGCTCAAAATGCCCGGCCCGACGGAATAATCACTCGTTAGTGATCCGGACATAGCACTCCGCCGAAAACAAGACAGCCGCGATTAGCCCCGAGGCACTATCCGAAGCCCTAGCGGCAGAAGAACTCACCACGCTACGCTCTACAGTGAATAGGGATGATGTGATACTCGATAAGAGATCCAAGTCCACCTCCTTTAAACCAGCTGAAAAAATAGTAAAATTCCAGGTCCATCCAACGAACCCGACAAAGACGGCCTCCATTGCGGCACAGTTGAACCCTGATGTAGACGCCACACTGCGAGAATTCCTTCGGGAAAATTGGGACATCTTCGCCTGGCACCCTTCGGATATGCCGGGAATCCCACGCAGATTGGCAGAGCACAGCCTAAACATCCTAAAAGGATTCAAGCCAGTCAAACAGGCTCTTCGACGATTTTCCGAACCCAAAAGACAGGCAATCGGAGAAGAGCTAGCCAAACTATTGGAAGTCGAATTCATCAGAGACATCAAACATCCAGATTGGCTAGAAAACCTGGTAATGGTACCAAAGAAGGACAAATCCCGGCGCCTATGTGTCAATTTTAAAGACCTCAACAAGGCTTGCCCAAAGGATCCCTTCCCGCTCCCTCGCATCGACCAGATAATCGATGCTACCGCAGGACACGATTCATTGTGCTTCCTTGACGCATACTCCGGCTACCATCAAATCCAGATGGCAGAAGCGGACCAAGCCGCAACGGCATTCATCACTCCATACAGACCATTCTGCTTCAACACGATGCCCTTCGGACTTAAAAACGCCGCAAAACATATCAGCGCATGATTCAAACATGTCCGCCACCCAGATCGGCAAAACAGTAGAGGCATACGAGACAACGAGTCGCCAAAATCAAACACGCCGAAACTCTAGTAGACGACTTGAGGCTCACATTCGAAAACCTCGAGCATATGACATCAAGTTGAATCCGAAAATGCGTTTTGGCGCATCAGCCGGAAAGCTCTCGGCTTCATTGTATCCGCAGAGGAATCGGCGAACCCAGCCAAGATCGGAGCTCACACAGCTGGATATCCCAAAGGACCTCAAACAAATACAAAAATTGACTGGATGCATGGCAGCTCTAAGCCGCTTTAGCTCCTGCCTAGGAGAAAAGGCATTGCCCCTCTACCGCCTCCTTAGGCGCACCGAACACTTCGAGTGGACGGATGCTACCACCGCCGGACTCGAAGAAATAAAAGCCATATTGGCAACAAATCCGGTCCTGGTTGCGCCCAACCTAGGCGAACCAATGTTGTTATACATCGCGGCAACACATCAAGTTGTAAGCGCGGTACTCGTCGTTGAACGAGAGACAGAAGGGCATAAATTCCCTCTTCAAAAACCAGTGTACTACCTATCCACGGTGTTAACCCCCTGCAAGTCCCGTTACCCGCACTATCAAAAGATAGCGTATGCGGTGTTCATGGCATCCCGGAAGCTCCGACACTACTTTCAAGAGTGTTCGATAACAAAGGCATCCGGCACCCTCAACAACATCATAAACAACCGCGACGCGACGGCAGGATTGCAAATGGGCCATTGAGCTCTTACCATTCGATATAACTTACAAACCACAGTGAGCTATAAAGTCACAAGTTTTGGCTGACTTTGTTGCTGAATGGACCGAAGCCGAACTCCCTAAAGAGTACGGCGATACTCCAATTGGATTATGCACTTCGACGGCTCTAAAATGTTGGCCGGATTGGGGTCTGGCGTCGATTGACGCCCCCAACCGGGACACATCCAATACGCATTTCAGATAATGTACACGGACTCCAACAACGCAGCGAATCTGAGGCCCTTTACATGGCCTCCGAATGGCAATCTCCATGGGCATTCAATGCCTAGAGGTGCGCGATTCAAACCTTGCAATATCCCAAGTAAATGGAGACTTTGATGCCAAGGATCCAAAATGGCAGCATATCGTAATGCTGTCCTAAAATGTCACTCGGTTTGACGGACTTGAATTCCACCACGTAGCTGTGGATAATAACCAAGCGGCCGACATATGGGCACGATCGGCGCAAAACGTGACGCTGTCCCTCCAAACATCTTCCCGAACGGCTGTTTAAGCCATCCGCATTATGGGAAGAGGAGTCCGAAATAACAAACCGGAGCAGCCGCACTAACCGACACACAGAGCAATCGACATAACCGCGATTCAGCCGATGAAATAACACCTTTAGCCCACGACATAATGGCAGTAATCACCCCGTGGACAGAGCCATTCCTAGCCTACTTGCTTAGGCAGGAACTTCCCGAAGACCAAAATGAGGCCCGCTGCATAGTCCGGCGATCTAAAGCCTACAAGGTCCATGAGGGAGAACTCTATAAGAAAAGCACAACAGGAGTCCTTCAAAGGTGTATCTCCGAAGAGGAAGGGCGAAACCTTCTAGCTGAAATTCATGCTGGACTAGGCGGACACCACGCGGCAGCTTGGGCCCTTGTAGGAAAGGCATTCCGTACAGGATTTTATTGGCCGATGGCCCGGGCAGATGCTCAGGACTTAGTCCAAAGATGCGTCGGTTGTCAGCTCTTTGCTAATCAGAGCCATATGCCACCCACCGCCCTCAAAACTATACCCATTACCTGGCCGTTCGCGGTCTGGGGCCTTGACATGGTTGGACCCCTTAAAGGTGGAACCCACAAGCAAAGCTACCTATTGTTCATGGTGGATAAATTCACCAAATGGATAGAGGCCAAGCCAGCTAAAACGGCAGAGTCCGGACCAGTGATAGACTTCATATCCGGGGTAGTACACCGTTACGGTGTCCCCCACAGCATCATCACCGATAACGGCACGAACTTCACAGCCGACGAGGTTAAATCATGGTGCAAAAATATGGGCATTAAGCTCGATTACGCTTCAGTCTATCATCCTCAAACCAACGGTCAAGTGGAACGAGCGAACGGTCTAATAATGAGCAGCATCAAACCCAGACTAGTGCGGTCACTTACAAAATCTAACACGCACTGGGTAGAGGAGCTCGACCAGACTGGGGCTGCGGACAACGCCTAACCGTACTACACGGATTCACACCATTTTTATGGTATACGGCGCAGAGGCGCTTCGCCTGCGACATCATTCATGACTCACCTCGAAAAGCGCATGTACGAAGAAAGAGAAGTCGAGCTGGATCGGCAGGACAGCTTGGACGATTGAGGAAGAACGCGACGCCGCCAAGGCTCGCTCCGCATTCTATCGCCAGCAGCTCGGAGATATCAAAGCGTAGAAGTACGGGCCAAGACTTACAACGTTGGCGAACTAGTTCTACGCTCACGGACAAGAAAAGGACAAACTCAAGCCCAAATGGGAGGGCCCTTTCATTATCGATCAAGTCCTGACCGGCGGAGCGCATCTGCTCATTTAAATGCGCCGGACAACCGACTCGAGCTGAACCGTGGAACGCAGCCCGCCTCAAGATTCTATGCCTAGCGCCGACTAAGAGTTCGCCCCTTCCCCGTCCAAACTTTTTACATTTCAGCTGTCTTTTGTTTCTCTTTCTTCTCTCAACCCTTTTTCTAAAAAGCCCTTAAAGGCCTACTTGCGCATTGTACGCACACACTTGATGTGCCATCCGCAATCATTATACCTGGGGGCTTCTTTACTAGAAGCTTAATTATAAGGGCTTCATGCCCGGCACATGTGTCAAGCTTCCACATGTACCTTTTATTCACCATTTTATGCATCGATATGACTTAAGTTTTGGCCAAGCTGGGTTGCCTGGCTCCTGTGCTTACCCCTACGTTCCCGATTGTTCGGCTAGGAGGTAAAGGGAGCACCTCTGTGATTGTTACTGCCGGGTCAGCCGGATGTGTACCTCAGACTGGGTGAAGCCGAAAGCTAGCATTCTTAAGGGAATATTCGGTCGGTGACTTGAAAGATGATTTCTCATTTATTTATTTATCTATCCCCAGATGTTTTCCTGCTCTTTTCCCAGTCCGGACATGCACTTTAGGGCATGCCTCCCAGGGAAAGGAACCCCTAACAGAACTATTCTCCCTGGAAGATATTTCTTACTAACCATGTAATATAACATAACTAATTGGGCACTTGTCTGATAAAGCACTAATGACCCCTACGCCTGGTCTCCATGCATACCCTGGTTGTTTCTTAACCAAGAAGGTATTTGGACACACTCCGGACTCTAGGGTCCCGAGGTTGAAGCGAAAAGGTCGGCAAAGACAAACGATCTACAATCTGGCTAGAAGGCATTTCACATGCTATTTTAAAATACATTGTCAAATCTACTGACTGTATTCCTCCTCAATCCCGTCTAACAGGCTGTCTAATTTACAGTCCCGTTGGGAAAATTTAGCGGCCAACTCTACTTGGCCGTATACTCGAACTCACAGGGATCTCCTTCCCATCAGGCCCCACAGGTCCGACCTCGGCCATGTGGTTGGGATCCGCCTTCTTGTACCACGTCTTCACCATAGCCCAAGCCTCCCTGGCACCTTGGCGGCAGGCCAAAATCTTCCATAAACGGAAGCGTTGCCGCAGAAGCTTCTCCGCAAGCTCCCCAAGGCCCTCGGGTAGGGAGAGGGCTGGCCATAAAGCCTGGACGACGCCGCTCATTGCCTGCTGAAATCGTTCGAGCAGCTGCAACAGCTCGGGAAGTTGATCACCCGTTGATACGGGCATCTCCTCCGTAGGGCGACCTGTGAGTATACCTACAAGACATATTTTGTCAATTGACTTCCTCGCCGAACTCTTCTTTTCAAAGGAGCCCGCTCAAGCACTTACTATAGATGTCGCGACGAAGCCGCTCATTCTCCTTAACGGAGCCGGACAGCTCGGCCCGAACACCTTTCAGCTCTTCTCCGAGCTGGGCGTGGGCATCCTGGAGCTTGTTCCTTTCCTGCTGCACCTTATTCAGCACCCTCTCGCCGGCCTTCAGCTGGCGCAGTAGTTCTTGCCTATCCGGATCTTGTCCGGCAGCACCTGCAATGTCATTATTAGACTTGCGCGCACGCCGCACACCACTAATCTTTTTAAAATAATGTGTTACCAGGAGGGGTCTCTGTGTTTCCTCCTGCAGCAGCAAGTGCGGCCTCGAGTTGGGCCTTGCACTCTTGCAGCTCCTGAGACAGTTGGGAATTCTTCTCCGTAAGATCCTGCGTTTCAAATGATCCTTAAATCAGTTAATATAACTACTTTAAGTCTCGGGGGCTACTGGCATATACAACTATTAAATTCTTTTACCCGTATGTCTTTTACATACTGCTCTGTGGCTCTCGTCAAACCATCTTGAGCAGCATGGAGGTGCGCGTCCCCCGCGTTAAAGGCATTCAACGCCTCAGGGGAGAAGCACGCGTCACGAAAAACTGTCCGGCAGCGCCTGTGGTTCATGACGCTCTCCACCTCAGACTTGGTGGCGGACAGTCTGTCGGCATCCTCCGTTGGAGGAGCATCCGGCTCGCGCCTTGCGCTCGCCTCCCCCTCCAGACCAGGCGCTGGAGCCTGGCTGGTAAAGGTTGGATTGGCAACCTCTACGCCCGCAGTCCGGCGGGCGCTTTTTCTCCTACAAAAGTCATGAGCACTCAAACGCCTCCTAGGAACGTTGCTCTAAATAACAAACTGTGGGCTATACCTTTGCGGCGACGTTTCGATCCGCGCCGCACTCCTCTTTCGCCTACTGGGCCGGACTGACCCCTGTTGCTCGGCCGCCGCGGGCTCGGCTTCCCGCCTTGGAGGCGCCTCCTGCAAAGCGCCGTCGTATACGGTGGTCAGAAATGAGCAAGGAAGGAATAATGGTGTCAGGACTTCGGTCACAGTCACCTGGGAAGCCGGATATAGTCCGGGGTAGTCAGTCGTAATGGCGACTAAAGCATTATCCATGCTGAGCTGGTGGAACACCCCGTCGATTACCTCCTCCTTTATGTCCGGATCCTCTTCGGAGGCCGGATCCTGGGATCTCTCTGGATCCTCGGGTTGCGGAGCCGGACTAAGCATACCCTCCACAGCCCGGCGTAGCTCCTGCGCTGAAAGCATAATATAAGAAACTTAAAACTTTGAAAGTATGGGTCGGGCAATCAAAGTGTTCGCCTACCCAACGCCGAGGGTTATTCATGGAGAACCCATTCAACGGGCTCGTGTGGAGGAAATCCTCCTTCTCCCCCTTGTACAGGCCGGACAGGATCTCCGCCAGGTCTTCGGCTGATCCCGGCCCCTTGCGGCCATGACGGGTGGCATCGTCCTCCCCGTTGAAATCCCACATAGGGTGGCCCCTGTACTGCAGCGGCTGCACCCCCCGCATAATGCACGTTGTCATGACTCCAATCATGGTCAACCCGGAATGGGCCATCAAATAATGGACGCTCTTGTCTCCCTCCAGCTGGGGGCTCCGTGGGCGCCAGCTGAGGCGTTTCTTCAAAGGAGCATTACTGAACTCCGGAAGGCCGATCCGGACAGGGTCCGGCAGCGGAGCGTCTTCTATATAAAACCATTCTAAAGGCCAGTCTTCGGACGCATTCTTAGGGGTTCCGGATAGATATCCGGTCCCGGCGATGCGCCAAATTTCGGCACCGCCCACTTGATATATGGACCCCTCGTGAGAGTGGGGCACAAGGCAGAACAACCTCTTCCACAGTGCAAAATGGAGCTCAACGCCCAGGAATAGCTCGCAAAGAGCTATGTAACCCGCGATATGCAGGATAGAGGCGGGGGTAAGGTGATGGAGCTGGAGTCCGTAGAACTCCAGGAGCCCGCGGAGGAACAGATGTATAGGAAATCCGAGCCCCCTTATCAGATAGGGGACGAAGCATACCCGCCCCCCTTTGTTGGGATTTGGGGTAGCCTCCGCTTGCTTCCCGCCTTGGTAGCTGGCCAACCCGACTCGAACCGGAACCATGAAGGCCGGAGGGAGATATCCCTTCGCCTGGAGCGTCACCAGCTTGTTGTGCGGGACAGAACATCTCCTTCAATCTCCTGGTGGAGGGCTGGGAGCACGAGAAGAGGAGCCGCGTCGATGGTCCATGTTGGAATGGATTCTTGGTCAGAAGCGCTCCGATGAGTACTCGCGGAAGGAAGATGGTGTGATTTGGATCTGGATTCTTTCCTCTCTTATAGGCAGATTATTTGCAGAGCGGGGGGGTAAAACATAAAAGATACCCTGGCTTTTCGCATTCGTGCGACGCGTGGAAGATGGCCATTATTGGGCGTGGAAGCCAAGAAGCGCAACATTGATAAGGAAGCCGGATATTGTTCGGCAGGTACATGGAACTTAAGGGAGAACCCGCCTTGCAACGCCGAAGACTAAAAATGCGCTGGACTTATCGTCATTGAAGCCTGGTTCGGGGGCTACTGAGGGAGTCCTGGACTAGGGGGTGTCCAGACAGCCGGACTATCATCGTCCGCCGGACTCCAAGACTATGAAGATACAAGATTGAAGACTTCGTCCCGTGTCCGGATGGGACTTTCCTTGGCGTGGAAGGCAAGCTTGGCGATACGGATATGTAGATCTCCTACCATTGTAACCGACTCTGTGTAACCCTAGCCCTCTCCGGTGTCTATATAAACCGGAGGGTTTTAGTCCGTAGGACACAACAACCATTACAACAATCATACCATAGGCTAGCTTTTAGGGTTTAGCCTCCTTGATCTCGTGGTAGATCCACTCTTGTACTACCCATATCATCAATATCAATCAAGCAGGAGTAGGGTTTTACCTCCATCGAGAGGGCCCGAACCTGGGTAAAAACATCATGTCCCTTGTCTCCTGTTACCATCGGCCTAGACGCATAGTTCGGGACCCCCTAACCGAGATCCGCCGGTTTTGACACCGACAAGTGGCAAGAGCCTAAGCTTGGGGATGCCCATGGCACCCCAAGATATTCAAGGATAGCCAAAAGCCTAAGCTTGGGGATGCCCCGGGAAGGCATCCCCTCTTTCGTCTTTGTTCATTGGTAACTTTACTTGGAGTTATATTTTTATTCGCCACATGATATGTGTTTTGCTTGGAGCGTCATGTATTATATTAGTCTTTGCCTTTTAGTTTACCACAATCATCTTTGCTGTACACACCTTTTGAAAGAAGCCCACTTGACTAGAATTTGCTAGAATACTCTATGTGCTTCACTTATATCTTTTTAGCTTGATATATTTTGCTCTAGTGCTTCACTTATATCTTTTAGAGCACGACGGTGGATTAATTTTGAAGAAATTTCTATTCTCTCATGCTTCACTTATATTATTTTGAGAGTCTTTTAGAACAGCATGGTATTTGCTATGGTTACATATTTGGTCCTAGAATGATAAGCATCCAAGTTGGGTATAATAAAAACTATCATAGAAAGTGAATTGGATGCTATGATCAATTTGATACTTGATAATTGTTTTGAGATATGGAGGTAGTGATATTAAAGTCATGCTAGTTGAGGTGATTATGAAAAATGCTTGTGTTGAGGTTTGTGATTCCCATAGCATGCATGTATGGTGAACCGCTTTGTGATGAAGTTGGAGCACAATTTTATTTATTGATTGTCTTCCTTATGAGTGGCGGTCGGGGACGAGCGATGGTCTTTTCCTACCAATCTATCCCCCTAGGAGCATGCGCGTAGTACTTTGTTTTTGATGACTTCTAGATTTTTGCGATAAGTATATGAGTTCTTTTAACTAATGTTGAGTCCATGGATTATACGCACCCTCACCCTTCCACCATTGCTAGCCTCTCTTGTGCCGCGCAACTTTTGCCGGTACCATACACCCACCATATACCTTCCTCAAAACAGCCACCATACCTACCTATTATGGAATTTCCATAGCCATTCTGAGATATATTTCCATGCAACTTTCCACCGTTCTGTTCATACGACACGCATTACTTTTGTCACATTGCTCTTTGCATGATCATGTAGTTGACATCGTATTTGTGGCAAGGCCACCTTCATAATTTTCATACATGTCACTCTTGATTCATTGCATATCCTGATACACCGCCGGAGGCATTCATATAGAGTCATATCTTGTTCTAGCTTTGAGTTGTAATTCTTGAGTTGTAAATCCATAAAAGTGTGATGATCTTCACTATTAGAGCATTGTCCCAGTGAGGAAAGGATGATGGAGACTATGATTCCCCCACAAGTCGGGATGAGACTTCGGACTTTACAAAAAGAAAAAAAGAAGAAAAAAAGAAAAAAGAGAAAGGCCAAAAATAAAAAATAAAAAGGGAAAGGCCAAAGAAAAAAAGAGAAAAAAAGAAAAAAAATAAAATGAGAGAAAAAGAGAGAAGGGACAATGCTGCTATCTCTTTTTCCACACTTGTGCTTTAAATTAGCACCATGATCTTCATGATAGAGAGTCTCCTATGTTGTCACTTCCATATACTAGTGAGAATTTTTCATTATAGAACTTGGCTTGTATATTCCAATGATGGGCTTCCTCAAAATGCCCCAGGTCTTCATGAGCAAGCAAGTTGGATGCACATCCACTTAGTTTCTTTTGTTGAGATTTCATATATTTATAGCTCTAGTGCATCCGTTGCATGGCAATCCCTACTCACTCACATTGATATCTATTAATGGGCATCTCCATAGCCCGTTGATACGCCTAGTTGATGTGATACTATCTTCTCATTTTTTGTCTTCTCCACAACCACCATTCTATTCCACATATAGTGCTATGTCCATGGCTCACTTTGTCGATTGTACTAAGGTAGGGGTACCTCGGTACCCCAACTTGTGCACGGGCAGCGCAACTCCATTTGGGTCCACCACATGCTTGCCGGAGACCATTCTGCTCCATATCAAGCCATTCAAGAACAAAGTGTGCAAGATAGAAGATCAAGGCCCGGCAAGAGGAGCTTGCCGGAAGGCCGTTCGGAGCTCAAGATTACGTCACTCATGCAAGCCTGGCGAGAGGAGCTCGCCGGGGAGATTAGAAGACTACATCACGAAGACACGCCTCGGCGCTATACGTCGGCGAGGGCCGGGGCGACAAGTTACAAGCCCGACAAGCCCCGGGCCCGGCAAGATCAAGACCCGGCAAGGTACTTGCCGGAGGCTGCGATCGTGCCGCCTCCGGTTCATCGCCCAGCGTCGCCTTTAGCTTTCTCGAGCGCGTGGCGGATAGTCAGCATGCAGCATGAGGGTGCGGTGGCACTCCATGGTGGTGGATTCATCGCCGTGGCAAGCGGAGACGCAGGGCGGAACTTTTGGGGCGGCGGCGACGGGCATTTAATGCTCTTGTCCCCTCTGTCAAAAGTAGGTAGAATCCACTGTTCAAGCCTTCGTGGCTGCCTTGTTCCCTTGCACTGCTCCAACTACCACCTCTTTTACGTTTTACCCCTCTCTCCTCGTTGACACTGTCGGTGACCCCTTGCCCTATAAAAGGAGGCCCATGCACAACGTGGGGAGGTTCGGATCCTTAGCAACTCTAGCGCTTTGAGGTTGGCTAGTTGGATTCACTCAACACCACACCACCATACGCTCGCATTCTTGAGCAAGATCCAATACAACACAAAGCAGCAGTAGGGTTTTACGCGACCATCGCGGCCCGAAGCTGGGTAAAAATCCGCCCGCGCGCATCGCCTCGATCTGCTCTCCGCGCATCCTCCGCCCTCGTACCGAACTCACGAAGGGGCCTCCCCGGCCCCATAGGTGTCGTCCCGCGACATCTTTGGCGCGCCAGGTAGGGGGCGTCGAGGTTGTGCAGACCTGATCCGGCGTTCGCGCAGCCGCGTTCTTCATCAACCTCTCCGACTTTGCCAGCGACTTCATCGACAACTACACCATGGCCCCGAAGACGAGGGCCTCAAGGGTTGCAGATCCGTCTGCGTCTCACCCGCCGCCACCGGAGCCAGCGGCGGGCGGAGGAGACGCCGTCGATAGGGTGGACACCGGCGAGGGCACTCGCGGCGCCACCAGATCGAGGACAGGGAGCGGATGACCCGCGCCTCGATCTCCGTGGATCCACGTCCATCTCGATTGCGACAACCCAGCAGCGCCGTGCCATAAGACGTGGTACTTGCATGTTTGGGCAAGAGCGTGCGGAGGCTCGCGGGATGCTCGACCGCAGTCCGTGAATGAAAAAGCGAAAGTGCGAAGCAGGACCTGCTCCTCCTATCGCTACTAGGAGTCGAGCATATCCTGTTCTCGCGCCGTTCGCTTCGCTTCCCCCTCCGCTTTGGCAGCGCGTTTCCGAACGCTACGCTGCCGTCGAGGACGTGCCATCGAGCTCTAAGTCCAGCAAGGACGGCTCTGGCGCAGCACTCCGGCGAGCGTAGCTCCTCGGAGCGCTTTAAGCTCGGCGAGGACAGCTCTGGTGCTCGTTCCGGCAAGCGCGTCTCCCCGGAGCACTACGCTGCCGTCGAGGACGCGCCACCGTGTCGGCGCGGGATGGGGCGCGACACCTATGGGGCCGGGGACGGCCCCTTCGTGAGTTCGGTACGAGGGCGGAGGATGCGCGAAGAGCAGATCGAGGCGATGCATGCGGGGGATTTTTACCCAGCTTCGGGCCGCGATGGTCGCGTAAAACCCTACTGCTGCTTTGTGTTGTATTGTGCTTCGGGAGCTCGGAGAGCTACAGTAGCGGCTACCCGAGCGTGAGAGTTGCAAATGAGTCGAACCTCCTCTACGTTGTGCATGGGCCTCCTTTTATAGGGCAAGGGGTCACCGACAGGTGTCAACGTAAGAGAGAGGGTAAAACGTAAAGAGGTGGTAGTTGGAACAGTCGGAACAAAGGCAGCCACGATTAGCTTGAACAAAGGATTCTACCTACTTTTGACAGAGGGGGACAAGAGCATTTAATGCCCGCCGTCAGCCCAAAAGCTCCCGCCATTGCGTCTCCGCTTGCCGGCGATGGAGCCACCACCGTGGAGTGCCACCGCACCCCCATGCAAAGAGCCACCCGCCACGCTGCTCGAGAAAGCTGAAGGCGACGCGTGGGCAGATGACTTGGAGTGTGGGCACGTGCAGAGCTTTCCCGGCAAGCACCTTGCCGGGTCTTGATCTTGCGGGCCCGGAGCTTGTCGGGCTCTATGACTTGCCGCCTCCCCGGCTCGCTGACGCGATAGCGCCGAGGCGTGTCTTCTGCGATGTGATCTTCTAATCTCCCCGGCGAGCTCCTCTCGCCGGGGATCCGCATGAGCGATGTAGTCTCGAGCCTGGAACGGCCTTCCCGGCAAGCTCCTCTTGCCGAGGTCTTGATCTTCGGTCTTGTACACTTTGCTCTTGACTGGCTTGATATGGAGTGGGGATGATCTCCGCAAGCATATGGTGGATCTAGCTGCGGAGTCATGACGCCTGGCAGTACGTTGGGGTACTGAGGTACCCTACCTTAGTACACTGCAGAGCCCCTGTTGGGCCACACACGGTGCCGAGCGCTGTTGGGCCAGGCCCAAGACAGTGCACGGGCACAGGAAGCCCATGGCGCGTCGAATCCGCTTCCGCATCTGCCGCCTTCCCGTGTAGCAGCACGCGTCGATTGCGGCGTCGTGGGATAGGACGTGCCCATGTCCTTTAATGAGGAGAGCGGAACGCCCCCCACTTCCCCATAAAAACAGAGGAAGCAGGCGCGGTTCCCCTCCGTTGCTTTCATTGCTTCTTCCTCCGCCAGAAAACCCTCTTTGCGCTCCGCCTCCGCATCTCCTCAGCCGCTTCTTGCGTTCGCGGCGCCGTCGGATTCTTCGTCCTCCTTCCCTCACCGCCTCCGCCATGGCCCCGAAGACCAGAAAGGAAGGAGAAGGCGGAGAAGGCCAAGAAGGAGAAATCGAGCGGCGGAAGAGCTCGCCGAGTCACGGAGGGAGAACGTCGTCTTCCCTTGTGCTCGGCGCAAGAACTCTGGGGCAAGTACTTCTTGTTACGGTCCAAGAGGACCTCGGCGCATCCTCGGGCGAGCCCATCCGCCGCCACCATGGACAACTATCTGGCGGGTACTATTTCTTCGCACCTTTCTTCCATCGCGGTCTTTGCCTCCTTTTTCTCAATTCTTCTGCGACATCATGAACACATCGGCTTCCACCTTCTTGATTTCACCCCCAACGCCGTCCTCACAATGGCGGTTTTCGCACATATGTGTGAAAACTTCATAGGGATATACCCAAATGTAGCTCTGTTCAGGCATTTCTTTACTCCGAGAGCAGAGCCCGGCTCCCCCCTCTCCGGAGGGATTTCTTGGGTTTTCCGTCTGAACTTGAAGAGGTCGTACTTGCCGGGGGAGCTCCGCATCAAGTGGGAAGAGTGGCGCGCAGACTGGTGCTGGATCGTCGAGGACGAGCCGCAGCCCTTCACCGCGCCGCGCACCACGCCCATTGAGCGCGGCAGAGATTGGAGCGAGCTGGACTCTGACGACGTTAAGCTCGACGTTGCCCTCATCCGGATCCTTCGTCTCCGACAAGCGGGGCTGTCCATTGCAGCGGTAGGTGCAGACTTCCTCCGTCGCCGCATCGCCCCTCTCCAAGACAGGAAAAGGCCGGCCTGGGAGTATGGCGGCGCAGGGGATATAATGAGGCTGCGCACCGGGCTGAACTTCAACTTCACGACGCTGGAGCTGAGGGGGATGGTCCGGGAGCTCTTCAAATACGACCCGGCCCATCCAGAGTGGTTCAGGCTTCCACGGGGAGTGGTGCCCCTTTGCAACAACGTAGCTCGGGATCGCCTCCTCGCCATGATGCCCGCGTGTGACTCACACGGCGTGGAGCGTTCATGGATTCCGCCCGAGCCATCAGATATCCTCAACTTCTTCGACACCCTTGAGGAGGTGGCGAAAAACAAGGACGAGATCCGGGGGCTGACACGGGACACCACGGACCAGGAGCTCGCGTACATAGCCTCTCGGGCCGAAGAGGCCGCTGCAGCCGCAGCTGCAGGAAAATTCGGTTGTACGCCCGAGGAGGCGGAGGCTGCGGAGGAGTCCTATCAAGCGGAGGCGGCGGAGATCTGCAGATTGCTGCGACTTCCTCCCGGCACGCTTGCCGGGGTCCCTTCTCTGAGGCACTCTGGGATCCATGGAATCGTGGCTGAAGTCGCGGCAAGCGGTGGTGCTGCCGGAGTGAGCAGAGGCGTCGGAGGGAGCGGGGACGCCAAAGGGAAAGGGGTCGCAGCGCAGGGCGCCGGGCCCGGCGAGCCAGCCGGCGAGGAGGAGGGGGAGAACGTCGCGATCGCCCGATGATGCAGCGGGTCCACGGACCTTCTGACGCAGCGTCTCCTCGTCGTCGGAAACCTCCGCCTCGGGCGAGCCCCAGCGTTCTCCACTGGCGTCTCCGCAAGGCTGCGGCGGAGGCGATCACGCAAGCCCGGCAGCTGCCCATTCACTGGCAGCGCAAGCTTCGGGGAATCGGGCCGCACCGGGCGACCAGCGCACCGAACATGGCGGAAGCGACCAGCGAGCCCGGCAAAGGCGCCCAGGGCCGGGCGCCAGTGGGCAGGGGTCCTCTCGGGGCGGAGCAGCGGCTCCGTCTGCTTCTCGGGTCTCGGCCGCCACAGGGACCGCCTAGCGCCCGAGAGGGCCCTCGCCTCCTGCTCCTCGCGTCGATGCAACCCAGGTGCAGTATGACTTCTCCGTCTTGAGTGAAGACGACGAGGAGGAACAGGAGTAAGTACCCAAGATCCTCATCTTCTTAAATTTCGCCGCGATTATTGTTGAGGCTAATCTTGTTTCTTGTGTTGACTTCAGGACCTTGACCGAGCGGGCGGCGAAGAGAGCCAAGGTGCCCGTGGTCGAGGTCGCAGACGACTCGCCCGCCGAGGCGACCGGGGATGCGCCGGATCCAAGCTTGCCGGACCCGAGCGCTGTCCCGATGGGCAGCCCCCAGCGCAGCCCCCAGCGTAAGTCCGAGTCCCGCACCTTCGCTTGCCGGGCGCGTCTGGGGATTTCATCTTGTTTCAATATCTTGACGTGTTCGTCTTGATTAGTAGTAGAGCGGGCCGCGCGGCGGAGCACCCGGAGGTCGCCCTTGAGGAGCAGCGGTCCCTCCATCCCGCCAGGTTGGACTCCCGACAAGGGAGGCGTCCGCCAAGGCGGGTACACCGCCAAGGGCGAGTACCCGCCAAGGGTGGACAGCCGACGAGGGCGGCTACTCCGCAAGGATGGTTCCCGGCAAGGAGCCCGCCAAGATGTCCGCCAAGGTAAGTTCCGCAACTTGGCCTTCTTGGTGTCGCCTCTTTTTGGATATTTGCTTGAACTGCTTTTGCTCTTTCTTCTTCTTCAAGATCCTCCTCCTCCCCGGCGGATGGAAGCGGAGGCCGTCATTGAGGAGGAGGAGGGCGTCTGAGAATGGCGGCAGCGCGCTCCGTCGTCGAGGACAGCGGCGGAGCCGCCGAGTCTCCAGCGCCAGAGATCGCCTCGGCTGCGAGACGCAGCGGCCGGAGAGGGGACGGCGACCGCACCATGGCGGAGGCTGCGGGGCGTCAAGTGCTGCGCGCGTCGCCGACCCTCCGCCGGAGAAAACGGCCCGGCTACTACTTGAAGCCCCCAGCGGCGTCTTCATCCGGATGCCGTGGGGTTCGTCGTCCTTGACTCCGGAGGGCGAGGCTTTCGGCAGGGAGATCTCGCCTCCGCTGGTTTGAAGGTCGTCGAGGGGCTCGGGGGCGGCGGGCTCGACGAGGAGAAGCTGCTTCACCAGCTCGGCCCTTTACCGGGCAGACGGTAGCTTGCTTCCCGGGAGGCCCTTGCCGCTAAGGCCGCCGAGGAGATGGAGAGGCGCGGCGAGCTCAGCGCCGCCAACAGGCTGCTCTCCGCGAGGTGGCGAGCGTGAGCAACTTCGCCGGGCAGTATGAAGGGTGGCTCTTGGAAAGCCGAGGCGAAGAGCAGCAACGGCTCGCGGAGTGGAGCTGTCCCGGCGAGAGGAGAGCTCAACCAGCGAAAGGTTGCTCTTGACGCGCCCGAGAAGACCTTGCGCTCGGGGAGCAAGCCCTTGGCGAAATTGAAGGAAGCGAAAGGCGCTGGCGGCATGGAGGCCGCCAAGGAAGATCTTGCCGCCAAGGTCGCGCAAGCGGAGGAGCTGTTGAAGGTGGACTCGAGAAGATCGCCGCGCTCACCACGGAGCGCGAGAAGTACGCCCACACCAACTCAGAGCTCCAGGCGCGTCTTGCTGAGAAGGGCGACGAGCTGAAGACCGCCAAGGACTCTGTCGAGGATCTTGAGCAGAAAATTTCTGCGCTGAAGGACTCGCTCGACGCTGCCCGGGACCAGGAAACCAAGCTGAAGGAGGAGCTCCGCGAGGAGCGATCCTTAGTGGCCGGTGCCAACAAAGCAGCCGAGGATTTCCGTCGCATTGTTGAGATATGGCCGAAGACTTAGTATCTTCTGCGTCCGCCATCGATCGAGGAGCTCTTGGGCTGGCTGGAGCATCTCATCTACTCCCGGATCAAACCTGCGCCCACGCGCCAAGCTCAGCCTCTTCTTGAAGTCGCGCCAGCTCTTGCAAATCTGCGAAAGAAGATCCCGCCAGCAGCTCGCCGAGGCCGCGCCCGGTGTCTTGTGAGGAACCATGGGCGCGTCTTGGCGAAGATCGTATACCGCAACCCCGGTATGAACCTCTCCAACGTCCTCCGCAGCTTGCCGGCCGACGCGGACATGGAGGCCCTGAAGGAGCAGGTCGCCCACATCATCGCCAAAGTGAACAAGATCCCCAGGATGGAGGGCGACCGCGTAGACTAGGCCTCTCTTATCTTTATCTTTCTCTTTTGTTGCTGCACAGGTTGCTATGAACTCATTAGTCATTATGACCAGTTATCCCCTGTAAGATATTACCTTTATTTTGATCAGCAGACGCGGTGTTATCTCCCTTGTTTTGATTCTCAACTTCGCACGTTTTAACTTTATGCTTCTAGGAGTTTTGCGGCAAGGAGCCTTTGCCGAGTCTTGAAGTGTCAAACTTCGAAGCATCCTGCTAGCCAAGGACTTGCCGGCAAGCAACCTTGCCATGGCTTGCATAGCGCACCTAGCTTGCTGAGCGGACTCGAAACAAAACAAGGGCGCAACACTTTGTCGCGACTCACTTAAATCGTCGAGCGCGCTCGAAAACAAGATAAGGGTACGGCTATCCACGGGTAGGTTCCTCCGAGCACAAGTTTTCCATACGAAGTGTGGCTGTTCAAGGAAGGCAACTTAAAAATTTAAAACTTTGAGCTGTTCTCCGGCAAGCTTCTCTTTCTTGAATAGCATTTGGTTCATCCTCCACTTCCTTCCCCCCCGGCAAACTTGTGCACGAGGAATGTTTCTTTTGTTTAAGAGCCAAGGAAAGAGAAGAAGGAAAAAGCATATGGCCTCTCGGCGCGCTATTGCTTGCCGGACTTGCGTGTCGTACGAAAGATGCCAAATAACTCATGCAAATGGCGAAGAAGAGCATGGAAAAGGGCAAATAACGCAAAACACGGAAACTTTATTGCTGCACGGGGTCTGCGCCCGGCTTTGTACAAAGGGTTACATGCAACGGCGGCAAAGCTTTTGTACAAAAGGTGGTTGTCGGAGCGGATCTCGGCAACCGCGCCTTATGGGTAAAACTTACGAAGATGCTCTATGTTCGGGAGTTACTCAGCAAGCCTTCTCGGTCTCGGCGGACAGCGCCGGCCTCGTGACTTGTCTCACCCGATAAGGGCCTTCCCACTTCAAGTCGACTTGTTGGAATTCTTGGCGGATGAACACGCCGAAGAACAAGGTCGCCTTCCTTGAGACTCTGGCTTTGACCTTGCGGCTATGGTAGCGGCGCAAGGCTTGCTGGTATCGAGCAGCTCGTCAGCAGCCTGGAGCGTCCCTCCTCGAGGAGCAATCGTCATCTTATCGCAGATTGCTCTTGCTCAAACTCATCATAGCGAGCACTCGAGGAGATCCGTATCTGAGTTCGTGGGGAGAAGCTGCTTCGCTCCGTAGACTAGAGCAAAGGGTGTCTGTCCGGTGGCTCGATTTGGTGTTGTTACGATCGACCAAGAGCGCCCGCAGCTCCTCTATCAATTTCTTCGCGCTTGCGCAGCTTGTCGAAAGTTCTTGTCTTGAGTCCGCGCAGCACTTCAGCGTGGCCCTTTACGCTTGACCGTTGCTCCTTGGGTGAGCAGGCCAACAGACCTTGGCGCCAAGGTCTTGGGCGTCTTGCATGAAGGTGCGGCTAGTGAATTGTGTACCGTTGTCGGTGATAATCCTGTTAGGGATCGAAACGCACACAATTGACTGAAAACTTGACATGGCTGTCTTTGTCACCTTTCTCACTGCTCCACTTCGGCCACTTTGTGAACTTGTCGATTACTACGTACAAGTACTCAAAGCCCCGACAACCGGGGAAGGGCCGAGGATATCGAGCCCCAGGACCGAAAGGGCCAGGATAGAGGATTGTTTGGAGAGCTTGAGCTGGTGGTGAATCTGCTTTGCATGGGCCAGCACGCTTCACACTTGGTTACTAGTGCAGATTGCATCTTGGAGGGCTTCTTGCCAAAAGAACCCTTCTTGGAAAGCTTTCCGACAAGTGCCCTTGCGCCAATGTGGTGGCCACATATGCCTCCATGTATCTCTGCCCGCAGCTTCATCCATCTTCCTGGAGATGCACTTGATCGACACCATTGAGCCTTCTTACATGCAGTTCGTTGTCCACTTGGTACATACTGTTGTCTGGTTACCCTTTCTATTTCTTGAGGTCGTCGGGAAGTTCTCTAGTTTGCAAGCGGACGATCTGCTGCGCCCATGCCGGAGCTCGAGGCTCAACGGCAAGGACTAATGGCGTGAGGACTGCTGCGGGGACCTCAACTTCTATGGCAAGGATCTTTGGTTCTGCCGGGGCTGAAGGTCCCCCGGCAAGTTTGCCGGGGCAAGGCTTGTCGGGAACACTTGCTTCAAGTGCACAGATCCGAAGATCCATAGGAGCAAACTGTTCCTCAGCGTCCTGGCCGTTGATCTTAGGGACCTTGGCGGCGGCCTCAGGGAGATCCGCCGGCAAATAGTCGCCGGAGACCAATTTTCTCTTCTTGGGTCGCCCAATTGATGGCGTGACGGAGGGTTGAGTCAACTTGAGCAAGAAGGTTCCTGGTTCCTGAGTAACTTCATCGAAGCACATTTTGAAAGGCCATCTGCGATTTCATTTTGAGCTCTCGGGACATGCTCCATCTGCAAACCTTCAAAGCGCTCCTCAAGCTTCCTCACTTCATCTACATAAGCTTCCATCAAAGGGCTCTGATAGCTCTTGTTAACTTGCCGGACCACCAACTGAGAATCTCCCCGCACAATCAACTTCTTAATCCCAAGTTCGGCTGCAATCCTGAGGCCGGCAAGCAATCCTTCATATTCAGCAGTGTTGTTTGTCGCTTGCTCTCTTGGGAAGTGCATCTGGATGACGTACTTGAGGTGCTCCCGATGGGCCTTGACAGTACTGCCTTGCACCGGCGCCTTGCAGTGAAGGCACCATCAAGTACATTACCCATTCACTTGTCGCTTCTTGCACGGGTGCACTTGTCTCTTGGACTTCTTCATCAGGGGTTGGGGTCCATTCTGCTATGAATTCTGCCAAAGCCCGGCTCTGTATGGTTGAAGTACTTTCAAACTTGAGTCCAAAGCTCGACAACTCCAGTGCCCACTCAACGATCCTGCCTGTTGCCTCTGGGTTGTGCAATATTCTCTTCAGCGGGAAGCGAGTGACCACTGTTATCTCGTGTGCCTGAAAGTAATGGCGCAGCTTTCTCGAAGCCATGAGGGAGGCGAAAAGCAACTTTTGCACACAGTACCTTGATCTAGCCCCACGAGAAGGGAGCTTACAAAATACTGCTGGCGCTGCACCATCTTTTCTCGCACCTCATCCTGTTTACTGCGAGAATTGCCCTTGTCGGGGCGGAGCTTGCAGGGCGTTACCACTTGTCGCTGGACTCACTTGCGGAGATCTGCCTCCTCGTCGGACTCCCTCTCCGCTGGCGCAGCACTAACCACTTGGTTGGTTGCCGCTAGGTACAGCAACAACTTCTCTTGTGGTTTAGGTGCGAAAAGTATTGGAGTGGAGGGCGGTGGCGTTCAAATCTTGCAGTCTGTCTCCGCTTCAGAGTCCACTTCATGGGTCCGCCTTCTTCAAGATTTTGAAGAAGGGTAGGAGCCTTCGGCGAACTTTGAAATGAATCTCGAGGGCAGCCACCACGACCTGCGAGCCTTGACATCCTTGACCCGCTTTGGGGCTTCGATCGCTCAATGGCTTTAATCTTGTCGGGGTTGGCTTGATCCCTCTCTGACACAAAGAACCCGAGAAGCTTGCCGGAGGAACCCCAAAGCGCACTTCTCGGGGTTCAACTTTAGCTGTATCTGCGCGGGTTCGGAATGTCTCTTCCAAATCTTGAACCAGTGTATCCTTGCTCTTGCTCTTCACCACGATGTCATCCATGTAAGCTTCTACATTTACGTGAATCTGAGGCTCAAAAGCGGTATACACTACCCTTGCGAATGTTGATCCTGCATTCTTGATCCAAATGGCATGCGTGTGAAGCAATATGTGCCACATGGAGTGATAAGCAGATCTTCTCTTCATCCTCTTTGGCCATGAAGATCTGGTGATAGCCTGAGTGCGCATCAAGAAAGCGAGTAGCTCACATCCGCGATGGAGTCGACAATCTGGTCGATCTTGGCGGCAAGAAATGGATCCTTGGGACATGCTTTATTCACATCGGTGAAGTCTATACAGATCTCCATTTCCCATTGGCCTTGCGCCTGACGATTGGGTTTGCTAACCACGTCGGATGGATCACACCTCGACTAGGCCTGCTGCCTCTAGCTTCTTGATTTCTTCGTTGATGAACTCTTGGCGCTCCACGGCTTCCTCACTTTTTGCTTGGCGGGCGCGCATGGGGCAAGCGGCAAGCTTGTGCTCAATTACCTTCACAGGAACACGGGGATGTCGGATGGTTGCCATGCAAACACGCCGACATTCGCCCGAGGAAAAGCAATGGCGCGCTTTCCTATTCTGTCAGCGTGGCAATCGATGGTGAAGGTACCACCGGTCTGCCGTCCTCATGGCGGACACCTTCTTGGTTGCGGCGGAGCAGCCATCCTTTTATCCTTGCGGTGGAGCTCGGCGGGCGTCCTCGCTAGCGCGCAACACTCGGAAGGGTGCGATTGCGGAGTGGGCCCGGGCGCTTGCGGACTTGGTCTTCGTCTTCTTCCCCGGGAGCTTGGCCGCAAGCGTATCCTTGCCGGCAGCTGCTGCGCGTCGATAGATCTTAGCCGGTGCAGATAAGCGCATCTTTCTTGTCCCGTGGGCGGTGATGGCGCTTATCGGCCTGGCATCTTGAGCACGTTAAGCATAATGGGAAGCCGCCATGAACTTGGCGAGGCGGGGCGGCGAGTATCCGTTGTATGGCAGCGGAATATCGGCGACGTCGAAAGTGGCCTTCGGTCTGAAGTTGAGCTCTCCGCCAAAGGTCACGGCAAGGTGATCTTTCCTTGGGCTTGCTCCGTCCGGATTGATTCCTTGGAAAGAACCGGTCTCTTGAGCTCGCCATCTTGAATTTGGAGTTTCTTGATCACGGTGAGGAGATCAGGGTTCAGCCCGGCTCGCCGTCAACCAACATTTTGGTGACCTTGAGGTTGCGAATGGTGGGCGAGACCAGGCATCGGCGGGCACCCGACCGCGGTGGTGCGGTCGGGGTGATCCTCTAGGTCAAAGATGATAGGTGTGCGGACCATTTGAGAACTGCTTGCGACCCTCTGGGCGGCTCCGCTGCATTCACCTCAGCGCCCATTGCTTTAGGCTGGCGGTGGGAAGTGTCTTGATGAGGCACCACCGTCGGCCTTCAAGACCTCCGTGGCCTTCGAAACTCCTGCTGCTGTCATCCTCGTCCTCCATGTCCTCGTCGCCGTCTTCTTCATCCTTGTCGCGGCTCGAAGGTCGATCACCTTATCGCCGCTGGCCTTGCCGGGGTCCTCCCGACCGGTGAGCGGCCGCTTCTTGCTCGGTTCTCCCCGCCACCTTGGGCCCTCTCCTTGTCGCGTCTCTCGTACTCAGCCTTTTGCTGCTCGGCGAGATAGTCGGCAGCTTGCGGTTGTAGAGGTCGTGGCCCTTGGTGCGGTGGATTTTGCGAAGATTGCTTGCGGGGCATACAGCTTGTCGGCTGCCGCCACGAGGCAAGCTCCTTGCCGGAGTTGCCAGCGCTGTGTTTGCTTGGGGAGCCTCCTTGCCGGACTTTTCGGCGGCAAGCACCTGTTCTTTGTTTTTCTTCCGAAAGTTACGCCGCGGCGCTTCTTTGCCGGGCGGCGTCGTCGAGTCGCTTCCTCCTGCGCCAAACATCCTCCCGGAGCCTCCTCCCTCTTCCGCCGTGCGATTTATCGGCAAGAGCATAAAGCTCGTTGACATCCCGGATTTTGGTCATCGCCATCTCTTCACGCATGCGCGCGATACGCCGTTCGGTGGAACGACCGATAACCGCAGCAGGTGGACGTCGAGGATGTTGTCTTTGCACACGGCTGAAGCGTTGGATGTACTTGCGCAGGGATTCTCCTTCCTACCGGCCAAAATGTGGAGATCACTCTCTGGCGTGGGGTTTGTGGCCGCCGCGGTGAAAGCGCCAACAAACCGATGGCAAAGGTCCGCCCAGAAGAAATGGAGCCCTCCGGCAAGTGCATAAGCCAAGAACGAGCGTTCGCCTAAGCACGAAGCGGGAAGTAGTTCGCGAGAATCTTCTCGTCGCGCCCGGCGCTGTCTGGCGGCGATGGTGTAGACCGAGAAATTCCGAGGGGTGCGTCTTGCCGTCGTACTTCTCCGGCACGTCGGGCTTGAAATTCTTCATGCTGGGCCACTGGACGCGCCGCAGCTCACGGGTGAACGCGGGGCAGCCTGCCGCGTACGGCAAGTCGCCTGGCTCACCGGGTGCACGTGCGTCGACAGTGCTCCCAGCCCTCTGGTCAGATTGTCGCCGAGTCTCTCGGCGACGCTCGATCGTGGTCCGAAGTCTTCTTGTCGCCCGCTTCGTCGAGGACTGGCGTTGATCTCGGCGAGCCAGCTGGTCCGCGATGCCGTGGAGCCCGTCGTCGGCGTTGTTCCGCGGCGGCGTCTTTCGTTTCGCGGCGGGAGTGCACGGTAGTTGCGCCCCGGCGGTCTTGTCGCCGCCAGGCCTTCGTCTTCTCCGCTTGCGCGGCCGCGAGCGCGAGCTGCTGACCAACGGTCGTTGTTGGCGGCGACCGGGCTCTGATGGTAGCCCTCCGTCCTCGACCTTGTCCGCCGCGGAGGGAAGTCGAGCATTTGCGCTCGTGGCGCTTCGCGGGAGTGGAGGAAGCGGGAAGCGGCGATGCGGGGCGGGGCGCTCGGGCTTCTGCCAGTGTTGGAAGGAGCGAGGTCCTGCCCGGCACCTTCGCTTTGCCGTGTCCGGGCGGGGTTCGAACATCCGCGAGCCTCCGGCGTGTCCCTGTTCCAGCAGACGGATACCACCTCCCGCGGTATGGCGTTGCCGGGTCGCGTCGCGCTGAGATGGGCGTGGGTCTCGGAGGCCGCGTGGTCCTCCGTCTCTGTCCTGGATCGGTGGCGCCGCGAGTGCCCTCGCCGGTGTCCACCTTTCGGCGGCGTCACCTCCGCCACAACTGGCGCCGGTGGCGGTGGGTGAGACGGAGACGGGTCGGCGACCGCGAGGCCCCTCGTCTTGGGGCCATGGTGTGGTTATCGATGAAGTCGGCCGAAACCCAGAGGTTGATGAAGAATGCGCCCGCTAACGCCGGATCAGGTTCGCGACAACCTCGACGCCTTCTGGCGCGCCCGAGATGTCAGGCGCGAGGATGGGCGCGACACCTATGGGGCGGGGCGGCCCCGTGAAGTTCGATGCGGGCGGAGGATGCGCGAAGAGCGATCGGCGATGCACGAGGATTTTACCCAGCAGGCGCGATGGTCGCGTAAACCCTCTGCTGCTTTGTGTTGTATTGTGCTTCGGGAGCTCGGAGAGCTACAGTAGCGGCTACCCGAGCGTGAGAGTTGCAAATGAGTCGAACCTCCTCTACGTTGTGCATGGGCCTCCTTTTATAGGGCAAGGGGTCACCGACAGGTGTCAACGTAAGAGAGAGGGGTAAAAACGTAAAAGAGGTGGTAGTTGGAGCAAGTCGGAACAAGGTGCAGCTACGATTTTGAGCGATTGGATTCTACCTACTTTTGTGAGAGGGGACAAGAGCATTTAATGCCGTCGCCGTCGCCCCAAAAGCTCCGCCATTGCGTCTCCGTTTGCCACGGCGATGGAGCCACCACCGTGGAGTGCCACCGCACCCCATGCAAAGCCAGACCACCCGCCACGCGTCTCGGAGAAAGCTGAAGGCGGCGCGTGGGCAGATGACTTGGAGTGTGGGCACGAGCATAGCTCTCCCGGCAAGCACCTTGCGGGTCTTGATCTTGCCGGGCCCGGGAGCTTGTCGGGCTCTATGACTTGCCGCTCCCCGGGCCCTCGCCGGGACGCGCATAGCGCCGAGGCGTGTCTTCTGCGATGTGATCTTCTAATCTCCCCGGCGAGCTCCTCTCGCCGGGGATCCGCATGAGCGATGTAGTCTCGAGCCTGGAACGGCCTTCCCGGCAAGCTCCTCTTGCCGAGGTCTTGATCTTCGGTCTTGTACACTTTGCTCTTGACTGGCTTGATATGGAGTGGGGATGATCTCCGGCAAGCATATGGTGGATCTAGCTGCGGGGAGCCGCGACTGCCTGTGCACAAGTTGGGGTACTGAGGTACCCCTACCTTAGTACACCGACACACCGAGCTCCACCGGCGAGAGCAAGAAAGCAAGAAAAAGAAAAGCTAAGTTGCTCGAGCTTTTGTGCAGAGCACTCTTTTAACTCCATGCTTTTCTATGTTACATCCCTCGTGCGTTCGTCCTTTTTGTGCATAAAACCATGCTGCGGAGGAGCCTGCCTATGAATAGCCGCACCCTTATCTTGTTTCGAGCACGCTCAGCGAGTTAAGAGTGAGCGCTGACCAACCAGCGCCTCGTTTACGTTCGAGTCCTCGGCAAGATAAGTCGCGTCGCGACTAAACGCTGCAAGGTTGCTTGCGAAGCGACACCAGCCAGCGAGCTGCTGATGTTCCGCACTCAGCAAGTGTGTTAAGCGCCCGCAAGTTCCTAGAAGCGTGGGCAAAGCGCACAAAGGGTGTAAAACAGGGGGTGTAGCGTGGCAGGCCTGCCGTGAGATGTCCTTCATTATGAGAGGCTTGTGCGCGAAAGGAGCCAAGTCGTGGTCGATTCGCGTACTTGTTTTGTTTCGAGTCCGCTCAGCAGACACAAGTGTGTTGCTGCACCCTTATCTTGCTTTCGAGCCTGCTTTCGACAAGTTAAGTGTATAGCGGCCCGGCGAGGTTGCTTGTCGGAAGCAACACCGCCGCCAGAGCTGTCCCTTTTCGGCAAGCGTGTTCGCCCGGCAAGCTCCCGAGGCGTAGAGTACAAACATCTGAAGGGCAAGGCCGCGACACCGTCTTTACAATCAAGATTTATACTGCGTATGCATGTACATGTTTAAGATGTTGCGAGATCTATCTCAGCTGTTTTCATGACTGAAATTGCAGCAACAAGGGACCGTAAGATCACACCAACACACAGGCCCGCAAGCGAGTGGTCGCCGGGGCTGCGTCGCGTAAAGGTTCTTCCCGGCAAGCCCAGTCGCTGGGCTGCGAGTCTTGAGATTCGTCTCCGACAAGCTAGAGTTGCTGGGCTGCGATATCGAGATAAGTTTTTCATCCTCGTCATGCATCCTCTTATGGACCGGAAAGGCGGGGCTGCGTCTTTGAACGGCGTGTCTTGTAAAACCCGTGCGTGGAGGAGCCGAGTCGTGGTCGATTCGCGTG
The DNA here is from genome assembly GCA_021437245.1 of Aegilops speltoides. Classification (NCBI taxonomy): domain Eukaryota; kingdom Viridiplantae; phylum Streptophyta; class Magnoliopsida; order Poales; family Poaceae; genus Aegilops; species Aegilops speltoides. The sequence goes on along the minus strand of CM038143.1, from coordinate 350,350,284 downwards.
CCAGGTTCGTTTCGAGTCCGCTCAACAAACACAAGTGTGCTGCTGCATCATACCTTGCTTCGAGCCTGCTCGGCAAGTTAAGCGTCATATCGGCCCGGCAAGGTTGCTTGCGGAAGCGACACAGCCGGGCGGGCTGTCCGCTTTTCGGCAAGCGTGTTAAGCCCGCAAGCTCCCGATAGCGTAAGAACACACAAGGCACGCAGTCAAGTAAAAGACTCGAGTCCGGCAAGCTTTCCCTCTTTTCATTAAAAACATCCTAGCATAGTTCAAGTCCATAGAGGATGAAAAACATGATAGAGAGATTACAAGTTCTTAAATGCAGCTAATGCCCGAGGGCTTACAAATTAAAAGATAAGGTGCCGTGATCCTTCTCCTGTTTCTCTGTTCGGGAGTTCAGGAGGTAGGTCAGAGCCCCGACAAGATAAGCCTGCGGGGAGGAGGCCCGACAAGAGGAGCTTGTCGGGAAGGGCGAAGGCGCCTAGGAGGCGTGGCGGTGGCGCCTGCCGTGCCCAGAGGCTGCGCAAGGTGGCGGGCATGGGGCGCATCCCGGAGAGCCACAGGCGCCGAAGACACCAAGAGAACACCCGGGAGCCGGCCAGGGCTTGGCGGAGGCAGAAGGCGTCGGAGGCGAGCTTGAAGGCGGGGTGGTGGGACATCGGCCGCGAGGGCACCTCGCCCTCGTACTCCGATTCTTGACCTTGCCGTCACTCCCTCTTCCTCTTCCGCAGCCTCCCTCGCCCGGCCGCCCAAGGAGGCGGCCCGGGGAGTTCAGAGGCAGCGACCAGAAGATGGGGTCGCGGTGGCCTTATGAGCAGCGGTGTCCGACGCCTAGTCGGGCCGCCATCCCCTCGCCGCCGCCGCCGCTCTCCTCCTCGTCACTCTTGCTCGGGAGGAGCCTTCGCTATCGAGGAGCTGTCCACAGCAAAGAAGCACACGGGTCCGTAATCGCCAAGACCTTGGCGGCGAAAGGTCACCATCCATTAACGAAATGGAGGGTGAACCCGCCCGTCAACTATGGATCCGGGCGAATGTCTTCCACCCTCGGTCGAAGAACATGGCGCTTGGTGGAGACACGACACTCACTCGAGTGCCGCTGATCCCGCAGCCCCTCATCGCAACTCCATCACGTCCGGGTGGATCCGGCCCCATCGCCGTCATAAGCGGGGCGGCAGCCGAGGCGACGGCGGGTGCTCGGCGCAGCGATGAAGAACTCCCGGGGTCATCTCGGTGTGGACCGCATCGTGGGCCGGGAGGCGTCGGGGAGACGGGGGAGGCGCATCACCACGACCGCCTCTCCCCCGGCCGCCTCGGCCACGCCCTCGGCCTCGTCCGCGGCCACGCCCCCTCCCTCTCCCTCTTGTGGCCGGCTCCACTGCCACGGGAGCGGGATGGGGAGAGGAGCGCTGCCTAGAGGCGACCCTCGCCGCCACCGTCGAAGAGCTGGGATTTCCCCCTTCCATGGCGGAAAGAAGAACAGAGGATGAAGACGAAGGGAGAAGAGGATGAGTGTGGCCATTGTGCTCCCCTTCCGTCCCTTTTAAAGGGGCGAGGTGGGGGCTCAACCGCCCCGCTCGGCCAACCAGGAAGCGAGAAGGCCAGAGGAGCGGGGCCGACTCGCCTTCTCCGCCCGTGACGGCTCGGTCTCCCACCTTCGCCCGACCCCTGTGCATGAGGGCGTGGCGGCGGGCGGGCGGCGACGGTGAAGCGACCGCGCTGCGCCACGATCACGGGGTGGATGCCTTAAAGATCTGCATCGCCGCCACGTCTCCCACGACGCGCGATCGGCGTGCCGTTCTGAGGAGGCAGCGGATGCAAGAGCGGTCGGCCGCCATGGGCGCGTATGCCTGCAGACTGTCTTGGGCCTGGCCCAACAGCGCTCGGCACCGTGTGTGCCCGAGCCGGGGGCTCTGTCCGGTGTACTAAGGTAGGGGTACCTCGGTACCCCAACGTACACTGGCGATCGCAGCTCCCATAGCTGGGTCCACCACATGCTTGCGGAGACCATTCTGCTCCATATCAAGCCATTCAAGAACAAAGTGTGCAAGATAGAAGATCAAGGCCCGGCAAGAGGAGCTTGCCGGAAGGCCGTTCGGTGCTCAAGATTACGTCACTCATGCAAGCCCCTGGCGAGAGGAGCTCGCCGGGGAGATTAGAAGACTACATCACAGAAGACACGCCTCGACGCTATACACGTCCCGGCGAGGGCCCGGGGAGCGACAAGTTACAAGCCCGACAAGCCCCCAGGCCCGGCAAGATCAAGACCCCGGCAAGGTACTTGCCGGGAGGGCTGCGATGCGTGCCCGCACTCCAGTTCATCTGCCCACGCGTCGCCTTTAGCTTTCTCCAGAGACGCGTGGCGGATAGCTGTGCAGCATGAGGGGTGCGGTGGCACTCCACGGTGGTGGATTCATCGCCGTGGCAAACGGAGACGCAAGGACGGGAACTTTTGGGGGCGACGGCGACGGGCATTTAATGCTCTTGTCCCCCTCTGTCAAAAGTAGGTAGAATCCACTGTTCAAGCAGAAGCTTGTGGCTGCTGTTCCGCATTGTTCCAACTACCACCTCTTTTCGTTTTTACCCCTCTCTCCTCGTTGACACCGCCGGTGACCCTTGCCCTATAAAAGGAGGCCCATGCACAACGTAGGGGAGGTTCGGATCCTTGGCAACTCTAGCACCTGGGGTTCGGCTAGTTGGATTCACTCAACACCACACCACCATACGCTCGCATTCTTGAGCAAGATCCAATACAACACAAAGCAGCAGTAGGGTTTTACGCGACCATCGCGGCCCGAAGCTGGGTAAAAATCCGCCCGCGCGCATCGCCTCGATCTGCTCTCCGCGCATCCTCCGCCCTCGTACCGAACTCACGAAGGGGCCTCCCCGGCCCCATAGGTGTCGTCCCGCGACACTCACGCTCATGTATTGCGTGAAAGTTGAAAAGTTTGAGATTATTAAGTATGAAACAATTGCTTGGCTTGTATCGGGGTTGTGCATGATTAAATACTTTGTGTGATGAAGATAGAGCAACAGCCAGACTATATGATTTTGTAGGGATAACTTTCTTTGGTCATGTTATTTTGAGAAGACATGGTTATTTTGATTAGTATGCTTGAAGTATCACTATTTCTTATGTCAATATGAACTTTTATTTTGAATCATTTGGATCTGAACATTCATGCCCCCATAAAGAAAATTACATTGAGAATTATGCTAGGTAGCATTCCACATCAAAAATTCTGTTTTTATCATTTACCTACTCAAGGACGAGCAGGAATTAAGCTTGGGGATGCTTGATACGTCTCCAACGTATCTATATTTTTGATTGTTCCATGCTATTATATTACCCCTTTTGGACGTTTATGGGCTTTATTTTACACATTTATATCATTTTTGGGACTAACCTACTAACCGGAGGCCCAGCCCGTATTGCTGTTTTTTTGTGTGCCTATTTTAGTATTTCGAAGAAAAGGAATATCAAACGGAGTCCAAACGGAATGAAACCATCGGGGGCATGATTTTTGGAACGAACGTGATCCAGAGGACTTGGAGTGCAAGTCAAGAAGCAGCCGAGGTAGCCACGAGAGGGTAGGGCGTGCCCACCCCTATAGGGCGCGCCCCCTGTCTCGTGGGCCCCTCAGGCGGCCACCGACGTACTTCTTCCTCCTATATAAGCCTACGTACCCCGAAAACATCCAGGGAGCCAACGAAACACAATTTCCACCGTCGTATCCTTCTGTATCCGCGAGATCCCATCTTGGAGCCTTCGCCAGCGCTCTGCCAGAGGGGGAATCGACCATGGAGGGCTTCTACATCAACACCATATCCCCTCCGATGAGTTGTGAGTAGTTTACCACAGACCTTCAAGGTCCATAGTTATTAGCTAATGGCTTCTTCTCTCTTTTTGGTTCTCAATACAATGTTCTCCCCCTCTCTTGTGGAGATCTATTTGATGTAAACTCTTTTTGCGGCGTGTTTGTCGAGATCCAATGAATTGTGGGTTTATGATCAAGTTCATCTATGAGAAATATTTGAATCTCCTCTAAATTCTTTTATGTATGATTGAGCTATCTTTGCAAGTCTCTTCGAATTATTAGCTTGTTTGGCCTACTAGATTGATCTTTCTTGCCATGGGAGAAGTGCTTAGCTTTGAGTTCAATCTTGCGTTGTCCTTACCTAGTGACAGAAAGGGTTGCAAGGAACGTATTGTATTGTTGCCATCGAGGATAAAAAAGATGGGGTTTATATCATATTGCATGAGTATATCCCTCTACATCATGTCATCTTGCTTAATGCGTTACTCTGTTCTTGATGAACTTAATACTCTAGATGCAGGCAGGAGTCAGTCGATGTGTGGAGTAATAGTAGTAGATGCAGGCAGGAGTTAGTCTACTTGTCACGGATGTGATGCCTATATACATGAGCATGCCTAGATAATCTCATAATTATTCGCTTTTCTATCAATTGCTCGACAGTAATTTGTTCACCCACCGTAATACTTATGCTATCTTGAGAGAAGCCACTAGTGAAACATATGGCCCCCGGGTCTATCTTTTATCATATTTGCTTCCAATCTACTTTTATTTGCATCTTTACTTTTTGCATCTATACTATAAAATACCAAAAATATATTTATCTTATCATACTATCTCTATTAGATCTCACTTTCGCAAGTGGCCGTGAAGGGATTGACAACCCCTTTATTCCATTGGTTGCGAGTTCTTTGTTTGTTTGTGTAGGTGCGTGGGACTTTTGAGGAGCCTCCTACTCGATTGATACCTTGGTTCTAAAAAACTGAGGGAAATACTTACGCTACTATTGCTGCATCACCCTTCCACTTCAAGGAAAACCAACGCAAGCTTTAGACGTAGCAGCCGTCGCTGCTGCCGCCGATCGCCGGAGCCGCCGCCGTGCTGCCGCCGACGTAGCGCCCGATCCGCCGCCGGTTTTCACCGAAAAACCTTTCATTTTTTTAGAAACCCTCGGTTATTTTATTTTAAATCAGTTTTTATTTTATTTTTTGGTTTAGTAATTTAGCGAACGCCTGTTCATACGTACATTTTAACGAAAGGTTTTCACCCGTTAGCCGCAGATAGCGAACGTTCGTTCGTCAGCCTGTTCGTCAGTTTTCTTTTTCCAGGGTTTTTCCGCGATTATTTTCCATCGCGATTTCTGCCCTGATTTTCGCTTTAGTTTATCTTCTCGCTCGTTTATCGGAATCAGGCAATTCAAGCGCCTAGATCTTCGTCTCAAGCCCTCTTTCTGTTTAATCAACTTGACCAAGATTTTGGTAATTTGAAATTTGACTTTAGTCCAGATTAGTAAATGGATCTTGTCTCTTTCGCAGTTTGAGTTTCGTTGCTTCGTTTGATTTGATTCTTTTTGCAAACCGGAGTTCTTAAGTTGAACTTTCTGGTTAGATCTCTTATTTGAGTTCTACCCATGCTTCTAGTTGAGTGCTTATTGTATGCTTGTTTGTTTGCGATAGAGTACCCGGAGTGCGAAGCGTGCTACTACGAGTCTCTAGGTTTCACGGATCATCAGCAAGGCAAGTAACACTTTGATCATACCTCTTTACTACCCAGTTTTATTGCATTAGATCAGTCCTCAAACAAGTGCATGGTTAGGATCTGATTAATATGTGGGTTTTTGGAAGTAGATGATGAGGTAGAACCTATTACCCTGTTTATTATCAAACCTTTGGGAGTTACTTCTACGTTGCTTATATTGCTATGATATGCTTGTAGACGTGGTTTGGTTCGAGTGATACATGACAGGTGTGAGTCTTGTTAATTAATGGTTAACTTAAGGTGGCTACTTAAATACACATCTGGGTGGATTGCTTGAGGCACCCTGGAGTACCCAGTGGTTGTCAGGGCACCTGGAGAATCCAGTGTTGTCCTAGGATATCCGGGAGTACCCGTGTGATCATCCTACGGTTCGCCACCCAGGCTCAAAGGGATCATAAGATTATTCATGCTAGAAACTTCCGTGTGCAGCCACATGCCATTATGGGCTCTGGCATAGTTGAGTAAGTTGCGTGAAGCTCTTGAAGAGGTAGACTAGCAGATGTAGTGGGTTGTAGGTGGTATTGTCTATCTAGGGTAGAGAGTTAATGCTTCAGAAAGACTGTGTCTCGAATCTCCGACCATGGATGTATTCGAGTCTTGTGGGGAAAAGTGTGCAAACCTCTGCAGAGTGTACAAACTAATCATGGTTAGTCGTGTCCCTGGTTATGGACATCTTGAGTATCTAGTTCTTGGATTATCATGTTGATCTCATCACTCTAAATTTAATTTGCTTGGGTTAATGATGATGTTTAATTGGGATTGAGTTGGACGAACCTTCTCAATGTTTAACAACCACTATGATAGTTAAATAAAATTTATTCCTTTGTTGTAGGAAAAAAATTGGCATCATGCAAAACAGTAACCATAGAGCTTTCCACCAGCCATATATGCATGTAGTGATAGCAATTATTCTATTCATTACTCTATGTGTTACATTGCCAGCATATTCCATGTGCTGACCCGTTTCGGGCTGCAACGTTCATGTTGCAGACTTTTCAGACAACGAGTAAGGTGCCATAGGTCGTTGTCTTTCACTCAGTGATGCCGTTGGAGTTGATGGACTCACTTTATCTTCCAAGCCTTCCGCTGTTATCGATTTTAGATGGCCTTAAGCCATATTATTGTAATAAGTTCTCTTTTGAGACATTTGATGTAATAAGTGTGTGATTGCTACTCTATTATAAATCCTCAAGTACTGTGTGTGTCAGCATTACCGATCCAGGGATGACACTGATGCATATAGATCAGACCGTTTGAGGTCTGGTCGCTACATTATTGATCGTAGAGACTTGGACACATTATTCATGATGCATGTTTGTTTGATTGAGCTTAATGTATTTGCTTGTACTTGCATCATATGCTTCCATACCATGCCACACTACCTTGTCCTTTCTTGTGATAAGAATGATGGAAACACTTGTTGGGTATCTTACCGCACAAATGATAGGTTTTGCATCTCCGCTAACCTCATTTGGTTTTCTGAGTGTTTGTCATGTTCTTTCATTTTGGAGGATTCACAAGGCGGTGCCATTGTGAGACATATTGGGTATGTCAAGGCATACACGATGTGCCCACCATCAATTTCATGATACCATAATTGCATTGAACACCAATTTCCATGTTCATACTTTTGATACGCCATCCCATTATGACATCATTTTGCACAATGGTTGCATTAATCACATTCACAACACCTTTGTGTGCACAACAAATCAATTTGATCACATGAATGCTCTACATGTCATTCTACATCATTTTGCTAAGCATCATGTACCTTGTCACAAACACTTTTATCGGACGAACTCATGCTTACTTGATGGACACCTTGTGTGCGCTAACCATTGTATTTTCGAGTGTCGTTCGTGTTTTCTATTTGTGCATGTATACCATCCGGAGACACCTTGGAGTACTTGGATTGCGCCATCTCTTCAACTCCGTCCAACTACAAGTCCGTCCACGACAACCGTTTCCATGGTGATGAGCTAATGATGCGGAGCATCCTACAGTCACCCCCTTGTACACTACAACTACTCCCCAAACCCCAAGAGCACATACGATGAGACCTCGAGTATACACCATTGGACACAAGGTGAACCCACGCCTAAATGCTTCCCCTTTCCATTCATGCGAGACATGGTTGCTACCTAATGAAAATACACTACATGTGCTCAAGAACCGAGGACATGACCATGTTGATGCTCGATGCATAGGAAGAGTCCACACGGAAGCGGAGCAATAAGAGCCTCAAGTGGAGTTACCGAGGAGCTATAGCGGCCGGACATCCGGCAGGAGCTCGGACATCCGGCGCCAACAACCATAAGAAGTCCAAAGAGGTTAGGTGACTCTACAACATCCGGACATCCGGCCGACCCCTGGACATCCGGCATCTCCCTAGAAATCCGGCGCATGCTACCCAGAGAAGAATATCTTCAGCCAGCTTCCTGGCCGGACATCCAGCCCCTGGCCAAACATCCGGCACCTCACGAATGGCTGGACATCCGGCGTTCCACCCGGACATCTAGCGCCTGCGCTCAGCCTTCAGCCGAAGGGCCTTGTAACATCTCTCTCTCTCTCTCTCTCTCTCTCTCTCTCACCCCACTTCGTGCTAGACTATAAATTGACCACCCCTCTGTTGGTATCAAAACCGGCGGATCTCGGGTAGAGGGTCCCGAGCTGTGGATCTAGGATCAATGGGGAACAAGGGACGATGAACATGGTATTTACGCAGGTTCGGGGCCTCTCTAAAAGGTAAAACCCTAGATCCTGCTTGATTGTATTTGATGTGTATGATATGGTTACAGAGTCGATCTGCCTCGAGATCAACTGAGCTAAACCCTAGGTTGATGGGGTGTAGGATGTTGCTCTAGCCCTAGAGACTAAAACCCTCTGGTTTATATAGACACCAATAGGGTTAGGGTTACACACGATCGGTTACAACAAAGGAAAGATCACACTAATCTTGACTTGGAGGGCACACGACGACACCGAAGATCTCCAATACATCTCCGGTCGGGCCATGGGCCCGTGCCCTAATTCGGCTCCACAGTAACCCATCAGTTTGGCCCATATGTAGTAGGTCGACGGCCCGAGGACCCTTAATCCAGGACTCCATCAGTAGCCCCCAAACTAGCCTCCAACGCAAGGACTTGTGTTCGGCTTCCACACACCTCACAGTCTTCGACTTGCAAGGCAAGTTCTTCATCTTGTCCTGTGCGTGCTTAGAGTTGATGGTGTATGGTATCTGGAGCATTTTCTTTACTTAGACTTGAAAGCCTGAGTGCTCAAGTGTGAAGAGTGCCCTTGTCTGACAACTTTTAGCGAAGGGTCGCGTCCGTTCATAATCATGGAACGGCTTGAAGTTCTCGATACGTGGCTCGCGGCCGCCCCTCCATAGGCACGTCTTCTCAAGGCAGAGATCGTTCCGCATTTTTAGGGCATATGATCAATGATTTTGATTACCCCACCCGCGCATGACGTCGCGAGTGTATCGGGAAGTGGAGAAGCCCGTAACATGCAAAAGGGGACCCTTAACTCCTCCACATCTTATAAAAAGAGGGGAGCTGCTTTAGTTACCATCTCACACCTTCTTCTTCCTCCCGTTGTTGCCTTTCGAATCTCCAGAGCTCCAGCGCCCCGCCTTTCCAATCTTGCAGCGACTCCCTTCCCCGCCTCCTCCTAGCCACGGCCATGGCCGGATCCGGAGCTAATGGCAAGTGGGAGGGCTCCATCGTCACCAACGACGACATCGAGGGGCTAAAGCGAGCCGGCTACCTATCGGCCAATGTTGCTTACCGAGCCGCCGAGAAAGGCCAGGTCGTCCCCACGCCCAAACCAGGCGAGAGGGTGGTTTTACTCCCCCACTTTATCTAGGGGTTGGGATTCCTTCTACATCCCTTTGTGCGGGGATTAATGCTCTTCTATGGGCTAGATTTTCACGATCTAGCCCCCAACTCCCTCCTCCACATCTCTACATTCATCCTTATTTGCGAGGGTCTTCTATGGGTCCAACCGCACTTTGGCCTGTGGCTGAAGGTGTTCAATGTCAAGCCAAAGGTGGTCGACGACGCCCTGGCAGACTACGGCAGAGCGATGATAAGCAAGCTCACCCGCATCCAATGACCGAAGGAATGATTCTACATCACAGAGCCACGGGATGCGGCCTGGTCGGCTGCCCCCGAGTTCAGATCTGGACCCCCAACGAGATTAACCTCGTGGACCATGAATGGTCTTAATTGGGAATCCGCCGACAAGGTGAAGAAGCTCCAGAAAGGTGTCTCCAATGTAATGGAGATCGGCGCCAAGCTGACCAACGTGGTTCAGATAATGCTTCATTTCCGCATCCTTCCTTGTTAGCAGAGGGCAAGTCCGAGGTGGACTTACAAGCCTGAAGACCCGGCCACCGTCTAGTACCTCTTCGGCACCACCTACGACAAGGTGTGGGGCCTGCTATTCAAGCCCCAGAAGGAGTGGACAGCTGAGGAAGAAGACATCGGTCTCGATGCCGCACATCCTCCGAGGAAGGTAACCAGTCCTTGGCCCTTCTTATATTCGGACGTCATCCAAAGTCCGGCCTAACCCCCCTTTTTGTTCCCTTCACAGGGCTGGCTCGAGAAGGCCGAGAAGATGAGCAGTCCAGCTTCGCTGCCCGAAGAGCCTCGGTCAGCTCCGCTGGAGGAGCTGCTAGTAGTGGCGCCTTACAAGGCGCCAGAGAAGAAAGGAAAGAAGAAGAAGGACCAATCGGAGGCCAAGGAAGGCCTCCATAGATGGGCTTGTCCGAATATCTAGGCCGGAGATGTTGCATCCCCGTCTATGTAAGACAGGGAGGAGGACGAAGACGAGGAGGAAAGTTCCTCCTTCCACTCCAAGAAGAGGGCGGCATCCGAAGACGTCGAGGAGAAACAACCTCCTCAGGCCTCGAAGAGGCAATGTAGGCCCAAGGTGGTCCTGCCTGATAGTTTGGACTCCAATGAGGAGTCCATGGCATCTGAAGAGGTCCCTAAGAAGGACCACAGGGTCAAGCCCCCTGCCACGAGGTATGCACTTCGACATTTCTTGTTTCACTTTTACTAGTCCCTTACTGATGAACACTGATTGTGTGATATCACAACCCACCATGCGGCCTCCATGCCGAGCAGACCTCGGAGGGGACCTCTCCACCCGGCGATTGGCGGACAGCGGATCCGAGCTGCGCTCCGCACCTCCCCTGGTCCCTGAAGAGGCCACAGAGGTGTTGTCCCGAAGGACCCCTCCCCGTCCGAACACGGAGGAGGGGCGCGAATGCAACCATGGCCAAGAGGACGCATCCCTCCTGGGAAACACGTGAGGGGAGCTCGGACCATCCGGACCCTCCCAACCAGCTGCACCAGATCCCCCAAGGCCCTCGGATGCATGGGTCCTACCTTCCAACAAAGTAGGATCCAAGGCGCCGCCGCCCGCATCGAGCACCAATAATCAGGCGTCGATGGGCTGGTCGGACGTGATGGAGGGGTTGGTGAACAACTCGCTATTGTCGATTTAACATCAAGGCTGTGTTCAAATCGGGTCCATGCCAGACTGAACGATGCCATCGAGGGCCTCTTGACAAGCTTTGAGGTGAGTCAAGTAATATTATTTTTCCATAATAATGGTTTTAACCTTTTTAACCAGAGATTGAATAGGCCATGTGTGTGTGTGTACTAGCCCCCGAGACTCTGTATGGATTGTAAAAACCTTACAGAGGGTCAAATAATCGTAGGCCGGTGATTGATTTTGAAATCGTAGGCATCGTCCTTGGTCGCGGATGCTAATGCCACTGCCCTGGAGGATATGAATCGGAAGCTTAAACGCTCCGATGAAGAGCTTGACCTCGTCAACAGACGGCTTGATGAGGTGCAAGGTAAGCATCTGTCAAGCTGCAAAGCTAATACTGTCGGACACTTATGTTCCAGATTGTATGCTAAGCCCCTTGTATTTGGTGACTACACCTGTTGCCGCAGAGGTTGAGGGCCTCAAGGCGACGCTTAAGAAGGTTGAGGCCGAGGCGGCCAAAAATAAAGCGGCTGACGAAAAAGGCGGTGGCCGAACTTGCGATGGTGAAGAACATCGGTGAGAAGCACGAGGCTCGAGTGGCCGAAGTGCAGGTGGAGCTCAAGGATGCCGTCACGAAATGTGAGGCCCTTGAGCAGAAGCATAAAGAGCAGTTGTCGGTGTCAAAACCGGCGGATCTCGGGTAGGGGGTCCCGAACTGTGCGTCTAGGCAGATGGTAACAGGAGACAAGGGACACGATGTTTTTACCTGTGTTCGCCCTCTCGATGGAGGTAAAACCCTACCCCGCTTGATTGATATTGATGATATGGGTAGTACAAGAGTGGATCTACCACGAGATCAAGGAGGCTAAACCCTAGAAGCTATCCTATGGTATGATTGTTGTTGTGATTGTTGTCCTACGGACTAAAACCCTCAGGTTTATATAGACGCCGGAGAGGGCTAGGGTTACACAGAGTCGGTTACAATGGTAGGAGATCTACATATCCGTATTGCCAAGCTTGCCTTCCATGCCAAGGAAAGTCCCATCCGGACACGGGACGAAGTCTTCAATCTTGTATCTTCATAGTCTTGGAGTCCGGCCGATGATGATAGTTTGGCTATCCGGACACCCCCTAGTCCAGGACTCCCTCAGTAGCCCCCAAACCAGGCTTCAATGACGATGAGTCCGGCGCGTACATTGTCTTCGGCATTGCAAGGCGGGTTCTCCTCCAAATTCCATGTGCTTGCCAAATAGTGTCCGGCTTTCCCATAAATGTTGCACTCCTTGGCTTCTATGCCCAATGTCGTGGATTTGTCACGGCAGATGTCCTAGTACGAGGACTTAGTCGTGGAGCCATCGCAACGGGTTTACTTGCAGGGGTTAAAGCGGACACAAAGACACGAGGGTTTATACTTAGTTCGCCCCTTCGATGAAGGTAAAAGCCTACGCCTAGTTGTGATGGAATTGATGTAATCTCGATGGCTAGGAGCAAATAAGCTTCGCCTTAGGCTCGAGCTGTTGTTGTTCATTTGAACCGCCACCGGTCGCCCCTTATATACACGGGTGACGCCTGTCGGTTTATAGTAGTCCCAACCGTTCATACTGTGATCCCGTTGGTATCTCTCTATTCCTAACTTACAATACAAGTTACACATCAGGCCGGTTTACGGCTACAAGGTCTAAGCCTACTACAGGCCTTGGGCCTTTACATGATTACACTACTAGCGGAGTCAATCCGGCCCAAGCTTGGCCGGTTTACACCTAGTGGTAATATCCCCAACATTAGGCCCCAGATTGGTTTGAACTGGTTCATGTCGATCCTTCAATAAACTTGCATCTTGGACATCTTCTTTGCTTAATAAACCGTCACATCATCATTGCTTCGATCACCGTAAACCGCATGACATCATTTCTTCGATCATCAGAACCGCATGACGCCATCCTCAAGCATATCGCCTTCTTTAATGACTGTCCCTCGATTCACGACTTGACCTAGCCTTTACTTCCTTATAAATAGGACCGGGGTCATTCGGTTTCCCCTCGCTTCTTCTTCTTCTTCCTCGCTGCCTTTTGAGCTCCGTCCGCCGTCCAACGCCTCGCTTCAACCTTGGTCAGATCAACCTGTTCGATCGAATATTGCGGTCTTTCTCCGCATCTCCTCCGCTCCGTAACTCTATTACCCTTATCAACTGCTTCGCCATCCTAGATCTATTTCTAGGGTTCAAGCTTCATACCATGTTCTTCGCAGGCTTCCCTTTTCTAGCCTTTGAACCATGCCATGAATGCTGTTCAGACGATGAAAACTCCCGCTTATCCGCTGCACTCTCTTATCTCAATCCCATAGATCTTGTCGATATATTTGTATACCTCATAGTGTGTTTCCTGCTCTTCTTTCTTTCGCAACGCCGCCCCTCGCTTTCTCAAAACCCGCTCGATCCATGATAAACATGAACTCTTGTGAAACTTGTTTCGCCGATTTCTCTCAAGCCAAGACTAGGCGGTTTAACTCATCATAGAAAAATTGCTAAACCGCTTCGTACACCATTAGTCCCTCGTGTTGAACCGCCAATATATATCTCGACATCATACCGTATCGAATCGATGCATCGGATCATCTTCCGTTTGTCATATCTCGGATCAATTGTTCTATGGCGAGTATTTTCTCAAACCGTATTCTTTTCTTTGTAGACCTCATGATGGCCAAACAGTATACGAGTGCAACTGGTTCCTTCCCGCCTCTCGAGACGAATCAACGAAAGCTAGTATCCATTGGCGCTTTGGATAACCAAAACACCATCCATTGAGGGTTCCCGTGAGGAATGTCCTCCCACCCCTGTGAAGGTGAAGTCATAGTTTTCGCAGATCACTTATTCCGGTTTCAAACCGCCTGGTCAAAGTTTTACCGACGTAATGGCCAACTTTCAATTACGCCCCAAGATATCGGCCCCAATTCTCATACTAACTTGTGTCATTTTCAAGCATCGTCCAAGCTTATCTCGCAAGAGGAGCCTTCGTCGAAGTTATTCCGGATCTTTTCCACCTAAACCGCCGCATCAATTCATCGATGGCCCAAATATCGAATCAAGGCGGTATGGCTATCCGTAAGAGGAAAGAAATCACTTATCCTCATGTGAAACTCCACTCTCACCCCAAAGAATGGAATGCAACTTGGTTCTATCGCAGAGACACCTCAAGGTGAAAATCTTTACCTGTTTCCGCCAGAGCGGCTCAAGAACACACATCCTTTCCGCAACGATTGACCGCAAAAGAGAGAAGTAGATTCGCCCCCAACTGCCCAAGCTCCGGCCTTTATGGCCAACGGTTTGACTGGATCGATCCGCACGCTGTTGGTTATCTTGGGGCATACCGCTTTAAGCCGGCTGCCCGGCTTGATGTGTCAAGACACCGTAGTGTCGATGACCCACTCCGACACACCAAATTAGAACTGTCTCAAGACGGTTACGATTCAAGGAGGAAAATGCTGAACTAACCGAGCACCTCTCGCGCTCCAAACCGCTTGGCCCCTCATCGCACTCTCAACACACCTCCCCGCGTAAGCTCCTCGATCGGCCGCCATTTTAATTTTTGCCATTACTTATGCTTGCAATTCTCAATTATTTCCAATCCAGTATGATGATCCATTCTCGAGCAAGAAGCTCGCAAGACAAAGCGATAAGGCCGGGCGGCAAAACCGCCCAAAACGAAAGTTGTCAAGAAGCCTGCCCATAAGAGGAAAAACACGGCTTGCCTCGATCCGCCATCGGCGATGATGTGGGTAATCCGGAACTTGATTCTCTTGGCTTGTTTTTACACGCCTTATTGATGACGATGCTTGTCGATGACGGCGAAGCCAGCAACGCTGGATTTGCCGAGGTAATCATTCTTACTTCCGATTCAACAAGCTTACCTTCCCAAAATTTCGCCGGCAAACCGGAAAGTTAGCTTTTCTCATCCTCTTGCTCACTTGATCCCCAACTTATGAAGACGCAGAAGACGAGGCTCGCCGCACAACCCGCACAAAGGATGTAGTTACTTCGCCGGTTTATCAACAGCCCGCTCGAAAACGCCGCACCGAGGTTTCCAACCATTTTATTATGTCGAATTCCAAAGCGGGTTTATTCCACAACCTCTTAATCCGTCTGACCATTATCGTCACTTCATTCGCCCTTCCGCGAATCGTCACCACTCAACCGCCACCAAGATAGCCGCCGGTAAGCCAACATGACCATATACTTGTAAATTTCTTCAGAATGTACGGTCTTATTTCGCTTCTTCAGACCAAACCGAAACCCAGAAGAAAGCTCGCTTGAAAACCACCGAGGAAGCTGCCACCTCCGATCATGAGCAGCACCGGATCGTGACAATATCGCTTTTGAAGATATTCCAAACAATCTTCGTTCAAGAAGATGTGATTCCAGAGGAGAGGCCTACAGATGCTTCAATGTTCGTTGATCCGCCGCCAAGACCATCCACCGCAAAGCCTCCTAGCCCTCGCCAAAGCCACCGTGTTTACTCAATCCGTTAATCGAAGATGACGACGTGGTAATTATCGATAGGCTACTCAACCGGCAATGCCGCCACCTTAACCCGCACACCGTGAAAGAGGACTCGCTGCTTTTAAGAAAGGAAAATGGAATGTAGAGCTGGAAACATACGCTATGAGCGCCCAAGACCTTCATTCCGGATATCTGAACCGCTTTACAATAGCCGTGATTATGAAGCTGGCTTGGTGAAACCGATGAGAGACAAGTTTGAGGTAACGCCCTTTCCTTCATATCGATATAATGATCCTCAGAGCCCCCTAAGGGCCGGTTTGCAATCTTTGATCAAACTGGTACTTGATAATTTTCTTTGACACTTTACAATCTTCCCCGATAATCGCCAAGGCCGTTTAAGTATGCAAACCTAAACCGTACTCCAAAAACTGCTTATCAACACTTTTAGTAAAATCAAATAGCCATTAGCCCCTGCGCCGAGTTGAATACGCAGATTGAACTTGGGACTTGTCCATATATTAGTAGTAGAAAAATTGAAGGTACATTAGCCCCAAGTGTCAAGCATATAACAATGTTGTGTGGTTGATACTTGCACTTTAATTGTCTGGCCGACGATGCTATCAATATGCAGCTGATGTGGCGATCAAGGATGGCCGGATTGCCGATTTACGACAGCATTGGAGACTCAAAGAGTTGAGATGCATAAGGCCAAGAAGGAGCTGACTATTGCCCCGCTGCCGCAGAAGAAACGAAGGACAAAATGAAGAAGGAACAGCTGTCTCGGCTACGGAGAAGGCCAACTTGCTCAAGCGGGCGGAAAATGTCAAGCCGCCTTAAACCGTGGTAGATGATTCGACACCGTGAAGCGGCAAGTGCATTCTATGACGGCAGCCATCTTCGTACACCTCCCAGAATAAGTGTAATTGTACTTGTCGGTATCTCCAAAGACTCGGTTTAAAACTGTCCTGCTTATGAAATGCAGCACACGATTGACACTTGGGAATGACGTATGAAGAAACTCAAAGTCAGATACACCTTAGTAGAACAGCAGATACCGAGCCCAACGGTGATTACCACAATGTCACACAATAACCCGGCGCCGCCTTTGATCCAAGATACCTTGACCCGCTATCCATCCCGCCTTCCCGGATTGAAGAGGTAAAGAAATCGCCGACGAACCGGAGCGATCAACGCTTTGATCCGGCCAAAGCCCGGGTGCCGGATTTTGATCCAAAGGAAGCAGCCCAGGGTTATCCCAAGGTGAAGGAAGATGGCTCAGACTTTAATGAAGAGGACTTGCGGCAATAAATCGTGGCAAGACGCCCACTTGCGTGTCAATTGGCGGAAGAAGCCGATTTGGAGCACTATCAAGCCCAATACAATGATCGTAATAAGCGTGTGTCCGCTCCAACTTTTGAGCCGAAAATTTGATCCCTCCAATCCAGAAGCACACTTACGCCCCGACATTGAACCGCCAACTTTGATTCATGAAGAAGCTGTTTTTCAAGATCGATGGGCATCGATCGACTTCGTGGATTTCACCAATGGGTAGGGAAGAGGATGTCAAGCGGGGAGGACGAAGAATAGTCTTGAACCGTAGCCGGTTTAACAATGATCATTTGGGCAATCGTGTTGCCTTTGTAATAGCTTTTAGCCAAACTTTATTGCTCGGGTATGCCTTCGCATCGAGTAAACCTTGTTTGATTCACACGCCTCGCAACCAAAGAGTAACTTCGTGGCGGTGAGACCGCCAACCGTTTATGGCATCCAATATGTGCTTATGTATTTGAAAATTAATTAGTATGTGATACAAATACCGCCATATCTGGCATAAAGTCGGCATAGCCAATCTTGAAGCGAGGCTTTTGTTAAAAACCATAACCGCCTTTGGGAAGCAATAACTCCCATATAGGCGTGTGAATGAGCACAAGCCCCGAAGTTTCTCCATAAAGATGGACCGAAGATGGTAAACCGGAAAAGTAAAAACTGTTGAAATATCGACCGCGGCGCTTATCAGCTTGGTAATCGATAGCTAAACCGAGAAAATATTCATCATGTTGGAAACGCAACAAAAATCAAATACCAAATATGGCAACAAAGGCAATAACACTTTGTAAAAAGGAGAGCTGCTTGAGCTGGTCGATGGCATTACCATGGTCGATGCTACCAAGCCCTCAAGGTGTAGCGATGGTGCTAGTCAGCCAGTCCCCAAAAGACTCGTGGCGAGTACGCCGCCAAGTGGCGGACATTGGTTCGGGTTCACTCAAGCCCCTATGGGCGCCGGCCCTAATGGTCGACTCAAGAGGCGGACCGTTCAGACATGACCGTGTCCCCAATGATCTAGTGGCTTTCGCTTATCAAGAGGTGTAGCAATCGGTTCGGATACTACCAAGCCCCCAAGTGATAAATATAATTGTCAAGGGTAAACCGGAGGTCGCTGAAAAACAGAAACGCCTGTAACCACGCATGAAAAGAAAGACAGAGACCCCGCTTGGCTGAGGCCCCGATTTTTATTATATCAAAAGATAATATATACATTGTTATGCTATGTACATAAACCGAGCCGATGACTCATGTGTAGTAAGGTCAAGATGAGCTACATTCCACGGCCTGTTGGTCTCCTCCTCCGACGACGTGAGTCTTTATGCTCTCGAATATCAACCAGATAATAGGAGCCGTTATGCGATTCTGTCGACCACAAAGGGCCCTTCCCAAGGTGGGGATAGCTTGTGCATGTCTGTTCGATCTTGATGAGACGAAGCACCAAATCGCCTTCCCGAAAAGCTCGTTTTAACCCGCGGCTGTGATAACGAAGGTCTTGCTGGTAAATCGCTGATCGAGCGGTTGCTACATCACGCCTCATCCAAAGAGATCCAAAGCGCCCCGTCACCGCTTCATTGTCCGCTTCAACATAAGCCGCTACACGGGCGAAGTCGTGCCAATATCGCTGGGGAGAATCGCTCGCCCATAAACCATGAAAAGGGCGGTAACCGTGAGACCGGTTTGGCGAGTATTGATACTCCATAGCACCGATGGGAGCTCTTCAACCCAGCACTCGGCGCCTTTGTAATGGGACCAAGTCGCGTTTGATGCCTCGCAATATTTCCCGATTAGCACGCCCGCCGCCTGCTGATTGGGGTGCGCCATCGACGATACGCTCCGCCGGATATGCTCGCGTCACAAAATTCTTTCATAGCTCCTTTGGACAGATTGGTGCCATTGTCATGATGATACTGTGGAAAGCCAAACCGAAAATCACCTTTTGATAAACCGCATCGCATGCCGCCGCATCACACTTATCGACAGTTCCGCTCAATCCACTTGGTGAACTTGTCCACCGCCACCAACAGATGGGTCTTCTTATCTTTGGATCTCTTAAAAGGCCCGACCATATCCAGCCCCCATGTCGCAAACGGCCATGTTATCGGGATCATCCTCAACTCCTCGTGCGGGTATATGGGCACGCTCGAGAATTTCTCGACACCCATCACAAGGCTTGACCAAATCCTCCGTGATCAAGATGAGCCGTTAACCAAGAGAACCCGTGACGGAACGCCGCCACCAAGGACTTTGAACCGCATGGTGCCCGCAATCCCTTCGTGGATTTCTCGTAAAATTTCGCCACCTTCCTCGGGGAAACAGCGCTGAAATGCCCTCAAACGCCGCGATGATGCAACTCACCATTGATAATCGCTATGGACTTGGAACGCCGGGTTACCCGCTCGCCGTAATCTCATCGTCCGCAATTCTCCTCGAGTCATATATGCAAGATAAGGCACCGCCCAATCCGAATAGTGTGTAATGCTGCCACCAACCGGGCCTCCGGTCAGAATTGCCAACCGCTTCACCAGGAGCCGAACCGACGGTTTGTGCAAGATGTCGAGGAAAACATTAGGGGAACCGTTTACGCCGAGAACCCAGCCGCTTAAAGCGCCTCGCCGCTTCGCTTCTTCCGCGATCCACATGATCTACTTGATATCCCTTGAAGCACCCTCGCAATATTATCCACCTCTCGCCGATAGGGCAGCCATGAGGGGTCCTTAGAATCCCAAGTGCCGATACTTGCTGCGCCACCAGTCCGAAGTCACCAAAACACTTGACCCGCCAAGTTCATTTCTTAGCCATCCGGAGACCATGGAGTAAAGCTCAGACTACCGCATTATTAGTACAAGGAACATTAGACGGAGAACGAATAAAACTTATCACCGTGGGAAGTTAACACGACTCCAAATTTCCGAGCCTTCCAATTGCCTCGACCCATCAAGTGGATAGTCCAAGATGTATGATCCGCTTCCTCCGAGCTTGCAACTCCGCCCAATCATTAATGAAGTCAACAAGCGCCAGGATTTCACCGCCGCGGGTATATATTTGAGCCCGTATGCCCAAGCTCGATGGCCCATTTTGCAATCCGCCGCCGCCTCCCGGTTTTGTATGATATCACCCAAGGAGCTGAACTAACCACCGTAATAGGATGCCCTTGGAAATATTGTTTCAGCTTCCGCCGCCATAAAAACACCATAGACTAACTTCGCCAATGCGGATACTCTCGCTTGATTCAATAAGTACCTCATCGATATAATAAACCGCCGCTGAACCGATATTCTTTCCGCCTCCTTACGCCGACCACAATAGCTACGCCACCGCCGCGATTGGTTGCCACATATAAGAACAACGGTTCGTTGTCAATCGGCGCCGCAAGAATCGGGCGGATTGGCCAATTGCCGCTTTAGGTCCTCGAAGCTTGGCTCGCACGACTCTGCATAAACCGATCTCGTTTTCCTCAAAGATCTCGGTATAAAGGAATAGCCTTCTCCAAGTCGGCCGATAAACCGCTCAGGCCGCAATCCGCCTCGCCAAGCGCTGAACGCCGCTGATACACTTTGGTTTAGCCAAGGAGGTGATCGCTTTAATTTTCTCCGGTTGGCTTCGATCCTCTCGTTGGATACCAGAACCCCAATAGCTTGCCACCGACACCAAAACACATTTGGCCGGATTAAGCATCATCTTATAAATACGCAGTTGTCGGGTCTCCTTCAAATCGCCCACCAGCCGCCTTCGCTTTTGATTTTACCACAATGTCATCCACATAGGCATGCACATTGCGCCAACTGCGTATGCAAACAATTCTGCACACACCGCTGATACGTGGCTTGGGCGCTCTTGAGCCCAAAAGGCATAGATACATAGCAGAAGGCTCCAAAGGGAGTTATAAACGCCGTTTTCTCCTGGTCCTTAACTGCCATCTTGATTTGATGATATCCAGAGTACGCGTCCAAGAAACTTAAACGCTCACATCCTGCCGTGGCATCGATAATCTGATCAATGCGGGGGAGAGCAAACGGATCCGCCGGACAAGCTTTGTTAAGATCTCGTAGTCCACACACATACGCCAGTGCCGCTTTTTCTTAAGGACTAGCACCGGATTAGCGAGCCACTCGATGAAACACTCGATGATAAAGCCACCGCCGTAAGCCTCGCTACTTTTCTCCAATGGCCTTGCGCTTTTCCTCATTAAACCGGGCGGAGGAACTGTTTCACCGGTTTATACTTAGGATCCACATTATGTGTGCTCACGAGTTCCTCAGACACCGCATGTCGAAGGCTTCCATGCAAAAATGTCCCGGTTCTCACGGATGAACTCGATGAGCGCGCCTTCCTATTTGGGATCCAGGTTGGCACTGATGGTGAATTGCTTAGATGAATCGCCTGGTACAAAGTCAACAAGCTTGGTTTCAGCCGCCGATTTAAATTTCAGATCTGATTCATGCTCCGTAGTAGGCTTCTTCAGAGGGGTCATGTCCGCCGGATCAACATTATCCTTATAGAATTTCAACCTCTCAGAGCATGCATCGTCACAGAAGTCGCATCTCCTTCCTCACATTCCAAAGCGACTCGGCGACTTCCATGCACCGTTATTGTTCCTTTGTAACCCGCATTTTAAGCTGCAAGTAGATATAACAAGGTCGCGCCATGAACTTGGCATAAGCCGCCGCCCAAACAGGCATGATATGGGCTCAATCTTTACCACTTCAAAGGTTAGCTTTTCGCATCGAGAATCATGTTCGCTCCAAAGGCCACATCCAAGGCTATCTTGCCAATGGATACGCAGATTTGCCTCGGCACTACACCATGGAACACCGTGTTGGACGGTCCGAGATCTTTATCCGTGAGACCCATGCGACGGAAAGTGTCATAATACAATATATTGATGCTGCTTCCTCCATCCATAAGTACCTTAGTAAACTTATAGCCCCCAACTTGGGGGTCCACCACCAAAGCCACCGACCCGGATTATCAACCCGGGGATGGTCCTCTCGCCCATGTGATCGGCTGTTCTCGACCAACGAGATACCGTGGCACAGCCGGTTCAACAGAATTTATCGCCTGCTTGTGAAGCTTTCTATCCCGCTTGTCCAAACTGGTCGTGAAAACATGATATTGCCCGCCGCTCAACCGCTTGGCTGGCTCGATAGCTCGACCGCCGCTGCCGCTGCTGGCTACCTTGATTGTTCCGTTGTTGAAATTGCTCGTTGTGCCCTCGAACCGAAGCTCCGCCTTGACCCGCCCATGAAAACCGAACTCGAACCGCCACCGATCCTTGATCATATCGAAAGCATCGAGTTTTTGAACGCTTGCATAATAGAACAGTCCTTCCAAAGATGATTCGATGGGTTTTCTTTCGTTCCGTGTTTGGGATGTGGCTGATTCAGAAGTAATTTAAACGGTTCGCACCAGATTTGGACCCCGATTCGCTGGTTTCGCCGCTGGCCTCTGCCCCTGCACTAGTGTTAGCTACAAAATCATCACTTTGCGCTTGCCCTCAGCTTCCATGACCTGCCGGTTTGACATGTCGCTGCTTGAGTTGCCATTCTTCTTTCCCTTCCTCGCTTCGCTTTCATCTATCTCAGATCCTTGGTACCGCTCGAATCGGCATATTTTACTAAAGCGGTCATGAGGGTTCCTCAGACGCTGCGTAACCGCTTCATACGCCCCAGCTTCAGCCAGAGGTTCAAACCGCGCTTGATTTCTAGCGTGATGATCGCCGAGTCAGCTGATCCGCCGAGGAGTGTAAAATCTCGACACACGGCGCACTCCAAATGGGTTGTGGACTCCTTCTTCCTCGAACGCAAGCCGCCAAGTCCACTATGGACTTCGCCGCTTACATGTATCTTTGAAATTCGATAAACCGGGCCCGTGAATCGACCCCATGAACTCGATCGAATTGGGCGGCAGGTTTTTCAACCAAGTACGGGCTGTACCTCCATCATCATGGTGAAGTATTTTGCACATGCCGCTTCATCAACATCAAGCATCTCCATGGCCATCTCATAACTCTCAACCCACGCCTCGTGGATAGATCGGCAGTAATTCGGCACCTTACGTGGGCCTTTAAAACTTTAGGCAACGCACATTGCGCAAAGCGGGTTAAACAGGCACTCCCAAAGCGGAGGAAACTCCTGGTCCCGTGAAAGAGGTAGGGCGAACCGGCGGTGCGAACCACATCACCAGGCCGCTAACTCGCCTCCCGCGAGCCCGGCCCGATCTACTACCTCCGAGCATTACGAAGCGCCGCTTATCGGTTGTTGCCTCGGCCGCTTCTCGTCCCGCTACATTTGACAGGGCCGGTTCATCCATGCGCCATCAGAGTTCGCTTGACGGGTGTAGAGTGAATCCGATCGCGCTATATGAATATGCTTCCGCCGGGTTAGTGCAGTCCGAGAAGCTCCTTAACCCGGCGGTCTCAATTGCTTGTGGGGAATCTCCTTCAACCGATTGCTCCAATCGCGCCGCAGCCGCAACAAGGTTGTCCATAGGGTTAGAGTAATGCCCCGGAGGCGCTCAGACGGGCGGAGGCATCACCGATTCTCGCGGGGCTCCATCCGGCGTGGCTGGACCGCCGCTTCCCGCCTCGGGCGCTTCGATCCGCTTACTCCTCGTGGCTGGGCGGGTTGTCGTCCGCCCGTGTCCGAAAGAGGTTTCTAGGGTCAACCGATGGCAAAGCGCGATCTGATTTCCGCTTTAACACCTCTCGCGACGCGCCTCGTCGAAAGCATGAGTCTGTAAGCTATGCGATCTAAAGCGCCCGCCCGAGGCCATGCGCCTTCTTCGCCGCTAGATCCGCTGGCTCGCGGATTCGCTTCTCACCTTTGCAATCTCGCATTATGAGCTCTCTTGATCCGCCGGATTATCCTCCGCCATAAGCGCCGCTGCATCAAACAGATTCGACAAAACTTGAACCGGCGGACGACCGCCTCCTCGCCTCGCTGCCGCCGCTGAACCGGAAAGTATCGCCGCCGCGTCGATTTAAAGGGTTGCGCTCGCGATCGCCATGAATATGCCGATCCGTTCAGCTGGCTTGGGGGTCCGGAATATCGCACCGCCGGAACAGCCCTCGATCATACCATCCTCGCAATTGATATAATGACTCGCTTCTCCCGCCGAGGATTCATCGCCGAATAAACGACGGTCTCGCCACCGATTCTCAACTCGTATCACATTCCTTCCATGGGTAACTCCAACGAAGACATGCTTCACCGCCGTTTAGCCCGGCTGGTTGCGCTACGAGCCGCCTCGACGAGGTCGGTGGAGATGTCCGCCAGCCCTCCGATCTTGCCGATGAAGACGCAGTATGCCGCCAAGGGGACCCGCATCCATACTCGATTGAATCGGCCTCGACCCCATCCAAGATCGCCGATGTAGATCCGCCGCGACGACTCTTGGTCATCCGCCCACAACGTAGCCTTCGAGTCCTTTGAGCTTGCCTCCAAGATCGCCAAACTATCGTGCGATAGCCCCACGGTGGGCGCCAACCGTCGTGGATTTGTCACGCAGATGTCCTAGTACGAGGACTTAGTCGTGAGCCATCGCAACGGGTTTACTTGCAGGGTTAAAGCGACACAAAGACACGAGGGTTTATACTAGTTCGCCCCTTCGATGAAGGTAAAAGCCTACGCCTAGTTGTGATGGAATTGATGTAATCTCGGCGGCTAGGAGCAAATAAGCTTCGCTTAGGCTCGAGCTGTTGTTGTTCATCTTGAACCGCCGCCGGTCGCCCCTTTATATACACGGGTGACGCCTGCCGGTTTAGTAGAGTCCCAACCGTTCATACTGTGATCCCGGTTGGTATCTCTATTCCTAACTTACAATACAAGTTACACATCAGGCCGGTTTACGCCACAAGGTCTAAGCTTCACTACATGTGCCTTTGGGCCTTTACATGATTACACTACTAGCGGAGTCAATCCGGCCCAAGCTTGGCCGGTTTACACCTAGTGGTAATATCCCCAACACCCAATAATGGCCCTCTTCCACGTGTCGTACGAATGCGAAAGGCCAAGGTATTTTTACATTTTACCCCCTAGCAGCGCGAATAAGCTGCCTATAAGAGAGGCAAGAATCCAGATCCAAATAACACCATCCTCCTTCCGCGAGTACTCATCGGAGCACTTCTGACAAAAAATCCACTCCATCAAGGACCGTGGACGCGGCTCCTCCTCAAGGCCCCACCCCTCCACCAGAGATTGAGGAGATGTTCAGCCCGACATACGAGCTGGTGACGCTCCAAGCGGAGGGATACCTTCCTCCGGCCTTTATGGTCCCGATTCGAGCCGGGCTGGCCACCTACAAAGGTGGAAAGCAGGCGGAGAACACCCCTAGTCCCTGCAAGGGAGAGCGGGTGTGCTTCATCCCTTATCTAATAAGGGGGCTCGGATTTCCCATACATCCTGCTTTCTCCGGTGCTTTTGGAGTTCTACGACTCCAGCTTCATCACCTCACGCCTACCCATTCTACATATTATGGCTTCAGAGCTCTTTTGCGAGCTGTTCCCGCATCGAGCCCCATTTTGCGCTTATGGAAGAGGTTATTTTGCCTCGCACTTCGCTCTCACAAGGGGTCAATATATCAAGTGGGCGGAGCTTAAATATGGCGATCGCCGGATCGGATATCTATCCGAACCCTAAAGAAGGCGTCCAAGACCGGCTTCGAATGGTTTTATGTGGAAGATGCTCCACCGCCGACTAGTTCGGATCGCCTCCCGGAGTTCAGCAACGCCTCTCAAGAAACGCCGAGTTGGCGCCCACGGAGCCCTCAACAGAGGATGACAGAGCGCCCATTATCCGATGGGCCGGATAAGGTTGCTGGCTCATTCCGGATTGACCATGATTGGAGCTGCGCCACGCATTATGCAAGGTGCAGCTGCCCAATATAGGGGCCACCCCATGGGATTTCAACAGGAGAATGACGCCACCGGCCATGGCGCAAGGGGTTTAATCGCCGCCGATCCGTGAAGATCCCGTCCGCTTGTACAAGGGGGATAAAGAGGACTTCCTCCAAATGAGCCCATTGAACGGATTCTCCATGAATAACCCTCGGAGCTGGGTAAGCGGACGTTTATTCATTTGATCTGTGCTTTCAAAGTTAAGTGTCTTACTTTATGATTTCGACGCAGAACTGTGCCGGATGTGGAGGGCATACACAGTCCGCTCCACAACCCGAGGATCCGGAAGATCCCTTGATCCGCCTCCAAGAGGATCCGCACATAAAGGTGGAGCTGATTGACGGGTGTTCCACCAGCTTAGCATGGACAATGCTCTAGTCGCCATTACGGCCGACTACCCCGGCCCATCTCCGCTTCCTGTAACTATGACCGAGCCCCGACACCATTACTTCGTCTGCGGTTATTTCACCACCGCTACCAACAAGTGTCTCGCAGGAGGTGCCTTCAAGGCGGAAGTCGATCTCGCGGCAAAACGACCAACCAGGTCGCTTCAGCCCAAAGAAGCGGAAGAGGGTGCGGTGCGAATTGAACGCCGCCAAGAACGGTATGGCACGCCACCGCTTTAAGAAAAATACCTCGTGAAGTATATTGATGCTCCCCGACTTTTTCCAAGAGAAAGAGCTCGCCGGATCGTGCCTCGAGAGGTTGCCAACCAAGCCTCCGCCAGCCTGTGCTCCAACACCTGTCCAGAGGGGGAGGCGAGCGCAAGGCGCGAGCCGGATGCTCCTCCAACGGAGGATGCCGATAGACCGTCCGCCACTGTGTTCGAGAGAGCGCCATGAATCACAGCGGCCACGGCAGCTTCATGACGATGTTTCTCCCCGAGGCGTTGAGTGCCTTTAACGCGGGAGACGCGCACCTCCGTGCCGCTCAAGATGGTTTAACCAGAGCCACGGAGTAGTATGTAAAAGACATACGGGTAAGGGATTTTAATAGTTGTATATGCCAGTAGCCCCCGTAGTTGAAAAAACTGATTTAAGGATCATTTGATATGCAGGATCTTACAGAGAAGAATACCCAATTGTCCCAGGAGCTACAATAGTGCAAGGCCCAACTTGAGGCCGCGCTAGCCGCCGCAGGAGGAGACACAGAGACCCCCTCTGGTAACACATATTTCAAAAAGATAAGCGGTAAAGGGCGTATGATAAGTCCGATAATAATATTGCAAATGTTGCCGGACTTGATCCGGACAAGCAATACTATCAGCCAACTAAAGGTCGCGAGAGGGTGCTTATGAAGGTGCAGCAGAGAGGAACAAACCCAAGATTCCTACACCCAGCTTGGAGAAGAGCTAAAAGGTGTTCGCCTAGCTGCCCGTCTGAAGGAGAATCACGCTTCGACGCTGCATCTACAAGAAGTGCTTGAGCAAACTCTTTTGAAAAGAAGAGTTCGCGAGGAAGTCAATTGACGTAAATGTGTCTCAGAGGTGTGCTCACAGTGTCGCCTCATGGAGGAAATGCCCGGTTCAATGGGTGACCAACTTCCCGAAGCTGCCGCAATCGCAGACGAACGTGTTCGGCAGCGGCGAGTGGCGCCGCCTGTGCCTTATGGTCGCCCGCCTCCCTACCCGAGGGTCTTGGAGGGCTTGCGGAGAAGCTTCAGGAGCACGGCAGCGCTTCCGCTATGGAAGATATCGGCCTGCTTCAAGGTGCCAAGGAGGCTCGGGCCATGGTGAAGACGCGGTACAAGAAGGCGGATCCAACCACATCGCCGAGGTCGGACTCAGGGGTCTGATGGGAAGGAGATCCTCGTGAGCTTAGTGTACGACCAAGTAGAGTTGGCTAAGTATTTCTAACGGGATCAGAAATTATACAGCCTGTTAGATGGGATTGAAGAGGAGTACAATCAACAAGATGACGATGTATTTTAAAATGACGGTATAATGCCTTCTAGCCGGATTGTAGATCGCTTTGTCTTTGCGGACCTTTTTCGCTTCAACCTCGGGACCCAACAGTCCGGAGTGTGTCCGAATACCTCGTTATGCAAAAACCGGCATGCATGGAGACCAGTCGAGGGGTCATTAGTGCTTTAATGCATAAGTGCCCAACTAGTTATGTTATATTACATGGTTAGTAAGAAACATCTTCCAGGAGAATAGTTCCGTTAGGGGTTCCTTTCTCGGGAGGCATGCCCTAAAGTGCATGTCCGGACTGGAAAAGAGTAGGAAAACATCTGGGGATAGATAAATAAATAAATGAGAAATCATCTTTCAAGTCACCGACCGAATATTCCCTTAAGAATGCTAGCTTTCGCTTCACCCGATCCGAGGTACACATTCGGGTCGACCCGGCAAGAATAATCGCAGAGGTGCTCCCTTTACCTCCTAGCCGAACAATCGGGAACGTAGGGGTAAGCACAGTAGCTAGGCAACCCAGCTTGGCAAAAACTTAAGTCATATTGATGCATATAATGGTGAATAAAAGGTACATGCGGAAGTGTGACACATGTGTTGGGAATGAAGCCTGTATAAATAAGCTTCTGTTAAAGAAGCCCCCAGGTATAATGAGTGCGAGTAGCACGTCAAGTATGTGCGAACAATGCGCAAATCAGCCCTCAAGGGTTTATGAAAAAGGTGGGAGAAAAGGGAGAAACAAAAGACAACGGAAGTATAAAATGTGGACGGAGGAAGGAGACGAACTCTGAGTCCGGCGCTAGGCGTAGAATCTTCGGAGGCGGGCTGCGTTCCATGGGTTCGCTCGAGTCGGTTGTCCGATGCGTTCATGAGACGGTATGCTCCACCGGTCAGACTTGGTCTATGATGAAGGACCTTCCCATTTGGGCTTGAGTTTGTCCTTTTCTTGTCCGCAGCGAGAACTAGTTCGCCAACATTGTAAGTTTTAGCCCATACTTCTCGCTTTGATATCTTCGAGCTCACGCCGATAGAATGCGGAACGAGCCTTTGCCACGTCAGCGCTTCCTCCTCCAATGCATCCAAGCTGTCCCGCCGATCCAACTCGGCTTCTTTTCTTCGTACATGCACACTCGAGGTGAGTCATGAATTATATCGCCGGGCAAAACTGCCTCAAGGCCAGATACCATAAAGAATGGTGTGAATCCGTAGTACGATTTGGCATGGTCCGCAGCCCCTGTGAGTACGGAGTCGAGCTCCTCTACCCAAAGGCGTGTTAGATTCCATAAGGGACCGCACTAGCCTAGGTTTGATGCCGCCATGATTAGACCATTTGCTGCTCGACCGACCGTTAGTTTGAGGGTGATAGACTGAAGCGTAGTCGAGCTTGATGCCCATATTTTTGCACCAGAGTTTAACATCGTCGGCCGTGAAGTTCATGCCGTTATCGGTGATGATGCTATGGGGGACGCCATAACGGTGTACCACCCCGGATATGAAGTCTATCACAGGTCCGTATTCAGCCGTTTGAACTGGCTTGGCCTCTATCCATTTGGTGAATTTGTCCACCATGACCAATAGGTACTTTTGCTTGTGGGTTCCCCCTTTAAGGGGTCCAACCATGTCAAGCCCCTGCACCGTGAACGCCAGTGATGGGTATAGTTTTGAGGGCGTGGGTGGCATGTGGTCTCGATTAGCAAAGAGTCGGCAACCGACGATCGTTGGACTAAGTCCCGAGATCTGCCGGCCGCCAATAATAGAATCTTGTACGGAAGGCCTTGCCTACAAGGGCTACAGCATGGTGCCCGCCGAGTCCATCGTGAATTTCCGCCAGAAGATTTCGCCCTTCCTCTTCGGAGATGCACCTTTGAAGGACTCCGGTTGTGCTTTTCTTATAAAGCTCTCCTCATGGACCTTGTAGGCTTTAGATCGCCGACTATGCAATGGGCCTCATTTTGGTTCGGGAGTTCCTCGCCAATTAAGTAGGCTAGGAATGGTTCCGCCACGGGCAATGACCGCCATTATTTCATGGGCTGAAGGTGTTATTTCATTGGCAGAGCCACCAGTTGTGTCAGAATGTTCGGTGTTGGGCGGTGCGGTTGGTTCCGGATTGTTATTTCCGGACTCCTCTTCCCATATTACGGATGGCTTAAAGAGCCGCTCCAGGAAGATGTTTGGAGGGACGGCATCGTGTTTTGCGCCGATGCGTGCCAACACGTCGGCTACCTGGTTATTATCCCGGGCTACATGGTGGAATTCGAGTCCTTCGAACCGAGCTAACATTTTTAAGACGGCGTTATGATAGGCTGCCATTTTTGGATCCTTGGCATCAAAGTCTCCATTCACTTGGGATATTGCGAGGTTTGAATCTCCGCGCACCTCTAGGCGTTGAATACCCATGGAGATTGCCATCCGAAGACCATGTAGAAGGGCCTCATATTCGGCTGCATTGTTGGAGTCGGTGTACATTATCCGGCACGATTGTATGCGGTCTCCGTTGGGGACGCCAATACGACGCCAGCCCCCAAGCCGGCCAACATTTTGGAGCCGTCGGAATGCATGATCCAATTGGAGTATGCGCCGTACTCTTTAGGGAGTTCGGCTTCGGTCCATTCAGTGATGAAGTCGGCCAAAACTTGCGATTTTATAGCTCGCCGTGGTTTGTAGGTTATGTCGAATGGTACGAACTTGATGGCCCATTTTACAATCCTGCCTGTCGCGTTGCGGTTGTTTATAATGTCGTTGAGAGGTACTTCGGAGGCAATTGTTATCGAACACTCTTGAAAGTAGTGTCGCAGCTTCCGGGATGCCATGAACACCGCGTACGCTATCTTTTGATAATGTGGATACCGGACTTGCATGGGGTTAAGATGGTGGATACGTAGTACACTGGGTTTTGAAGAGGGAATTTGTGTCCTTCGCTTTCGCTCGACGACGAAGTACCGCTACCGACAACTTGATGTGTTGCCGATATATAATAACATCGGTTCGCCCAGTTAGGCGCCGCCAGACCGGATTTGTTGCCAATATGGCATTGATTTCTTTGAGTCCGGCCGTGGCAGCATCCGGCCCACTGGTGTTCGTGCGCTCGAGGAGGCGATAGAGGGCAATGCCTTTTCTCCCAAACGGAGATGAAGCGCTTAAAGCCGCCACGCATCCAGCTTAATTTTGTATTTGTTTGAGGTCTTTTGGGATATCCAATCGTGACAGAGTTCGGATCTTGGCTGGGTTTGCTTCAATTCCTCTACCGGATACAATGAAGCCTGTGAGCTTTCTGCCGGGTACGCCAAAATGCATTTTCCGGGTTGAGCTTAATGTCATATGCTCGAGGTTGTCGAATGTGAGCCTCAAGTCGCCTACTAGAGTTTCGCATGTTTGGTCTTGACGACCACGCCGCTCACGTATGCCTCCACCGCTTTTGCCGATCTGGGTAGCCGACATGTCCGAATCATGCGCCGATATGTTGCGCCGGGCGCTTAAGTCCGAAGGGCATTGTGTTGAAGCGTAATGGTCTCAGATGTAGTAATGAATGCCGCTATGTTTGGTCCGCCTCCGCCATCTTGATTTGATGGTAGCCGGAGTATGCGCCGAGGAAGCACAATGAATCGTGTCCACGGTAGCATCGATGATTTGATCGATGCGGGAAGGGGAAAGGATCCGCTGGACAAGCCTTGTTAAGGTCTTTAAAATCGGCCACACAGCGCCAGATTTGTCCTTTTTGGTACCATTACCGTGTTCGCTAGCCACCCGGATGTTTGATGTCTCCGATGAATCCGCTTCCAATAGTTTGGCTAGCTCCTCTCCCATTGCCTCGCTTTTTGGGTTCGGAAAATCACCGAAGAGCCTGTTGATCGCCTTGAATCCATTTAGGATGTTTAGGCCGTGTTCGCCAATCTGCGTGGGATTCCCGGCATATCCGAGGGTGCCACCAAATATGTCCCAATTCTCCCGGCGAATTCTCGTGGTGAGCGCATCAACATCGTGGTTTAACTGTGCCCCAATGGAGGCCGTTTTGTGGGGTCCATTGGATGGACCTGGAATTTGACTATTTCGTTCATTGGTTTAAAAGAGGTGGACTTGGATCTCTTATCGAGTATCACATCGTCCTGTTTCACCGTGAGAGCGTAGCGCGGTGAGTTTTCTCTGCCGCTAGGGCTTTGGATAGTGCCTCTAGGGCTAGTGCAACTGTCTTGTTTTCGCCGAGTGCTATGTACGGATCACTAGCAAGAGTGATGGTTCCATTGGGCCCGGCATTTTAAGCTTCATGTACCCGTAATGGGGTATGGCTTGAAAATTGTAAATGCCTCTCGCCCTAATAAAGTGTGATATCCGCTGCTGAACGGGCCACTTGGAACGTGACCTCCTCGACCAGTAATTGTCCGTGAAATAACACCACATCAAGTGTGATTTTTCCTGTGCAACGTGCTTCCCGACTAGGGATTATTCCTCTAAAGGTTGTGCCGCTTCGCTCAATGCGGCTCCATTTTTCCATTTTTCAAAGGGTTTCCTCGTAGATGAGGTTTAATCATTGCCGCCATCCATGAGTACCTTAGTAAGACGAAAACCGCCCACTATTGGGCCGAGGACCAATGCAGCTAGTGCTCGGGCTGTTCGAATTTAGGTTCGTCAATGGCATTGAAGGTGATAGCCGTGTCGCCCATGGATTTGTTGTTGCTACTTGGTAGACTTCAAGTAGGTCATGGATTGTTCGCTTCCGCATATTATTTGATGCGAAAGTCTCAAGACCGCTAATACCGCATCGGTATCATTGGGGTGGTTCTCCGGGGCTAGAAGCTCTTCGCCACTTTTGGCCACCTGCCGTAGTATCCAACATGCTCGAAGGCTATGTGTTGGAGTGGCGCCCTCTGTACTATGAATTTTACAAGGTCTGCTGAGCCATCCCTCTAGTACGGTTCCGTGCCCTTTATGGGGTTTTTGCTTTTTGGTTTTTATCCCGAGTGCCTGAGCATGATGCACCCTTTTGTTTCGGACTAGGGTTGTGTTCGGAGCCGGATTGTCCCAAAACTTAGTTTCGGTTTTCCAGATACTCTCCATAGCATAGTACTTTTGTACTATGGACGCCAGGTCGGCGAAGCATGTAATTTCACGATGACTTACGGCGTTCAAGATTCCCTTGTTCGTGCAATTGTTGCAGAAAACTGAGATTGCGCTTTCCTCACGGCAGTCTTTTATCCTGTCCATAACCAGGAGGAATCGCCCAAGAATGATGTATTTTGTTCCGTGGGCTCTTGCGAATTTGAGATAGATCGCTTATGTTTGGGTGGGCGGGTGGAATTGAGTCCGGAACCATGCCCAACTTGAGGCTCAAGGGCCGAAAAGTTTCCGAATTTGGAAGTTCGGATTGCTGGATGTTGTCCAACGAATCTGGTCCATTTCGACTTTAGGTTCGAGATTTGATCGACGTCCGCCTCGAGGGAATCCGCATGGAGGGATCAGGAGTCCGCATATAACCGGTCTTTAATACGTAAGAAGAGTCGCCGTTGTTCCTCTACCACCGCAACATGATGGGTAACCAGGGAGAGTCAATCTCTCGGATCGGTTTTAAGCCCAATCTGATCGTAGTCTCATAGAGACCCTGTGGCGGCGATGCAATCCAAGAGCTTCGTTACGTAAGAGAGCTCAATCGATCCAACTGCTCGGTGAATTCGAGCTGACGCGAAGATCGCTTTTGATGACCCGAGAGGTCATCGTCAAGCGGGCGCCGAACAGCGGTCATAAGAAAACCACCTAGTCGACAGTTTGGCGGTACAAAGCTCCTTGATAATAGTACCGCCTTTAAAGACGGAAGAGGCATCCTTCCCGATTGCGACGCACGAGGAACTCTCAATGAAAACACCAATGTCGGTGTCAAACCGCGGATCTCGGGTAGTGGGTCCCGAATCGTGCGCCTAGGCGGATGGTAACAGGAGACAAGGGACACGATGTTTTTACCTGTGTTCGGGCCCTCTCGATGGAGGTAAAACCCTACTCCGCTTGATTGATATTGATGTTATGGGTAGTACAAGAGTGGATCTACCACGAGATCAAGGAGGCTAAACCATAGAAGCTAGCCTATGGTATGATTGTTGTTGTGATTGTTGTCCCACGGACTAAAACCCTCCGGTTTATATAGACTCGGAGAGGGCTAGGGTTACACAGAGTCGGTTACAATGATAGGAGATCTACATATCCAGATTGCTGCTTGCCTTCCGCGCCAAGGAAAGTCCCATCCGGACACGGGACGAAGTCTTCAATCTTGTATCTTCATAGTCTTGGAGTCCGGCCGATGATGATAGTTCGGCTATCCGGACACCCCCTAGTCCAGGAGTCCCTCAGCAGTCCTTCAAGCTGTCCAAGGTGGAGAAAGAGCTCCGCGAGACGAGGACCGAAGTGCGAGGTGCCCGTAAGGAGCTCCGCCAAGTGAGGCAGATCGCGGATGGTAAGCCGTACTTACTGTAGAGTGTTTTGGTGGCAACAAGTTCGCCTTGCTGACGCGGGTCTAGCACTCCGCATGCATTTTCGTCGAGCTTCCCAGGAGCGTGGCGGATGGGGCGGAGCACTACACCAAGCAGAAGAAGAATTCCGAGCAGCAGGTCTTCTGGGCGCAGTTCCAGGTGCCCGAGCATCCTCTCCTCCTCAGCAACCAGATGAAGCAGCTGATGGAGCTGCATCGGATGGTCGGGCCTGCCATGAAGGATCTCTGTATCCGTCTATGGCCCTCAGAGCCGATTCTGAGCAGCTACTTTGGTCTAGTGCAGAAGCTGCGTGAAGCTCATCCTGGATTGATGCCATGAAGCGTTCTACGTGCCTTGAGGGAGCTAGGTTGGCCTTTGCAAAGACCATGGTGCATTGGCCGAAGATCAAGCCAATGGACATGGCCAGTGGTCCCCCGCTAGTCAGAAAGGAGCGTCGCTGCCCCGAGCTTTATTTCGCCCAAGTTATGGATGGTGCTCGGGCGATAGAAAGCCAGTGTTCCAAGGATGTAATCATTGAGTGATTGTATTAAGTTGTCTACTGAACCTTGTGCTTTATGATGCGGCCCATTTTTATATGATATTGTTATTTTGACTCTTGTGTGGCCATTTATTATTCTGAAAGCTGCCAGTCGTCGGCTTCAGCCCCCGAGCAAATATCGCGAGGTTTGTTTCGTCTCTGCAATGTTACCCTTAGCCAACGTCTCAGTAGCCGAAGGCGGTAGTGCGTGAGAGAGACTAGGAAATTGGACAATGCGTCTTTATTGCTTTCACTTAGCCATAGGAGCTTGACGGAGGGGACTAATGACTAGCCCCCAGTATTTTTCTTACATGGGAGCCGAGGCATTCCTTTGTAATCACCTGGTTTGTGCTAAGATGAACCTGTGTATGACACGAATAAATTGCCAACGATTTCTTAGTTTAACACTTGTCATTGGATCGCTGACCAGGTCTCGCTTCCTATGACGGTCAGTTTTCAGCCTTATCCCCTGATGTACTTAACTATGCTAGCCAGAAGTACAATCGCAGGGGTTCTCCCTTTACCTTCTTAGCCGAACATGCGGAACGTGAGAAGGCAAACATAGGAGCCAAGCAACCCAACTATTGACCCAAGACATAGTTCGGACCTAGTGCATATATTGCAATATCCGAGACACCGAACACATAACTGAACATGGTACCGGACTTGGTACGTAGAGCTGATGAGGAGATTAGGCCCTTGGTCGATTAACCGATACGTACTTGTTAAACAATGTGTGCATGCCGAGTTGTTCGAAGAGCGGAAAAAGGAAAAAGGAAAAAGGAAAAAGCTAGCAAATATAAATGATTGGACACCGTAAAAGGTGTTTCTTCTTTTCCATAAGCTCGGGACGTCTATCCGTACAATTCGAACTGCTGAGGCGTGTATGATAAGTAAGACAAGAAAAATGGTACAGAGAAAGGTTTACACATGGCCTTGATGCGTGGGTCGAAGCCTCAACTGTTCCCTGATGCACGACTGTGACTTTTCATCTGCGGGGTGGAGGGGAGTGGTTTGGACATCCGTGTGAAACACCACATGTTGTCAAGGGGTGCCTTCAACAGGGACCTTGAGATATAGACTTTGCCATCATAGCTTGATGCTGAGCGAGTCCAAAGTCCTGCCCGTTGTCGTCCGAGGACACGGTGATGTCGTAGTTCGGTTGAGCATTTAATTTCAGCCCATGCGGTTGCCCATGGTATCTTGAAACGAAGTTGTGCTGTCGAGGTACGTAGAGCACAATGAAGGCGGGCATGCCGTGGGGAGCGTATCCATATTTGCAGCATACGCAGGCTGGTTCCCATGATGGGGATCGGGCCCGAGCCCTTTTACTTGTATCTCGCGCCTTTAAGGCGGGTTGATATCGAGGACCACTGGTGCCGTCTTGATCTTCGGCTGCTAGGGCCACGGTGTGCTCCTCGGTCTGGAGTGAGCGCTCAGTGTTGTCGTTGATCGTTATGACGCCTGAGGGGCCAGGCATCTTCAGTTTGAGATACATGTAATGCGGGACGGCGTTAAACTTGGCGAATGCCATTCGGCCGAGGAGGGCGTGGTAGCCGCTACAGAAAGGGGCAATATCGATGATCAAGTCTTCACTGCGAAAATTGTCTGGTGAGCCGAATACTACTTCCAGAGTAACCATGCCCGTGCAGTGAGCTTCTACGCCAGGAATAACTCCCTTGAAGGTGGTATTGCTGGGTTTGATCCTTGACGAATCGATCCCCATTTTTCTCACTGTGTCTGGAAAAATCAGATTGAGGCTACTGCCTCCGTCCATTAGGACTCTCGTGAGGTGAAACCCATCGATAATGGGGTCGAGTACCAAGGCCGCCGATCCTCCATGATGGATACTGGTCAGATGATCCCTGCGTCAAAGTTGACCGGGCAAGCCAACCATGGGTTAAACTTCGGCGCTACAGGCTCGATGGCGTACACATCCCGCAGCGCACGCTTCCTCTCCTTCCTTGGTATATGGATGGCATAGATCATGTTCACCATATTGACCTCAGAAGTGAAGGATCTTTGGCCTCCACTATTTGGCCTGCGGTGCTCTTAATTGTCCTCGCTTCGTAGGCTTCTGCCCGAGCCTTCGGCTATGAGCTTGTTGACCTGTTTTATCACCCAACAGTTACGGTTGGTGTGGTTGGCAGGATTTTTGGGGGTGCCATGGATCTGGCAGGGTCTGTCCAGGATTGCATCCAATTTAGTTGGTCCATCCTGGTTGCCTTTAGAAGGCTTTTTTCGTGACCCGGACTTCAGATGACGGAATCCGGCATTGACTGCCATCTCGTCGGTTTCGCCGTCGTTGTGGCGACACTTGTTCTTGTTGTGTTGTGGCTTTCCATTCCCGTCCCGGACTGCAGAAGTGCCGAGGGCTTCCACATTGGTGCTTCTACGAGCTAACAAACTATCTTCCCCGATGCAGAAGCGGGTCATGAGGGATTATCTTTAGCTTGTCCTGGCTGAGCTGACTTGCTGGCCAATCGTATCTAATACTATGCCTGAAGGCGAGTATAGCTTCGACATCTGTACAGTCGATGATCTGGATTTTCTTGGTCCAAACCTATTCCAGAATTGCCGGGCTGACTCTCTGGGCTGCTGGATTACGTGGCTCAGGTCATCGGCGTCCGGAGGCCGGACATAAGTGCCCTGAAAGTTGGCTCGAAAGCTGTCCTCGAGCTCTTCCCAACATCCTATGGAGTCTTCGGGGAGGCTATTCAGCTAGTGTCTGGCTGGTCCTTTGAGCTTCAAGGGCAGGTTGATGGTGTGGAGGTTGTCTCCTCATGCCATGTGGATGTGCAGTAAGAAGTCTTCAATCCATACGGCTGGATCTGTCGTCCCATCATATGGCTCAATATTTACAGGCTTGAAGCCTTCCGGGAACTGGTGTTGCATCACCCTATCTGTGAAGCATAGAGGGTGAGCGGTGCCTCTGATTCGGGTCGCCTCGTGCCGAAGACCGTCTATCATCCGTGCTCGTGGCAGTTCTCGAGCTCTGTCATTTTGGTCTAGCCATGATTGGTATCCGTCCCGCCTAAAGGGACAATTATCCTTGGGTCCATAAATGGACCTCGTCAGACCTGCCCGAGCGTCTATGTCGTGTCGTAGGTCGTACTCGTAGGCTGGCCGGCCTGCCTCCTTGCCTGGACGGCGGGGTGGAGCGGGAGGCTATTCGGTTTTGTCGGCCGACTGTTCAGCCTGAGTATACCTTGGGGTGCTGGCTCTATGGCCTTATTGTCGAATTGCGGTAGAAGTTTTCACATCGGGTATCTTTTAGACTGTCGCTCGTAGTCGTACCCTTCTTCGGCAGCTAGGATCTTGGTCCATCTGTCATTGAGGGTGTCTTGGTCGGCTTTTATTCTCTTTTGTTGTTTCTTCAAGCTATGCGAAGTGGCAATGAGCTACCATTTAAACCGCTCTTGATCCAGCGGGTCCTCAGGGACGATAAAGTCTTCATCGCCCAAACTGACCTCCTCTAAGCAGGTCCTCCTCCTCCTCGTGATCGGCTTGGGGTTGCTCGTCGGCGTCGTGGTCGTCGAGGTTGTCCGCATTGTCCGGAGTGCCGTTCTCTCTGATGTCCGTGTTGCTCGCATGGCTTTGTCATGCCTTGGAGCGGCGGCGTTGTTTGCGGCACTTGTGCGGCTCGTCGCTAGGCTTGCCACTATCCTTCTTGGGGGTGTCGTCATCGTTCTTCGGGGTGTCCACCATATAGATGTCGTAAGTGGATGTGGCCATCCAGCGGCCAGTGGCGGGGGGTGTGGCGTCGGCGTTGGCAGTGGCTCCACTATCCTCGTCCATGGAACTGGTGTTTTCCAAGATGTAGTCGAACCTGTCAGTTAAGTCCTCGACTGTGGCCACAAGGTGGGTGGTGGGTGGGACTTAAAATTCCCTGTGATTCGCCTCGAGGGACGGCTGAACGCAGGCCGAGGGCGAGTTGTCTCGAATAGCCAACATCTTGATCTGATCAAGTGCCTCATTTAACAGAGCGAGGCTTGCTGGGCCGTAGTGGGGTGGTCGCTCACGATCAGTCTCCATCATGGCGGGGAGTTCGGTAGGAGATGATTCCTGATCTCCGAGGGCCGAGGCAAACTCAAGGCACGGGGTTAGATGCGTGACAGCATAGGTGGAGGGGCCGAGGATGACAGCTGGCGTTCGGAGGCTTCCTTCGAATTAGGGCTCAAAGCCAAGTTGGTGAGGGGGAATTCGGTAGGAGGTGATTCCTGATATCCGAACATCGACCTGTCACTAGGGCTTGAGGCCGAATTCATGACAGAGCGAGAAGGTTCAACCGAGAGTGACTCTTGGCGTCTGAACACTACTCCCATACTGAGATCTGAAGCTGAGTCTTCGCCCGGCGTCATTGGCGTGGCCGAAGGGGATCCCAGGTCTCTAGAGAAGATGGAGATATCGGAGCTCAAAGCCAGCTGAGAGGTTGAGGCCGATCCGTAGATCGGATTGGGAGAAGACTCCAGGGTGGGCCCTAGGGGGCCTGCGGGGGTACCGAGCAAGGTTGTGAACACGGCGAAAACCAGATTGCCTCGGGCATTCGCGACGTACTCCAAATTACCGAATCTAATCCGGTGCTCGGGAGCGAAAATATCGATTTGGTCTAGATGACTTGTTGGATTGGCGTCCAACACAATGCTGCCAAACGCGAAGAGCTGGCCGGGGACAAAGAGGTCCCTGGAGTTGACGCCATCTCCAATGACCAGGAGAGCCATCGATCCTTTTGACGACACAACAGCAGAACTCTCAATCAAAGCACCAATGTCGATGTCAGAACCGGCTGATCCCGGGTAGGGGGTCCGAGCTGTGGATCTAGGATCAATGGGGAACAAGGGACGATGAACGCGGTGTTTACCCAGGTTCGGGCCCTCTCTAAGAGGTAAAACCCTACGTCCTGCTTGATTGTATTTGATGTGTATGGTATGGTTACAGAGTCGATCTACCTCGAGATCAATTGAGCTAAACCCTAGGTTGATGGGGTGTAGGATGTTGCTCTAGCCCTAAAGACTAAAACCGTCTGGTTTATATAGACACCAATAGCGTTAGAGTTACACACGATCGGTTACAACAAAGGAAAGATCACGCTAATCTTGACTTGGAGGGCACACCACGACACCGAAGATCTCCAATCCATCTCCGATCCGGCCATGGGCCCATGCCCTAATCCGGCTGCATAGTAGCCCATCAGTTCGGCCCATACATAGTAGGTCGACGGCCCGAGAACCCCTTAATCTAGGACTCCATCACCCTCCTCCTGTTACAGTCAGCAAAGTATTAGCTCACTAGAGATAGAGCCTTGCTCATCCACTTATCCCATACTCCTTGGAGTTCAAGACACTACCAGAATCACCCCTATGGCAACGGCCAGGGCCGCCGGCATATCCCTCAATACCGTCGGGACAGACCTATGCCGACGGCCCCCGTCGGCATAGGGCCGTCGGCAACATATACGTCGGCATAGCCCGAGAGGCCATCGGCATAGAAAGGCCGTCGGCATAGAAGATTTCCCGACGGGGGCCGTACATCTATGCCGACGGCCCTGGCCATCGGCAACGTCCACGTCTAATGGCGGCTGCCGTCAAGTATGACCAATGTCTGGTCGTCATGTGGCAGACCTATACCGACGGCCTAGCTGTCGGCATAGTTTGAAACTAAGCCGACGGCTAGGCCGTCGGCATAGGTCTGCCCCGTGGGGTCCAGCCATTACGTGGGCCAGGGATATGCCGATGAGCTAGCCGTCGGCTTAGTTTCAAACTATGCCAACGGCTAGGCAGTCGGCATATCCCTTCCTGAGGAGCTACCAGCTGCTGACATGTGGAATCTGTGTCGACAGCCTAGCCGTCGGCTTAGTTCAAAAACTATGCCGACGGCTAGGCCCTCGGCATAGGTGACACGTGTCAGCAACTGGTAGCTCACGCCAGCCCTATGCCGACGGCCTAGCGGTCGGCATATCTTGCATTCTTTTTCTTTTTTCTGTTTGTTTTCAGATCAATTCAATTCAAATATACAGGACATATCAGCAGATATATATGATGGAAATAGACATGTAGAACACATCAGGATACCATCCGGCACCATCCCAACAATACATGCATAAGCATCATCACAATCATAAGCATAAGCATAAGCATCATCACAATCATAAGCATAAGCATATAGACAAGTCATCTAAAGGATCATCACCACACACAAGTCATCTAAAGAAACATAAGCATAAGCACACAAGTCCCCGAAAGGCTTAAGCGCCAGGATGTCGAGCACCGCGGAGGTCGTCACCACCAAGACCGCCAAAACCCAGGTCGTCACTGCTAGCGGCAGCGCTACCGCCAAGACCGCCTCCACCTCCGCCTTCACCTCCGTGGATCGGAGTGGTCGGGCTCCGTGTCTCGGGAGTGCTGCGAAGACCACCGCCAACGGTAGATCTACCTGTTCCCTGGATGTTGAAAAGACATATTAACGGGATATACGACTGTGTTGAAAGGCATGCCATGCTTTGGGTGAATTGATTGGGGAT
Organism: Aegilops speltoides; assembly: GCA_021437245.1. Classification (NCBI taxonomy): domain Eukaryota; kingdom Viridiplantae; phylum Streptophyta; class Magnoliopsida; order Poales; family Poaceae; genus Aegilops; species Aegilops speltoides. The sequence continues at coordinate 350,309,073 of CM038143.1, read as the reverse complement.
GAACTAACCAGCGAGGTGCCAGCGTTCTGTGCCACAAACTCCTCAAAGGTCAGCAGCACTGCTTTTGCTGGAGGACATTGTGCTAGCTGCAACTGAGGAGACCTGCCGGCCGCCATATCCTAAAAAGCCTGATGCATCTGGCGATCCCTCTGCACTTGGTGTTCATAAAGCCTCTCATGCAACGCCATGGTCTCCTGGCATGTGTACTCCAGGTAGGCCTACGGTATGACATGATGGAACTCAAAAAACTACTAAATGCGGAAAATAAAGTGAGCAATGAAGATAAGACGGAAAATACTTACAGATTGTTGCTCCTGAAAGAGGGACTGTGCACTGGTCACTGGCTGGCTCGTGTGCTGGCTCAGGCTCGGTTCGATCTGACGGAGCTGTGTGTAGGAGATGGTAGGAGTGATCACAGCATCAAGAACCGCCTCCCGACCGTGCTCCTTGGGCCCCATGCTCACCACCGCCCTCTCATCCAGATCTGCCGCAATGGGGTCGGGTGTGTCAGGATGTAACTTCAGATACGCTTCGAAATAGGCCTTCTCCCTCCCCGCGGTCTTCTTGCCATAGTACTTGGGCTCGCCAGGCTTGGAGTCGCGATCTCCCACGCCTGCATGTGTGAGAGCGGCCGCTTCAGTTTCTCCTCCTGCACCACCAAACAGAGGTTAGTCATACATAAGAAAGTGATGGTGAATAGAAGAAGAATGTTTAATGGGGTTAGTCATACATTAACTGCCTTGTGGAGATAGTGGTTTCGGTTTCCCTGAGCATGTAGTCACTCCTTCCCTCAGTTAGCCTTGTTTTTGACTCTCATAGCCGCCCATGCTCCAGCCTCATCACACCAAAGATCCACCAATGCCGCCCAGGACTCGTCTTTTCCATAACACCAATTTGGACACACCTACATAATGAAAGCATAACGGTCTGTCAACACGAAACGGTGAAATGTACCACAAGGTAATGAAAGCATAATGAAAAATCTTTTATACTTACCTTCAAGAACTCGTCCCTCTCCAAGGTAATGCCCATCCTCCGCGCGTCTTCCTTGGTCATCTTCACACCAAGATAGTCGTCATGGTATGTCGAGATGGCCACATAGCACACCTCGTACTGCATCTGGCGGGCCTTCTTCTTGCATTGGCGTAGCACGATCTGGTCCGCTTTGGCCCTGTGCTCCGGAAGAACTCGATAGAATTTCTACAATCATGCATGAAACAAGAATGGAAGAAGCCATGAGTTAAATCATTCATGAAACTAGAATGGACTTGTGCTTCTGAAGAGAACTCACCCAGAAAGTGTTGATCACGGCCTTGGCATGGGTCCCATGGTCCACGTGGAGGGCCGCTTCCCAGTGCTCCCAGCTCGTGGCAAAGACCCGATGGTCCGAGTGTGGCCGATCGATTCGACAAGACAACCCCGCCAAGTAACTTCAAAGACGGTGATGAGGCTGTTGGGAATACGGACCCCTTTAGAATATATCCGATTCTTTGCAAAAGAATGAACTATTAGCATGTGACAAGCAAAATAAATAACAACCGGAATGAGCGTGTGACAAGCAAAATAATGAAATTATTATAATGTGGCACTTACTCTTTCCCGTGGGCTCAATGAGCCATACGCTCCTCAAGAGCAGATCACGCTTTGGTAGCTTTATGCTACCACGCAGCCACCCCTTGTTGTCAACCCTCCCCGCCACCACCATCATCCCCGCCACCACCATCATCCCCGCCACCACCCTCCTCCTCGCCTGCCTCCCCCTCCCCAACCTCCTCCTCATCCTCCTCCTCCTCCTCGTCATCCTCCTCCACCTCCTCCTCGGCCCCATCCCGAAGCTCCTCCTCCTCCTCGCCTGCCTCGTCCTCCTCCTCCTCCTCGCCAGAGGAGGGTACCTCACTAGAGGAGGGTACCTCACTAGAAGAGGGCCTCGAAGACAACACCCCTAAGTCGGTGAGGGTGTGCTCTTTCTGGCCACGACCCCCTGTAGTGGCTCTCTCCCCACCACCTCGCCCTCTAGAGGCTCTCCCCCCGCCCCCTCCTCCTCTAGGGGCACCTCTCCCTCGACCTCCCTGTGAGGAGTCATCGTCAAGTAGCCGAGGGGATTACGTGCTCGACCACTCTGACTAGGCAGGCCGGTGACCTTGCGTAGGAAATCCACGCCATCGGCCTTCCCCTTCCCCTAGGCGCTGCAGTCTTTTTATAAAATCAAGATACCGAAGAACCTTAATGGGGATGGTTAGCTGCTTTTTCTCACTATCCTCACCGACCACCTCAATGTACCAAGACGAACCGCACTGCCTACAGTACTTGTCATCTGCATACTCGTGCCTAAACAAAAGGCAATTCTTCGGGCAAACATCTATTTTCTCATAATCCATAGAGAGTGCCTTCATGATTTTCTTTGTATCGTACATGTTTTTCGGCAGTTTAGACCCTCAGGGAGGCTGTTAGCCCATACTCCCAAGAATGCTTCGAAGCATTTTTAGGCTATGACCGTACTTTCAGCCTTGGCCTGCAATCGCCAAGTAGATGGCATCCACCTGAGATATTTTCGCACCCGCATAAAGAGGTTTCTTTGACGAGGCCAAGACCTCCAAGAAGGCCTTCGCGGTTGCCTCCGCTCCTCGGTTCATTCTCTCAAGGTGTCGACGCGCTTTTGCAACAATGACATCATCTAGCATGTCCCTGACCCCATCGTCCTCATATCCATCGATGCGTTGTCGCATCACCTCCTCTCTACCACGGTCCTGCTCGGCTATGTTCATCGGTGGCATGTCAAAGTTTGGCATATATCCGTGCGTGCGAAGGTGCTCACTCATGTCTGTCTGATTTCTACGGTGATGTCTGACACATCTCGCACAGGGGCATGGTGGGATAATTCTCATTGGACGACGAACAAATACACATCGGTTTTTGCGATCCACTCTGATCTTACTCGATTCCGATGGATAAAACCACTGCACATCCACTGATTATCTACCATCCTCTGCTTTTTTGCAAGACACACAACATAATTAAGGATTCACTTAAATTAATCACATCAATTTTTCAGTTTCTATCGCGTTGACTCCACCTACATCTCTAATAGGTAAAGATGGGTCCTAATCCCACCCGAGGATGTGTAGATTGAGTACGTTCTCCATTATACCCTGTTCCGAGACAAAATTCTGAAAGCACCTCCCCGCTATTCTCCAGATACACGTCTCGGCAAATAGCCGAGAGAATGTGCTCCGGAGAACAATGGGGAGGCGCCGCCGAAATCCTGTTTCGGAACGGGGTAGAACATGGAGAACATACCCAATCTACACATCCTCGGGCTGTCCGTGGAAAACGCTGGACAATCCGAAAGAGCTGCGGTGACAAATATGCAATTGAATGCATATTTATCGATGCAACCCTTTCGGACGGGAGACGCCTAGGTTACGCCAGGTGACTTGAGAATGAAATCTAGTGATATGAAAAAATGAAGGAGATGGACTTGTAGCTCACCCTCGGCTATAGAGGAAGTAGTCCAACAGCAGAGGGATGCTCAGCAGGACCAACGCGTCGGACAACGGTCACTCCGATGAAATGCGACACCACAAAGCTTGCAAAATCCACCGAAAGAACAACTTAGATCATCACATCTCAGTAAAGTGTCAAACTTTTGTCTTCTATTTTTTTAGCAAGATCATCATGAGTATCATTTTTTAGCAAGATCATCACACCTTAGTAAGTCTCAAGATTTTCTCTTCAATTATTTCAGCAAGATCATTATGAGTATCAAAAAAAATAGCTAGATCATCACATCTTAGTCAAGTGTCAAAATTTTGTCCAACATCCATCCATCCATTCATCTATCATTAACTTGACCTAACATTAAATTTATGACAAACAAAGTTTCTAAAAAAATTCACCGACATTCCATCCATCCACCATCTATGATTCTAACAACATCCATGAATCCATCTCACAAAAATTTACCTATACATCCATCCACCTAAAAACAGTAGCAAGAAGAATAAAAAACATAAAGAAAATTATTTATCTAACTATCTATTCATCCATTCATCTAGCAGCACAGCGGCGCCAGGGGAGCAATGGCAGTAGCGGGGGAAGCGGCAGGATGGTGGGGGAGCTCATCGAGGGTGGCAGGGGACGTGGTGGCGGAGGTGGTGTACGAGAGGCCGCAACGGGTGGCGGAGCATGGGCGGCTGGGGGCTCCCCGATGCTCACCAGCAGCAGAGGGGGGTCGGAAGGGGGCGCCGGACCGCCGGAACCACCACCAGCAGCTCACCACCAGCAGGAGGGTCGGGAAGGGGGCGAGGACGACGGGGCCAGTCCGCGACGGGGCCGTGCGGTGCGAGGCGGCCGGGAACGACCAGCGACGATGCGGGGCGGGCGGGGACGATCGGCAGCCAGGACGGGGGCGGCAGCGGTGCAGATCGGCGGCGGCAAGAAGAAGGGGCGGCGGGGACGAGGGCCAGGGCGGGGCGGCGGTGGGGGACGGGCGGCAGCAAGATGGGCGAAAGGGCTGGGATGGCGGAGGGCGGGGATCGAGCGGCGGCGGGGCTGGGATGGCAGAGGCGGGGCTGGATCGAGTGGCGGCAGGGCTAGATCGAGCGGTGGTGGGTGGACGAGGGGGTAGGTCGAATGAGTGGTCGGGGCGTGCGGTTCCCGGTTGGATAAGGTGTGAGGTATGCCGACGGTATAGCCGTCGGCATATGCTGTTTCCACCTATGCCGACCGTTATGACGTCGGCATACCTTTTTTACATTAAATAAAGTTTTTTTACATTACTTTACATTAAAAATGTCCTAACAAAATATAATTATTAATTTTACATAAACTATTTATCCAGGTGACAAGTTCGGCACTGATGTAAAGTACTATAAAAAATAAAAATATATTCAGTCGTACCCGCATAATTCCCCCCTAGAAGTGGCGGTGACACTGTTGTCCGTGGAGGGGAGCACACCCCGGAGCCGCGAGTCGGGTGCATGCGCCTGCCACCATGCTTCCACAAGCGTAGGAGGGCCCACGCAACACATGGTCGTTTCCCCCCTCCAGGACACGGCGGCTGGGACGCCCGTGTGGGGGGCATACCCCGGAGCCACGTGTCGGGTGCCTACGCCTGCCACCACACTTCCACAAGCGTAGGAGGGCCCACTGCAACAAGTGGCGGCAATGCTATCCCCCCCAAGCTACCCTATCCCGTCTAACCCACACACAGACGACCGCTAGATCTAGCCCTTTGACTTTCACCGAACAGGGTTTGACCGGGGGTAGCAATGCCATCGGAGCGTCGCAACGGGCCCTCATACATGCGGGGTGGTGTGGTGACATGTATGAAGAGGCGGCACACGTCTCCGGAGTGTGCCCCCCTCACGAACGGCGCCGCCGCCGGCACCTGGAGGGGGGAAACAGACGCGTCGGTCTACACAGAGGTGATATTGCTGTGGGTCTGGCCCGGATGTTGCTCCAAAGTGTTCCTATGGGCTGACCTAACACAACCGGGTGGATAGGTTCACTGGTCAAAGCCCGTCTGTGCAAAGTCAAAGGGCTAGATCCCGTGGTCAAACGCTACAGGGTTAGGCGGGACGGGGGCCCTGGGGGTAGCAATGCCACCTGAGCGTCGCACCGGGCCCTCATACATGCGGGGCGGTGTGGTGGCATGTCCGAAGAGGCGCAGCGTCTCGAGTGTGGCCCCCCACGTCTGCGCGCGCCCGGCACTGGAGGGGCAGACGAGTCGGGTCTACACGGAGGGATCTTGCCGTGGAGTGCCGCATGGATGTTGCTCCAAAGTGTTCCTACGGGCTGACCTGACACAACCGGGTGGATAGTTCCACTGGTCAAAGCCTGTCCGTGCAAAGTCAAAGGGCTAGATCCCGTGGTCAAACGCTACAGGGTTAGGCGGGACGGGGCCCTGGGGCGGTAGCAATGCCACCGAAGCGTCGCACCGGGCCCTCATACATGCTGTACGGTGTGGTGGCATGTCCGATGAGGCGGCACGCATCTCCGCGGTGTGCCCCCCTCACGGACGGCAATGACACCGTAGTAGACGTTCTGCGGTAACGATGCGGCGTGAATATTTCTAAATACTCGGAGCGCGATAAAATCATGAGTTTTTTACACGACGTGGGCACATGTGCTATAGGACTGATGGTAATTTTTCATAGTTTTTGGTGATGGAGAAGTATCTGAACACTTCCCTCTACGCGGATTGCTCTTCGCGTGTCTACGACTGTGGCCGGCGGCCACTGGGGGCTAGCATGCCACCAAATCTTGCGTAGGCGGCCTCTCACAAGTCAGGAAGTGTTGTGGTGGTTGCCAACGCCCGGCACGCGTCTCCGGGGTGTCCCCCCCCCCCACGGACGGCACCGCCGCCGGCACACGAAGGGGGAAAACGGACGCGTTGGGTCTACACGGAGGGGATCTTCCTGTGGCTTTGGCCAGGATGTTGCTCCAAAGTGTTCCTATGGGATGACCTAACACAACCGGGTGGACAGTTCCACTGGTCAAAGCCCGTCCGTGCAAAGTCAAAGGGCTAGATCCCGTGGTCAAACGCTACAGGGTTAGGCGGGACGGGGACCCTGGGGGGTAGCAATGCCACCGGAGCATCGCACCGAGACCTCATGCATCTCGTACAGTGTGGTGGCATGTCCGAAGAGGCGGCACACGTCTCCGGGGTGTGCCCCCCCCCTCACGGACGGCGCAGCCGCAAGCACCTGGAGGGGGGAAACGGACGCGTCGGGTCTACACGGAGGGGATCTTACTGTGCCTTTAGCCCGGTTGTTGCTCCAAAGTGTTCCTATGGGTTGACCTAACACGACCGGGTGGAGAGTTCCACTGGTCAAAGCCCATCCGTGCAAAGTCAAAGGGGTAGATCACGTGGTCGAACGGTACAGGGTTAGGCGGGACGGTGGCCCGGGGGGGTAGCAATGCCACCGGAGTGTCTCACCGAGACCTCATACATGCCGTACGGTGTGGTGGCATGACCGAAGAGGCGGCACGCGTCTCCGGGGTGTGCCCTCCCTCACGGACGGCGCCACCGCCGGCACCTTGAGGGGGGAAACGGACGTGTCGGGTCTACACGGAGGGGATCTTACTGTGCCTTTCGCCCGATTGTTGCTCCAAAGTGTTCCTATGGGCTGACCTAACACGACCGGGTGGAGAGTTCCACTGGTCAAATCCCGTCCGTGCAAAGTCAAAGGGCTAGATCACGTGGTCAAACGCTACAGGGTTAGGCGGGACAGGGGCCCTGGGGGGTAGCAATGCCACCGGAGCGTCGCACCAGGACCTCATACATGTCGTACGGTGTGGTGGCATGTCCGAAGAGGCGTCACGTGTCTCCGGGGTGTGCTCCCCCCTCACGGACGCATCGGGTTTACACAGAGGGGATCTTATTGTGCCTTTGGCCCGGATGCTGCTCCAAAGTGTTTCTATGGGCTGACCTAACACGACCGGGTGGAGAGTTCCACTGGTCAAAACTCGTCCATGCAAAGTCAAAGGGCTAGATCACGGGGTCCCTGGGGGGTAGCAATGCCACCGGAGCATCGCACCGGGACCCCATACATGCCGTACGGTGTGGTGGCATATCTGAAGCGGCAGCACGCGTCTCCGGGGTGTGCCTCCCCCCCCCCCCTCACGGACGGGGCCGTCGCTGGCACCTGGAGGGGGGAAACGGACGCATCGGGTCTACACGTAGGGGATCTTACTGTGCCTTTGGCCCGGATGTTGCTCCAAAGTGTTCCTATGGGCTGACCTAACACGATCGGGTGGAAAGTTCCACTGGTCAAAGCCTGTCCGTGCAAAGTCAAAGGGCTAGATCACGTGGTCAAACGCTACAGTGTTATGCGGGACGGGGGGCCTGGGGGTTAGCAATGCCACCGGAGCGTCGCACGGGGACCTCATACATGTCGTACGGTGTGGCATGTCCGAAGAGACCACACGCGTCTCCGGGATGTGCCCCCCCCCCCTCACAGACGGTGACGTGGCTGTTTTCCCTCTTCGGGGCACAGCGACAGCGACGACCGTGAGGGGGGGCACATCCCGGAGCCGCGTGTCGGCGCCTGCCACCACGTTTCCACAACCTTAGGAGGGCCCACCGCAACACCTGGTGGCATTGATATCCCCCCACAGGTACCCCATCCCGTCTAACCTCTTCGTGACACGACGGAAGCAAGGCCTGTGTGGGGGGGGTGGCAATCGATATATGTTTTCTATACCTTTAAGTTAATGAAATTAGTTTTGGAAAAAATAAAATAAAAATAAAAAGAGAAAATAAAGAAAATATTATTGGAAATCTATGCCTACGGTAAGGCCGTCGGCATAGCTATGGCTACGGAACGTTAGAGCCTTGGATCGATGACGTGGCGTAGGGCGGGGATCGGTGACGTGGCAAAATCAATGGGCCATGCATATGCCGACGGTAAGGCCGTCGGCATAGATATGCGACGCGGATCGATGACGTGGCGGTACCGTGGATCGATGACGTCGGCGTAGCTATGCTGACGGCTATGCCGTCGGCATAGCTATGCCGACGGCCACCGTTAGCCCGTCGACGTAGCCGGACGCCGTCAAACGGCCGCCGCCGCCCGGGTAGATGGGCCCACGAGATATGCCGACGGTTTGACCTGTGCCGACAGCAACCGTAGGCATATCTGAATCAACGCCGATGGCTTGTCTGTGCCGACGGCCCCCGTCGGCATAGATGGAAATACGCCGACGGCCTTTCTATGCCGACGGTTTTAGTTGGGCCGTCGGGGGCCGTCGGCATAGATTTGGCCGTCGGCAACGCAAGTTTTTCTGGTGGTGAGACCCCTTAGGAGAAGATTCCCCGAGTGAATTCAAGACCCCTTCTAGCGAAGATCCTCTACGGATTCAAGACCCATCTCCTCACAAATTGGGATGAACTAACTATCGTTTGTATCGTCCCTTTGGAACGTGTATCTCTCTGTGTGTATGTGAATTTAGCACATGTGTGATTGCATCTTGTCTATTTGAGTTTCCTCTTGTTTTTCCTCTCGTGTTCTTCGTGGGATCCGCTCCAATCGTGAAAGATTGACACCATTAGGATTCCACCCTACATCAACCATCCTCGAAGGGGTCAAGAACACGTGTAAAGGAAATGATTCACCTCTATATATGTGAAGTAGGTGTGACACGTGTCACTTATATTCTTGACATGATGATGTCCGTAGCATCGCTCCGTGTCACTTTATGTCTTTGTTATTAGCAAACCATGTGTCCCGCCATCTGTTTCTTTTTCCCGCAGAACCAGTGTGTAGTTTAGCAGCTAATTTTTTTTAAATAATACATTTTTTTATTAATTTACAAAAATATTACACGGATATAATAATTTTTGAAAATATTATCCAATCGGCCCACAACCGGCCGACTGGTCCTAGTCAGCCAGCTGCAGGCCGACAGGGCCTTATCGGCCAACTGCAGGCCGACAGCGGAGCAATCAGCCACGCGTGGGCCGACTATTAGCCACGCCACGTCGCCCGGAGCTGTCGGCGCGGCGCGATCACTGGCGCCCAGTCGGCCATTGCCGACCGATCGGCCAGCCGCGAGCCGACCGGAGGCGGGCCAGTGGCAGCCTCTTTTCTTCCCTTCCTTCTCCTTTCTTTCCCTTCCTTCTCCTTTCTTTCCCTTCCTCACGCAGCACACAACATCTCTCTGTTCTTCTTCCTTCCTCCTCTCTCAACCCCAAATAGCTCCAATTAATACACCAAAATGGCCCATTTTTTGCGGTTTGGCACCGTGAATGGGTTCTACTTAGCTAGAGGAGCCAAAGACACCTCGATCTCTTGATGGGGTAGCTTGTGGTGGTTGTCTTGAAGATTTTGTTGGAGCATTTTTGAGCTCATTTGTGGAGGTTGTGGAGGCGGAGGTGGAGGTTGCGGCGGTGGTGGAGGTGGAGGTGGTGGTGGAGGTGAAGCTGCAGGAGTTTGGTGGATTTTCCGGCTCTGGTTCCGGTGATTGAAGGCCGTCGTTAAATGGTTTCATACAAGCGCTTCAAGGGTATATTTGAGCAAACATTTATTTTTCAAAGTTGCGTGCAATTATTGTTATTTGCTCGAGTAGTAAACGTAAATATTTAGGTGGTCGTGGTGAGCATTTTATTTCCCGTTTCGGTTAGCATTTTATTTAGATGTCAACTAATTGTTTGCGTAAAAATGTGTAGTTGCTCGGTAATATTTCAGACTATATGAATATTATTTGCTCGAGTAGTAGCGTAAATATTTAGGTGGTCGTGGTGAGCATTTTATTTTCCGTTCGGTTTGGTGAGCATTTTATTTAGATGTCAACTAATTAGTTGTGTAAAAATGTGTAGTTGCTCCGGCAATATTCGAGACTATATATGGATGTGTATTATTTAGGATTGTCAATATTTGTAGTTGCTCCCGTTAAATCCGTAATATAGGCAGTCAGTGAAATATTAAAATCTTTTTTGGTGAGCATTTTATTTTCCCGTTCCGGTTCCGGTTCCGGTAATATTCCGGACTATATGTGGATGTGTAGTATTTAGGAGTGTCAATATTTGTAGTTGCTCCGGTAATATGTGGATGTGTACTGCCTAATATTTGTTAGTGCGGGTATTTTAAGTTGTTGCTTAATAATTGTATTTCGTTGTGAAAAAAAATAGGTGAGCCGAGATGTCTGATGTAGTGAACATCAAATTTTACTACGGTCTGGTACTGTCCAAACAAGCGAGATGGGAGCTGATCTGGTGAATTTACTCACATAGATGTGCCAATGGCGCACCTCAAACATGGTCATCGGTCGGTTGAAAGAATGGATTATGGCAAGTTTAGGTCTTGATCTTTGAAACACACACCGTCGGTGTTCATGCATTGTGGACACGGTCAAGTACAATAATTTACTTTTATTTGAGGCCAATAGGCGAGACTCGATTGGGTGCGGTGGTTACAAGGTTGTGAGCGAAGGGATGCAATCCTATTGCTTTAGTGCTTCTGTCGTGAAGGGGTCACTGCACATGAAGGCCAAGGTGGCAACGATCTGGGCGAGCAAAGGTGTAGGTAGGCGGCTATCTATGTCAAATCTGGAGATGATGGTTACGAACAAGGACGAAGCGATCGGTAGAAGGAGGAAATGCTTATGGTTATGAACCGGGCGAGAATAGTCGAGTAGAAGGGGAAATGCCGATGGTGAATACAATGGCGAGGTTGACGCCGACGAGGTAGATGGGCACATGCAGGACCGGATGGAAGAAGAAGACACCGATGTTGAAAGGGGTTATGCCGATGATTACGGCGAGTCGGATGAAGAAGAAAATGCAGCGGAGGTCCCGAATCTGCATGGTGGAATCATGACTTCTCATCCGCAATGACCGTGAATGATGGACATGATTCAACTGGCAATATCATCGAACAATATTGCAGCGGGTGCTATGTATCCAAACAAACAAGCCTTGAAGGATGCAATAATTAATTGGGCAATGTCCACGCAAAGGGTTTTCACAACTCGGTGTCGGTCGAAATTCGACAATGGTATGCAAGAATGCAGATTGTCCCGCTAGGGTGCAGTTTCTCCCCAAGTATGGCACAAGTTGGGTGATAAGTGACTTAGTTAATCACACTTGTCTTATTCCTGCATCCCTCAAGATCATGCCAACCTTTCGTCCACGCTTATAGCTCGGTTGTTTCACGATGAGATAGTGCGAGGCAAAGCTATGGAAGTGAAGGCAGTCCGACAAAAGTCTTTGCGAGTTCAAGTCTGAAATTTCTTATGGAAAGGCTTGGAGGGCTAAGCATGCGGCGCTTGAGAGGAGATTTGGTTCTTATTTTGATGCATATGACTCTGTTGTCCAGCTCCTCCACACCTGCAGCAGGCGGAATCCGAGCACCTATATCGATATCAAGACATGTTCATGCGAGTTCCCAAGCTGTGAGGGTGCTGCATCGCCTATTCTTCTCTTTGGTGTATGCATCGAAGCTTTCGAACATTGCCGACCGGTGATATGTGTTGACGGTACTTTTCTCACGAGCAAGTACAAGGGTCGATCCTGACAGCCATAGGTCAAGACGGCCAAAATCAAGTCGTCCCACTCGCATTTGCTTTTGTGGAGAGTGAGAACATTGAAAGTTGGACTTGGTTCTTGAGCGGTTGAAAATATCGGTTGTGAAGGAGAAGCCCAATGTGTGCATCCTTCATGATGACATGCAGTATACTCGGTCACGATAAGGACACCGACAAACCCGAATACGAGGAACAAGTTCCATGGCAGGACTTGCAGAGCCGTTGGTGCATCGCCATCTGGGGCTAATTTCTTCTCGCAGTTCGAAATAAGAACTGATGAATCTGTTCAAAAACTCGCAAGAGAACCAGTTATGGAAGTACAATTTGATCTGCGACAGACTTAATGTGTGCACGCAGAGACACGTGAGGGACAGAAAGCTGCAAGAGATGCGGCGGTGAGGGCACATGTTGAAGCGATGCTGCACAATTGGCAGCAGAACAATGGCCGTGGAGGAGGAGCTGTTGGGCTATGTGACTTGCCGGGCTTTGACCCACGGTACTAGGAGAAGGCTTGGGAGGTCGATTAAAACCTTGAGCGATGGATAGAGCATGAGCCTCTGGAGAGGTGGTCTTTGCTACATGACACACATGGAGCAAGGTACGGTGTCATGACAACAAACCTCGCGAAACATACAATTTTGTCCTCGGAGGAAACCGAGCATTGCCACTTACACCATCGTTGAGGGTATTTTCTATGGCACCGTCAAGTATTTCGAGATAGGCGTCAAAAAGCATAGCAACATATCTTCAACAACCCGAATACACGGTATTGTGAAAGAGTCACAAAGTACATGGACAACAAAATGCAAAAAGCTAGGTCACACGATTATAGTAGCCATCGGTAATCAAGAAAGATGGTTTGAGGTCCGCTTAGCCAATAACAAATTTGGATGTGCAAATGAGTTGAGGGCGCATGAGGTGAAAATTGGTAATGAAGCATGGCCAACGTGTGAGTGCACATGCAACAAACCGAAATTGCTTCACCTACCTTGCTCACATGTACTTGCTTTGCTTGGGGCAGCTTGGAATGGACGCAATATCGTTTGTGTCTCCATATTTTACGAAAGAGTCATCCTCAATACCGGACTGGTGAGCTGATGGGTTTTCGATCAATGGGTAATTTCAACACCATCAACCCGCTGAAAGGCGTTACATTCCAAACCGAACATATGCGTACAAGTAGAGGCGAGACGGCGGTGTCAAGATCCGGAATGATATGGACGAATCTGAAGCAGGAGGTCCGACTAGGCAATGCATTCTATGCAATCAATTTGGCCATAGGGACACTAATTGTCCCACTTTAAATCCTTTGGCGTGGGCGAGGCAACCGGGGACGAAGAGGAGGTAGAGGAAACAGAGGAGTAAGAGGGAGAGGAAGAACCTAAGCTAGCAGTACTATGTTCTGAATTTGTATTAAGTGTCGCACTATGTTCTGAATTTGTATTAAGTGTGAGACTATGTTTTGAATTTCTATTAAGTGTGGCACTATGTTTTGAATTTGTATTAAGTGTGACACTATGTTTTGTATTTGTATTAAGTGTGGCACTATGTTCTGAATTTGTATTAAGTGTGACACTATGTTTTGAATTTCTATTAAGTGTGGCACTATGTTCTGAATTTGTATTAAGTGTGACACTATGTTCTGTATTTTTTATGTGCAGGAATGTCGGGACGGTGGTTGCTGAACGGGGAAATTGATAGGGTTCATCGTGCTGCGATATGATATGAGCGCAAGCTTGAGCCTCTGGTCACTCGCTCTCCCAAGGAAAACGGAGGATACACCCGGGATGGCTACTGATGATGCGTGCTTTATTAATTTGCACTGTGACATGCATATTAATGGGAGACACTAACTGAAATGTTCTCGATGAAGGTTGAAATGGGCGGCCTTTTACCTTTCGCGTGTCTGGTTGAGTCTATCCCGGTGAAACGCCTCGCCATCAGCGGGTCCTTCTTGAGCTGCTTAGTGGACCGTTGGAGGCCAGAGACCCACACGTTTCACTTCCGATGGGGAGAGATGACTCCTACTCTTGAGGATGTGTCACTTTTGCTCGGACTACCGTTGGCAGGTCATGCCATAGGACCGTTGGAAGCCCCGGCTGGTTGGGAGGAAGCTCTTACACAACGTTTTCACGGTGTTTTTTCGGGTGCTCCGGATCCGGTATGGGAGCATCACGGGCCTACGTATGCGTGGTTGCTCAATTTCCGGGTAATTTGCCCTACCTCTTATCTTCAAGTTATCGTGCATACGGTTTTATAAAAATAACTGCGGCTTACTAAAACTTTCTCTTTGCTTAATGCAGATCCAGAACTTCAGTGCCGTTGACCGCGAACAGATCACTCGGAGCACGGAGGCCTACTTAATGTGGCTTTTGGGAAGGTGATGTTCACAGAGAACCATGTCACCACTATTAGCGCTCTACATCCCTATGGCACTTTCGAGATAGCGGCGCTCGACGGCGGATCAGATCGAGACGGAGGAGTTGGGGTTCGGCGGTCTTGGCGGCTACATACCGAGGTATGTGCAACGCTTACCGACTTACATCGAAAAGGCCAGCCCTTCTTGGATGCCCTCTATTCCTACAGCTGTGGTCGTGGGAGAGGTTCTCTATAGGGCGACCAGATATGCGTGTTCATGAGCCTATAGACGCCATGTTTGATGTTGGCGGCATCGACATGCCTACTTCGATCATGTTGGACACGTCGCAAGGTATGCACCGTGTTGTAGTTTAATGCAACTCTTTCTGCACAAGAGATAGTTCGATGCTAGCGGATACTAACTTTTGTTTTCTCGCAGAGACGCTTTGCTAGTGATCGGACCAGAAAGCATACACATCATTGAGCAAGCGATTCGATCGTACACCGGGTCATCTGGCAGCCCTATCGGAAGCAGCCATACAAGCAAGATACCACGGTGGTATGTCCGTGTTATGCACAAGGGATGAAGATTCTTGGATGACAAAATCAAAGATCATCTTTGATGTCTTCGTTGAGAGATGGCACAACAGAGGTTATGAGACAATTTGGTCTTCTGCGGTTGGAGGTGCCTCCCCTATAGAGAACCCGCGCCGGACCACATCCACAGTATTAACCAGTTTTTCAATGTTGCATTATCTTTCATAGTACTCCATTGAAGCTTTAGGTAATTGTTGAACACACACCACAATTTTAGGACAACAAGGAAGGGCGTGACTAGGACAAGCTGCTGAGTGGCTAGTAAGACTAGAGCCGTATGTTATACAATGGGAGACAGCAAACACAAATCTATGGAGCGAGGATAATAATTTTGAACTCAATGAATTCAATCTCTATTTGCGGCGCTACATGAGGCGGAACACGATTACGCATCGTTGAGCACTCTCACCCGGAGGAGATACCTAATCCTACTCCGTCGGATATGTACCCGAGCTATGATACTTCAGGCTCTAGGCAGTACGCGGTAAGATATATTTTCTTTAAGTTATGTTGTCACATACATTGGCGTGCATACTTAATAATCGTCCTGAAAATTTGCAGGCTACCTTGACAAACGAACTGTACAACGACGTGACCACCTTTGGATGATCACTGTCGTCAGGACCTCTTCTTCATCACCGTCCTGTCATACAACCCTTCTTGGAACGGATGCAGAACAAAATACGGGCTGTCTACGAGGCTATCACGTGCACCCGGAGAAGCGACGTTGTTCAGCACCAAACACAGCATCCGCGTCCCTCCATGCACCGACATCAACCACGTCCACGTCTAGCACATCAGCCGACGACCAGGCCACCCCCTCCTGAACAACCTGGCAGTTCATCGTGGCAGCATCCACAGCACTATGGTCCCACGTCGAGCTTAGTGTTTTCTCCACAGCCACAGCACCACGGCCCCTCGTCGAGCTTTGTGTTTGAGCGAGCAGCCGTCACAGCCCGGCGGTGTGTGTCTTCATATTTATTGTTTTCAATATTAGTTCAGGCGGCATCAGACTTCATGACTTAAAGTTCCGTCGTGCAGGAGCCTATGGATATCATGCGTCTATGTCGGCATCACATGATACGTGGGGGAGTGATCATCATCCCGAGGATCACATCTGAGTTCGATGTCGCAGACACCTTTGGATGAACATGTTTTCGACTCCTCCACGGGCCCCACAGGATACACAACATGACCAGGAAGAGTCCGAGATTGCACGCGTCCCATTAGGGCACTGACAGATGGGGATGGGCGCCGATTCGAGATCCGCCTCCCATGAGGCGGGCGTAAATCACACGGCGCTTCTATCTATCGATCTGAGACATTACCATCTATTTATGTGTGAGACTTATGTCTATTCTATGTATGAGACAAATGACTATGTACTTATGTATGAGACATATGCCTACCCTATTTTAGTACTATGTTATCCGAACTACAACATCATATTTAGATAGAACAGAATGCTCGTACAACAAGACAGTACAAACAACTACATAGAACTACATCTAAATTAAACGGTACGTACGAGTGAACTTACAACATACAACATAAAACTACATGAAGTCATCATCGTCATCCTCCATCGATGAAGAACTCTTGCCCTTCGACGATGAAGAACTCTTGCCCTTCGACGATGAAGAACTCTTGCCCTTCGAAGATGCAGAACCCGGAAGCGGTGGCATGAATATATCATCTTCGTCCTCGCTCTCCTCAATCCATAATAATGGATTATTTGCTGAAAGCCTTCTGAAAGATTCACTCTTCGGCACCACCACCTTCTTCCACCTTTCATGTATCCTAAGAAGTTCTTTCGTACCTCTTCATCGTCCTTCGGGCCACCCGGACCTCGTAATTGGTGAGCCAACTCATTCATTATGGTGTCACTACCGGTGAGTTCGTCCCATGGAACTATCCTATTGTCCATCCTGAAATCGGTAGCTAGGCTCAGAAGAGTCCTGCTCATCCCAGGGTGAAAACTACGATCGAAAGGATAATGAGACATCTCAACTAAACTACACTGGAATGCTTAACCACCTCGATGCGAAGGGGTTTTATAGGTAGAGAGTTGGCGGGAACATATGGCGGGAAGCAGTGGCGGGAAAGAGTTGGCGAAACATATGGCGGAAACGAGTGGCGGGAAAGAGTTGGCGGGAACATATGGCGGAAAGCAGTGGCGGGAAAGAGTTGGCGGGAACATATGGCGGAAACAGTGGATGAGAAATGGGTGGCGAAGCGAGTGGCGGGAAAATATGTCATAGTTTTGAAAAAAAATCCTCGGGTCAAAAAAAAATTAATGTGGTATGCATGCACCAATCGACCTACAAGAAAGCCAATTAGTTCTGTCGCCAACAAGAGTCGATTGGACCTTATCGGCCAGCCGATTGGCCGATTGATTGATCTCTGGCCGGCCGACAGCCCAATCGGCGTCAAAGAAGCGATAGAATACCCGTCGGCCTCTTGTGGGCCGACTAGGACTAGTCGGCCTGCTGTGGGCCGACTGGATAATATTTTCGAAAAATATTATATCAGCGTAATATTTTTGTAAATTAAGAAAAAAAATGTATTATTTAAAAAAAATTAGCAGTTTAGCAATTGTGTTTGCTGGTCCGTTTCAAACAAACAAAAAAAAATGTGTTTGTTGCTGTATGCTTGGCCTTGTTTAGCACGAGTCAGCACTGTTTTACCAGATAGCTACTGTACAGTGTACGACCGTACAGTACACAACTTGCTATCAGGATTTTTTTTTTTTTTTCTGCGAGAACTGCTATCAGGATGTTGACCCAGTTTTTGTACTCTGATGGATAAATGATGCCCCGCTGGCAGTTAAGGTAATCGATCGTGATGGATGATAATTTGATGACGCGTTGTGTTCCTTGTCATTGCCATATTTGATTCTCTTGACCGGTTCTTCTCTGTTGTTTTCGTTCTCTGTAATAGTGGTAGACGATTAATCTGTTTTGGTTGGTAAGCAACTCTTCTTGCTACATTACAAGTATATATCCAACATTTATTGTTGCAGTTCCCGAACAACTCAGACCGATCCGTCCCTGCGTTTTAATTCGCAGCTTTCGATCTCGCCCAGCAAGCAGATTCATCGCCTCCTCCGCGCCGTCAGTAGCGGTCAGTGAGCCTGACACCAACGCTAGCCCATAAACGCCCACGATTGGTCACGCACTCAGTCGGTTCGCCGTAAGCCCGTAACCGATCGATCGGGAGACGGCCGATGGCAACAGTGTGGAGCCTGAGCTTCGCACACGCGTAATCGATCCGATCCATCGTTGCCACCGGCTGGCGACGTCCCGATCGGCGCTCGTACGCGCTGAAGCTGAACTCCGTTGATGATGTGCATGTCAAGGGTGAACGGAGTGGCCAGCTAGCTATAGCTGCTACTGTTCACACAGTGCCCGAGGATAAAATCGCGCGGGAAACTGTACTACCGCATGACGCGAACCGGCCGGTCTATTATTCCATGACACTTGCGAGTTGCATAGGAAGCACAAGTGGCGGTTCGCAGCTCGGTAGGGATCTGTCTATTTTCAGGCGGGAGAAATGGCGCTGGTGCAATGAACAATGCGGCTAGACATGGACATCAGTAGCTCACCTAAGACTACTGCTAGCTTGTAGTACGTACTTGGATAGTTGGATTACATTAGTGTTGTGCACTGCTCAGTTCGCTATCTCGTTCTCCTCCGAGGCATATGTTTTGTGTTACCAATTCCTGGTCATTTCTGGCTCCATACAACACTGTTGCAGCATGGAATTGTTTGCGGGGAGGAAAATGATGAGGAAGGTCTTGGCGGTAAGCAACTTGGAATTTTCGAAGGCTGCTACATGAAGCAAACCACTTGCATGGTTGTGCGTCAATACGAGGATTGCTATACGATCACGGATGTAGAAGGTAAAGAGTATTGTACGTAATAAACCTCTCCGTATTTTTGCCATCGATGGATCACCTACTTTGTTGCACCAACTGATGGTTTTTCTTAACTCTACGAGGAGGTTTGGCGTAACGAACACAATCATTGTTGGAGCCTATTACTCCAACCAAATGCAACGGTCCGAACTACAGAAAGCAAAGGAGGGTTTTAATGGTGCATGGTCCATTGTACCAAGCTGCAAATCTCCGTCATTTATGCTCGCTGATCCTACGATCGTTACTCGTCAGTAGGACACATCCATTCCACAAGCACCATGCATGTGGTCTTGTTTCATAATTCACCTCGGTTGATCAAGAGGCCTTTCATTCGCAAACAAATTAAAAAAAATCAAGAGGCCTTTGAGATGGTGCTTGTAGTCTTGTTTCATAGTTTACCTCGGTTAACTCACACGTGTTCGAAATAATGGGTCTGACCCATGTGTTTTTTTGGTGAAACTCCCAAATTGATCTCAAAGGCGCATAAATAAATGGTAACAGGTGATGCGAATGTTTAGTCCCATGCTGCTAGTGGAGGAGATGTAAGACCCATTTATACAATGGGTTCTCCCCCACTGCACTAAGTGATTGGTATGAGAAGAGAAAGAGAGCATCACGAGCGCCTCGCCTCACCCGGCCCGCTGAAAGGTATGGGGCATGCTATATGTGCATGAATAGTCCATCAAAATCCGGTCCATGGCCTTGCAGGAGCGCATCTTCCTTTTACCGTCTAATTTTTTGGTTTCTTATACAGTAAGTTTTCGAATTGTTTCTTGACCATTAAGTTTTGGAAACGTACAAAGTTTTGATTGTGGTCGTGATACGAGACGGCATCGGTTCTCCAGTATGTTAGGGTTTTGCCTCATTTCGCTACTTGCGTCACTACAGTCTACTCCATCCCAAATAATGTTGTGCACCGTCGAGCGGGAGAGGAGATCTCTGGAACCTCTCGTCCTTGTGATCATGCACCAGGAAAGGGTGAATTAGGTTTTTTGGAAGCGCCACGCGAAATTGCTCAAGTCTGTCACCAATGGTCGTCTTCCATCCAAGTCGGGTGATGTCGCGTACCGCCGTCTTCAACGACGTCTGCTTCGACCAGTCTTCACCAATGTCATCGTTAGCAACATCGCTTCGCAGCAGCCACGCCAACTTCATCTACAAACGAACAATATGTGTGTCGTGATGTGATCATGTCTCTACTTATGGTTGTTGTTGCATGTGTGATGCTTCTATGATGTTTGTCAAGTATGCTAGAGCTACACATGATAGTAATTGTTTTAGTCATGAATTATTTACTAGAATTAATAATGAAGTTGTATAATTTCTGAACAATCCAAAAATCTAATTGTAGGCAATTTCTGGAGTTATCTATGGCTGGATTCATTGATGCTAACGCCAGATAAGTTTACCGATGTGCACTTCAAGAGTTGGCAAGTGAAGTCCACGCTCTAGCTTATTGCCCTGGAAATTTTCCATGTTAGTGCTGGCATTCTAGAGAGAATCTCTGATGAAGATCAGAGAATATTCTAGGAAGTCAATACTATCTTCGTGGGGTGCGTTTTGACTGTTCTTTTTTATCATCTCGTGATGTACATGCATATACAAAATGGGAGGAAACTATGTGAGGCACTGAATGCTAAACTTGGTGTAACAGAAGCAGATAGTGAAGCCTACACCATGGAGAGCTTTCATGACTACAAGATGGTCAACAACCGTTCTGTAATTGAGCAAGCTCATGAGATATAGTGCATTGTAAAGGAACTGGAACTCCTGAAGTGAGAGTTACCCCATATTTTTTTGATTGGGTGCATGATTACAAAGCTACCTCCTTCATGGAGGAATTTCTTCACTATGAAACATAATAAGAGACAAGAGATATCAGCTGAAAATCTGATAGCATCACGATGTTGAGGAGAGAGCTCGGGCTAAATACACAACTGAGACAGGAGGCGAGGTCCAATTTCAATATGGTTAAGAGATGCCCAGAGAACAAGAACAAAGGGAATAACTATAAGGGGTCGCATGCTTAAGGGAAGCAACCTACGAGGTCGAATCCGACTTCACTAGTCGGATATGATCAGACTAAGACTCCGATCTAGGTTGAGTAGACATTGAGCCTATGGAGTCCTAATGGGCCTCATGTGTTGAGCCCACGACAGACGTCTATATAAGTGGAGGGGTGCTACAGGTTTAGGTGACGGACCATCTCGGATCATTGCATCGTCCAATGTTTCCATGTGCTGCATCTATCCACCTCCATTTAGCTCGGTTGCGTGATCGGACCTACCAGTCCCTGGCCCAACTTTTCTCACATACGTGTAGATACCATTAGAGGTAGTGCCCTTGTGTTGTTTTGGTGAGCCTGTTCGAGGGAACTGGCTAGGGAGTTCGGCGACGAGAAGGAGACGACTCCGGTGATGTGCTACTGCAATCTTCTTCTGTTGCGAGGACGGTAGGTCTAGTGGTAATCATGTGATCGATCTCCTAAGCATGCTCCTGGCTTTTCTGCACAGTAATATAAATTTATAATGATGCAATAGGTGCACGCTGTGTAGACCAACACATTCCTCAATTCGGATTAGGCCAATAACATGAGTGCATAATAAAGAAATAATAGGATTATGAACTCAATTATCAAGCATTGTAGCTATCCGGTAAACATGGTTGGCACACAATCTACCTTGATTATTAAAACGGCAGCAAAACCTGAATCAAATCCTACTGCTTCAATAAATTATCTATTTATATACTTCTGAAAATGATCTTCATTCTCTTGCAAAAAGGGTGAGATCTTTACAAGTTTCTGAAAAATTTGTATCACCTTACAAAGAGCTTCCTAAAACTTAACATTTCACATCTGTTTACACCAATCTTAATATATTAGTGAAAATTGTAAAAGACACTCAGAAAGTTGCTATAAAAATGAATCTATTTTGTCATGAAAGACACACTTGCATGATATTGGGAGAGATAAGAACACTGAAATGCATAAACCACCCATTTATCATGATCATTGTGGTAGGAGTTAGGATAGAAGAGAGAAACGGAGAGTCTAGAAATGCTGAATTTTATGTTGAAAGGGGTATTCAAGAGGTCAAAACTACCCATGAAACCCCTCTTGAAGATGAACTCTTTCAATTTTTGAATATTAGCTATGATGACAAAAAAAGGGGCTCGGAAAGGTAAGTACTTTAGGTAGGAAAGATCTCACTATTTCGAAGAGTGTTCAATTTGATCATAATATTGTCAAAAAAAGGTAGTCCCATTATTTTGCATGGAAAGAATTTTGATTATGACGATTGTACCCAAGGACCGAACCAACGATATTATGTTTTAAACTTATACATCGCTAATCATATTGACTTTTTTGAACCATGCAGGAGAGCTGCATGTATCCATTAAGATCGAAAGAAGTTTAGATCGTCAAAGATGGCAAACCGATACAATGCCAAAGATAGCACAACCCAAAAGCATAATCACAACCGAGACAACGAACAATCGAAGGATCGCCGGCACACGGGTCAATGATGAACGACCAAGGCAGACACCGGTAACCCAAGCAAAGAATGAAGTAGGGGGACAATGGACATGCATGAAAGCCTAAGCATACATTGAAGGAGCTTGCAACATCTGAGAGCAATGAAAATGACCATGACAACAGAAGCACAAGCCCTCTAGGATGGCATCCGCTCCCAGTAGCAAGAGAAACCCATATGCACAAGTACAAGTACAAGGACTGAAATGACCGCGACATGCATGCGGCAAGGCAACATCCCCTGCCAACATGACCACCACCGTCCATACAACAAGAGGAGGAGGGGGTCCGAAGGAAGGAACCACCTTCGGTGATGGGACAGGCTAGGGCCGCCAGGTGGGCAAGCGGAACATGAGCATGCCGGCCGAGACTGCGTACCAACCAAAAAGGGACATAGTGGCAGGAAGCCGGAGAGTTGGGGTGGAGGCTAGACCCCGTCAAGCTGAACGCTAAGGGAGAGGAGAAGCACCCAGATCGAGCAGATAAGCCACTGTATGAACCGCCCATGAAGAACATGACCGACGACCACGACCACAACAGATGAACACCATGAAACAGGTTGAAACACCCACCCCCACCCCCACCCCCCCCACCCCCCCGGGGCAACCTCCGCGACGAGGAGATGCGTCATCCCCAACAGCGCATCCCATGGATTTGGCCTGAGGGCACTCAGATCAATAGCCAGAGGGATTTACCCGATGCCTACTTATTTGTTGGAGCCTTACGTTCTAGGAGATGGGAAATGTACGAATTACTTGGTTCATACACAAGAACATAGTACACTATTTCCTACGAAGAGCGGTGGTTTTGGTGGTTGGTGTTAGAGTTGTGTCGAATATTATTGTACAAGTTAGAGTTCTGATTGGACTTGGTTTTGAATTTGTGTGTAGACAGGGTATGAGTTGTGTCCTAACAGACACTAGTATCTAGGCCTCTCATATATATCGGAGGTAGACACACGATGTAAGTATGCTAACATAATAGCACGACACGCAGGGAGCCGGCGTCTGCCGGCGCCGGCGGCGGTGTCTTGATATTGTGATGGTGTCATGGGGAGGAGCGTCCGTAGTCATGCCCCGGGGATGTAGCCATATCGGTGAACCTCGTTAACAAATCTCGGTGTCGTGCCTCGTGTGATTGCTTGGTCCTCGGTAGATTGACGGAGTGCCTCGGATTATTCTAACAAGTGGTATCATGAGCAAGGTTCGAAGAGGTCGTGGAACTTGATTCAGAGGAGGAAGAACGTATCAACGGACTTGTGTACAAAGGGATCGCATCCGTAGGAGCGGAGTAGTCGGCGAGTCGTTGCTGGCGAGTTGTAACCAGGAGGCAGCAATGAAGTGTTCACGGTTGTTGTTGTTCTTCAAGAAGCAATCGGAATTGGCAGCAGCAGGCGACCAAGCATATGGCGGCGGTGGATTTAGATCGGATTGTCGTGTTTCGACGAGATCGAGGCCGAGGCAGCAGCTTGGTCCGATGTGGTTCAGCGAAAAGGCATCAGCAAGCAACAGCGGCGGAATCGTGTAGTGGCGGAATCGTGTAGCGTCGGAAGTCTCGGCGAGATCGGACTCGAAGCGATCGACGAGGCAGCGTCAGCGGCCTGGTGCGGTCCATGTCGTGCGTACATCATAGCCAGTAGTGTGGGCAAACCAGGCGCAGGCCGGGCTGGCCGAGCCAGGTATGACAGAGGCTTAGCAGCTTGTGGCCCAAGGCCTGGCCAGGATAGTGGCCCAGGGAACTGTTTGAAAGCCCTACGTGTACGTAGAGCCGAAGCAAGAGGTGACCGAGCTGGATGTTGCGGGACGCCAGGCGCAATGACACGGGATTTGTTTGGAAAAAAGAAAGATCTGCAACGTGTGGTATATACGTGTCATGTCATGGACAGCAATGGTATATAAAGAGGAGCGATGGGACTTGTGGAGGCATGCATGATGCAGCGACGGAAGATACCATGGAAGTAACTTGTTTTTGGATTGCATTGCTAATTGTACACGTGGTTTTACCAGGAGTTTTGCAGGTTGGTGACACGTGCATAAGGTTCGGAGGAGCTTGGAGCGCGTCAGGTTCATGCATACACTGGGCGTCAAGCAATGCACTGAGATGAGCGGGCGGACACGACGTAGGGTGGAGCATGTTTGCAGTCGGATAATTTCGGTTGGGTCGGACTGGACTGTCTGACGGATCGACGGGGATGTCGGTCGAAGCAGGAGACAGCGGTTGATTTCAACGACGACGACATAAGAGTGTGATGCTGATGGTGGCCGACTTCTGGGGCGTGGAAACACGTGGTGCAGGCCTGAGGGCTTGTGCGGCTTCGACAGACTATGGCGCAGGGTTGATTCAAGACGGTGCACATGAGAGAGCTTGAAGTTGACGGGGCGCACGGTGACAGTACAACCACCATGGAGTCATGTTGAAGGTGGAGCTGGAGTCCGGCGGAAGACTTCACTCTGTGCTGATGGAGGGGCTACAACGTAATAATTCGGAGAGTCGAAGCCTATTTCAGCGGGATAGTGAGAGACACGTGAATCGGACTGGGTACCAGTGGTCTGATGGAGACGTGATACTCGGCATCGGTCGGTGATGATCGGTGGTTCTCTGTAGTGGGGGTTGAGGCAGTGGGGGCTAGCTACCCGGGAGACTCGACCAGGACAGCAGAGGCTCGACGCAGTGATAGCGACGAGGCGTGCGGTAAGCACGGGACACAACGACAAGCCAAGGCACCGGTGGTCGGACATGTGGTCGATAAATTGTGCGAGGGTCTTTGAAGCGGTGTTGACGAGTACAGATTCAAGTTGGTTACTGGGTCTATCGGTGCTAGTTGATGGACAGGAATTGACCATGGAAGAATCTGAGAAAGTGGTGGAAGTCTGAAATTATCAAAAGCTGAGAGAGTACATGGCCGTATATTCTGTGGTGTTCAGTGCACATGGCAAAGTGCGGATGACAAGGCAGAAGGAGCCGGAGTGCTATAGCGGTGGGACATGTCAGAGACTATCCAAAAGAAGGGTGAGACAACTGCGAATTTTGACTCAGGGTGACACAAGGCGACGGTGAAATTACTTCAAGTTTCAGACAGGCGGTCATGAAAGAGCGATGATGTCGAGTTCATGTAACTCTCATATGTGGCGTCCAATACGTGAGTTGTTCACTTTCACGCAGACAGTGATCGGTGTGTGATGATGTTGGACGGATACTCCAGATATTGGGAGCACAAAGTAGAGTAACGAGGAACTTAATTTTGCTCGAGTGTTGACTGTGAAGAAGACGAGAAGGGACTACAGTTGCAGGTGGAGTCACATGGAGTCTGGAAGTAGCAACGGTACTCATGGCGTATCTCAAGTCCAATGTACATGGAGGTTCGACGCATGGATGAATCCAAGGTGGTGGAGAATATTCGTCAAGGTGGAGTTTGTTAGAGTTGTGTCGAATATTATTGTACAAGTTAGGTTACAGTTGGACTTGGTTTTGGACTGTGTGTAGACAGGGTATGAGTTGTGTCCTAACAGGACACTAGTATCCTAGGCCTCTCATATATATCGGAGGTAGACACACGATGTAACCTATGCCAACATAATAGCACAGGCACGCGGGGGAGCCGGCGGCGTGTGCCGGCGCCCGGGCGGCCGGTGTGCGATATTGTGACGGTGTCATGGGGAGGAGCGCCCGTAGTCATGCCCAGGGCTGTAGCCATATCGGTGAACCTCGCTAACAAATCTCGGTATCGTGCCTCGTGTGATTGCTTGGTCATCGGTAGATCGACGGAGTGCCTCGATGTGCGGTATTGTGACGGTGTCATGGGGAGGAGCGCCCGTAGTCATGCCACGGGGATGTAGCCATATCGGTGAACCTCGTTAACAAATCTCGGTGTCGTGCCTCGTGTGATTGCTTGGTCCTCGGTAGATCGACGGAGTGCCTCGGATTATTCTAACAGTTGGGTGTATCCACATCTGCGTAACAATAAAATTAAAATAAATTTATAATTTTACACATCAATGACGAGAGACTCTTGTAGGGCTTGCAAATTTTCAAGATGAGATGACATGTAAGGTGCTCAATACTAAAAAAATTCGAGCTCTAATTATAACTTTTTGTACCAAACTCCTTGGATGTCATCTCAGCGCGAAAAGTTGCAAGCACCAATAAGGGTCTCTCATATTAGATGTGTAAAAAAAAAGTTAGTTTTTTTAATTTGTTTGGTATTTTATTCGAATTTTCAGTTCATCCGGCGAGCGTGTGACCTTAGATCAGAGTTTGGATTTCCGATTTCCTATGTCCCTTTTCTGAAGTCTTACATGAAGTTTGCAGCTAACTACTCTACTTTGTGGAACCCCCGTAAATAAATTCCATAATGCAGCAGGACACGTTTGATACCCTAGCTCTAGGTTGGACCACCGGAGTAGCGATCTCCGACATTGAAGCTTCATTGATCCCACCATGTTCCGCGCTAGTGCTTCTAAAAGCAACCTCTCAGGTATCCTACGCATGGACCATTTTGGCAATGCCCATAGGTTGGTTGAGTGATGAGTCTACTCGCATGAAACTACCGGAATGCTACTGCCCACCATACCACTAGTTTCTACTCCTACTTTCTACATGATCGATACCCAGCAAGATCTTTGTAGTAGTATTTCCTTGGACCAAGGCAGGGGTGCATGTCGTATTAGCGTTCATGTACGTGTTGCGCGCAGCTGAGCGAAGTAAGCAGGCCGCGCACTCTGCCGCCGGATCGAGCCCCCACATTTAATCGGCATGGCCACTCGCTCCCCGTTGCTTCCTCCTCCGATCCGATCCCGCGCTCCGCGCCCAGCGCGCGCTCTGCCGTGCCCCGGTCGCCCGAGGGGAGGGCTACGCGAGATGGGCCGGACACGCACCCAGCGGGAGCGCGCGCGGCAGCACACGTCCCTGTCGCCCGCACGGACCACCCCGGGGGCGCAGCCTGCAGGTCAGACCCCAATTATGGCGGACGCGCCCTCTCGCACCTCCCCTGGCCTGCTGGGTCAGTTCAGCTCACCCGGCCGCCCAGAGCGGTCGCTCCCGGCCCCCGGCCCCCCCGGGGGCTCCAAGAACCGGTCCCTGTACATGCACGCTGTCACTGGCCGGCTTAATGCTCTCGCCTTGTCCCCGCGCTCGCCCGCCGTCCCCGTCGTGCCCGTCGCCGTCGCCAGAATCCAGCGCGCGGCCTCCAGAGGGCTTCTACGCCACCAGTTTCGCGGAGGCGGATCGCGGGCGGATACGGATTGGGGAGAGGGATGGGTGGTGGCTTTTGTTTCTGATGAAGCACGGACTAGCGAGATGCTAATTCGCGCGTGTAGATGGCCCGATCTTTCACGGGGATGCTTGTTCAACTGTTCTTCCACCTGGTCCCTCAACCTCCAATAATAAGATTCACTCGTGTACGAAAATACACGAACAAAAATAACGATCCCCTCGGATCAGCACGTAGGCGCCGATATGATGATCAACCCTCCGTCGCTAGTGGATTTTCTCGATGGAACAAATCACAGAAAATACTCACAATTGGGTCGTCCGAAACATGGACGTTTTCTGACTTTTTTCATAACTCACCGATAAACAAAAAACTGCCCTAGTTACATGGACGCAAGGCCTTTTATATGGCCGATCCTCACGTGCACGTACATGACCTAATGGTCAAACGACCTGGACTCCTATGTACGTACTACTAGTACGATTAGTACAAAGGACTAGGAAAGTAATTTAAAAGCTCACGTTCAACTACCTAAAAAGATAAAGATAATCCATTAAATATAAAAGAGGAATTTATCCCTTGACAGATCCTCTCTTGTACGCATGCAGTTTTAAATGAAAGCTGCCGATTTTGATATATTCTGGAGGTGTACGGAAGGTAGGAACCACCTTGATGGGCGCTGGATTCTGCCAGATTGCTCGGTTATCTCCATGATAAGTGGCAGATATTTCTGGTGAGATTTTATGTAGTTCACCTCCAGCTCTACGGTCACATAATTCATATACACGCATCACACTTGGGTATATATGATTATGTTTCAAGTTGTCTCCTTGATTTGCCACGCTCACAAAACCAGGTCCACATACCATGCGCATTTTTCCATCTCTACATCGTCGCAAATTAGGCAAATGAACACTAGCCTTCTCGGCAATAATGTTACTGATGCCCGCCTTCATCTGCATCGCGCCCATGACACGTTTTGCAACAAAATAACCTGACTTGGAAATTAAATTGGCGTTCGCTTCTTTGACATCTTTAGCTCGAACCATGACCGTATCATCCTCTCTCCCTTGAAGAGAAACCGTCCTCGGTTTCGAATCCAATTTCTGTCCAAGCGTTCTTTCCAAAACTGGCTTATCTCTGGCGATTGCACTATTCGGCATCGGCTTTAGCACGTATTTCCTCCCATCATGCATAAATGTGTATGTGTTCGATCTTCCAGCATGTACTGCATCATGATCGAATTGCCAAGGTCTTCCTAATAGCAAATGACACGCATCCATAGGCACAACGTCACAATCCACCTTGTCAATGTAATCTCCAACAGCAAATGTCACACGTACTTTATGTGTAATCTTTAGTTTTCCAGAGTTGTATAGCCACTTCACATGGTGCGGCTGAGGATGCCGCCACATAGACAAACCCAATTCTTGCACAAGATCTTTGCTAATGGCGTTGGTAAAACTGCCACCGTCAATTATCATCTTGCATGCACGGTCCTTGATCTTGCACTGTGTTTTAAAAACACTCCACCGCTGTCCCTTTGCACCACAATCATCTTTCACCTTCTCCACCAAAAGATTTAGCCCCTTCATCGGTGCATCAACTTCTTTTATTTCTTCTACCTCTTCTCTTCTTTTTCGCAAACGATCTTTCCAATCAGCAGTGAACACATCTGTTGGCATGGGAATGAAACAAAATTGTTTGCCCTTCCGTGATAAAGAATAACTATTTTTCTTGACATCCCGAACAGCCCCAACACGCTTGCACCATGGGTGCCCAAGTAGTAGATGGCACGACACCATGGACACAGGACAAACATGAAAAAATTCCGCACAACAATATTTTCCCAGATCAAAAATTAGCAAAATCTGATGCGTAATTTTAATTTCACCTTTGAACCACTTCAGCGTGTACGGTCTTTCAAGAGGCGCCATCTTCAGCCCCAATTTTTCCACCACCTCGATGCTCACCATATTGACTGCGGTACTCTCATCGATTGTCAGATTGACACGTCGTTCGTTCACGACGCAACGAGTGTGAAAAAGAGTGACCTCGCCAATGCCTTCCTCCTCCATCAATATGTTCCTGCTCAACATGTTGATGCTTGACTCCGCAGATGATATTACAAACTGAATCGCCGTGACTAACCTTTGCTCTGAATACCACTTGATGAAGCACGGACTAGCGAGATGCTAATTCGCGCGTGTAGATGGCCCGATCTTTCACGGGGATGCTTGTTCAACTGTTCTTCCACCTGGTCCCTCAACCTCCAATAATAAGATTCACTCGTATGCGAAAATACACGAACAAAAATAACGATCCCTCGGATCAGCACGTAGGCGCCGATATGATGATCAACCTCCGTCGCTAGTGGATTTTCTCGATGGAACAAATCACAGAAAATACTCACAATTGGGTCGTCCGAAACATGGACGTTTTCTGACTTTTTTCATAACTCACCGATAAACAAAAAACTGCCCTAGTTACATGGACGCAAGGCCTTTTATATGGCCGATCCTCACGTGCACGTACATGACCTAATGGTCAAACGACCTGGACTCCTATGTACGTACTACTAGTACGATTAGTACAAAGGACTAGGAAAGTAATTTAAAAGCTCACGTTCAACTACCTAAAAAGATAAAGATAATCCATTAAATATAAAAGAGGAATTTATCCCTTGACAGATCCTCTCTTGTACGCATGCAGTTTTAAATGAAAGCTGCCGATTTTGATATATTCTGGAGGTGTACGGAAGGTAGGAACCACCTTGATGGGCGCTGGATTCTGCCAGATTGCTCGGTTATCTCCATGATAAGTGGCAGATATTTCTGGTGAGATTTTATGTAGTTCACCTCCAGCTCTACGGTCACATAATTCATATACACGCATCACACTTGGGTATATATGATTATGTTTCAAGTTGTCTCCTTGATTTGCCACGCTCACAAAACCAGGTCCACATACCATGCGCATTTTTCCATCTCTACATCGTCGCAAATTAGGCAAATGAACACTAGCCTTCTCGGCAATAATGTTACTGATGCCCGCCTTCATCTGCATCGCGCCCATGACACGTTTTGCAACAAAATAACCTGACTTGGAAATTAAATTGGCGTTCGCTTCTTTGACATCTTTAGCTCGAACCATGACCGTATCAGTTTCCGGGGCCGGATCACGTCGGCGTCGAGATGTGTCCGTGCTCATCCGAGAGGCGCGAATTGATGCACCAACCTCCACCTAGCCTAGCTCCACTTTGATGGCCGATGCCGAGAGCGCGCGCTGGAAATGCACGTATGCAGCGCAGCGCAGGAACATTTCTCTGCCATTCCGCGGGACATGCACCCATGCCCATTCCACTTTCTCTGATGAGCAGAACTTCTACCGCTCCTTTGCATCCTCTTCCTGGATCTCCTTCTGAATCTGATAGGGAGGCAAGGATAAATGGGAAGCGGTATCTGGTCGGTCTTACTCTTACCATTACTCCATTGGGATGGCTAGCTGAAGTGGGGCCATATGAGTGTGCATGGAAATGTAGTTCCGGTTGCAGTGGCTCGATCTGCGCTCTTCACTCGCCGGCCCCGTGCTACTTACTCGAAGGTTGTTGTGCAGGCCGGGGACCAGCAGATCGATCTTCCTAGTCCAACCCCTCTCCTACCGAGCGATCTACCTGTGCATCATTCAACTGTTGGTCGTGTATTAATGGGTAATGTAATGCGTAGTCAACACTTTTGAATGATTAAGCAGAGGCGTTAATCTGCTGTGTGCGGTGCATTGTATCTGTGGGAGGCGACTAACACGCAGCAGGTGGTCCAAGAGCAGACTAATTGCATCGTCCCTGCAAGTTGGTAATCGGTCAAACATCCTTGGGAGGTTGACTCAAAAAATGATTGTTACTACCTCAGCCCGGCCTTACTAGTCCCCTCGTATTTTGAATAATATTTTGACTATAGCTCTAACTAATAAGATATATCCCCTCAAAAATATAAAAATAAAAATAATGTGTACTAACAAAATTAATATCACTGATATTAAAATTTTGATGGTGATGATATTTTTTGATCTGTTACATGCATTGAATTTTTGCTAGTCAAAGATGTGGTCCTATTTTGTGAAGTTTTATCATGTGGTACTTAATTGGTATTTGAACTATGATTTCCAAAGACGAAAATGATTGTAAGCATACATACTGCTACTTCCGTCTTGGTTTATTGGTCATCTTCGTATTTTGTGCTAAAATTTGATCATATTTAACTGGCAAAATGTTATTGCATGTCATCAAAAATTATATTGTTGAATTTCTATGTAAACATAATTTATAATTATACTATTTTTTATGACATGCATTAACATTTAATTAATTAATCCATAATTAAAATTTGACACAAAATAGTAAGGGAGTCAATAAATCAGGACGGAGATAGTATGACGAAACATCGGATCTGTTGCCGTGTAGGTGTCGAGTCTAGGGTACGTACTCCATGTTTGAACTTAGAAATATCGATGTTATCCATGTGCCGGTCTTTTGCCTCGGCAAGCAACACGCGTGCTGCCGACCTCTCGTAATTAATAACTTCGTGCGGACATTTTCTCTCCGGTGCGGCGCCGAGCAGCTGGATCATTGCACCTCCAGGATGGGGCGCAAGTAGTGCAACGCAGACTTGGTGACCGGTGAGCGCCGGCCGCGTCCCGCGATTACATTAACAGAGACATTCGAACGTAGAATACACCATTGGCGAAATGTTAGCCACCGGCGAACCAGAACCTTGTGAGTCGCCTTTTCCGGAGCTGGTGAGGTGAGTCGATCGCATGCAAATTCTTCTTTTTGCACCTCGCGCCTGATAACAGTCAAGAATGGCATCAATGGAGTAACCTAACCTACACAATCAAATCAACGAGCTACAGTTCGCTGAGGTGGTCCAAGCGATGACATTTACGGATCAGTAGCGAGTGAGACGGCCGCATCATGGCGTCGATCGCCACCTAGCTAGACGGGGCTGCCGATGCTAGATTCTATCTATCCAGCTAGGCGAGATATGTAGATGGCCACCTGTGCACCCCACTCGCGCTTCCCGCCGGACTGGCCGACGGAGGGCCGGGGGCGGTCGAGCCGGTGGCCCGGCCGCGAGCGCGTGCGGCATGCTTCCTGTTTACTCGCCGGAGACCGGAGTGGTCCTCGGTCGATCGCTTCCTCGCCGGCGTCTGCGCATGCAGAACGTACTTGTACGCGGCTCGTTGTGTAGGATAGGACCTCGCCGTCAGGCGTGATGGAGATCAAGGCAGGGGCTGCTGCTGATTTCTGTTACTTGGGAGTATTGTACGGCTGCACCGTGTCAATTAATTCGCCGAATTTTGGAACCGTTTATAGCACACACGCAAGCGAAACAATTTTCATTTCTTTTCTAAAAGGAAAAAATGTTTAAATAAAACATTTTTTATAACACAGTACAGACGCAAGCGCTCACTTATATGAACGCACACCCTATCCCGATGAGCCCGAGAGACTAAGCCGACATATTATCTTGAGATTTTACGTACTTGAACCCTGATGGGCTGGGGATACCACTGTTCACCTAACCATCCAACCACATGTTGGTTCGTGCCAAAGTTGGAACTTGGAAGATATATGTGGACACGTATATTTAGGGTTATGCATTGCATACCGGCGCTTCCTACTTGGCGGTTCACGCGCTCGTGATATGCCATTTTGCTAACGTGCGCCTAAAGCGCACACACACCTGCCCATGAGATGGGCCGGCCCGTTAAGTTTTTTCCTGTTAAAAATACAAAAACATGTGCGCGTGGTTGGTTCAAACTGGGTTCGCGACAAGTCGAACTCTTGACCTCCCTGCATGCAGTAGACTGTATGTCACAACGGCTCTTATGATTACTTCTCCCTTTTCTTCTTGTTCCTTTTTTATTTCTTTTTTCATTTTTCTTTTCTTTTTTTATTTTTCTTAATTCATGAACTTCTTAAAAATTCATGAAATCTTTTCTAAATCAATGGTTTTTTAAAACAAATTGATTAAATTTTTAAAAATATGAACCTTCAGAATTGATAAACTTTTCTTCAAATAGATGAACTTTTTAAAAATCAATGAACAGTTTTTCAAAATTGATGAACTTTTTTTTAAATGATGACTTTTTTCAAATTTGTGAACTTTCTTTGAAAAATGATGAAATTTTAATATTTCGATGAATCGCTTCAACCTCAATTAAATTTTCTCAATTTTTTGGATTCTTTTGAAAATTGATGAATTTTTCTTATTTGTGAAATTCTTTGAATTCATGAACATTTTTTAATTCATTATTTTTTAAAATCTGTGAACTTTCAAATTTTCTTCACATTTTTTTCAAAAGAAAACATTTTCTCGAAATCTTGTTGCAATAAATAGCGCCGCTACACTTATTCTTAAATAGTTCGCGCTGGTATCATTCAGTAGCGTCTGGTTGATCCAGTGCAACATTTTTACGTGGTTTTTTGCACGATAAATAATTTTATGATGCGTTGCGTGTCCTGGCCCTTCCAACCTCGAGCGTGGCGACTACATCCGTCTCGCTG
Source organism: Aegilops speltoides (assembly GCA_021437245.1). Classification (NCBI taxonomy): domain Eukaryota; kingdom Viridiplantae; phylum Streptophyta; class Magnoliopsida; order Poales; family Poaceae; genus Aegilops; species Aegilops speltoides. Next base: position 350,274,866 of record CM038143.1, on the reverse strand, counting down.
AAGCCAATGCCTCCGCATTGTAACTATTCTTTTTTCACCGGTTTTTCTTTGTTTTCAAAGTTTTCTTTTCTTTCTTTTTCTTGTATTTTGTTCGGTTTTCTCTCCTTTTCTGGTTTCATTTTTTGTTCTGTTTTATTTTTTTTCTCTGGTCTTCTGTTTTTTCTTTTGAGTTTTTATTCTAAATTTTTCGTACATGTCTACATGTTTAAAAAATTTACAATACAAATTTGAATTTTTTTATAAACATGGTCCACATTTTTTCTGTATACAATTTCAAAACTTATCGATTAACATTTTGGATACATAGTCAACATTTTTCAGATAAATTTTATCATATTTCTAAATTCTTGATTAACAATATTCAAATAAAACCTTACCTTTTTTTGAAGCATGGTCAAAAACATTATACACATTTAACAAATTCCAAATGCTTGATTAATAATGTTATAAATACTTGTTCAAACAATTACAAATGCAATATTAATACTTTTATAAATATGATAAAATAATTCATCATTTCTTTACTACATGGTCTACATTTTTTCAATAAACATTCCGCAAATGCTTTATTAACATCTTTTAATTACTTGTTCAACATTTTTCAAATGCTTGGTTAACATTTCTATATACATGATCAAATAATTCATAATTTTTTTAATACATGGTCAACATTTTTACTATACACATTTAATATTTTTCAAATGATCGATTAAAAAAATTTAAATACCTTTACATTTTTCGAAATGTTTATTTACAATGTTTGAAATACATGATCATTTTTTTCATACACATTAAACTTTTTATACATTTTTTGTATACGTGTTAAATTTTTTCTCTATACGCATTTAACATTTTTCCCAACAATTTTTTAAACGAGATTGGTTTGGCGACCATTTGATTCACTAAAGTAGCTTGTGCATCGGATATCTTTTCCAACGAACTTTCAGCAAAAGCATACTTATATTGGAGATTGCAAACTTCTCTACTAATATTGTCAAGTTGTTTCGTTATAGCCTCTAACACAACGGATTGTTCCTTAAGTTCTTCAGTAAAATATTTATTATGCTCAAATTGTTTAGTCATATATTCCTTAATACTTTTCTCAATTTCAAGCAAAAAGTTTGGGTAAGGAACATCATAATATTTTCTTTGAGGCATCATGACTACGCAAATAAGATTGCACACAAAAATGGATTTGACGAGAAAACGGCGAACGAAAAAGAGAGCGAATAAAACGACAAATTTTTGTAAAGTGGGGGAGAGGAAAACGAGAGGCAAATAGCAAATGATGTAAATTGCGAGGAGATGAGGTTTGTGATTAGGAAACTGGTTGGTGTTGAAGATCCTCCCCGGCAAGGGCGCCAGAAATTCCTTTTGATGCCTGCTTGAACTACATCGGTATTTCGCCAAAGAGGAAGGGATGATGCAACACAGTGACGGTAGGTATTTCCCTTAGTGATGAGACCAAGATTATCGAACCAGTAGGAGAACCAAGCAACACAACGTAAACAGCCCCTGCACACAAATAACAAATACTCGCAACCCGACGTGTTAAAGGGGTTGTCAATCTCTTTCGGGTAGCGGTGCCTCGAATTGGCGAGAAGATATGATAAAGTTGTGATAGATAGGATAAATAGATCGCAAGTAAAATAAAGTGCAACAAGGTATTTTTGTATTTTTTGTTTAATAGATCTGAAAATAAAAGCAAAGGAAAATAGATCGCAAAGGTAAATATGATGAGACCCGGGGGCCGTAGGTTTCACTAGTGACTTCTCTCGAGAAAAATAGAAAACGGTGGAAAAGCAATTTCTATTGGGCAATTGATAGAACTTCAAATAATCATGACGATATCCACGCAATGATCATTATATAGGCATCATGTCCAAAATTAGTAGACCGACTCCTGCCTGCATCTACTACTATTACTCCACACATCGACTGCTATCCAGCATGCATCTAGTGTATTAAGTTCATGAGAAAACAGAGTAGTGCAATAAGAACAATGACATGATGTAGACAAGATCTATTTATGTAGAAATAGACCCCCATCTTGTTATCCTTAATAGCAACGATACATACGTGTCGTTTCCTCTTCTGTCACTGGGATCAAGCACCGTAAGATCGAACCCATCACAAAGCACCTCTTCCCATTGCAAGATAAATAGATCAAGTTGGCCAAACAAAACCCAATTATCAGAGAAGAAATACGAGTCTATAATCAATCATGCATATAAGAGATCAAAGAAGACTCAAATAACTTTCATGGATAAAAACACAAATCTGATCATAAACTCAAAGTTCATCGGATCCTAACAAACACATCGCGAAAAGACTTACATCACATGGATCTCCAAGAGACCATTGTATTGAGAATCAAAAGAGAGAGAGGAAGCCATCTGGCTACTAACTACGGACCCGTATGTCTACAAAGAACTACTCACGCATCATCGGAGAGGCACTAATGGACATGATGAACCCCTCTGTGATGGTGTCTAGATTGGATCTGGTGTTTCTGGAACTTGCGGTGGCTGGAATTGATTTTCGTCGACTCCCCTAGGGTTTCTGGAATATTGGGGTATTTATAGAGCAAAGAGACAGTGCGGGCCGGAGGCCACCGAGGTGGGCACAACCTACCTGGGCGCGCTTGGGCCTCCAGGCGCGCCCTGGTGGGTTGTGCTCCCCTTGGAGCTCCCCTCAGGTACTTTCTTGGCCTACTGGATGTCTTCTGGTCCAAAAAAATCCACAAAAAGTTTCGCTGCGTTTGGACTCCATTTGGTATTGATTTCCTGCAATGTAAAAAACAAGGAGAAAACAACAATTGGCATTGGGCACTATGTCAATAGGTTAGTACCAAAAAATGATATAAAATGGCTATAAAATGGTTGTAAAACATCCAAGAATGATAATATAACAACATGGAACAATAAAAAATGATGTATCAGGTGTCCCCAATGACTCCCTTGGCATTCCGTCTCAAGGAACTTTTCCGGAAGAGATTCATTTTCCCAAGAAAAAATTCCTTAAATTTTTGGACCACAAAATGATTGTCAATAAAACTTCACGAGATTAATAGCAACTACTCATATGAATGTCTAGAGGCTATATCAAGCATTCAAACTACTCTGAACTTAAAGAATTCTACATGCAAACTCATTTTCGGTAGCACCAAGGGCAGCTAATCATGCAAAATATAATCCACTAAAGCAAAAAACCAATTGGAGCAATGGAGGAGCAATCCCCAAAAACAGTTTTGGAAACGGAGCTTCGAGCAAAGAGATAAAAAATCTCAAGATTCGGAGCAAGAGCACGAGGGAGAGAGCAACCAGGATTTTTTCTGGAGGTCGGAGATGAAGTGGGTTGAAGGGATAAGTGAGTGGGTCCCTATGGGACCCATAAGGTACCTTGGTGTGCCCTGGGGGGTGGTCACCCTGGTGCCTTGTGAGCACCAGGGGCACCCCCTGGGTTGTGTTCAGTGCCAAAAATTCTTATATATTCTGGAAAACATTATGTTAAAATTTTACAACATTCTGAGCACTTTTATTTTTGGGCCATTTTTTATTGCACGGATAATTCAGAAAATAGGATAATCATGGCATTTTATTCTATAAACTAAGAATAATAAAGGACAAACAGTAGGTACAGAAAAGTTGTGCTTACCAAATTCATCGACCTCATGCCCCTCAAAAGAATCCATAATAAGGCTGATCAAGTCTTATTAACAAACTATTTCCGAGTAACATGGAATCGAAGAATCTTTGTGTAACACTAGGTTACCTCAACGGGGATATGCATCTCCCCAATAATAAGAGTTTCATATTTCTTTTTGACAGTAGGAAGAGGGAATTGAAAACCCCCAATAGTAATTGTTGAAGTCCTTTCAATACAATTGATACCATTCACTTGAAATTGTTTCTTCTGAAAGTGTATCATATGCTCATTACCATTGATATGAAAAGTGATCTTGCATTTGTTGCAATCAATAACAACCCCTGCAGTATTCAAGAAGGGTCTACAATAATCGACATGTTATCGTCCTCGGGCATATCATGTATAACAAAGTCTATCAGAATAGTGGCATTTGCAACCACAATAGGCACATTCTCACAAACACCGACAGGTATTGCAGATGATTTATCAGCCATTTGTAAATATATTTCAATAAGTGTGTGTTTTATTCAATTCAAGTCTTCTATATAAAGAGAAAGGCATAACACTAACACCGACTCCCAAATCATACAAAAGCGGTTTTGACATAATTTCTTTTAATGGAGCATGGTATAGTAGGTATTTTTGGATCTCCTAGTTTCTTAGGTACTCTATCCTTAAAATAATAATTTACAAGGATGGTGGAAATTTCAGCTTCAGGTATCATTCTTTTATTAGTGACAATATGTTTCATATTAGCATATGGGGCCATCTTCAAAATATCAGTCAAACGAGTACGCAAAAAAGAATGTCCTAAGCATTTCAGCAAAGCGTTCAAATTCTTCCTCATCCTTGTTCTTAGGTGGCTTAGTAGGGAAAGGCATGGGTTTCTGAACCCATGGTTCTCTTTCTTTACCATGTTTTCTAGCAATGAAATCTCTCTTATCATATCGTTTGTTCTTTGGAGGTGGGTTATCAAGATTAATAACAGGTTCTATTTCTACATCATTATTAGGTTCTTTATCATTGTCTGGTTGAGCATCAACATGAACATCATCATTATCATTATCACTAGACGTATGTTCATTACCAGATTGTGTCTCAACATCAAAAATAGAAACATCGTTATTATTCTCAGAAGGTTTTCCTACCTCATGTTCACTAGAAGCATGCAAAGTCCTATCATTTTTCTTTTTCTTCTTAGATGAACCAGGTACTTCATTATTAATTCTTTGAGAATCTCATTTAGGATGACCTTCAGGATAAAGTGGTTTCTGAGTCATTTTACCTCATCTAGTCATTACTCTAACATCATGATCATTCATATTATTATTCATCTCATTAAGAAAATCATTTTGAGACTTAGCAACTTGTTTTAATTGAGTTTGGACCATAGATGCATGTTTTCCTAGACCTTTAACATCATTAGCAATTCTAAACATTAAGTCACTCAAACGATCAATCATGAAAGCATTGTGCTTCAATTGCTTGGTAACATACATATTGAAGTGTTCTTGCTTAACAATGTAATTGTCAAATTCATCCAGGCATTGACTAGCAGATTTATTATAGGGAATATCACCTACACCAAATCTTATAAGATAATTTACCTACTACCTGTGTCGGGGTGTTGCAAACCCATATATTTCTTCAATAGGTGGTAAATTCTTAACATCTTCAGCTTTAATACACTTTTCTTTCATAGATTTCTTCGCCTCTTGCATATATCCAGGACTAAGAAATAGAATACTTCTCTTCTTCGGAGTTGGCTCAGGTAGTGGTTCAGGAAGTGTCCAATCTTTATCATTTCTCAATATATCATTCAATATATCTTCAGGTTGTTCAACAGTTCGTTCCCTGAAAACACAACCAACACAACTATCTAGATAGTCCCTAGAAGCATCAGTTAGTCCATTATAAAAGATTCGAGTATTTCATTTTCTTAAGAGGATGATTAGGCAAAGCATTAAGTAATTGGAGAAGCCTCCCTCAAGCTTGAGGGAGATTCTCTTCTTCAATTTGCACAAAGTTAAAATTTTCTTTAGGGCAACTTGTTTCTTATGAGCGGGAAAATAGTTTTCACAAAAGTAGTAAATCATATCCCGGGGACTACGCACACAACGAGGAGCAAGAATATGAAACCATATCTTAGCATCACCCTTTAACGAGAAAGGAAACAACTTAATGATATAGTAGTAGCAAATATTTTCCTCACGAGCAAATAGGGTGGCTATGTCATTTAAATTAGTTAGATGTACCACAACAGTTTCATTTTCATAACCATGGAAAGGATCAGATTCAACCAAAGTAACTAACTCAAGATCGACATAGAATTCACAATCCTTATCAATAACAAATATAGGTGAAGTAGCAAATTTAGGATCAGATTTCATTATTCAATTCAGAGATTTTTCTTTCAGCTTACATAATAGTTTCTTAACATCCCCTATATCATTACAAGCAAGAAATTCTCTAGATATCTCCTCACCCAGAACATAACCCTTGGATATCTTAGACATTTCAATTCTAGGAGAGCTAGGTCTGATAGGTGTATCATAAATTTCATCAGTTTCAGCGTTTTCAATTTCTTTGGCTCTAGCAAGTTGTTCATCAAGAAATTCACCTAGTGGCACAGTTTCATCAAGCAGGGTACTAGCATCATTCATAGCAGAAGTAGTATCATCAATTACTTGCAACATATCAGAATTAATAGTAGGTGGTGGTGTCGCACGCTTACTTAAAACAGAAGGTGAATCGAGTGCAGAGCTAGATGACAATTCCTTACCTCCCCTCATCTTAGAGGGAAGGATCTTGGTTCTATTATCCTTCAGATTCTTCATAGTGATCAGCAGATATAAATCCCAAGTGACTCAACAAATAGAGTTATGCTCCCCAACATCGGCGCGAGAAAAAGGTCTTGATAATCCACAAGTGTAGGGGATCACAACGGTTCTTGAGTGTAGAGTATTCAACCCAAACTTATTGATTCGACACAATGGGAGCCAAAAAATACTTGCAAATATTAGCAGCTGAGTTGTCAATTCAATCACACTTGGAGAGCTAAATATTTGTTGCAGAGTGATCAGTAGCACAATAATATGATAGTTTGGTAGCAGTGATAATAGTAGCAACAGTAACAGTAATTGTAACAGTAGCAGTTTTGTAGTGATTGTAACTGCAACACCAACAGTAGTAACTTAGCAAATATCAGTATATGAAAAGCGTAGGCATTGGATAAGTGATGGATATTTGTGTTGGATGACATTCATCATGTAATAGTGACAACCTAGAGCTACACATAACTAGCTCCAATTCATCAATGTAATGTAGGCATGTGTTCTATATATAGTCATATATGCCTATAATAAGAACTTGCATGACATCTTTTGTCCAACCCTCCTGTGGCAGCGGGGTCCATAAGGAAACTAAGGGATATTAAGACCTCCTTTTAATAGAGAATCATAATAAAGCATTAACACATAGTGAATACAAGAACTCCTCAAACCACGGTAATCACCAGAAATAATCTTAATTATTGTCACCTTGGGGTATGCGGATCATAACACTACAAAAAAGACACATCCGTGATATTTTGGGCTGAACGAATTTTTTTTCTGTCATACTTATGACACTTCTGTGATGATAATTGTGACAAAACCCGGTATCATCATAGATGTGGTGGGCTCCTACTTCTATGAAAAAAATCATGATAGAAAATGGGCTTTTCGTCCTGGGCGGGCCGGAGACGTAGCTACATGACATTCTTTGGGCCGTCCATGATAGAAAAACCCGTGGTAGAAGCGAGGGCGAGGAAAATATCGGGGTGTTCCTGGTTACAGTGGGTGGTCGGGGCCAAGCGATGCACGGAGGTTTGCACGTTTCTCTCGTACACGCACACGCGTGGGTGCGAGACGTTGGGCTCTAACTGAACCCGAGCGAGGCATTCGCCTACTGAACCCGAGCGATTGCGCTGCAGCTGGCTACGCATTACTGAACCCGAGCGATCGATCGATGGCTGTTAACTGAACCCGATCGAGCGATTCCTTCTCTACTGGTGCTAATTGAAGCCGATCGATGCTGCCTGAGGATGAATAGTGAGCGTTGTTGGGGGTGGATGAATAATTCCTAGTGGGGGGGGGGGTTGGATGAACAGGACCATAGATGTCGTTGCCGCTGGATGAACAGGACCCCGATCGAGCCGGTTGGGGGTGGATGAATAGGACCCCGTGGAGGGCTGGATGAACAGGACCCCGTGGAGGGCTGGTTGAACAGTAGCTGGTGGAGGGCTGGATGAATAGTAGCCCGTGGAGGGGTGGTTGAACAGTAGCCCGTGGAGAGGGCTGGTTGAACAGTAGCCGGTGGAGGAGCGCGCGGTGGAGGCTAGATGAATAGGAGCCCGTGGATGAACAGTCATGGGTGGAGGCTAGAGGAGGTCGACGGTGGATGAACAGTAGCCCGTGGAGGCTAGAAGAGGTAAATGGTGGAGATGAACAGTATCCTGTGGAGTCCCGTTTTGTGGTACACTACACCCCTCCCGATGAATAGGACCCCCGTTTCGCCGTAGCGCTCCAACACAAGTCTGTTTCCTCTGTTTTGCGATACGCCACACCCCTCCCGATCAACAGGACCCCGTTTCGACCATAGGAGGTCCAACAGAAGTCGGTTTCCTCTGTTTTGCGGTATGCCAGACCCCTCCCGATGAACAGGATCCCGTTTTGAACGTGGCCGGTCGAACACAAGGATGTTTCCTCCGTTTTGTGGTATGCCAAGCCTCGTTTCCATCGGTTGTTCCGTCCAAGCCGGTTGGCTCCCACGCGTTCCGTTGCCTCCCGATGAACATGACACATTCCGTTGCCTCCCCATGAACACAACGATGATGCCGTTTCTCTGTTCTGACCCAGCCATGTACACGAGCCCTGGCCGTACGAATGCGGGAGTAGGCGTTCGAGACCCAGCCCGAATGTACGTACGTGGCCGTATTTTCTTTCTTGCACCCTGGCCGCTGTACGTACGTGTATATGCTACGTGCACGCCTCTACAACGACACGTGCGCGCCTCTACGATGACACATGCACGCCTCTACATCGACCAATATGTACGTACACGTTCGCGACCAGAATGACAGCACTATGTACGCTTCGACCAGGTGGGTCCCGACTGTCAGGCACTTCCTTGCGTGCGAAGATGTAGCTGGTGGGTCCCAGTAGTCAGGGAGCAAATCGTTTTTTCCGTAATATAGACGCACTTCCTTGCGTGCGAAGATGTAGTTGGTGGGTCCCAGCAGTCAGGGGGAAGCGTTTTTTCGCGAAATACAATGGCATGTCCGGTGGGTCCCCGCTGTCAGGTGGAGGAATCATTATTTTCTGCGTAATAAGGAGGCACTTCCTTGCTGCAGCCGTGGACCCAGTTGTCAGCATCTCCACATACAACACTCTTCTGATGTAAGTCGTTCCTTGACCACATTGACCACGCCGCGCTGAGAGCACCAGGGTGGTGGACGAGGGCGAGGCCTAGGAAGGGGACGACGCGGAGCCGGGGAAGACGCGGCAGTGGATGCCCACACGGAGAGGAGTACGAGGGTTCACTGATTCGGCTGTGGTGTGTGGCTGTCGTTGCCGCAGGGCCTGGCTAGCACTGGGAGTAGTACGGGGCGGTGAGGCCTCAACGGCAAGACAGATTATACATCAAAGCGTGGAGCAAAGGTCTCGCGCCGGCTGGTTTGGGCGGCTGGTGCAAGAAGAGCAGCGATTGAAGAAGTAGCAGGACCATTCAATTCAAATCCAACGATTGCTGCTGCTAGAATCGTTTGTTGACTAAGTTGACAAGCCCTACGTACGCGTCAACTTAGTAGGCCCACAGGTCAGCCTCCCAACCGGTGCGCCCCAGATGTCAGTGGGAGGAATCTTTTTTTCACGTAATAAGGAGGCAGTTGATTCCGTTCGGCTAGGCCAGCGGAGGGAGTAGGGTGGGTCGGTGAAGCTGCGCGGCATCATAGCGGACCACAAGAGGAGGGAGCATGCAGTCCCGCCGACACTAGTTCAGGCGGCTGGAGCAGGAAGATCAAAGATTGAAGAAGCACGCCGGCCATTGGATGGACATCCAACAGTCACTGCTGCTAGAATCGTGTGTTGACTGACAAAACTTGCATAAACAAGTCAACCTCGAATTCTATGGAGTGTACAACCCATTTGCTATTATTTTTATAATTTTTACTCATTTTCTAATTCATATGGAATTTATTGCAGCCCATTTTCCATTTTTAGAATTTCTGCCCATTTTCTAGTCAGTACCAGGGTTAAAAAATTAACTAAATATATGCAAAATTTTGAAAATTCGCAAATTTTTGCTGGGGAACAAAATATTCTTAATCCATAATTTAGTAGCCATACTAAAACAAATTTAAAAATAAATTAGTATTATGCCATGTTAAATCCAATGAAATACTATAAAATATTAGTGAAGAAAAAAATAAAAATAAATTAATATCCCATTTGCTATAATTTTCTTGAAATTTTCAACCCCTTTGATATTACTTTTAACAGACACTGGCCATACTCTTTGGCCAGGCCGGAATGCATCCCTCCTCGTCTTGAAAGATTTGCAGCCCAATAAGTCGGAGAAAACAAATAGGCCTAGCTTGGGTATTCCTCAAAAAGAAATATTGGTCTACCTATTTTCCCAAAGAAAAAACTGTTGGGCTGGTCATGTTGTTAGACGGGCCACAGAGACCGCATAACCCAGTTTATAGCCTACCCCTCTGAATTACTACTCAAAAAAAGTTGTGCAATTCTGTCGTTAATTGACTATACGTTGAAAATGATGTGGGTCCCAGATATCAGCAGGGTGGATTAGAGTAAAAAACGAGGGGTGCATCTGAGTAGTAAAAGAGGCGCTTTCTTGTGTTCAGGAGTGGACCTAGTGGGTCCGTACTGTCATACTCACAACTACAGTCCTCTCCCGATTCACTATGTTGACAGGGTCGGACGGCGGCGCCGCGGCAAGCGCACCAAGGCGGAGGATAAAGTGTTGTCGCCAATGTGCTGGGCTGGGTTGGACATTCTTATTGAAAAATAAAAATGGACCGGAACTATTTACGATGTTGACTACGATTTGCATGGGTCCGCTGGTTGCAGGAAGAAAATGCTAGGAGAAAGAAGACTGGCCGCTATCTTTACCTAAGAATAATATCGACTGAATGTAACGACACCATCATAGGAAATAATATCCTCCTGTTAAATCATGAATTTAAAGAACTGGTGCATGAGCATTTATCTTTATTTATTTATTTACTTATTTATGTTTAGGGGACCATGAGCATATACCTGGGCCGGATTCATGTGAGAGCCTCCCTTCCAGTTAATTATGGGCTCCTCTATTGGGCCTTCATCAGTGGGCTGCATGTTATCAACAAGTGGAAAATGTGTTCCGTACCAAAAATAGTATGCGCTACGTACGGTACGAGGCACTAAAGGATCGGACCATGCAGCGACTTCCAAAACATTGTGTTTTTCGTTCTAACAACACATTTATTCAAACAATAGATGAAATATACTACTGATTGTACATTGAAAACAGCAGCAGCAGCAACTAGGGCTGGGGGTACAACAGAAGCAGTAAGCAAGCCAGAAGAGTAAAGATGCAACTCTCTCTTCCAAACCAAACATCAGCCATCATTACAAAAGGGCTACCAAAAAAGAACAAGTGTATGCATCAAACTAAATAAAGATCCTACTACACCAAGTGTGTGCATCTAACTAACTGGCTCAGTTAGACGTTACTATTTATTAAGCTGTGGAGATTGGCTGGCGGCTTGAACGGATGGGTGCTGACGGGGAAACTCCAGCCAATGTGTCAAAGTCGATACTTGCGACCCTCTCTCCTACTTTGGGCTGCAGAGCATGGCAGCACATATCAGGGTATGGTGCATGCAGAGACACATGGTACGCTGTGTACACACATTTTTGCCTGATGAACAAAACTGCACTGCCATCATGATCCTTGTCGTCGGTTATCTCCTAGTTAATCGGATAATTCAGTCCGACAAACAGAGAGCGTGTACCAAGGCTACTTACCATCCTCCAGTCAAAAATTCCTGAAGGCCCAGAGAAGTTGGGATCCTTCTCAAAGACCTTGCAGTGATTGTGATTGTATTCCACGAAACAATACGTCCGGTACGTGCGAACGATCATCAATCGTTCACCGTCGTCTAATCGAGCCAGGAACCACCTGCAACTGCCATGCCGCTTTTCTTTGAAAGGTTCTGGGATTAGGAAGGGTAGGGACACCAGACGGCCTACAACATCATATCAAGTTGGAGTCAAATAAAAAAGGGCTCTTAATGTAGTCAATCTTAAGAACAGTATGTTATGAGCATGAATATTTTTTCAGTAAATGTTGATAGTAATATAAGCAAGCCATCATGATATCATAGGAAAGTAACATACTGCTGTAACAGCCGTTTGTAGTGATGACTGGAGTAGGCCAGCAATACGTCCAGCCATAGAAGGAGTCGACAGCGTAAATGAAGCCCTTGTGTTCAATGGCTTCAGAGAACCATGGAGGATGTATGATCCTAGATGTGCAGATTTATCCACTTACCGCAGTGACCTGTGAGATAGGCGAGACCGTGGTTGAAGAACGCAATTAGCCTGAAGTCTTTATAATTCGCAGATCTTGTGGATACTTGGCAGATTACAACCTTGAGCAAATCAAACTTGGTATCATGTTGGCTATTGCAAGATTCTGAGTATTCTGGGCCACGGTGCCAAAGTAGTGCAGTGTTAATTGAAGGAAGGGGGATCAATCGCCGGGTGTAGACCTCCACGAGCATCCAGCTGCCCGGACCGTCGACGAGCACCATCCAAGACGTGTTCATGCCGACCCAGTACATACCGTTAATGTAGTTGAGGGTGACAGGGATCAGATCGCAGTCAAGGGGGTTCATGCTCGCCACCCTACATTCATTATGCTGCGTGACACGCCATTTCTGAAGATCAGGCAGCATCATCAAGCAAGGAGCTGGCTTAAAAAGCTCCGGCCTGAGGGCTTTGAGTAAACGGTACAGCCCCGACGAGCACGTGGCGAGCGGCATAGTACTGAGATTGTCCACACGTGAAATAATGAGCTTGATTACCTCTGCGTGGAGTGAATTCCAACCACTCTTTTGGCGGACGCTGCTCAGTTCTGCCATTATTAGTTCTTGGGTTTTGGACGAGGGGGAAGGCGCCTTAGCGGGGATGGAAGATTGGACGAGATTATGTGCGGATAAAGATGGAGAAGTGAATATGTGCTGCAGGAAGTGGACAGGTGATGATGACTACAACACGCCACTTGACTTACGAGACACATACCAGCAGCGTAGGGTCATATCGATGCGAGATAACTTGCTTGAGTGATCACAGTACTGGTACTCCCTACAGTACCTACTACTATGCCCTAACTTGCTTGAGTAGAGTAGTAGTGGAGTATAGGACCCTGCTCTACTACTAGCACTGGAGGAGTAGTATATTCTAATCTAAATAGTTACAAACTTCAATGCCCGAATGTGGAATGACTACGAACCGCCATCGGTGCTAACTCCAATCCCCCCAAGTTGCAAACGCCCGCGACGCAGTTATAGTACGTGTGTAAGGGTAGCGGTTTTGTCAAATACTATGGCTTAAAAACAGGCCATGGTCGGATGGAAATCTAATGGTTACATGTGTTGGATTACGGGTCCTACAAACTCTTGAGAGGTTCAAACTCTGGGGTGTGTGCAGAGATCTCAACCTACCCAGCCTGCTTACTTGTGATCCTCCTAAGCCTAGCGCGACGAGCTCGAAGAGAAAAAGAGACACAACAGTTTATCCTAGTTCGGGCCACCTTGCGGTGTAATACCCTACTCCAGCGTCTTGGTGGATTGCCTCGGAGGGCTGAGGATGAAGTAGTACAGTGGATGAACTGGCCTCAGGAGGTGAGGTTTTCTTGAGCTCGATCGAGCTGAGGGGATGTGAACTAGATCCGCTTCTATGGTGGTGGCTAAGTCCTATTTATAGTGCATTGGTCCTCTCCCCAAATGTTGGCGGGAAGGGATCCCACAATGGCCGGATTTGAAAGGGGACAAGTAGTATAACTTATCCTGACAAAAGTAGTCTTCGCCTGCGAAAAGCCTCTGGTCGAGACACTGCGGTAGGCTCAGTGATGACCTCCGTCTTGTCGTCCTGGCGGTCTTGGTCTTGTTGCACCAGAATGGAAACCTTTGGCTGGTTCCTCGGGACTCCGCGCCTGTGGCTTGCCTCCTTTGCACCGAAGAGGAAACCTACGCTCTGCACCCGCCTGGCGCCCACCTGTCCTTGGTCGTCATGGCTCACGTCAGCTGACCCTCGTGAGGTATACCTTGCATAGAACTCTTCGCCCCCCGGGAGCTAGCCTGAAGAGGCCGATCCCCTCGGGGGTCTTGGCGTTGTCCGCCTCGCGAGGCTTGGACCCTCGCAAAGGTCTTGAGCTGTCGATGCTGAAGCTGGGCCATATCAGGCCATTGATGGAGCCACGTGGTGGGCCACAAGCAGGCAGGACTGGATACCCCCATATCCAGAACACCGACAGTAGCCCCCGGGCCCAAGGCGCGCTCGGACTTGGCTTCCAGGCGAAGCCAAGGGGCAAGTGCGGAGCGCCGCGGGCCCTAACCGCCTGCGGCCTTGATGACACGTGGCGGTTGATGGGATGTGGGTGTCTCCACTTCCCCACGCCGCCTTGATATCTGCCAGGCCTAGTGGTCGCCCGTTGTCAGAGCAGCTCGCTCTTCGCAGATTGTCGCACTCGGCCCTCGTTTCTTCCTTCCCAATCTTGCCGCTTCATGCATAGATCTGGCGCCGGCGCCTCCCCCCTTTTTTTCGCTCGTGATGGCCCCCCAGCCGAGGAGGAAGAAGGGGAAGCCTTGTGCCTCGGTCGGGCCTCCGCCGTCCTTGGAGCCAGCTCTCGAGCAGTCGACGGTGATCTGAAGGAAATATGCCCTAGAGGCAATAATAAAGTTGGTATTTATATTTCCTTATATCTTGATAAATGTTTATTATTCATGCTAGAATTGTATTAACCGGAAACTTAGTACATGTGTGGATACATAGACAAACAGAGTATCACTAGTATGCCTCTACTTGACTAGCTTGTTGAATCAAAGATGGTTAAGTTTCCTAGCCATAGACATGAGTTGTCATTTGATTAACGGGATCACATCATTAGAGAATGATGTGATTGACTTGACCCATTCCGTTAGCTTAGCACTTGATCGTTTAGTATGTTGATATTGCTTTCTTCATGACTTATACATGTTCCTATGACTATAGATTATGCAACTCCCGAATACCGGAGGAACACTTTGTGTGCTACCAAACGTCACAATGTAACTGGGTGATTATAAAGGTGCTCTACAGGTGTCTCCGATGGTGTTTGTTGAGTTGGCATAGATCGAGATTAGGATTTGTCACTCTGATTGTCGGAGAGGTATCTCTGGGCCCTCTCGGTAATGCACATCACTATAGCCTTGCAAGCAATGTGACTAATGAGTTAGTTACGGGATGATGCATTACGGAACGAGTAAAGAGACTTGCCGGTAACGAAATTGAACTAGGTATTAAGATACCGACGATCGAATCTTGGGCAAGTAACATACCGATGACAAAGGGAACAACGTATGTTGTTATGCGGTTTGACCGATAAAGATCTTCGTAGAATATGTAGGAGCCAATAAGAGCATCCAGGTTCCGCTATTGGTTATTGACCGGAGATGTGTCTCGGTCATGTCTACATAGTTCTTGAACCTGTAGGGTCCGCACACTTAACATTCGATGACGATCGGTAATATGAGTTTATGTGTTTTGATGTACCAAAGGTAGTTCGGAGTCCCGGATGAGATCGGGGACATGACGAGGAGTCTCGAAATGGTCGAGAAATAAAGATCGATATATTGGACGACTATATTCGGACATCAGAAAGGTTCCGAGTGATTCGGGTATTTATCGGAGTACTGGAGAGCTACGGGAATTCGCCGGGGAGTATATGGGCCTTATTGGACTTTAGGGGAGAGAGAAAGGGGCTGCCTAGGGCAGGCCGTGCGCCCCCCAAGGCCTAGTCCGAATTGGACTAGGGGGAGGGGCGGCGCCCCCTCCTTCCTTCTCTTCTCTCTTCCCCTTCCTTCTCTCCTACTCCTACTACTTGGAAGGGGGGAATCGTACTCCCGGTGGGAGTAGGACTCCCCAGGGCGCGCCATAGAGAGGGTCAGCCCCTCCCCTCTTCTACTCCTTTATATATGGGAAGGGGGGCATCCCATGGACACACAAGTTGATCATTGATCTTTTAGCCGTGTGCGGTGCCCCCCTCCACCATAATCGACCTCGGTCATATCGTAGTGGTGCTTAGGCGAAGCCCTGCGTCGGTAGCTTCATCAACACCGTCATCACGCCGTCGTGCTGACGGAACTCTTCCTCGAAGCTCTACTGGATCGTGAGTTCGTGGGACGTCACCGATCTGAACGTGTGTAGATTGCGGAGGTGTCATATGTTCGGTACTAGGATCGGTCGATCGTGAAGACGTACGACTACATCAACTGCGTTGTCATAACACTTCCGCTTACGGTCTACGAGGGTACGTGGACGACACTCTCCCCTCTCGTTGCTATGCATCACCATGATCTTGCATGTGCGTAGGAAATTTTTTGAAATTACTACGTTCCCCAACAGTGGCATCCGAGCCAGGTTTATGCGTAGATGTTATATGCATGAGTAGAACGCAAGTGAGTTGTGGGCGATACTAGTCATACTGCTTACCAGCATGTCATACTTTGATTTGGCGGTATTGTTGGATGAAGCGGCCCGAACTGACATTACGCGTACACTTACGCAAGACTGGTTCTACCGACGTGCTTCGCACACAGGTGGCTAGCGGGTGTCAGTTTATCCAACTTTAGTTGAATCGAGTGTGGCTATGCCCGGTCCTTGTTGAAGGTTAAAACAACACATACTTGATGAAAAATCATTGTGGTTTTTATGCGTAGGTAAGAACATTTCTTGCTAAGCCCATAACAGCCACGTAAAACTTGGAACAACAAAGTAGAGGACGTCTAACTTGTTTTTGCAGGGCATGTTGTGATGTGATATGGTCAAGACGTGATGAGATATAAATTGTTGTATGAGATGATCATGTTTTGTTCAAGTTATCGGCAACTAGCAAGAGCCTTATGGTTGTCTCTTTATTGCATAAGATGCAAGCGCCATATGATTGCTTTACTTTATCACTATGCAATAGCAATAGTTGCAAAAGAAATAGTTGGGGAGACGACCATGTGACGACACATTGATAAATATCAAGATGATGGAGATCATGGTGTCATGCCGGTGACAATGGAGATCATAACGTTACTTTGCAGATGGAGATCAAAGGCACAAGATGATGATGGCCATATCATGTCACATATTTTTATTACATGTGATGTTTATCTTTTATGCTTCTTATTTTGCTTAGTTCGACGGTAGCAATATAAGATGATCCCTTACTAATTTCAAGGTACAAGTGTTCTCCCTGAGTAAGCACCGTTGCCATAGTTCGTCGTGCCGAGACACCACGTGATGATCGGGTGTGATAAGCTCTACGTTCACATACAACGGGTGCCAGCCAGTTTTGCAGACGCAGAAATACTCGGGTTAAACTAGACGAGCCTAGCATATGCAGATGTGGCCTCGGAACACTAGAGACTAAAAGGTCGAGCGTGAATCCTATGGTAGATATGATCAACATAGTGATGTTCACCATTGAAAACTACCCCATCTCACGTGATGATCGGACATGGTTTAGTTGATATGGATCACGTGATCATTTAGATGATTAGAGGGATATCTATCTAAGTGGAAGTTGTTAAGTAATATGATTAATTAACTTTAATTTATCATGAACTTAGTCCTGATAGTATTTTGCAAATAATGTTGTAGATCAATAGCTCACGTTGTTGCTTCCCTTTATTTTTGATATGTTCCTAGAGAAAAATAAGTTGAAAAATGATAGTAGCAATGATACGTACTAGGTCCATGATCTGAGGTTTATCCTTATTGCTGCACAGAATAATTATGTCCTTGATGCACCTCTAGGTGACAAACCTATTGCAGGAGCAAACGCAGATGTTATGAACATTTGGCTAGCTCAATATGATGACTACTTGATAGTTTAGTGCACCATGCTTTACGTCATAGAATCGGGACTTCAAAGATGTTTTGAACGTCATGGATCATATGAGATGTTCCAAGAGTTGAAGTTAATATTTCAAGCAAATACCCGAGTTGAGAGATATGATGTCTCTAACAAGTTCTATAGCTAAAAGATGGAGGAGAATAGCTCAAGCAGTGAGCATGTGCTCAGATTGTCTGGGTACTACAATCGCTTGAATCAAGTGGGAGTTAATCTTCCAGATAAGATAGTGATTGACAGAGTTCTCTAGGCACCATCACCAAGTTACTGGAACTTCGTGATGAACTATATATGCAAGGGATGACGAAAATGATTCCTGGCTCTTCGTGATGTTGCAATCGACGAAGGCAGAAATCAAGAAAGAGCATCAAGTGTTGATGATTGACAAGACCACTAGTTTCAAGAAAAGGGCAAAGGGAAAGGAAGGGAACTTCAAGCAAAATGGCAAGCAAGTTGTCACTCCCATGAAGGAGCCCAAAGCTGGACCAAAGCCTGAAACTGAGTGCTTCTACTGCAAAGGAAATGGTCACTAGAAGCGGAAATACCCTGAATATTTGGTAGATAAGAAGGATGGCAAAGTGAACAAGGGTATATTTGATATACAGGTTATTGATGTGTACCTTACTAGTGTTTATAGTAACCCCTGGGTATTTGATACTTGTTCGGTTGCTAAGATTGGTAACTTGAAACAGGAGTTACAGAATAAACAGAGACTAGTTGAGGGTGAAGTGACGATGTGTGTTGGAAGTGGTTCCAAGATTGATATGATCATCATCGCACACTCCCTATATTTTCAAGATTAGTGTTGAACCTAAATAAATGTTATTTGGTGTTTGCGTTGAGCATAAATATGATTAGATCATGTTTATTGTGACGATTATTCATCTAAGACAGAGAATAAATTGTTGTTTTGTTTACATGAATAAAACCTTCTATGGTCATACACCCAATGTTGATGGTTTATTGAATCTTGATCATAGTGATACACATATTCATAATATTGATGCCAAAAGATGCAAAGTTGATAATGATAGTGCAACATATTTGTGGCACTGCCGTTTGGGTCATATCGGTGTAAAGCGCATGAAGAAACTCCATAAAGATGGAATTTTGGAATCACTTGATTATGAATCATTTGATGCTTGTGAACCGTGCCTTATGGGCAAGATGACTAAAACTCCGTTCTTCGGAACAATGGAACGAGCTACTGACTTATTGGAAATAATACATACCGATGTATGCGATCCAATGAGTATTGATGCTCGTGGCGAGTATCGTTATTTTCTGACCTTAACAGATGATTTGAGCAGATATGGGTATATCTACTTAATGAAACACAAGTCTGAAACATTTGAAAAGTTCAAAGAATTTCAGCGTGAAGTGGAGAATCATCGTAACAAGAAAATAAAGTTTCTACGATCTGATCATGGAGGAAAATATTTGAGTTACGAGTTTGGCCTTCATTTAAAACAATGTGGAATAGTTTCACAGCTTACACCACCTGAAACACCACAGCGTAGTGGTGTATCCAAACGTCGTAACCGCACATTATTGGAATGGTGTGATCTATGATGTATCTTACCGGTTTACCACTATCATTTTGGGGTTATGCATTAGAGACAGTTGCATTTGATACGTCTCCAACGTATCTACTTTTCCAAACACTTTTGCCCTTGTTTTGGACTCTAACTTACATGATTTGGATGAAACTAACCCGGACTGACGCTGTTTTCAGCAGAACTGCCATGATGTTGTTTTATGTGTAGAAAAGAAAAGTTCTCGAAATGTCCTGGAAATCCACGGAGGCACTTTTCAGAATTAATAAGAATTTTTGGCGAAAGAATCAAGGCCAGGGGCCCACGGGCTGTCCACGAGACAGGGGGGCGCCCCCCCTAGGGCGCGCCCTCCTATCTCGTGGGCCCCCTGGACACCTCCCGGCCTCAACTCCAACTCCATATATACCGTCTCGGGGAGAAAAAGTCAGAGAGAAAGTTTCATCGTGTTTCACGACACAAAGCCGCTGCCAAGCCCTAATCTCTCTCGGGAGGGCTGATCTGGAGTCCGTTCGGGGATCCATTGTAACGCCCCGGACACACCCGCCGGTGGTCGTTACTCCTGGCGGGATCTAGACTGGCCCCACAGATCAACACTAGTCTTTTCTGCGCACTTTGTCCTCACTCGTGCGCACCCGGGAGCAACTTCCCGGTCGGTCACCCATCCTGAAACTACTCCAAGCTGAGCACGCTTAACTTTGGAGTTACGTCGAATGGGATCCCGTAAAAGAAGGAATTCCTTATTGATATGAGTAGTCTATCATCCCTAATAAGCCGTGCTATTACATACACCCCCACTCGGAGGAACCGACGTCCTCGTCGGGCCACAGAACGCTCCCTCTTGGCACAACCGTCTGTGCATCCAGTCCGGTACATGTGCCATGCCGTGTGCCACGACGGGTCACAAACGTCATGAACAACATGACCGCACACCTGTCCGCAACCATCCGTAAACCGCGAGGGTCGGCTCGATACCAACTTGTAACGCCCCGGACACACCCGCCGGTGGTCGTTACTCCTGGCGGGATCTAGACTAGCCCCACAGATCAATACTAGTCTTTTCTGCGCACTTTGTCCTCACTCGTGTGCACCCGGGAGCAACTTCCCGGTCGGTCACCCATCCTGAAACTACTCCAAGCTGAGCACGCTTAACTTTGGAGTTCTGTCCAAATGGGATCAGGGAAAAGAAGGAATTCCTTATTGATATGAGTAGTCTATCATCCCTAATAAGCCAGGCTATTACATCCATAGAGTGGGATTCGTCGCCGTCGTCATCACCAACCATCCTCCATCACCAATTTCATGATGCTCACCGCCGTGCGTGAGTAATTCCATCGTAGGCTTGCTGGACAGTGATGGGTTGGATGAGATTTACCATGTAATCAAGTTAGTTTTGTTAGGGTTTGATCCCTAGTATCCACTATGTTCTGAGATTGATGTTGCTATGACTTTGCTATGCTTAATGCTTGTCACTAGGGCCCGAGTGCCATGATTTCAGATCTGAACCTATTATGTTTTCATGAATATATGTGTGTTCTTGATCCTATCTTGCAAGTCTATAGTCACCTATTATGTGTTATGATCTGACAACCCCGAGGTGACAATAATCGGGACACTTCTCGGTGATGACCGTAGTTTGAGGAGTTCATGTATTCACTATGTGTTAGTGCTTTGGTCCGGTTCTCTATTAAAATGAGGCATTAATATCCCTTAGTTTCCGTAAGGACCCCGCTGCAACGGGAGGGTAGGACAAAAGATGTCATGCAAGTTCTTTTCCATAAGCATGTATGACTATTTACGGAATACATGCCTACATTACATTAATGAATTGGAGCTAGTTCTATATCACCCTATGTTATAACTATTGCATGAGGAATCGCATCCGGCATAATTATCCATCACTGATCCATTGCCTACAAGCTTTTCACATATTGTTCTTCGCTTATTTACTTCTCCGCTGCTACTATTACAACTACTTCAAAAACCCAAAAACATTTATCTTTACTTTTGCTAGTGTTACCTTTATTATCATACCACTTTTGCTACTAAACACTTTGCTGCAGATACTAAGTTATCCAGGTGTGGTTGAATTGACAACTCAACTGCTAATACTCAAGAATATTCTTTGGCTCCCCTTGTGTCGAATTAATAAATTTGGGTTGAATACTCTACCCTCGAAAGCTGTTGCGATCCCCTATACTTGTGGGTTATCAAGACTAATTTCTGGCGCCATTGCCGGGGAGCATAGCTCTATTCTCTGAGTCACTTGGGATTTATATCTGTTGATCACTATGAAGAACTTGAAAGACGATCGAACTACTATTTTGCCCTCAACTATGAGGGGAGGTAAGGAACTGCCATCTAGCCTTGCACTAGATTCTCCTTCTGTTATCAGTAGGCTTGCGACACCTAAACCTACTACTGCTATGAATTTTGATATGTCGCATGTTATTGATGATGCCACTTCTGCTATGCATGATGAAACTACTTCTGTGCGTGATACTACTTTGCCATTAGGTGAATTTCTTGATGAACAACTTGCTAGATTTAGGGGCAATGAACTTATTGAAGATCCTATTACTAATGATAGTGATGATGAAGGTCACCCTAATGATTATGTATTACCTGTTGTTCCTAAGGGTTATGTTATGCATGAAACAGCTGCTATGGAAATTCTTGCTTGCAATGATAGAAATGATCTTAAGAAATGATTAGTTACATGGAAGCAGCAGTCTCTTAATGCTAGAATGAAACCCGATCCTACTTTTGCTACTTCACCTATTTGTGTTACTGATAAGGATTATGAATTCTCTGTTGATCCTGATATTATTACTTTAGTTGAATCTGATCCTTTTTATGGCCTTGAATCTGAAACTGTTGTGGCACATCTTACCAAGTTGAATGATATAGCTACCCTATTTACTAATGATGAGAAGTCTTGCTATTTATATATCCTTAAGATATTTCCTTTCTCATTAAAGGGTGATGCTAAGACTTGGTACAATTCTCTTGCTCCTGGTTGTGTGCATAGTCCCCAGGATATGATTTATTACTTCTCTGCTAAATATTTCCCTGCTCATAAGAAACAAGCTGCCTTATGGAAATATATAATTTTGTGCAAATCAAAGAAGAGAGTCTCCCAAAAGCTTGGGGGAGGCTTCTCCGGTTACTTAATGCTTTGCCTGATCATCCTCTTAAGAAAAACAAAATACTTGATATCTTTTATAATGGACTAACCGATGCTTCCAAGGACTACTTGGATAGTTGTGCTGGTTGTGTTTTCGTGGAAAGAACAATGATTTAAACCGACATACTATTGAATAATATGTTGACTAATGAAAATAATTGGACTCTTCCCGAGCCAGTTCCTCAAGTAATTCTGAACCAATTGAGCCAACTCCCGAGCCTATTCCTAAACCCACTCCGAAGAAGAGGTGTGTTTTATTTCGATCTGAAGATATGCAAGAGGCAAAGAAATCAATGAAAGAAAAAGGTATTAAAGCTGAAGATGTTAAGAATTTACCTCCTATTGAAGAAATACATGGTCTTAATTTACCGCCTGAAGAACCACATTGTCTTGATAACCCATCACAGGTAGTAAAGGTAAATTCTCTCTATAGATATGATAAAGTTGAAGTACCCTCTACTAAATTTCATAGCCCATGCTTAGATGAATTTGATGACTTTATGGCTAGGCAAGAAAGTTTTAATGCTTATGTTGGTAGAGAGTTAAAGAATAATGCTTTCGAGATAGGACACGTAGGTGATAATCTAGCTAGAGTTAAAGATGAACTTCACTGCATTAGCAAATATGCTTCTATGGTTGCTACTCAAGCTGAGCAAGTACTTAAAGCTCAAAATTATTTGCTTGATGAATTAAATAATAAAAATGACTTTGCTGTTAAAGTGGCTACTAGAACTGGTAGAATGACTCAGGAACCTTTGTATCCTGAAGGCCACCCTAAGAGAATCGAGCAAGATTCTCAGAGAAATAATTTAGAGGCACCTAGTTCTTCTAAAAAGAAGAAAAAGAAAAACGATAGGACTTTGCATGCTTCTAGTGAATCTCTGTAGACACACCCGAGAATCCCAATGATATTTCTATTTACGATCTTTGAAACTCAATCGGTGATGAACATGAACCTAGTGATAATGTTAATGATAATGTTCATGTTGATGCTCAACCTAGCAAAGACAATGATGTAGAGATTGAACCTGCTGTTGATCTTGATAACCCACAATCGAAGAATCAATGTTATGATAAGATAGATTTTGTTGCTAGGAAGCACGGTAAAGAAAGAGAACCATGGGTTCAGAAACCCATGCCCTTTCCTCCTAAACCATCCAAGTCAAAGGATGATAAGGATTTTGAGCATTTTGTTGAAATGATTAGACCTATTTTCTTACGTATGCGCTTAACTGATATGCTTAAAGTAAATCCTTATGCTAAGAGTATATGAAGGATATCATCACAAATAAAAGAAAGATACCGGAAGCTAAAATTTCCTCCACGCTTGCTAATCACACTTTTAAGGGTGGAATACCCAAGAAACTTGGAGATCCGGGTGTACCAACTATACCATGCTCTATTAAAAGAAGTTATGTTAGAACTGCTTTATGTGATCTTGGAGCCGGTGTTAGTGCTATGCCTCTCTCTTTATATCGTAGACTTGAATTGAATAAGTTGACACCTACTGAAATATCTTTGCAAATGGCTGATAAATCAACTGCTATACCTGTCGGTATTTGCGAGGATGTGCCTGTTGTGGTTGCAAATGTCACTATCTTAACGGACTTTGTTATTCTTGATATTTCCGAGAACGATAGTATTTCTATTATCCTTGGCAGACCTTTTCTTAATACTGCAGGGGTTGTTATTGATTGCAACAAAGGCAATGTCACTTTTCATGTTAATGGTAATGAGCATACGGTACACTTTTCAAGGAAACAATCTCAAGTTCATAGCATCAATTCTATTGAAAAAGTTCCAACTATCATTTTTGGAGCTTTTGAAATTCCTCTCCCTACTGTCAAGAAAAAGTATGATATTCTTATTGTTGGGGATTTTCATATCCCCGTTGAGGTAACTTAGTGTTATTCGAAATTTCTCCGGTTCCGTGTTATTCGGAATGAGTTTGTTAACAAGACTTGATCAACCTTGTTAGTGGATTCATTTTGATGATCACGAGATGGATGAAACTAGAAGGCACAACCTTCGGTACCCTCCTTTTACTTTCTGTTATTTAGAATAAATAAAGCAAAAATAGCATTATCCGTCTGTTTTCTGAATTATCCATGCATTAAAAAATAGTCTGAAAATAAAAGTGCTCCAAATGCCCTGCAAATTTAGTATGATTTTTTCTGGAATATTTGAGGATTTTAGGCACTGAAAACACTGCAGGAGGGTCAAGCACCAGGCCACGAGAGAGGAGGCCCCCCCTGTAGGGCGTGCCCCCCTGTCTCGTGGGCCCCTGGTGGCCCCCCTCCACTTATACCAGCACCCACACACTTCATCTTCTACCCAAAAAAATCCCCATCCAGCTCAAGCCCGAGTTCTAGCTCGTTTTGCTGCGATTTTTGATCTCTTAGCTCAAAGCTCCATTCACAAAACTGCTTTGGGAGATTGTTGCTTGGTATGTGACTCCTCCATTGGTCCAATTAGTTTTTGTTCTAGTGCTTTATTCATTGCAAATTTTTGCTGCATAGGTGACCATGTTCTTGAGCTTGCATGCTAAATGTTTGAGGTCCCTAGCAATTCCAATGCATGATATAGGCTCTAGGCACTTGTAGGAGTAGTTGCTATCAATCTTGTTTAGTTTTATTCACTTTTATTTTGAAGTTACTAAAATTTCAGAAATTTTCAGAGAATTTTAAGGAGGCTCTTTAAAGGCTCTTCTAGCCAAAGCTCTAAGGAAAAACAAGACAAAGAGAAGGAAAAACCCAAGTATAATCTTCCTCGCTTAGCGGAAGCACGGTGATGTGAATGGTCGTGTGAGGATTTCTTGAAAGAAGCCGGAATTCATGAAGACTTTTATTCTTTAATCGTGACTGCAGGCCTCACCGGTTTCATGAACGACCGAATCGATCAGTATATCTTACTTACCAATACTTTCGTGCAAAACTTTTATTATCATCCTAAGAAGTCATCGCCTACAGTATCATTTCATTTATATGATGAATTCAGAGAAATGTCTTTACGTGATTTTTGCGCGGTATGTAGGATACCTTATGAGGGATAATTAGAGGAACCCCATCGTGAAGATGTGGATGGCTTCGTTAAAACTATTGCTGTAGAAGAGCTAAAGAAGGGCTCTGAGGCAAAAGTGTCTAGCATACACTTTACTGTTTTATGCTACTTTGCTATATTTGCTAGTAGATGCTTGATTGGTCGTGGAAATAGTGGAAATTTGAGCGTTCTAGATATTATTATTCTTCAATATGCTTTGCTGGGAGACAATACTTTTAGTATGGGTGTTGTCGTTGCTAAACGGCTAGCCCTGAATCGTACAAAAGGCCCCATATTTGGAGGTATCTATGCTGCACGCCTTGCTGAACATTTTCAGATACCCATTAGGCACCACGAGGAGGAGGAGACAAAATTACCTCCTCACATTTTATATTACAAGATCATGGTAGCACACAAGTTTATTGTTCACAACAAAGAGAAGATGTTGTTGTATAGACTTAGATTCGATAAGAAACACTTTGAGTTTATTATTTTGCCTACACCTCTGTTATTTGATTTGCTTGCAGAAAATTGCCTTGTTACGCCGAAAGCGGTGGACAACCATCTAGCCCAAGCTTTTACTCCAGAACCAAAACCTGAGCCGGACCCTTATCGTGCATCATATGTCCAGTGGGATCAGGAGATGACCAGCCAGTGGTATCCTGATTACACCTCCCACTACACCGGGGAGAGTAGCGGCGGTCCTTGGTATTAGACCAACTTAGGCCAAAAGCCTAAGCTTTGGGGAGTACGTATTTCTCACCAACTTTACATTCATGTTCACACACTAGTCGTCGGTGCTCGCACTCTTTCATTGTATTATCCATGTTAGTTTAAATTTCTTTTTCTAGTTTTTTTCTTGTGTGTTTGATAAACCTTAA